>CM052550.1:12004724-12093275 GCA_028533065.1 Trachops cirrhosus | reverse complement strand
CTTCCGCATGGCCTTCCCCGTGGCCTTCCTCGTGGTCTTCCCCGTGGCCTTCCCCATGGCCTTCCTCATGGCCTTCCCCATGCCTTCCCCGTGGCCTTCCTCGTGGTCTTCCCCGTGGCCTTCCCCGTGGCCTTCCTCATGGCCTTCCTCATGGCCTTCCCCATGGCCTTCCTCATGGCCTTCCTCATGGCCTTCCTCACTGCCTTCCTCATGGCCTTCCCCATGGCCTTCCCCGTGGCCTTCCCCATGGCCTTCCTCGTGGCCTTCCCCATGGCCTTCCTCATGGCCTTCCCCATGGCCTTCCTCATGGCCTTCCCCAGCCCAGACAGAGGGACATCTCCCCACCCACCCGTGGCATAGGCAGGTCTTTCTGGTCATTGTACTTGGTTTGCTGATGAAAATAAGGAAGGGCCCTGGAACTGGAGTTAGAGGACTAGGGTTAGAGCTCCCTGACGTACATCTCGTGTGCATATCTGTTCATCTCTCCGAGCCTCAGTTACCTCATCGATAAAATGGGGATCACAATGTCAACCTCATAGGGTCTTTCTAAGAGTTGAATGGGAGCGTGGAAGGAAAACCTTTCAGGCTATTATGTTCAAAGCACAACCCACTAGGGGGTGAGGACGTCGAGTGCAGAGACCATGTGTAGTTATTGAACTAACGTTGTGCGTCTCTCTTTGACTTGAAGTTAGATGCCTGACAGAGTTCAAGTCACTGGTCTCCATAGTTACTTTAAATCACTACTTACTGTGTTCCTGGGTTGAAGCAGCTCAGTTACCTGGGCCATTTCTACTAGAAAATGATATATTGAACATTTGTAAGCGTCTTTGTTCCTTTTGCCTTATAATTTAGGATAAACTCCTTAGAGAGTGATGATTGGGGGAAGAGAGGGTATTATGCTCACTATCCTGCTTCTCTAAGTACATTTGCATTTTGCTCTCTTATAACATTGTGTAGATTTTACCACGACTTCACTAGCATTGGGTTTTTATAATATATTTTTAAATTAAAAAATGCTTACCTTTGGGTTTTTTAAACAAAAAAAACAGAGCTCAGGCATCACTTAGTCGGCTGAACACCTTCCACACGCTCAGAGTGCTGCCTGACATCAAATGGTAAACAGTTGATTTTCTAGTCTTTCTCCCAGTCCCCCACCGCACCCAGATGTGAACCACAGGAGGACAATCTGGGGTCCCTTCTACAGCTGGAACATGGTGGGTTGGCAGTGATTATTTGTTGAAATGATTGCTTTCATCTTTCTGAACACAGTGTGTTCAAATAACACGTCAGTTTAGTTCTGCCCTGGGTTGGCATGTGTCGGATTAGAGCCCGGGTTCTGCTGGACTCCACAGAGTTTCAGGACATGGAGTGTCTGACTTTTCTCCAAGCTCAGCTGCCTTCCTGTGAGGAGGTGCGGCTGAAGCCTCTCAGCCTGAGGTTTTGCAGAGGAAATTTGGGCCCATAACCCAGCAAACAGATGACAGATGAGATAGTTTCCATCAAAAGCACACTGATGCAGGCTGGGAGGTGTCGGCAACACATGTACCATCTGATTTAGTCAGATGCAGTCCCCGGGCTAAAGGTCTAAAGAGATGATGGCTGAAAAATACAACCTGGAGATTATCGCACCCAGCGAGGCTGTTTTCAAAGCAGGGTTTTTAATAACTCAGTTTAAGCTGGCAACCAGGAGGAGATAAGGGCTCGGTTGATGAGGAGGCTGGGTGTGAAGAAGGCGTGTGCTGTGATTTCAGGAGGGCTGTGCGGCAGCTCGGGAGGCTGCCGGGAAGGCAGAGGCTGTTGCAGGGTGAGTGACATCGGTCGGTGCTCCCTTGGAGGATGCTTTGAAGTAATAAAGAGGGGATGCTTGATGTGTTCCAGGGAGAGAAAAATAGAAAGATAAAGCTAAGGAAGACTGGCTGCCGGACCCCAGGGAGAGGGAGGAGAGGGCGGTGGTGGGAGGGGGCACGTGCAGGCATCTCCTGCTGGGCTGGGGAATGCGGCCCAGCCCTCTGCTCTAGACCTGTCCTCTGAGGTCACTGCCAGGGGGCTGTGCAGAAGGGAGAGGCAACCCGAGGGAGGGTGCTGGGGCGCTGCCTCCTAGCACCTTCCATCTGCCCCAGCCACTCGCCCCCCACCCCGGCCAATCCAGCCTCTTCGCCATCTCCCAGCCTTCAGCCCCAAACCCGAGACTCCTCATGTGTTAGCTGGGCTTCCGACAAAATACCTCAAGGGGTTGCCTCGTCTCTTTCTTCCCAACACTCCAACTTTCTAGCTGCTGCCTGGAGTGAGTGATCTTTCAAAGAAATCCATCTGGTCTGTCTATTTCTCCATTGAAAGACCTCTGATTGTTCCCCACCACCACCAGGAAGTCTCTTCGGTGTGGCATTTGAGACCTTCCACGAGCTGTTCCACAGGCCCTTTCTTTCTCATCTCCAGTCCCGTTACCCCCACATCATGTTTCCTGCCCTGCAGCCTCCTGAGAGAGTTTGCTTTCCCCCGAGCCATGCGCTTTTGCGTAAGTGACTTCTATCCTCCCGGGATTCCTGGAATTCCCTTCCCCTTTGTCTACCTGGAAAATGCCCACTCATCCTTGGAGGACCTGTTCACATGCTCCCTGCTTTGGGAACACTTCCTCACTCCCGTTTTAACAAGAACTGAAATAGTTATGTTAAAGGAATGAAGCTCTAACTACCCAATGGGATCAAAGGCGGAGAGAACTTTGTTGAAGGCACAGGAAAAAAAGGACATGGGCATAGATATCTATTATGTGCCAGGCAGCTCACGAGCCAATCTGAGTCTGACATTTCAGGGACACTGAGGGAGGAAACCAAGCCCAGGGGACGTTAGGCGGCGTCCTCGGCAGCCCTGCAGTTATGGTCCGAAGGCTCTGCTGCTCCTTCAGTGTGGGTGGTTCTATTTCTCTGTGGGCTGGGAGGGAGGAATCTGAGACCCTGTAAGCCCTGAATCACCCTCAGTGTTGGAGGAAGCTTAGTCCAGTTAAGAGGCAGAGATATTTTAGCGAAACGTTTCCACCTTCACTGTTGAAAGATGTGTTTCTTGGTCAGATGCCAGTTACTCAGAAGTTTCTGACACCGGGTTGCTGAGTGCCCCGGGCTCACGGACTTGCAGCCCAGGAATGGGGTGGCTTGTCCGTCCCTTGGAGGCCATCACACTTCCTGTCCCTCTTTTTGCCTTAGATGGCTCTCACCTCTTTTTCAGGCATCAACTTGGATGTCCATCCTTTCCTTGGGGAAGACTTTCGTGGGCTTAGACCCCTCCTGCATTCTGTCTGTCTCCTTCCTGACACTTAACTGCAGTTACATTTGGAGCAAATTGGGAGAGCAGTTTGTTTATTTTAATTCCTGCCCCTCCTGTGAGTGACCTGTGAGTGCCATGACGAGAGGAAGTTTGCCGCTGCTGTTTTTTGTGAGCCCAGTGCTTTGTCTCCAGCCCCTCTTCCATGCCTGCCACGTGACAGCCGACAAACCTCTGTGGCCTCCATGAAAGGCGCAGCGCCTTCTCCTTGAACGGAATAGCAGAGTGGGTGGTTCTGTTCAATCTCTGCCACTAGGGGGCAGAATCAGGAAAGTCTCTTCCCAGGATGCAGAAGCCATGGGGTGGGGTGGGGGGACCTGTTTCCTCTGGAGCAGGCCCTCTGAAAGGGTGGGCAAGAAAAGAAGGGCTGAGGCACGGGGTGGCGGGGAAAAGAAATCTAGACCTGGGCTCTAGACTCCGACATTCACTGGGTCCTTTCAATCTGTCTCCTCATCTGGAAAATGGGCGTTGGGACAAAATGGCCCTTAAGGCTCCTTCCTGCTTCTGTCACTGATGATCAAGTTCGCAGGATGCGGTAATGAATGGCCTAAGTGAGGAGCGGGGCTCGAGGTCCAGCCTGACTCTTCCAGCTCGCTCCCTGTGTGGATGTAGGAACTCCGGGACGACATCTGTGTGAGACCTGATGTGCTCCAAGGCAACCAGAGGCCCCCGAAATTCTTCATCGAGCCCACCTGGTTTCTGCGCACAGCCGGTGGGATGGCCGGTTATTTCCTTCCTCAGGGTTAGAGTCTTCGACTTTGAAATGCGGGTGGATGGCTTAGTGTGGACAAACCGCAGCCCAGTGGGAAGTAGAAGGCTTTGATTTCTGTCCCGAGTAGAAGGCTTCGAGGGCGATTCAGGGCGGCTGCAGTCCGCTCTGTGTCCATGGGTTAAATACTTTCAGTCTCTGAGCCTTAGGAGCGCCATTTCCAATGAAGAGGAAGTGAATAATCTGGAGTTAAAAATCCTTTTAGCTAAAGCATTATTTGATTTTAAGTGGCACGTAAAGATTCTAGCACTGCACAGCTAACCACAAATAAATCTTGCAAAGGTGGCCTTGAGACCCCTACCTGGTGTGCCCACCACGGACACCTGGGTCTGGACTCCAGGACTCATTGGGGGACTACCCAGACATGGCTTGGCCGTGCTTAGCACCTGGAGGAGAGCTACCCTTCACGTTTAGTGAGGGCTTTGACGTGATGTGTGGCGGGCGCCCGCTTCCTCATCAGGACGAGCACTGGATACAGACTGTGTGCCAAGGACCTATTCCTCCCCGCCAAGCCTTCCAGAGACCATAAATGCGGGCCTGGGGTAGAGAGAAGTGATCTCCTGGATCACATGTCCCTTGAGTTCCACACACAGATTTACTTCTTTTTAAAATGTTTTTATCCTCATTTGAGGATATATTTACTGATTTGAGGGAGAGAGAGAGGAAGGTGGCCAGGGTGGGGGGAAGAGGGAAAGAGAAAGAGAAACATCGATCAGTTGCCTTTTGTATGTGCCCCGAGGGGGGATCGAACCCACAGCCCAGGTATGTGCCCTGACTGGGGATTGAACCAGCAACCTTTTTGGCGTACAGGATGATGCTCCAACCAACTGAGCCACCCGACCAGGGCCCACAGGTTCTCCTCTTTATGTGCAACACTCAACTTATCCATTCTGCAAATACTTATTCAGCACTAGTGCTAGTACTAGTGCTAGACTCTGTCTTGGGTTGTAGGGCTGCAGCGCAGAATAACAGACAGAGGTCCTTGCGCCTACTTGCTAGTGGGAAGAGACAGAGAAAAGCCACGAGATGGATGTGCAAGGTAGCAGGTGGTGATTAGTGCGGTGGAGACTATACAGCAGGAAAGAACAGCAGAGGAGCCCGTGGGAACTCTTCTGAGGGGTGGCCAGGCAGGGGAGGGGACGTGGACGAAGTGAGGGAGTGAGCCGGGCAGGTATCTGAGAGGAACAGGTCTGCCTTTGCTTTGAAGGGGCCTCTGTTTCTAAGCTGCTGCTCTCTGCCCCTCAGGCGTTCAAGAAGCCTTTAGGTTTGCAGGTGCCTCTTCTGTGTCTCTCTAACATCCGTGTGCAACGGGGCAGCTTTCTGTGGCTCTCTCCAGTCTGAGCCTTCAGTTTATGTTTTCTCTGGAGACTGCAGTCTGTCCGAGAGATAGTGGGTCGGCCAAAAGGGTCGTTTGGTTTTTCCCCGTAAGATGGCTCTAGTAGTGCTTAGTTGTCTTTAACGTCGCTCAAAACTATTTTGTTAGATTGTATTGTGACAGCTGTCATATCAGCATGCATTAAAAAAAACTATCAAAATGATGTATTTTTGTCTAGTCATTTTAATATTGAAGATGGAAGGAAATAAGTAACATTTTCAGCATATCATGCTTTATTATTTCAAGAAAGATAAAAACACAACTGAAATGCAGAAAAAGATTTGTGCAGTGTGTGGAGAAGATGCTGTGACTGATCGAATGTGTCAAAAGGGATTTGTGAAGTTTCGTGCTGGCGATGTCTTGCTGGACGTTTCTCCACGTTTGGGTAGACTGGTTGAAGTTGATGGCAATCAAATCGAGCCGAGACATTAGTTGAGAACAATCAATGTTCTACCACATGGGAGATAGCCGACATACTCAGAATATCCTAATCAATGAAGTTATGGGTGAAAATAAATGTGTCTTTTATTTTACAGTAAAAACTAAATGGATATTTTGGCCAACACAATACATACTCTGTCTTTGCCTGGAGGTAATGGTGATACCTTGTTTATAGTCTGGGTTGAAGCAGATTCTCCTTTGGGTGGAAACAAGGACCCCATGACATCTGAGCAACATCCTTTTGCTTCCCCCGGAAACAGTGTTGCGGAACTCGAAGGCTGACCACTTCATGCCCAGTGTTATGAGGATTACCAAGTGAGTTTTCAGAATTAACTCATTGATGATCCTTAAATATCTGGGGGCGGGAGGTTAGCCGGAGGGGGTGGGGTTTAGGGGGGCGGGGCGAGCCACTGCCTGACAACGCAGCCAATGTGAAAGAGCCGAAACAGGAGACTCTGGCACACGAACGAGGACTTTCCTCATCTGCACACCTAGCTCCCGAGAGGGGGACACTCAGATCACGGCAGAAATGTTCATCAGGAGAGGTGGCAGCCGCAGGAGCCAGGTATTAGGCTCTCACGTTTGTCAGGGATTCATACAGTGATCATCAGCATTCGAAACCCCTTCACGGATCAACCAGGAGCTGGAAAAAGATTGAACTGTTACGAGCTTACTTCTGTAGAAATGGACCCAGACCCACCGGTGGGTCAAATAGTCGCCGTGGCTTAGACTTCGCAGCCTCCTTGCTGCCACCTCCTCATTCCTGACCTTCGATGCTTTGCGCTGTCACCCGAAACCGCCCCACCCAGGAACGTCGCCAGTGGTGGCATCAGAGTCCTTCTCTGTTCAGCTCAGAGTTGGGCACCTCTCGGGGCCCCCTCTCCCACACATTGTACAGGTGGAAGTTCTAACCCCTAGAACCTCAAAATGCGACTGTATCTGGAGGTTTCTTTGGGGTGTGATCCCAGGAAGCCCTGTGAGGGAGAGGGGAGGGGAGACAAGGAAGAGAGCAAAGCTGACAAATGGGGTGTCATTGAGTGACTTACTGCTGTGGGCAGCTGGGTTCCTTCTCTCTGGGGACCTCCTGAAGAGCACAGAAAACACACCTTGCTTGGATTGTCCCACCAGGGGCCAAGGAAGCTGAGATGTTGATCCACCAACTCCTGCGCCTTCATGGATTGAGGGTCTTGTTTGGGGCGGTAACTGCCCTGTACACGGGCTTACCTTTTTCATGGGCCAAACATGCTCCTGCAGCCCAGGGATCGCACGGGAGAGAGACTCAGGAGGATGTTGGGTGTACAGGAATGTCGTCAAGCGATCCCTGGAGGGGGCCGTAGGGCCCTGGGGTGGCATCGCAGTGTCCACTCCTCCAAGCCCCTGACTCCCCAGGCCCCTCCTCCTGTGGGCTCCAGCACGTTCCACAGCCAGCCCAGGCCAGCCGGATGCAGACCACTTTTCCTCCCTCTCCCTGGCTGAGGTTCCAACTCCTTTCCGAGAGGCGTTCGCTCTGCGAACACCCCGTGTCTGTTTCAGATGTGCACTTCAGTAGCGACACTTCTGTTCCCCTGGACTCCCCGCTCGCCCAGATGAAAGGCACAGCCACGCAGAAACAGGAATGAAAGGATCCCTCCGCCAGGCTGCCTTTCTGCTGAAAGGAGAGCCTCTTCTTGCAGCTCTCCGGACCCCGTGGCTTCAGACGGCCCTGGGCGAGCCAGGCAGCGCAGCCTCGGGGGAGAGAAGTATTTCGGGAGCAAAAGCCATCATTTCTCAAATGGCCACATTTGAAAGTGGCGTCCTTCTGGGTTCTATTCTGCTGGCCCCTTTAAAAGAGATTGTGATGTAATTTCAAGAAGATTGTGCTCTCTGAATGGTTCAATAAGAGTTTTGATACGGCCTTTCAACTTCCAGATTTGGGGGCTGGGGAAATTATTCCAAAAGCCACTGGTGTTAAGTATTAAATCCATTCAGTTTTCCTGTCCGAGAAGGGAACGTGTCAGAAACGGTGGCCAACATTCTGATGTGGGGTGTGAGCCTCCAGGGCGCTGTTTGGGGACCGCTGGCAGCCGGAGGGGGCGGAGTGGGGAATGCTCACATTCCGGCTTCCCAGACAGCTCAGAGGTGGTGGGGGGAGGCCAAGACGCTTTTATGATTTCAGAGTTCTCAGGACCACCAGCTCCTCTCCTGTGGGGAGGGAATCAGGCCAGGTTGGATCAGGCTCCAGGACCCTTAGATATCCCCATATGCATTTGGGAAACCGATCTAGAGATGGTTAGGGAAAAAAAATCATTAGAAAAAACAGAAAACAAACTCTGACCGTAGGGGGTCAGTCAGGCCCACCAGTAGAGACCCTTAACTTGGGTTTCCCCCAAACCAGAGCTGGAGACAAGGCCCTGGGCGCAGGTTGTTCTTCGAGAGGTGACGCTAGGAAGCGTGATGAGGGAGCAGAGAGGCCAGACAGGGGAGGGGGAAGAGCCAGCGAGGTCCGTTAGTGAGCTGGCCCTTGGGGAGGGTGCTGGGTCTAGTTCCCTGGGGGTCTCACGAAGCACAATGTCGAACACACTTTGGAATTGCCCCACAGTGTGGGGGGAGGCTGGGAATTTATCCATTGGCTTTTGTCCCTCAGCGGTTGGTGTGTGTCCCTGGAGACACTGGCTCCCTCTCACTTCTTGTTGCCCATAAGGCACCCGAGTGGCCTTCTCTGGGGCCCATGTGGTGTGGGTGCTGCTGCCCTGCAGGGAACTGCCCACCACGGCTGTGCTGAAATCGGGGGGCCGTGGGGTGGGGTGCAGCACGTCACGGACCTCTGCCGTAGACTCTCAGTTGGGAGAATTAAGGTTCATTCATCCCTATGATCCTGTTTACTCACATCTGAGCACCAATAATGTACCAGCTGAGCTAGAAGTTGGAAAGGGAGTGGTGAATTCTCATACTTCTCTCTCTAGGGCAGCTCTGAGTGGGAGGGGAAGGCAGAGAAACTTCTGAAGTTTCAACAGAACCACAAGCCCCTCTCCTGTGGGGAGGGAGTCTGGCCAGGGGATGTCAGCTGCGGAGCCATTGAGCATCCCCACACACACCGGGGAAACTGATCTAGAGACGGTTTCCCTGTTGTCCCATCTTCGTATGGGAAGAATGGAGTATGTGTGGACGGAAGAAGAGGCTGGTCCTTTCAGTCTTCCGAGGTCATTTGCTCATTGGCAATCAGTTCCTCTCCCCCAGCCCCCAGGGAGCTGACTTGCTGCTTATCAAGGAACCAGGCGAGCTCTGAGCAAGGACTTCTGGAAGGTCGGAATGTGCACATTCACAGATGCTCTCAAGGACATCCTGAGGGTGTGACTAATGAAGAACAGAAGGGACAGGGGGGGAATGGGCAACACGACAAGTCATTTGGTGCCTCGGCAGGTGTGGGGTACTCTCTGTGGGGCTGGAGAGGCCAGGCCGAGGGGCTGGTCTGGGGAAAGGAGGAGGAGCCCAGCTTGGACCTGCGCAGTGTGAAGTGTCAGGGGGAGGCAGACCAGGCTGCTGGGGTCTTCCTCTTCTTCGTGCCCTGTCTTCCTGTTTCTGCCCAAGCTGCCTCCCTTTACGTCTTGGCATCGACTCCTTCAGATCCTGGCTCCTTTCTCCTCCTGGTCTGGCATCATCTCCAACTTCCTGCCTTGCCCCGGGTGTTCTGTCTGGGTCCCAGCAAGGCGGGCTGAGGCTGTGGAATCAGACCAAGCTGGATGCAAAGCCCAGCACTGTCCCTTAAGAGTTCCGCAGCCTGGAGCAGCCTCTTGCCCCCAGTTTCTGCTTCTCCCCAGGGTCTCTTCTCAAAAGTCACCTCAGGGGTCCTCCCTGATGCCCAACTAAAAGAGGACCTACCCCTTCACTCTCTAACCTTTCCCTTGCCTTATTTTTCTCCATCGGGCATTTAAATACTTGTGTTTACTTGTGTATGGTGTGTGCATGTCCCACCCGGTTGTAAACCTTAGGACAACAGAAACCTTATAAAATATCATTTAATCCTATACCACTCAGTGCACAGGACAGTGCCCAGCACCTAGTGGGCTCTCCATAAGCATTTGTTGAATGAATGAGATGAAATCGACTCTCAAGATTGCAGATGCGAAGAGGTTAAGTGCGGCTACAGTACAGAATTCCTTGACTCTGGGGCTCCAGGACCCACTACCCCCGGAAACAGGAAGACCGATCCTCATCCAGGTTTTGTTGGAAACAGAGAAGGGCTGTGCCCGAGACACACAGCGGGCACTCATGGAGTCCCCTGGGCTCACCAGGCCGGCCTGTCGAAGGTGATATTTTGTTGGATTTCACCCTGCATTTGAAAGCAAAACAATTCGTATTCGAAAATCTCATTACCAGCATCTTGCCTCCAAATCCATTAATGGCCTGAGTGTTTCTGGCAACCTAGATCACCTCGGATTATAGTATGAAATGCCGCTCTGGGGAAAACTGTGTGTTTCAAGGTGCTTGTACCCTTCATTGTCAAATATTCACACGGTTATGATTCTCAAAGAAAGCACACAATGTAGGGAAATTGGTAACAAAGTAAAAGCTCTGGGATGCATTGAGAGGAGGCGGCCAAAGGATCCCTCCCTGACATACCTAATCCTGGGGACGGGAAATTAAAAACCACGCCAGAATATCAATGCGCATGCAGAGGAAGGCCCGCTCTTCTCGAGCGAGGGTCCAGGTCTCATCTTGCTTAGCACTTGCAGACTCCTTCACTGGAGCTTCAAGTCTCCCTGCGACCACCCTTCCTCCCATCTCCTCACCAAGGGCCCCCTCTTCTCCCACCCAGACTCTGCACTGGCTAAATCTGGCAGATTCACCAGTCCACCTGGCCTTGGTGGACTTGGATGGTGTCACAGACCAGTGGAGCCTGAGAGGTTCTGTAAGACTGAAAATGGGAAAGGTAGAATGGGGGTTCCGTAGACACATGAACTATAGCATATATTGCCTTCCTCTTGGAGCTTTGCAACGCACACAGGCAAGTTCAAGGCTCTCACATCTCATGGTCGAGACACCTGTGTATATTGATTTAACCTAGCACTGACCATGGAGCCTTTAATTTGACCATGTGAACTATCCAAATTCTCTGGAAAACTAGTGCACAGATCAAAATACCCCCATTTCAGCAGACGAGGAAACGAAGATCCAGGAAGCTGCTCAAAGTACTCGATCACTTGGCTGGTCACAGGCAGAGCCAGGAGGGCTGGACACCAGGGGCCATGACACCAAGTTCAGGGCTCCTCCTTCACCTCCCTCCCATTCACTTTACCTCACTGCAGCCCACCCCACCCCGCCCACTTCCGTCTCACCCCACCCCCTCTCATCCCACCCCACCGCACCTCACTTCTATCCCACCTCACTTCCATGCCATCCCACATCACCCCACCCCACTCCATCCCACTCCAATCTACCGGATCCTACCCCACCCCAGCCCAGCCCAGCCCATCCATCATATTTCTTGAGCCCCTGTCATGCCAGGCACTGTTCTCAGTGCTGAGGATGCACTGGTGAACCAGACAGACAAACACCGAGCCGTACAGAACACGACTTTGCCACCACGGAGTTCAGAGTCTAATGTATAGCTTCTCATCATTTTTTCCCTTCTTTCTCTCTCTTCTCTCCCTCCCTCCCTTCTTTCCCTCCTCCCTTCCTCATTCCAGATCATCCTTCACTTTGAACAAGACAAATGCCCCTCAAACTTCACTTAAATGGCATCATTCCCTGGGGGAGAGCCCTAATCGATTCCCTTCTTGCCTGTCGGAGCAGGTGTAGATGGTGGGACCGTGAGCTCCGCGTCAGCAGGGCACGTGCGGGCTCACTCGCGCTGCCGAGCAGAATGCCTGGCTCGTAGGAGGTGCTCCGTCCGTGTCCTGTGGCTCGGTGCTTGCCGGTCCTGTAGGACAGCCTCGGCCCTCGTGGTCTTAACTCCTCTGCTCAGCCTGAGCCCTCCTCCCTGCCAGGCCAGGGGGCAGCCCCGATGGACTCACCACACAGCCCCACGTTCCCTTCCTCGTGATTTTCCTTGGACTGATTTCCCAGCAAGGGAAGGCAAGCATTCAGTCCCTCCTGTGTTGATTCAGAATTCACATTCAGCTTAACTTCTCACCTATTTGGAGAACACTTCACTGAATTCCTTCCTTTCTTTCTCCCTTTGCCCCTCCTTCCTTTTTTCCCCCTTCCCCCTTCCTTTTATCCCTGCTCTTCACCAGGCATTGGGCCCTGTCCTATGAATACAAATAGGGCTCATGAGCAACCTCTGTCTCTGAGGATTTCATGGTACTCTGGAGAAGACAGAAGAGTAAATAATTATAGTACAGGTAATTTTGCTACGACAGAGGTGTGGACAAGCTTCCAGAGGTCTATAGGTGGAGAGTGAGCTCCCGTGGGGTCTGGGAGGGTCTCTAGAAGTAGGGGATTTACTTACGAGCTGACCCTTGGCGTGCGGTGGTTAATACGACAGGAGGGCACTTGCTGCGCTTGGTGCAGAGGGAGTATCAGACATGCGCAGGAGCTTCAAACCAGGGATATCACGTCTTCCAAATTCCCAGCTCTGGGGGTGGGGTGGGGGGGGACCCTGTCATCTCTAAATGTTATTTGGAGTCAAACCTCAGATCAAGTCCCAGTTTTGTGGTTTACTCTTCTTAGACAAGCTGCTGAGCTCCAGTGTGGAATCTGAGTGTTAGCATCGGGAATGGTACATAGTAGGTGCTCCATAAATGTACGTCGAACAAATGAATCTGACAGTGTTTATTGTTGAAAGTATTAAAGTGATGAAGTTGCCCTCACCAGTGTGGCTCAGTTGGTTGGGTGTTGTATCACAAAGCAAAAGGTCGCCAGCTTGAATCCCAGTCAGGGCACATGCCTGGGTTGCAGGTTTGGTCCCCAGTTGGGGCGCATGTGAAAGGCAACTGATCGTTGTTTCTCTCACACATCATTGTTTCTCTGCCTCTCTTTCTCCCTCCTTTCCCATGTGTCAAATAAATAAATAAATAAATAAGTATATAAAATCTTAAAAAAATAAAGTGAAGTTGCTTTTCATATGTTCGTCTTCTGCGTTTTTTAAAAAAGAGGTGCACAATTTTGGACTGTTTACATTACTATGACCACTTCATTGCTATGACTAATCAAAGCATGACTCTCCGGGGCCGACAGAGGACCATGCCTTCCGTCTCCGCAGTGCGTTTTGTAGTTGGTGATGACACCAGGGTACGCTTCTATTTCAACTTCAAAATGTGAAGGACCAAAGTCTTTAACACAGTTTGATGTCGGAATCTTATTTTTGATTATAAAAGGCATTCCTGAACAGGTTTATAAGAACTGGTGTTTATAAGATTAATTTAATTGTAAATGAACCGAGAAATTTCTGTTACAGTTTTGGGAGAAGTTTTCATAAATGAAGAATCTTTGTCCTGTGAAAAATCTTTGCCATATGAGTAATCATTCTTTTATTACATATTACATTTTATTAAATATACTATTAAAGCACAGGTCTGAATAAGAGAGGGAGATATGGAGAGAGGACAGGATATTGGCTAGGACTTGAGAGGAGGATGGTTCATCTGTTCCCTCCCAAGATGTTCCCTAACTTCCAGTAGCTCCTCTTTCTTGCCTTCCAACCTTAGCCTTGGCCTTTCTATATAAATATAGATAATAAGCTAAATGGAGCCTATTGTTCACCTCCTCTATCTCCCAATTTTTCCAAATAAAATGGACTCATTGCAGCAGCACAGATGCTGGCAGTGAAACTACCAGGTAATCAGACTTTGCTAAATCTGACTTTTCTCTTCCTCCATCTCCTGACCTGTCGCCAGCGTTAAAACACAATCTCTCCATGCCACGGTCTCCTGTCCGTGCCGGCTGCTCCTCCTTGCTCTCATTTTCTCCCCTAATGAGTGGCTCCCACGAGCTCTGCCGACCCTGCTTCCCCGAAAGTGGAACTGTGTGTTAGGCGTTCTCTTGGTCTCAGCAGAAAGTAGGAAGGCGTGTGAGTAACTGTGCCGATCACTGTGTCTGGTGTCTCGCCTTTAGTGTCTCGTTTTATCCTTACAGTGGCCATGGCTGTTATGGAAATGAAGTTCAGGCTTCACCCCAGCCAATAAAATCAGGGGTGGGGTCTAGACCTTGGTATTTTTTTTACATGTGCTCCAGGCTGTTCTAATATGTATAAATCACAGCTTTATAGCAGATCACCTCTCAGGAATTGTATTTCAGAGAATTTTAGGAGTTGTCAATATAAATACCTGCTTAAAGATGAAAGGATGCTTGGAGGGGGGCCTTTGGTTGTGGTCATAACTTTGTTCTTGGGCAAAAACAAATATTGTAGCGTTCTTTACAATGGCCAAGACATGAAAGTAACCTAGGTGTCCATTGATAGATGAATGAAGAAGATGTGACATATATCTATATCTAATCTCTATCTATCTATCTATCTATCAATCTATCTTGGAATATTACTCAGCCATGTAAAAGGATGAAATCTCGCCATTTATGACAACATGGACAGACCTAGAGGGTATTATGCCAACTGAAATAAGTCAGAGATAGACAAATACCATATGATTTTACTTACATGTGGAATCTAATACACAAAATAAGTAAACAAACAAAACAGAAACAGACTCATAAATAGGGAAGCAAACTGGTGGTTACCAGAGAGGGGAGGGGTTGCAGGGCTAGATGACGGAGGTGCAGGAGATTAAGAGGTACAAATTTGCAGTTGTGAACAAGTCATGGGGAAGCATAGCCTAGGGAATATAGTCAATAATATTATAATAACTTTGTATGGTGATGGATGGTAACTAGACTTATTGGGGGGATCATTTTGTAATGTATACAGCCTATAAACATTGAATTACTATGATGTACCTAAAACTAATAGGATATTGCATGTTAATTATACACTAATTAAAAAAAGAACAAATATGTTCTCTAGGGAGTAATCTAGTCAATCAAAAATACTATCCGAGCCTTTCGTCTAAACATAAGTGGACATGAAATGCTAATAGCTGCAGTAACCAGGGGACACTTCATAAAGTAACACAGGAAGGAAGTCCAGCATGAACACCTTTCCCACATAATAAGGGAAAGTTTTTCATGTAGCACATCCTAAGAGTTGCATTCATGGGGCTAAAGGTCATCGTGGCCTCTTAAGGTCTGCATGCACTCCACTGCAGAGGCTCCCACACAGAAAGCTCAACCAGGAAGACACAGAGTGCATGTTGCAGACCCCACACTAAAAAGTTTAACAAATCCCTTTCCTGAGATTAGCAGGAAGAGCTGCTTACAAGAAGTAACTGGTCTCATGCGCTCCCATGAGACATGGACAGTCCTGATATCATTTCACCTTTGTGTCCCCAAGCTGCATGTGTCTGAGGGCTCCACGAATTCCTCGGCAGGGGAGGAATTGAATTAATGCCAGAAATGCATGATGGTGATGCTGGCTGTTAGTTGTAGTTTGTTTGATGCGTATTTGTTTACATAAATCACCTACTAAACTATTTTAATGCTTTCCACATTGTAGATTCAGCCACTTCCTGTCATTATTTATTGGCTAAAGGAATTCCTCCAGGTTTGTAAAGAAGGATGTCTAAGAACAGTAAGCCCAGCTGTTAATGTATCCAAGTTCTCTGACCCCCGATGGGGACATTAGGCAAGCGGTGTCATTTCATAGAATAGAGGAGAAATATGTTGGGATCCCTTCGGGGAGAACACTTCAAGTAAGCACACCCCAACCTTGCACCTTCCAGGGTGGAAAAACCGGTGTGTTAAAGTCCATTATTCAATCACAGTAGAATTGACTGTTCAGACATACAAATTGATCCCAGAAAAATGTTTTTAAATATCCTGTATTTCTCCTTGCGTCATTTGAGTCACATAATGATGTTAAAAGAGTGGACATTGGAGCTGGGCTTCTGGGGTTCACGGCCCAGCCCTGACTCTCACTACCTGTGTGACCTCGGGCAAGTCACTTCACTGCTCTGTGCCCCATAGTCCTCTCTGCCGAAATGGAGATGACAACGGTACTCGCAATCTGAAGGTGTCTCTGAGGATTAAATCTGTTAATCTTTGTAAACCATGTGGAACAGTGCTCGGTGTATAATAAATGCTATATATGTGTTTGTTAAATGAAAACAAGTAAACTCAGGTGTTTCTCAAATTTTAGTGTGCATATGCGTCACACGGGGGTTTTGCAGAAATCCAGACTCCGATTCAGCAGGTCTGAGGAGGGCCCCGAGGTTGGGTATTTCCGACAAGCTCCCTGGTCCTGCTGGTGCTGCTGACTCGTGGCCACGCTTGGGTGGGGAGGGATCTACACTCTTCAGCTGCGTGGGGCTGGGAAGGGTTCAGGTGTGACTCATCCACTGTGTTTTACTTGCCTCAGCTTTCCAACAGCTGTGGGTCTTTGAAGGTAACTCTTGGGCACCGACCTCTTGTTGATGCTCAGATGCTGCTCACAGAGCCCCTTGGAGACCAGTCACCCTCTCCTCCTGTGAAGATGGGCCTCTCTGTGGTAAGTTTTGTGGGAGTTACTCTGCAAAAATGGTGTGTTTCATCTCTGGTGTGAGCCCCCGTGTAAATGCTGTGATCCTGTTTTGATAATCTCCAGACCCAGGGAGGGGGCTGGGGGAGAGATGAGACCACCATTCTCACCACTGAGAGAAACGGTTTACTCCCCCAATCAAACTCCCACTCTGGTTCTTTCCTTTTGAATCCATGTTCTCCAGTTAGCTAAATTTGCTGTCCCCCAGTAAGTTGATGGGAGTTTCTTCATTGCCTCTTGGTACACTGCTTATATTTAAAGCATTTGGAAATGGTCTCCGGAAAACTAGAATCCAAAGCATGCAAAAGGACCAAGTTGTCGAGACAGAGAACATGAGGGCTCAGGGGGAAGCAGGGGCTGGTCTGTGCTGTGGCTGTTTTTGTTAATAGGCCGCCTGCCAGCTGGGCTTTCTGGGCCTCAGGTAGGGGACTGTGCCTACTTGGTAGGAGGTGAGGACAGATTGTGGCTGTATGGTTTGACAACAAACTGTACATACTTAAGAACAGTGTTGTAAACTTCCTAGAAAATCATCACGTTTCTACAAAGTAAGCATGCCTAAGGAAGGCGGGGGTTGGGGGGAGTGATTACTGAAAGCACTCATAGATAACACTGAAAAATAGTTCATTAGCAAAAGCCACATTTTATTTCACTTTGCCTTGGTGCCTTTCATGGTGCACACCTGTTACTAATCATGCCAGGCCGTACCCTGATATTTGCGAGGCTCCTGTACAAGCCTTCCCCATTTCTTTTTCTCCTTAAAAAAAAAGGTTAGCTTCTTCTTTTTAATTGACATACAATTAATACACAGTGAAGCGCACAACCCTTAAGAGTACAGTTTAATGAGTTTTTGCAAACGCAGACGCCATGAAACCAACTCACACTGTGAAGACAGAACATTTCCACCCCACCCCCACCCCCACCAGTCCGCCTGCCCCTGCCGTCCGCCCTGCCCTGCCTTGCCCCCTGGCCCTCAGGAAAACACTGTTCCGATTCCTTTCCTCAGAGGGTCATTTTGCCTATTCTAGAACTCCATATAAATTGAATCGTGTGGGAGGTATTCTTTGCATCTGTTTTGTTTTCAGCATAAACGTCCTTGCGGCTCCCGTGTGTTTTTGCCTGTTTCAGTCACTCATTCCCCTGGACTGCCGAGTAACCTTCTGTGGTAGGATTATAATGTAATTGTTCTCCGTTCACTTGGCCAGGGACAGCTGGGTCATTTCTGGTTCTGGGTTAGCACGAATAGAGCTGGTAAGGATATGCTTGTACAGGTCTTAACGGGCACATGGTTTCATCACTCCCGGGTAATAATACCTGCAAGTGGAATTGCTGGGTCTTAGGGAAGGTGAAGGTTAAACTTCCTGGGAAACCGAGGGCAGGTTGCACTGCTGACACTCACGCGTGAGAGACAGTTCCTGTGGCTCCTCACCGTTAGCGTCTGGTGTGGTCTGTCTTTTCAGTGTCAGCCAGTACGCGTGTATATAAGTAGATTTCACTTTTGCTTTCACTTATGTTTTGCGTGATGACTAATGCTGTTGGGCCCGCTTTCCACGTGCATGCTGGCCATGCACGTGTACTCACGTGTGATCCGTTGCGAACTGCTTGCTCGCCTGTCCCGATTGGGGTCTGAGGAGTGCTGTATGTACTTCGCGCCCACAGGATTGTCAGATAACGTGCTTTCTGAGTGTTTCTGCCTAGGCTGGCCTAGCTTATTCTTTTTCTTAATGATGTCTTTTCATACAATTTTTAAAAATTTTGATAGTCTAATGTATCAAATTTCCCCCTTATGATTAATGCTTTGTCGTTTCTAAGAAAATGTATGTCAAAGTTGCAAAGATAATTCTCCTGTGGCTTCTTCTGGCAGTTTGATTGCTTTGAGCTCTTGTACTGATACGTATGATCCGTGCTGAGTTAATTTTTGTGTGTGGCGTGAGGCGCGAGCTGGAGTGCATTGCTCCCCCTTATAGATAGCGATTTGTTTCAGTACTATTTACTGTTCTTTCTCCCATCGAATTGTGTAGGTCTCTTGACTGAAATATCAGTCGGTCATATAAATATGCATGGATCTTTCTGGATTCTTTTATCCACAGAAAAATGTGTCTTTTGTTACTAATACCGCAGCGGTGTCTTAATTACCATGGTTTTAAATGTTGAAATCTGGCGGTGTAAGTCTTGATCGCCTTTACTAGGTTCTCTGCATTTCCACTTGTAAACCACCTACCTTATCAGTTTCCACAATTAAAACCTAAGGTTTTATAAGACCGAGCTTTAAACACCGTGACACGCACAGACCTTGCGGGTGCAGCTCAGTGAGCAGATCCTGTGAGCCCGCTGTTTTCAAGCCGTTTTAATAACTCCAGAAAGTGTCCCTGTGCTCTTCTTTGTCCTTCCGCCCTCCCAGAAATAACTACCGCCCCGTCTCCCAAGAGAAGTTTTGTCTGTTCTGGAACTTCCCGTAAACGGAAGCGGGCACCGTCTACTTCCGTGGGAGGACTTCTCCCTCGGCCCAGTCCACGTGCTTTGCTGCTGGGCGGTGGTTCATTTGCATTGCCGAGCGCCGGTCCCTCCTACGAGCGCGAGTGCACCACGGTTTGTTCGCAGCCCGGCTCTTCTCTGACACCGGGCTGCTGCCGGGTTTGGCTGTCCTGACTGCAGCTACCGTGACTAAGTTTATGGAGGATGTTTCGCGTTATGTGCTTTCATTTTTCTTAGGTGAGCATCTAAGAGTGAAATCGCTGGTTGTAGACTAAATATAAATAAATAATTTATAAGGAACTTTCAGAACTCTTTCCAGAGCGGTTGTAATATTTTATAACCCCACCAGCAATGTACAGAAGTACATCGGGTGTTTCCACATCTTCACATCAATTTTGGGTTCATTTTAGCCATTTAACGGTGTGTCATGGTTTTAATTTGCTATTCCCTGGTAACTGAAAGTAGTGAGTACATTTGAACATGCATATGTCTTTTGTGAAATGTCTGTTCAAATCTGTTCATTATTTATTAGGTTGTTTTTTTAATTATTTAGTTGTAGATGTTATTTATGTACATATTAGATATACATCTTATCTAATATATCTTATATTTATATCTAGTATATATATTATATATGGAATTATATTTATATCTAGTATATATTCTTATATATATGTATAAGCTGTTCTGCTTTCGTATATTTTTATGAATATTATTTTCCAGTTTGTTGCTTGCATATTCACTTTCTTAAGTCTTTTGAGAAGCAGAAATATTTTAAAAAGCATTTGATAAATCTTAACATTTCAATTTTTAATGATTACTGATTTCTGTATCCTATCTAAGAAATTGTACCTAGCCCAAGTTCACAAAAATAGTTTCCTATTTTTTTCCTAAGTACTTTATAATTTTTTGCTTTTATGTTTAGGTCTAGGTATTTGGTGACACCAATAAATCCACTTATTAACATATAGCTTTTTCTTTGTTTTTAGGTTATTTAGGATTTTCTGTATATACTATTATACTGTCTGCCAATAAAGGCAGCTGTATTTCTTCTTTTTAAAAAGGATTTTATCCATTTACTTCTTAGAGAGAGGGGAAGGGAGGGAGAAAGAGAGGGAGAGAAATATCAGTGTGTGAGAGAAACATTGATTGGCTGCCTCTTGCACGCCCCCAGTTGGGGAACCAGGTCCGCAACCCAGGCTTGTACCCTGACTGGAAATTGAACCTGTGACCTTTTGGTTCACAGGCTGGTGCTCAATCCACTGAGCTACACCAGCCAGGACATACTTCTTTAAGTCCATTCGATACGCCTTTCATCTGTTTTTATTATTATTACACCGCCTAGAGCCTTGACTGCAGTGGTGGACATAAGCCGTGAGCGTGGACACCCCAGCCTTTCTCCAGATCTAAGTGGGAAAGCGTTGGGTGCTATGTTAGCTGCAGCCTTCTCGTAGGTGATATTATTAGGTTTGAGGAGTTTCCCTCTGCTCCTAGTTTGTGAGAGTTTTTCTTGTTCCTCTAAATCATGAATTATCAAAAGCTTTTGCGGCACCTGTTGAGATAATCGTAGTCCCCTCCCTCCCTTATTCTATTAAGGTGATAAATGTTATTGGTATTTGAATGTGAACCAACTGTGCATTCCTGTGACAAATCCCAGGATTGGTGATGTTGTGGGATTTTATTTTGCAATATGTTTTTAGGTTTGATTTACCACTGATATTATTGTGGAAGGATTATTCACAAGGACTGTTCTTGGATGATACACACTCGTGAGGCACAGTGGCCACGGTTCCTTGTGATGCTTCCATCTGGTTGTAACCTCAGGTCTATGTTACCCCTATGCTGTGTTCCCTCCTCCAGTTTTCTGAACATTTTTTTTTAAGGGTTGATACTGTACAAGGGGATACCCC
Source organism: Trachops cirrhosus (assembly GCA_028533065.1). NCBI lineage: Eukaryota > Metazoa > Chordata > Mammalia > Chiroptera > Phyllostomidae > Trachops > Trachops cirrhosus. The sequence continues at coordinate 12,072,447 of CM052550.1, read as the reverse complement.
CAAAACCTGGAATTTATTTATAAAAAATTGGGTATTTATTCTTACATGTTTAAACTTCAGTCACCTTCAAACTACTCTCCATTTGATGCAATACACCTATCGAGATGTTTTTTCCACTGCTCAAAACAGTTTTTGAACTCCTCAATTTTGATGCTTTTTAGTGTTTCTGCTATTTTTTGTTTCACCTCTTCCACATTGGCAAAACACTTTCCTTTGAGGACTTTTTCATTTGGGGGAACAAAAAAAAAAGTTGCTTGGGGCACGAGTGGATGAATAGGGAGGGTGGGGCATGGGGGTCATGCTATGTTTGGTCAAAAACTGCTGAATACTCACTGTGGTGTGGGCAGGTACACTCATAAATTGCCCATCATGAAAAGGGCAAATGTGTTGAAAGAATCTTCAAAAAAAAATTCACTGAAGCCAAATGCAGCCTCTCACAACAATGCCAGCTGGTACACTGATACAGATGGGTTCCTAGAACACTCACCTAGTATAGGCGGGGAAAGCCTATACTACAAGGAACCTGCTGTCCAGAAGATAATTCTTGTTTTTTTCTCAGGTCCCTTCTGGTATCTTCCTTAGATGTCTGAGAATACTTACTGGAAAGTAATCTAGGCCTAGAGTTTTCTTTCTGGGAGGATATTAGTTATGAATTAACTTTCTTTAATAGAGATATAGCTATTCAGATTTTCTATTTCTTGAATCATGGCTGGAATATCCCACTTATTCTTTAGGATTTAATTTTTTTTCATGATTTTTGTGTTTGACAGCATCTGTCTTAATCTGGTGTCTGAGACAATTGCTTTTTCCCTTTTTCTAGAAGACTGGTCTAATAATATCTTGGTACTTGTAATTCTTTAGTCTAAAAATACAAACTGGCATTTGTTACTTAGCATTACCCAGCACATACCCAGGGTCCTCTCTGGAATTTCTGTCCCTTGTAGTGGAGCAGGAATTAGCATTATCCCATTCTTCTGTAGAGGAACGGGAGTCTGAGACTGGAGAAGTTATTTGCCTAACACCTCTCAGCTGAGAGGTGATGGTTTTCTGACTGCAAAGCTACGCACTCATCGGTTCTGCTGTCGTTCACATGTTTTCAAACCAACTTCTTGGAGCCTCAGACCTCTGAGACTGAGAGAGGGAGGCTGAGTGGATGAAGACCTGTCCCATCTCCACTCTATCCCACCTACCTACCTGCTGTTTGAACTAGAGAAGATTTGCTTTTAAATGTTTACTGTAGTAGTGTTCCCTGCAAAATACCTTAACTTCTGCGGCAGACAAAATGAATCTGTGGGAAACTATTGTGTCATGCTAGACTGTAATTTGCCTTTTTAAAATATTGACTTCCTCCAAGGTGAGGAAGAAGCTGCTAAAAATGCGAGTACCAGGAAGTCCCCTGCCTAGCCCTCTGCCTCCCGGTGTGCGAGGTTGCAGGAAGTGCGTGGGTTCTTCAGTCTGAATCTTGGCTCTGCCACAAAGCGTAAGGCTGTCTTTAGTTCGCACAGACATCTATGGCTTCAGCTACAAAGTCTGCACAATTGGGACAAGACTGTTTCCATAGCGTTTCGTTTGTTTTCAAGGGGCAGATGTGAAAACCCTGGCCCCCGGTGGTTGGCAGCCTCTGAGATGGCCCTTCAAATCCCCACCTTCTGCGGTTTGCGCCCTTGCTGCGTGATCCCTTCTTGGATACGGGCCAGGCTTAGTGATTTGCTTCTAATGGAAAGACTATGGCAAAGGCGGTGGGATGTCACTTCCAAGATTAGGTTACAAAAGGATTGTGGCTTCTGTCTCAGGCACCCTCTTACGCTCTCTGCCTCGCTGGCTGTGAGGAGAGCCAGCTGCCACATTATGAGCTGCTCCGAGAAGAGGCCCATGTGGCAAGAGACTGACGTCTCCAGCAGGCAGCCAGGGAGCACAGGAGGCCTGCCGACAGCCTGGGAGTGAGCCTGGAACCCGATCTCTCCCCAGGGGGCCTTGCAGTGACTGCAGACCCTGCCCGGACCTCAGCTGCAGCCTGCGAGAGAACCAGAGCCAGAGGCACCCAGTGAAGTTGACACCTGGGGTTGCTGACCTTCATTCAGAAACTGTGAAAAATAAATGCGATTAGGCTGCTGAATTTTGGGGCAATTTGTTATTAGAAATCGGTAACAAGTGCACACAGTGTCTGGCACAAAGCCGATGCCATTACTCAGAGTTTCTCTCTCTCCCTGCTTTCCTCCTTTGGCATGAGGGCAGTGCGGGGGTTGGGGACGTTGGTCCCTGCTGTGGCCTGCCCCTTCTGCAGGGACGGTGCTCGTGGTGGACCCTGACCCAATCGGAAGCAGAATTCTCCATGGCAAGCTCCCCGTGTTCTCCTTTCTTTTTCGACAAGCACTTCGTTTGGGTGTGGTGAGCAGTGGAATTTACACTCTAGTTGCTCTCAGAGCCAAGGTTCTCAGGTACAGAATTAGACACTGGAGTTGCATCCTAGCGTTCCTTTCACAAGCTCTTAGGTCTACTAGGGCCTTAAAACAGATGCATGAAGGTGATCCCACACGCTTCCTGTGGACGCACACCAGGAATGTGTGTGCTTTGTGAGCTGGGTTTAAAAAAATTTTTTTTTCCTTCTCTCTTACATTCTCTGGCTGACTGTAAAATTAAACCTCTTCCCATGGGATCCCTTTGAACTTCTATCTCTTCTCAGATATAGGTTCTCAGCTTTCGGGTTTCTCCCTCTCTTTTCCAAGTTATGAATCGACAGATCGCAAACTGAGACGTCTGAAGTCTTCAGGGTATTTTTTGTTTGATAAAATGTCCGTCCCTTGGCGGTGCCGATGCTGGTGGAATTTCTGGGGTCTGCCTGCCAGAATGAGTTTCATTTGATCTCCCTGAGAACTGGAGAGAGCAACACGTCTTAGATCTAAAGCGAGATGACTGAGGACTGGTCCCCTGCTTTCTTTCTTCTTCTTCTTTTTAACCTTGAAATTCCTGAGATGATATTTTTTTTCCGTGTGAGATCTCAACTGGGGGAAACAAAAATCTCCACCAAGTATCTGCTGGCCCCTGGCATCTGTTCCAAGAGCTGAGGAGCAAATTGACTCTCCAAAAAAAAAAAAAAGTTCGTTTTATAACATGAGCAGTATTTGAGAACATACTGCACTGTGGTAGGGAACTGCTTCAGGGTACGGTCCACCCATCCATCCCTCTCAGTCGTCATTTAGACGCCTGCAGGGGCCAGCAGGCTGGCGGACGGTCCAGGAAGGCTTGGTGAAAGGCGATGGGGGAGGGGTGGGTTTTTAATATGTATCGTGTTGTATGTGTGTCTGTATCGTAGTAGACAGATGCGGACACACCTTTGTATACGAGCCCTCTAAAAACCAAGGCTGCAAGTCAGACCAGCCAAGTGAGTTCTCTCCTGTATCTCATACCCAGTGCCATCAGCTCTCTGCAAGCTGCCCATCAGGAGAGTGGCATTTACACCCTCTCCCCCCGTACCCCCCACGGCCCAGGCAGTTTGAGTGATTTTACTGGACCTTTGCTTGGCCGCCATGTGGCTGCACCACCCTCTGCCTCACGGGAGCAGGGTCGGTGCCTCGTGTTCATCAGTGTCTTTCTGATGCGTGAAACAGCGTCTGGCACGTAGTAGGCACTCAAGAATTGTTAAGTGTCGAATAAATATTGCTAAACATGTTGACTAAGGAAGGTCGCGGTGAGACTTTTCAGAGTGTTTACTCTAAAATGTAACTGAAGACCCTGTTTGCTACATACTAGAAGGACTCTTTGGAGAACGTGCTTTCTTGTTTTAGAAGGAAGAATAAGTGTGCCTCTCCTGGGGGAAAAATCATTTTGCTTCAATTGTGTGGACATAGATTCTTTTTTTATTCGGCTGGCTGCTAGGAAGCTCAAACTGAATGTTTACTGGACCTTGTGATTACATAAACTTCACGAAAGCCTTGTTTTACCAGTGCCCATGCCGTATTGCCTTTAGGAGCATACTTTCTCACTGATTGCTCATTTTTCTGTGGTCGTGCTATATTGTATACACCTTCGTAGGTAGTCTCAAGTTCTGGGGAGTTGCTTCGTAGAAATAGAGCCATGGAAAGGGAGGGGGTGCAGGGTGTTGTCAGAAGGGGAGCAGCGGTGTGGTGAAGCAAACAGGGCAGTTCCCCGGAAAAAGGAGAGGGAGGAAGGGCAGGAGCTTCAGGTGGGGAGACACAGGGCTGGAATCCTCTGCAGGGCTTTTCAGGCACCTCAGGGAGCAGCTTGTGGCGTCTGCTAGGCTTCGACAACCAGGTGCACCTCCGGCTGGTGCCTCCGAGTGAACTTGTGCCCGGGAGCCCGGCAGACCCGTGGGAGTGTCCTCTGGGGTCGTGTGTACGTGTCACTATCAGCGGCTGCTTGCCTTTGCTGACCCTCAGCTTCCTGTCTGGAAAATGGAGCTAAGAGTGTGTCCTATTAGGGGTCCTCAAGGTTCAGTGTGTGATGAACAGGAAATATCTGATCACACGTGCGGTGTGCAAATGCTAGTCACCGTCATTATTGCACTGCGCCCGTCGGCATTCTTCCGTTGTCTGAGTCATCTTGTGGCCGGGCGGGAGTGGCATTGGAAAGGGAGAAATGGGATTAAGTCTCAGTTTCCCTACATTTACTGTCAGGCCTTTGTTAAAAGTAGTAGCTGTTGTTTTTATTGTTTTAATCCCAAACTGGCCCTCTGTGGGTTATCTCTATGCTTACCTACCACCTTTCATCTGTAGGTAAGTCTCACAGAACTTGGCATCAGTAAAAATCACAAATACTTTCTGAAAGGGTTGAGAACTAATGCCGTTCCTTTAAACACTGAAGGCTTCTTCGCAGCAGGACTGAGGGAGCACACTGAAGGCACATCTCACAGCAAGTGTGTAAAGACCCGTCCCGCACACCTCGGTTTCCTGTGGTTCTCTCCACGGCAGCTGCCACGCCCCCTCTGTCCCTCCCCACCACCTGTCTTTCTTCGCCCTCCGGCTCAGGCTGTGTTCCTCCAGCTCCCTTCTCTTTCCTGGGCTCTTATGAGTTCTGTAGATGTTTATTTAAAGAAGGGACCATCCAACTTTTTCTGCAAAAGGCCAGAGAGCAAATATTTCAGGCTTTGTGGGCTACGTGTTCTCTCTTACAAGGAGTCAGCTCTGCCCTTGGAAGTTGAAAGCAGCCATAGGTGATAAGGAACCGGATGTGCGTGGCTGTGTCCCTATAAGACTTTATTTACAAAAATAGGAAGTGGACCAGATTTGGCCCGTGGGCTATGATTTGTAGACTCCAGGTTTCAGGCAATTGAGGAATTTTTTTTATCTTTGTCAATTGATAGTTCTATCACCCCACCCAGCAAAACGGAGGATTCTCTTGTGGGTATCTGTGTCTTTGGAGAACCAGGAAGGTAATGGGGTGTTATAAACAATTGTTTATAAACTTTGTCTCATGTTGATTAAAAAGATCAAAATAATTCTTTGCCCATGCTGCCTGTAAGAACATGTGCTGGGTACCACTGTGAGTTAGTGTGACAGGCTTCCTAGGTTCCAAGGTGAGGGGTGTGCATGTGTGTGTGTGAAGTTTGGGACTAGAGTTCTCTCCACCAACAATGGGAAAACTAAGGTTTTATTTTCCTTCCTTCCTTCCTTCTCTTTCCTTCTCTCTCTCTCTCTCTCCTTTTCTTTTTGCCTCCTTTGCTTTCTCACTTGGTTCTGGGAAGATCTTCACATGAAGCTAATGTAAAATGTGTTTGGGACAAGTACTGGACCCAAGCCAGGGGACCTGATTGCTGTGGCTGTGTTACCTCTTTTGTGTTTGACCTTGGCAAGTTCATTCATTCCTGGTTCAGGTTTGTCAGGTATTAAGTTAGAGTCTTTGGTCACCGAATCTTTCAGCAATTGGCTCTTATTCAGATAATATCTTACCTGGAGTTCGGATCTGCATGAAGTGGGGCTGGGGCATCAGGGCCCTGTCCAAGTTCGTCCTGACCCTCAGTCTCACCTCCCCCTGAGGGGACCCTCGAGGTGTCTTTGCTGGGATACAGGGGTTCTAGGCAGCATAGATTCAGGATCCCTAAACTTTTGCCATCGCATAGTATCTAGACATGTTCCTTCAAAGTGGCAGGCACTTTTCATTAATGTGTTCTCATAGGCTCACTGGTCTCTTTTCCTGGTTGACTAGTCACTATTTCCAAGCTTCATGCCTGCCTCCCAGACTCCTTGGTTATCCTCAGTGGTCCTACTCCAGATATCCACTTCCAGAATTCATCTAACTAATTGACTTTTTATAGAAGCCTCTGGGAAGATCCAATGATTGCAGAAGACCCTCAAGTCATGGCTTTTAGATGTCTTTGTTTAAATGAACCATCCCTTCCTATACCTAATAATTTAGGAGAATCCAAATTCTGATCAGCTAAAGTGATGAGGTTCCAGTGGGATCCTGTTGCCTGGCACATTCCTGGCACATGTATGAATCACTAAACAAACCCCCTGAGGAAGCAGCCCCACAATGTCACCCGGAACGTTTTCTTTAGGTTTCTTTTCCTCTATTGATGTTCTCACTCCCCTTCCTCCCCCCTACCCCACACCAGCCACCCCAGTGCATCACAGGTAAGGATGTTGCAGGGAAGAAAATTCTGTCCGACAGTGGAGGGGAGTTTGGGGATAGAATGACTTGCAGGTTGAAAGGGTTTCCTGTGAAACACCAGTGTGGAGAATGTCAGAAAGTCAGCCTTCCCAGCGCTGTAGGTGGGGATCCCTAATCCTGGCCCCTGGGGAACCCCTTTTGTAGGAATCTGTGTCAACAGGAGCTTTTTGGGTCCAGTAGGTTGACAGGTTTTGCAGTCCCAGCTGTGTCCCGATCCCCCTGCTCTGCTGTCCACCTGAACCCTTCTTGGCCTCAGAGTGATGGAGCTGTGACTGGGCCAGACCTGACATACGTGGAGACGGGGATTCAAAGACAAAAAAGAAAATGATTTAGAAAGGAAGCCAAAGGAAATTACAATTAGCCGCAGGTTGCTAAATCTCCATTAGCCTCCCACTGTGCTCTTGTTCTGTAGCCAACTTAGATTATCCAAAGACAGTGTTTAAAAGCCATTTTAACTAAATTAGCAATCATGTAAAACCTTCACCCAGAATCTATCTATATCTGCACTTTTCCCTGAACAATTTCTGTCGAAGACTCATGTGAAAAACTGAGGTCAAAAAAGACTGATAAAGAGGGAAGATGTTTTGAGCGAAACAGAAAGCATTTGATATTTGCTCTGTGTGACTGAGTGCTTTTCAGTTGTTCCCTCTAACTGGGGAGACCGTCTCGGTTTGCCCAAGACAATTCCGGTTTTTATCTGTGGTCATGGTATAATGATTAGTAACATCCCCCTTGAGTCTTAAAAGCGTTCAAATTAGAACAATAATCTGAACAATAAATCATACGGTCACTCTCTCCGTGTATACGCAGAGAAAGCGCTGGTCTTTCACAAGGTGTAGGAGGTGATGGGCGGCCAAATCCCTTTCCCAGAGGATGGTCCAAACTTAGACCTCAAGACCTTGCATCGTGAAGTATCTCCTCAATGACAAATGCATTTATTACAATTTATACATCTTGATATAACATACTAGATTCTTAAATTCCCTCCTACTGTGTTAGGCATAGTGTAGATCAAGCAGTTTTCATTTTCAACAATTTCACCTGAGATAAAACCTATGTAATTTTATTAACCAGTGTCTCTCCAATAAATTCAGTAAAAACAGGAAAACTGATTTTGGAAAAAAAACAAAAAATATTACAACTGGGCTGCTGTATTTGTTGATGACTTTGGTGGTCCAATTGGTGCTTTGTGCCCCGTTGTGGGGATGGCTGCAGGCTGTGACTCTGGTTCTGCCCCTGGCCCACACCTCAGCGAGGCTGGCAGACGTTTTCCATTTGGGCAGGGGGTGTGTCTCCTGACCTTCAAGATCACTGTGGTGCCCTTGCTTGTGCGAAAACTGACAGCTGGCTTCACTGTGTATAAATAAGGAGCGCCATGGTCACATCAGTTCCACCTCTCCTCTCTCAGACTGAGCTGAGTTTGACCCTGGCTTTGACCATCTGATGCTCCTGTGGCCATAATTGAGTGACTTAAACTTTCTGAGTTTATTTTCCCATCTGTAGAAAGAGCTGGCGGTGCCTGGTTCCTCCTCCCGGGGCGGAAAGGTGAGGCTCGGGGCAAGCGATGTCTGGAGGAGGTGTCCTCTGCGTGCAGGTGAAAGGCAGTCCTGTCATCCCGCTGGTGTCCTGGAGGGCAACAATTAGCCAATTCCTGGCAGCTTAACCGCGCTTCAGAGTGGGCCCCCTTCTAGCATTTACCTCCCCTCCTTTGGGTCAGAGTACTCTGATTTCCTTTTGGGGAATTACTATTTTCTTTCCCTTGTGAAGTTCAGTTTCTTCATCTATAAAACGGGACAATTACAGCCTCTAAGACCCTACTCGGCCAATTGGACTTTCTCTCTCCTGGAACTTGATGCCACCATTTATTTCTACTGGAAAGGAAACACAGATTCTGCTCTTGAGTGATGGAAGTAGGACAGTCCAGCCAGGTCCTGTCTGACCTGCGAAGTTCAAATTCATTAATTCCTGCATTGAGCAAATGTTTATTGACATCTTTGTGTCAGACACTGTATGCCAAGCCTTTCACACACTCCTCTCATTTAATCCTCAGTACATATTATGTGTTGGGTCTTGCTGCTTGCTTTGCAAATGAAGAAAATGGAGCTCATGGAATTTAAGCAACTCGCCCAAGATTACATAGAAAGCGTATTGGGAGGCCAATATTTGAACTTGGATCTGTCTGACTCCAAAGCCTACATTTTCTTCGCTGTGGCATTTAGCCTCTCTGCTAAGGAGAGAATGGTTGGAGGCATATTTTATCTAAAATGCTGGGGTGTGACTGTCCCTTTGTTCTTTCCTCCGAGTGTCTGCGGCAGTAACAAAGGATTCCAGTGGCAGGGAGGGGAGGGGGTGTGTGAGGCATCTATTGGTCTTATCTGTCCAGTCTCTGTCCTCCCCTTCCTTCCTCCTCCTGATTCTAATAACGATGGGAAGACTTCTCCCTTTAGGGGGCATACACATTGGCCCATTCCATGTAATTCCTGTGGGGTTGTGAGTTACAGAACCAGCTCCTCTGGCCACAGGGCCTTACTGCTGATCCAAGCCTACCAATCAGAATACTCTGCCTCTGGCCAGCCAGTCAGTTTCTTCCCTAGGACTTATACATGCTGGAGAAGGAAGAGCTCCTCTCTTCTCCCTCGGGGACATTAAATAAAGATCTGAGATGTAGCCATTGTCCCTTCCAGGCAGGTAGAGTCATGAGAAGCCAGAGAAAATGGGACTGACCTGCAGAGGAAGTTGAGGAAGGAAATAGCCTGGAAATATCACTCAACAAATCACACCCCATCCCTACTTTTTTATTTTTGAATTTTGTCTGTCATTTGCAGTTGACTAATGCAAAATGGTTCCTAGCATGTTTGTAGAAGTCCGAGGTTCAGGAAGCAATTTCCTTTACCTGTGAGTGACTGGTAGGGGAGGGGACAGTGGTGGCAAAGGGGACCATGATTAAGGTCACGTGTTGTGTGTTGTGGTTGGTTGGTGTGTTTTGGGTTTGTGGGCGTGTGTGTGTTTCCCAAGAATAAGTCCTTCGCTTGTTTGTATTTTCCCTTGGCTGTTGATTCACTCACGTAGCCCCGGAGAACCTGCCGTGGCCCAGGGGCTGTGCAGGTGCAGGAGGTCTGGGGGCCGCCGCCGCGGTCCCTTCCCTCCGGGGACTCACAGTCTGCAGCCCTCTCTTCCCTGCAGCCTCCGCGGCCCTCCTCTCAGCGGGCTGTGCTTGCCTTTAGAATCTATTACTTGGGGTGCTAAATTATTTACAAACTCCTTTTACCAGGGCATCCAAGGGCTTAAAGACAGATTCTGTTTCTGAGGTCTGGGGTCAAAGCTCCGTTCAGAGAGAGGCTTCCCTTATCGTGTTTCTCTCTTCTTTGCCCTCAGCTTACCATGGATTCGGAACAGATCTCTTGCCAGGTCTTTCCTAGAGGAATGTTTGAGCGGAACTCGAGCCCTTTTGAATACATTCCTATCTGTTCACTTGAATTTAAATTCAGCTGTGGGCCCTGCTGGGTCCTGAAAAAGAGGTTGTGGTCACTTATGAGAACGAAGGGTTGCAGAGGGCCATGGTGCCACACGGAGCCTGGTGACGGTGTCTGCTCACTCCCTGTGCTGCCAGGCCCCCAGCCCGCACTGTGCCTCCTCTGGCCTCTCACCGTCAGGTTTGGTTGCAACCCCTTCCTGCTCCACTGTCCCCTTTGTACCTGCTCACGATGGCACCAGGTCGAACCTTTCAGTAAGGTCTTTCTTTAACTGAGCATGTTCCTCTCGGTGCTGCCCACTATGCTTCAGGGAGGGGACCTGGGGTCAAGAGTAGAAGAATCGGGACCAGTGACACTGAGTGGGGGTGGTTGATACTTCAATTCAAGGCAAAGATGAACAGAATCAAATTAGGGAATGCAGTGGTGGGAGTGGAAGTAGTAACTGCCTTTGGAAACTTAATGGGGCACAACGGAGAGGGAAGAAGGGTGCTCAGACTCACACCACTGGGCGGCGCTAGAGCTAGGCTTGGAGGCTGGAGCTCTGACTCTGGCCGGCGCTCTCCTTCTTGTGCACTGACCTGGGGGCCGGCTGCAGACCTCCTCTCAGCGGCTACCTCCTTCCCTGGGGGCGACTTCCCTAACTCACCGGTTCCCCATAACATGTTCTCACAACATCACATAACCCGCCCCACACAGACAACCCCAAAGTAAGTGCTTGAGTGGCAGCTTGCCTCACGTCTGCCCTCCTCTGGGGAGACATGCTGGTCTTGTTCACCATGGCGTCCCCCGTAAAATGTGTGGAACATACTAGGTTCTCAGAAAGCGTTTGGCAATGACTGAAGGGATACAGGTTCGGTCTGCAGATTTCTGACCTTCTCCACAAGCTTTGGGCCCGAGATGTTCACCTACCTCCATCGGGGTTTGCTGGCAGAGAGAGAGATTGACTGTGTAATCACTTGAGATACAGTTTATCTCAAGTCAGTGTTATTTTACCCAACGCAAAAATACAACTAAAAATATTTGTGTGAACTTCAAGAAAGATAATGGGAAATGCAGAAGCCAGTGAAAGCCGTGGTGATGGACGGGCTATTTGCCATCAGAAGCCAATGGAATCAGCTTGAGTTCTCTGAGACTTGGGGAAGGCAGGCACCTGGAATCTCAGGGGCGAGGCCGCAGTCCCTACACACCGTGACCCAGCTGCCCCGCAGCTCCCCCATCACACGGCAGGCTCTCCTTCCGCCCTTCCAAGTTACTGATGCTTTGGGTATTCAGATCCCAGTTGAGCTGGAACACTTCCTCCGATGGCATTGCCTTCTGCACTGCTGGGGGGCCGTGCGACCTCAGAGTAACTGAGGGACCTGAGAACAGATGGCAGTGAGTGAAGGCGGGTCTGCAAAGGCAGGGCTCCTGAGCTGGGGAAGGGGAAGGCAGTGCCAGCGAGAGAGACAGAGAGAGAGTTGGGTTCCAAGCATAAACGCCGGCCATTAAGAAAAGTTCTTTCCCATTCCTGGAAGGGGCCTGGAGCTGGGAGACGGTAGATTGATTAAACTACATGCACTGAGCGCCTGTGATGTTCCAGGCACTGTGCTGAGCCCAGCAGGCGTGGTGCAGGAGCAGTGCACAGTCCCTCTCTTCATGGCCTCATGCAGCTCATGAGCTCGCTGCCTGGTTGGGGGTTCAGGTGATGAATGTGCCGAGATAGGAGTCAGTGAAGGTCACGGGGGTTCTTTACATGAACAATCAGGACACACTCAAGCTGAGAGCTGACAGATGAGCTGTGCAGAGAAGGGAAGAGCACCTCTGAGAGAAGGAACCGCAGGTGCAAAGGCCCTGGGGCAGAAACGAGCTCTGTGGGCTCAAGGGGCTGGAAGGCAGCAGTGTGGGTGGGGCAGAGTGGGTCGGGGGTGGTTGGCGATGGTGCGCAGGTCATCAGGGGTAGTCTTGCTGGGCAGGCAGGCATGGCAGAAGGTTGGACAATCAGGGGATACTGAGGAAGTTTGAGCAGAGAAATGATATGGTATGATTTCAGTTCTCAGAAGTCACCCTGGCAGCTGGGTGGGGAAGGAATCTGCTGGGGAGAAGGAGGCCTGTGGGCGAATTGGGAAGAGGCTGCCAAGCAAGAGACAAAGACGAACTGGAGAAGAATGAGGGCCGTGGAGAGGAAAAGAAGGGGCCAATTTGGGAGCTTCTGGGTTGCACCTCGGGACCTATTATTGGCTGGTCCTGGGATCTGCTCCTCAGCTTCCTCATCAATAAAATGAGAGGCGCTCGCAAATGCCCTCCCAGGTCTGGTGTCCAGGGGGATCCTCTGACTCTAGCCTGGAGGGGTTTCCTGAGGTCTGTGTCTGTTTGCTTTTTCTCTCAGCCCTGAGAATCCCTCTCTGGAAAGAATTTCAGAATTTATGGCTTAAAGATAAATTTTCCAGCTTTCTAAAGTTCTGTTCACATTTTAAGCATGGAACTGTCTTGCGTCCCTTCTCAGTGGGAGGTGGTGGGCGAGGGTGCTACGTTATTAATAAAATATGAATACATTAAAACATTTATTTCCATGTAACTTATGTGGGAAACACGATCTTTAATGGAGCTTTTTGGCAAGCGCCGGGATGAGCATGCCGGCCCCAAACCTTTGAAAGCCCTTGATCAGGCTGGGGGTCTCTGCTTCCAACGAAGCCCTTGACCCCTTGTGGTTTCAGCTCTGTTTACTCTCTGCAAGCATTTCTGGTTCAAAGGGAGAATCTTTAAAAAGCCGGGTTGGGAAAGTCTATAAAATCTTAACGCATCTTCAACATCAAATAGCTCTTTCAAAGCAGCGATCTGATGAAGTAAATAGGAATTCGGCAGCACAAACCATATGGAACGCATTTTCCATAACTGCTCTGCACTCGGATAACAAAGGAGAAGCGTTCTTGGCGCGGGGACTTTGGGGTTTTAATGGCCCTTAAATATTTGGTGCAGTTGCCAGATGTGTTTTACCAGGCTGCACACCCCCAGGATTGGCCCTGCCTTTCTCTGGGGCACAACATAAGCCAACAGGATGTTGCAGTCCATGAAAAGATGTTTGTGCCTCGCGCACCCCTGCCCCCAAACTGGCGTCACTCCCCACGGGCCTCTGAGCAGCAGTCCGGAGGCGCGACACTAAACTGTTCATGATGACGCCGCAGGAACCACCTCCGGAATTTGAAATGCGGATCAGAGGGTGGAAAGGTTGTTCCGATTGTGTGTTGTGGATGGAACCGGGGCAGGCCGGGGGCGGGTCCTCAGCACCTGTGGCTCTGCCCTAACCGGCTGCGTGGGCCGCAAGGCACGTGACTTCTGAAGCTGAAATGGGACAATGCTACCTTCAAGCGGTTCCTGTCGAGTTCTGGTTCCCATTACGAACGGACCTACCTGTACTGAAAACACAGACACGTCGGCTGCCTCTCACCATCACCCTCTCGAAAGCCCATGCCTGAGCTCTTTAGGTGCTGGCGCGTTCCTTGAAACATCTGTAGGTAGGTAGACGGAGTGATTCTCATCTTAAGGTGACCCTCAAAAATGGTTTATCTGACTTTTATGCACTGATAGGTAGATTGTGGGTCCCTAATAACCTTCCCCAATAAGAGACCCACATTTGCAATTTCAGATGGAAGGGGCTCCCAAAGAGATCAAACCAAATATCTCCACTTCGCAGACAAGAACACCGAGGTCCAGAGTGGAAGTGGCTTGCCCAAGGCCGCATGGTTTGTCGCTGCCAGAACCAAGGGCAGAATCTCCCTAATTCACCAGCGCTTTGGACTCCAAGTGATTTGTTCACAAAAATCAAACGCATCCACACAGGATGAGCTTTCCCAACACAGAGGTTCAAAAGCATCCCCTTTAGGAGGGATGGGCAGATGGAAAGGGAGCAAACCGCACATCAAGCTCCGAGCTTGGCACTCCCCTTAGTGGTGTTGCTTAGTCTCCCATTAAAAAAACACAAAACATTTTGTAGAAGAAGAAACTGAAGGTTAGAGGAGTTAAATGACTTTGCACTGTCACGCAGCCTGGTGCAGGCAAGGTCGCAGCTGGTGGCCGTGAGCCTTCGTTCTTCTTTGGGTGTGAAGTCAGCCCTGAGCTTAGCCACCCTGGGCCTGGAGGCCTGGAGCTGGGGGGAGCTGGAGCTCTGTTTGCCCGCTGAGTGGGTCTGTGTGTGGTCACTGCCCTCCCCACCTCTGCTCTCCCTGGAGGGAGCACTGCACGTCCCCCAGCCTGGCAGGAACCCCAAGAGCGAATCCACTTGTCCATCCTTGCCAATGGACAGAAACGGACGAACACCCGCATCTCTGTGCACAGGTGGGGGTTCAGAGAGCTAGAGCAAAGTCACAGCAGACACTGGGGTATGTTTTCTCCTTCTTAAACATTAAGGACCAGAACTATCATAGGCTTCAAAATGCCTGTGAGACTAGGTCTCAGTTGTTTCTGCCACGGAAAAGAAATGATATTATGTGACATGACAGAGGAATTAGCTAACTCTGTGGCAGTGACCACGTTGCACTGTATAACCGTGTCCGACCAAAGCCCCGTGCACCTTAGCCTTTCACAATGTTAGGTGTCAATTTTACTTTTAAAAAAATTACATGCCATTTGGCTTTAAAAAAATCCCACAGAAAAACAAAGCATCAAACACCAAATTTAAGTTTTACCGCCTTATGGTGCACACAGCGGGGGGTGGAGCTGGTGACAGCCACCAGAGGGGACGGACATGCATCTGCCTTGCTGGTGTCCAGCCTGTCTTCCACTTGCTCCCTCCTCCGGTCCCTAACTTGGCTGACTCCTTGAATCCCCTCCCGCCTGACCATCGACCCCCCCCATCCTCCACGCCATCCGTCATACCCCTGGGATGGGCAGCGGACAGTGTGACGTTCCCTCAAAAAGCAGATGTCACTAGGGTGAAAAAAGATCCAGCCTGAGGGATGCAGAGATGGGGCAAGATGAGCAAGAAGAAGAAAGGGTCTGGCGGGCCCAGGACTGGTCATTGGCCGGGGAGTGGGGGGCCCGGTTTCCTCCCCTGCCCCGAGTCCTGGTCTCTGGGAGGCCGGGGGGCATCCTGCATGGAGGGAACTGCAGGACCGCTCAGCTCTGATTTGGGGCCAGGCGGGTTCCTGAACATGGTTCCAGGCTTTGTTCTCCAGAGCGGAGGCTGAGGAGCCCGAGGACTTGGCAGCAGCCCCAGCCTAGGGTGGGGGACAGGCTCTGGGGTGCTGAGCAGATGGAGAGACGACGTGGGCTCCAGGGAAATGGAGCTGAAAGCAGGCAGCTCCACATTGTTGCAGGCGTGTTAATTAAATGTAGGGATGATACACCCAGATCTTCACAGAAAGCAGACTTCTCGGACCTCGTTAACAGGTTTTATACACTCCACTTGGGCGAGACTCATGTTCTGTATTATAAAAGAATGCTGGGTTTTATGGCCCCTACACCTTAGGATGTGAAGTGAGAAACATTCAGAAATGACAACGGGGAGATGGGAGTTGACACTGGCAGGTCCCTGGGGAGATTCTGAAGCCAGGTGTAGTTCAAGTGTCCCAGGGCTCTCTGGCTGACCGCAGGCAAAGGGCTTGACCTGAGTTCAGGCTGAGCCAGGCTGAGCTTCTGCACGGCTGATAGCCGTGTGCTCCCCACATCCCCTGAGCCCCGCCCCTGGGTTCTCACAGCACAGGTCACCGGGCTTAGCAGGGTGGGGTTTAGATGGAGGTAGGTGCACATCTGTGTGTGCATGTGGGCGTGTGCTGATGTAGGTAGAAATGTGTGTGTGTAGGCAGGTGGGATTGTGCCTGGAACACTTAAATATAATTTTCCTTTTTATCAAAGGGATAGATCGAAATGTCAAATAGTTCTACTAGGATCTTAATGAGAACCAGCAACCCCTGACCAGTCCCTCTCACCTGCTTCCCCTTCCCCAGAGGCAGGAGCCTCCTGCTCGGAGCAGGTTCTTCTGATATTCACCTTCACATTTCTAAAGATCACAGAGAGGCCCTTACTGCGAATACTTGCTGTCTCAGACGTTGTCTGCGGACTTTCTGCTGTGGAAGATGCAGGCTAGCTCGCCGCTGCCGTCTCCCACCCTCCCAGGCGTGTTGCAAACTAACCCCATTCTCCTGGCCCATTCACCCCCACTGGACAGTTGGTGTTGCTGTTATGACCGTGAACGTATTATTCCCGGTTGAGACGTGCAGCGTCTCATGATTATATTTTCTTTCTTCTGCGACTGCATATTTTGTCCAGAGCTAGAATAACTGTCCTCTTCATTTGCAGGCTTCCCGTGCCCCCCAGACTCGCCGTGCCTGTCCGTGAGGTCAAAGCCCCCAAATGCTCTCTCAGCTCTGGGAGCTGCTCTTCAGGCCGCCTGCACCGTTCTCCTCCCGGGACTTCCCTTCCGTCCTCCTCTCCTGGGAGGTCCCCACTGCCTGTGCTCTGTCCCCAGCTGAGGATGAGGGTTGGATTCCACCCTCATCCTCATCAGCGAGAAGGCTTCTTCTCAAAGAGCATGGCTGATATATTTTGAAAGACCGTGCAAGTCTTAGGAAGATCTTTTTCCTCCCTGCACACTGGTTTGATGACTAGCTGGGTCTAGAACTCTGGGCTGCTACTACATAAATAGCAGTCGCCCTTTCTCTGTGGTTACAGTTACCCAAGGTCAACTGCAGTCTGAAAATATTAAATAGAAAATTCCAGAAACAAGCAGTTCATGAGTTTCAGACTGAGTGCTGTTCTGAGCAGCACGATCTTGTGACATCCTGCTGGGACGTGAGTCATCCTTTTGTCCAGCGTCTCCATGCTGGAGACGCTGCCTGCCCATTAGTCATTTAGCAGCCATCTCGGTCATCTGATCCACGGTCTGTCCCAGTGTCACAGTGCTTGTGTGAAAGTGGCCCTTATTTTCCTTATTGATGGCCCCAAGGTGCAAGAGTGGTGATATCAGCAACTCAGATATGCCGAATGAAGTCGTAATGCTTCCTCTAAGTGACAAGGTGTATGTACGTATAGGAAAAAACCATAGTTCAGATAGGGTTCCGAGCTGTCTGCAGTTTCAGGCATCCACTGGGGGTCTTGGAACGCGTCCCCCTTGGATAATGGGGGGCTACTGTATATGCTCACAATTTTGAATTATCTTCTCACTGATTTTAGGAGTTAAATACAATGGAACCTCCGTTCTCAAACAATTCATTTTGGAAAACTGTCCGAGAGGCGATTTGTTTGAAACCGAATCTCTTTTGTCGCCTGAGAGGCGTGTGACAGATTATGCAGGTATCGGCATGAAAGGGTTTCAGGTGGAGAACTGAGACCCGGAGCTTTGTCAGACAGCTGAGACATCTTTCCGTGAACTATTTGGTCAAACAATTCGGTTCTCGACCAACGTATTCTGGATTCTAGTTATTCAGTCTGGTATATATGTGACCAATGTCATTCCCAGTTTGAGCCATCTTCTCTCTTTCAGGTGCCTCTTGATTAACAGAAGTTTTTAATTTTAGTGTAGTTTAAATTAGCAATGTTTTTATAGTTTATTTTCCATATGGATAATCAATTCACTGGTCCCCACATCAATTACCAATTATTGATTAGAACCACCATCTTCCATGTACCTGAAAAATTAGCTCTGTAAAAAAATGTGTGTGTGTGTATATATATATATATACACACACATATAAATATACACACACGTATATACACATACATATACACACACAGACTCTCTATTGCCCCATCACTCAATCTTTGTATCCCTGCACTAATGTGACATCATCTCCTAAGTTAATAACTCTTGATGATTGGTGGGACAGGTTCCCTGTCTTTGGCACCTGTGGAGTACTGATACTTTTGTTCCTGTCTATGTATTTAAGGACTTCTTAAAAATACGCTTAGCCCTCGCCAGGTGGCTCAGTAGATTGGGGCGTTGCCCATACACCAAAAGGTTGTGGGTTTGATTCCCTGCATACCTTGGTTGTAGGTTAGCTCCTCGGTCAGGGCTCACACAGGAGGCAACTTGCTGATGTTTCCCTTTAGCATCAGTGTTCCCCCCCTCACCCCCATTCCCCTCTCTCTAAAGTCAGTGAGTGTATTCCTGGATGAGGATTTAAAAAATATGTATGCATAATACTACTCTCACATCTAAAACTTAATAACCTCACATATCCATTAACAAAGCAAATTTCTCCAACTCTTCCATAACTATAAACTGCTTGAATCAGGATTCAAAATAAAGTCCATCTGAAGAATCTATTATGGTCTGGAATGTTCTATTGCATCATTCTAGTGTCTTTTAATATGTCTTTCTGTTCTCTGTGTTTCTTGTGAATAGTTTGAGACTCGATCAGATTTAAGTTCATGTTGGGGAGGGGGCAGGCAAGACTACCTCAGGTCAGGTGGTGGTAGAGCTCCCATCAGGAGACAGATGATGCTCAGTCATCTCTCTCTCATGCTAATGGCAGCCATTGGTCACGAGGGCCCAGACCCATTAACACTATGGGTTACGGAGTAGTCGCATTCTAAGTACAAGTCCTTCCTACTGGAGTTATTTTATAAAGATGAACACTCCTTAATTAACTATTAACTACCCTGGGGTACACTTTATAAAGGAAAACAGGACAAATAGGATCACACCAGAATCAGTGATTTGCACTGAGCTGGCGATGATCCTTTTATTTACCAGTTTCCCAAATAATGACTTGGCGAGCATCCGCCAAAGGTAACAAACATGGTGTTTTTTTTTTTAAGATTTTATCTTTTTTTATTTTTCGACAGAGGAAGGGAGGGAGGAAGAGAGGGAGAGAAACATCAGTGTGTGGTTGCTTCTTGTGTGCCCCCTACTGGGAACCTGGCCTGCAACCCAGGCATGTGCCCTGACTGGGAAATGAACCGGCGACCCTTTGGTTTGCAGGCTGGTGCTCAGTCCACTGAGCCACACCAGCCAGGGCCAAACATGTTTTTAAAGATTATGAATTCACTGGTTAAATCTACGTGTTTTAATTCATTTTAGTCATTATCTTCACTGATGTCCCAATTGCCTCACCTGTGGTAACTGGGGGCTTCTTTGAGTTACCCTGAAATCCTTTCACATGACCCAGGAGTTTGTCAGCTTCTTTGACATCTGAAATTACGAGTTTTTCCAGGCTCATCAGGGACATTTTTAACCCCGGACCTGGAATTAGTCATTTGTCCAAGAAGTCCTGGTTCCTATTAGCGTAAAGTGCTTTGAAAGCAAACAAACTATAGTCTGTGCATTAGAAGTCCTTATTGCTGGCTATTGGCTGAGTCATTGTGTCGGGACCATTTCAGTGGCTAGAGCTGGGGAATACATACATTCATACATACATACATATATACATGCATGCATGCGTATGCATTAAAGATGCATCAGGATTTCTTAAATTTGTGATGGCATGGTCTTTAACGTCATCAGCCTTACTGCTCTGATGATTTCCCCTCCATGGCATTAATGCCATTTTGAGTTCTGACCAACAATGTAGAAAAGTACTTTTTTCTCCCAGGTGTTTGTAGAAAAGTTTTAGATGAAAATTAGTATTTCAGCATTGTTTCAATTTACATTTGTCTTTTTTCTGAGCAAGTTAAAAGTTATATATATTATCACAATTATATGTACAACCACACACATACATGCACACACAATCACACATGTAATACACATAATCACACACATGTATGTATATACATATATGTATAACCCCACTGATAGATAATTATATATAAGTTATATGTGTGTATATACATAAATAATACCTATATTTATTTATAAGTGAACTTGTCAAGATCCACAAGAAACCTTGTTGGGAATTTTTATTAGAATTGCATAAAATCTATGGAGCGGTGCTTCTCATCTTGAAGGTTTCACGATATTGTATCTTTCTGACCATGAACTTGGTCTGTTTCTTTACTTACTTGGTCTCGTTCAGTGTCTTTCAGTAAATCTTTCTGATCGCTTTCACAAAGGTCTTGAACATATTTTGTTAGACTCTCTTCGGCCCGTCATGCATCTGGTCACTGTTGTAAATGGTATCTTTTAAAACTTTATATGTACTTCATAGTGAAGTGAATATCATTGAGTTTTGTACCTTGCTCTCATGTGCAATGATTTTGCTAGCTTCCCTATTAATTTTAATAATTGTAGATTCTTTTAGGTTTTCCATGAAGACCATCGTCTAGAATGACTGATGGTTTTGTTTTTCTATTCCAGTCCATCTACGTTTGATTTCTTTTTTGTGTCTTTGCTGTTGAATGCCTTCGGGATGACATCGGATCACATCAGAGTCTTAGGCTGTCTGTGCTGAGCACTGTCCGATGTCCTCCGTCTGGCCAGGGAGCAAAACTTATGGGAAAAGATTTAGCCTTCTCTACTTGCGCATGCCCATCTGTGTTTGGATCTGACTTCTTCTGTGCAGTGAAGACCTCAGCTGGAGTTTTGCCAGTTGACTTGAGCAGTGAAACCTCCTCTTTTTAGTCAGTCAGCTCGGGTGGGCAGAGGGAAATGTGGCTTCTTAGACCTCATGTCATTGTGAGCAGGGTGGCTGGGCTAGGACCCCCAGGGAGTCCAGGAAGTTCTGGAATAAGGATCCCTGAGTCATCCTGGGTGGTGTGAGCCTGAGGAGCAGGGAGTCTTATGTCCTGAAGGTCCTGGGGGTCAGATATCAGAAGCCACTTCACTATCATCAAGACAAAAGTGGCAGTAGAACATAAGGTAAAACCAAAGTATTGGTAGACCAGTAGGCCCTAGACCATGGTGGGGTCATGAACAAGTGCCCGGATCTGGCTGTGTTGTCTGGGTGTTATTTCACCAGCCTTAGACCTTACATCCACTTGGGGGTCAGTGTGGTTAGACTCCGCTTTAGCACTGTGAGGGCTAAATGTCGTTCTGCATGGAAAGCCCTAGCTCGTGCCCTGGCCTGTGATGGGAGCTCAATGCACAGCAGTTCTTGGTGGGTGCAGCACCTCTGTCAACATTCAGGGCTGCACCTGCCAGGAGCTGCTGTGTATTGAGCCCCTATTGCAGGCCAAGACATGAGGCGGGGGCATTGCTGTGTGTGGGCTGTGGGCTCTGCTGCCAACTTGGTCATCCCTCCGCCTTGCCCCCTGCCATGTGCCATGGCTCTGAGGGGCATGCACTAAGCCCATCATAGCACCCATTCTGGAAAACAGTCCTCGGGAGCCTACTCTTGTGTCCCTGGTCTGTGGGTTCCCAGTTCTGCACCCTGCCTTCGCTACCTGCCTTGCTGATATGTGCCAGAGCAATTGTTCAGTTTCTGGACAGACCTCAGGCTGCGAGCTCCATCAACAGTCCAGTCTCTGGCCCTCACGGGGGATGGGGGATCTGCGTAGGCAAGGTCAAGTTGTTTCAGTCACAGGCTTGTTTAGGGTAGACTAGTTTTTATTTCAGTCACCCAGAGAATAAGTGACCAGTGCAGGTTCCTAGGACCCATGCCATCTGGGCCACACAGAGTCATGGGGGCTCTAGACTGGAGCCTGACATTTGCTCTATGAACTTGGGCACATCTCTTTCTGTCACTGTCCCTCAGCTTTCCCAGTTCAGCTGTCCAGGATTCTCTGACTAGACACTGGGTGTCCCATCCCTGGTTTTCCTCCTCTGGGCATGCTCCTGACTCCAGGCAGGGTCTCTCTGCTGTAAAGCTCAGCCGGGAAGGCGTGAGAAAATTCACTGTCCTCATACCTCGCGCTATTATCATGACCAATCTCCTTTCACACATTTTACCCTTCGTTTTATGATAGCTATTAAAGACTGTTAGGAGCTCTCTCAGTTCCTTGAGGAATATTTATGCATTTTATAGGACTCTCATGAAGGAGAGAGGCCCTTATTAGGAGCGGGCATGGAGATTCTGCATTAAAGGGGCATTAGGAAGCCTCGCCCAGAGGATAATGATGCTGACGCTTCCTGTTCCACTCGCTAGTGTGTGCGCCTGTTTGAACTGTTTTCTTTGGGGCGAATTAAGGGATCTTCGAGAATTTCAAGCAGCACAGAGACGGAGACGGTGAAATCCTGCTGGTGTTTGCAATATCATCTGTGTGGACAGGAAGGGTGGGGAGAAGGGAGTCTGGACTCCCTGTTCTGCTTTTGCAGACTGTATTTGTGCAATGCGGTACTTGACTTCCCATTCAGAAATCAGCCCCTGGCTGGCAGCCTGGATTTACTCCTGCCATGTCCCCAGTGGCGTTGGTCCCTACCCCATGTTTCAAGCTTCTGCCCTCCCAGCACATCCTGTATTTCATGGGACATGAGGAAATCTCTAGCCCTGTTGGTTCGTTTGTTTGTGTTTGATAGGCTTTATTATTTTTTAGACCAGTTTTAGGTGCACAGTGAAAATGAGCAGAAGGAAGAGAGAGTTCTCCATACCTCTTGCCCCCAAGCATGCACAGCCTTGCCCCATAACCAACTCCCCACCCTCACCAGGGTCGTGTATTTGTTATTGTCAATGAACCCGTATCAACAGACCCTTCTCCCCCAAAGTCTATCTGTGGTTTGCATTACAGTTCTCTCCTGGTGGTGTGCACTCTATGGATTTTGACAAAAGTGTCGTGACACGTATGTACCCACCATGAGGGTGCCATACAGAACAGTTTCACTGCCCTAAACATCCTCTGTGCTCCGCCTCTTCATTCACAGCCCTACCAACGCCTAGCAACTGCTCATCTTTTCACTGTGTCCATAGCTTTGTCTTTTCCAGAGTGTCATAGAGTTGGAATCACACGGTACCTATGATCTATGGCAATATCCATTTAAGGTTTATCTGTGCTTTTCCATAGCTTGATAGCTGGTTTCTTTTTAGCGCTGAATAATATTCCCTTCTCTAGATGTACCACAGTTTCTTTAATCATTCATCAACCAATGGGCACGCTGGTGGCTTCAGAGTTCTGGCAGCCATGGGCAGAGCTGCAGTAAGCATCCCCGCCCGTGCAGCTTTTTGTGTGGACACACGGCCTCAGCTCCGTGGCGTAAACACAGGGGCACGATTGCTGGGTCACCTGATAAGAGTATGTTCAGTTTTGTGAGAAACTGCCAGACTGTCTTTCAAAGTGTTCTGTTGCCGATTGGGGTCACGTCTTGTCCTCTTGGGAAGTGGGCTTTCTGAGCCAGGAGCCTGAGGGATTTTGAAGACCACCCCCTTTCTCTCTCTTCCACCCGCAAGGCATTCTAGGTTCTGTGATTCCCCCTCCTAAGTGTATCTCCAAAAGGCCCCATCTGCTGCAGAGGGTCTAATGCCAAGGTCTTTTCACTGTCTGTCTCGGGGCTTCCTGCAGTAGCAGTCTCAGGGATGAGCAGTACGTGTGGGCATTGCTGTTGCCATGGTGACTGGAGGCAGGAAGAGGGGCACACCCTGAACTCTCTAGTCCTTGCTTCTCAAAGTGTGGTCCCTGACCACCTGTGCTGGAGACTGGGGCTGGTTAGATAGGCAGCTTGCCAGCCCCTTGCCAGCCCTGAGGGATCGAAACCTCAGGGAGTTCCCAGGATTCTCCACTGCCCCAAAGCCAATGACCCAGGTCCCAGGTCCACTGTCCGCCAGTCCCTCAGGGCCTGGAAAAGGAAATGTCCAGTCCCAGGGTTTCCCTCCTGCCCGAGGGGTCTCCTTGCACTGGGGTCCTCCTGCTCCGCTCTCCGGGGAGCCTCCCTTCTCCCCACCCTCCTTGGTTCCAGTGGGGCCCAACCTCTCGCTCTGTGTGCCTTTTTCTCTATCTCAGTTTAATTGATTCCGAAGTGCTAAGGCATTTAGTGAGTATGAATTCGTGTTTCACTGAAATCAATTTCTTTCTGCAAGCTTGCTTCCCCCTTCTTTGAAGTCAGCTAAATCTTGCCTCCCCAAATTAAATGGCTCGGGGCGGAACCAGTGTGGAGTTGATTACCTGGTGCCGGGGCAGCTCGGGCGCTGCTGATCTGGTGTGACCTAATTTGACCCAGAAATGCTGTGCCCCTCACAAGCACAGTCCCCATTGTGCAAGCAGGTTTGCCTTACCCTGTCCTCCAGGGGACAGCGGGGAGGAGCGGGGCACTGGAGTGTGATAGGGCATCTGCCCAAACGGGAGTGAGGATGTATCGGGGGAGGGGATGTTCCAGGCCTCTGGAGTTTGGGCTGGCCCCCAAAAAGATAAGCAAATGTTTGTCTCTTTCTCAATTACTATTTAAAGCTTCTTGTCCTCCCCGTGGGCCCAGAGACTGGTGTTCCTGCACCATGAGAAGCCAGGAGGGGCCATGGAGACAGGCGGGTGTCTCTGTGTGACCGTGTGACCCCGAACCTGTTTCCACACCTGCAAAATGGCGACTATTGTGTCAGGAGCTCGCCAAATGACGAATTTGTCACTATTATTGTTAAAGCTCCAATGGACAGGTGTTAACCTGCTCATTTCACAGGTGCAGAAGCCGGCACTTGGCGTCCCTAGGTGGTTTGGCTGAGGCCACGTGTCTGTGCCAGCTGCCGGATGACGTCCTGGGGTCTCCGCTGATGCCAGGCCTCCGGGTTCAGCACCCCAACAGGGCCCAGGAGGCAGGCTCCCATGGACTTGGTTCTGCATCTCCGACCTCCCCCTCTGCCCCCCGTTAGGGGTGGCCTTGGCTCATTCCTCAGCTCTTGCCCACTGACCGGGTTACGCCCTGACGTCCTTGGTCTGAGAGAGTGGCGGGCCTTCACACAGGGAAGGAGGCCCCACCATGCCCACGCCGAGGCCCGCTGTTGCCGCGCTGAGGGCAGAGGCTGAGCTGTGCACTTTACTGACCCTCTGAGGCAGGTCAAAGGGTGAGACGAACATGCGAGTCACAGCAACGTCTCGGGGGGTCGCTGACCCCCAGGGGCTGGGTTCACTCCAGAGCGCAGCTCCTGGGCCGTCTTTCACCGCAGTTCCCCCCGCTGTCAGATGGGGGAGCACCACACGGCCTCCGCACCCGCTCTGCTCCCGTGGGGCAGGGTCCAGTTAATGGAGGTGAGCGTGTTCCGCACGTTCCTTGGCATACAGTAGGCACTCAAAAATAGTTTTTATGTTTGTGCCCATGGAGACAAGTAACGTAATAACAGATAACAACTGTTACAGTATCTATGGGAGCTGTGTGCGTGTGGGCGCATGCAGACAGGACAGGCCTTAGCTGGTCTGTCTGCCAAGGGCCTGCCTTCAGCCCTGCAGCCCAAGGGCCAGGATGTGACTCCAGATCGTGGGGATCCCTGTCTTTGTTTAAATATCTACACATGCACACACAGAGGCTGATCAGGGAATGTGCTGGCTACAGACACACGAGAAAGTTCAGCCCCTGGTGGCTGGATCAGCAATTCCTCCTCCTGGTTTTGTATCACCCCAGGAAGTCTCCAATTATCTCAAGAAGGGTCAGGAACCACTCAAGATGTTATTAATTTTAATTCATACTAATTAAATATATAAATGGGCCATGTACCACTTTGTGGAAGGAGAAAAGGAGGAAATAATCTCTTAAAATCAGACATGCAGTTCTTGAGCCCGGGTGGCCACCTTCTCAGGGGCTGGGAATCACGGGCTACTCTGCGTTCTGCTTTCCTTCTCCTCCTCGTCCTCTCGTTCTGGGTGTGCCCTGCGGGGTGCTCTGATGGATACGGGCAAAGACTGATCCTGGCCTGAGAGCCAGCTGTGCGGTGGGAGAAGTGGGGCTGGCCAGGGGCGGGGCGGGCCCGGAGGCCTGCGCTCTCGCCCTGCGTTGGCCTCTCGGTGCTGTGTGACTTCGGGCAAACCTGCTTCGGAGGAGCCTCTGCTGAGGCTCACCACCCTGCCCTCGCCGTCCCACTAGGTCAAGGTGAGCTTCAAGGCAACAGGGAGGGGCCAGTGCGCAGTGGTCAGGACGCCTACGTGCATTCCTTCACTACACGCGCTAAGCACCGTCTGGTGTCAGGCCCTGGACCCCGTGAGGGAGAATGGCCGTGTGCAGAAGGAGGGGCGCCCGCTCCAAGCAGCTCAGCGCAGACGGGGTTCCGGTGGGGCCTGGGTAGTATGTGGCAAATGTGGCCCATGGAGGGGACAGCATTGCCACTGCCTTTGCACCAGGACGTTCCTGGACCTCCAGACACTGCTTCCGGGGACAGCAAAGGAATGGTCCCTGTCCACAGTGAGGGCTGATGGGGGAAGGACCTGGTCCCCTGGCTTTGCTGTTCCCTCCAGCTGCTCCTGAAGGAGGTTTAGTGCTCAGCCTCTCTCCTCTCTCAGGTCTCTGTGGGGTGGGTTAGAGAGACTAGGAGGGTTCTGGCTCAGCATGGATTTGTAGGACACAGGAGATGGAGGACGATGGACGAGCCTGCCGACTGGCGTGGTTTCTAGTGAGGAGATGGTAGCTGGGGGTGGGAGGAGATCCCTCGTGTGGTGAGGGATGGGTTGCTGGGGAGAGGGTTTGTCCTTCACGCTGAGAGGCTGCCACGTTAACCCCTGAGCTGCTGTGCTGTCCTCGCCCACTGAGGCCTGGGGTGGGCCAGTGTCTACGGGAAGGAGTCTGCCACGGGAGAATTCAAGGGGCTCTGAAGACAGTGGGCCAGCGGAGCCCAGAGCTGGTGGGAAGTGGAGCTCAGCTGCTGCCGGCGGACATGGAGCAGGAGGCCCAGGTCAGCAGCCTGGCCGCGCTTCTGTAGTCGTCAACCCCCTGTGCTTCCGGCCCCTCGAGCATGCCGACCCCCCCCTCCCTTCTCTCTGCATCTGGCCGGCACTGGCTCACCCTTCAGCCTCCCCTGATTTCTTTTCCTTCGGAAACTGCCCCCCTAACCTCCATGGACAGACACTGCGAGCTGTCCCAGTGGGCATTCACAGCCCCGCACCCCGTATCTTTCGTGTCATGGCTCTCAGCCCCCCGAATTGCCATGGCCTGTTTTCACACGGTGGCTGCACTGGGCTGTGTCTGTCCTCTGGCTCCAAGCCCAGGGCTGGTGCCTAGTAGGTGCTCAGAGAATGTCTGGAATAAACAGTGTGCCGAGGTTGCTGGGCAGAGCCGGGCCACCGGGAAGATCAACGCCACGTCGGTAGAAGTAGTCGTCACTGAGTGCCGTCCGGGCTCTGGGCCTGGCGTCACCGCATAGACAGTCCTGGGGGTGCTAGGTTGGCCTTCTTGCTCCTTCCCTCCCAGGCTGTGCACCCCTGGGCCGCAGCTGCAGCCTCGCTCCCAGTTCTCTAAATGTCTTGGGCGATTTTTCAAGCATTTTGCCTCCAACGTGCTTTGCATACTGCCACACGTTTTAAAACCCATACATAATTTAAGGAACATTTAATCAATAGAGTCTTGATTCATTTTTCCCTTAAATCATCAGTATTATTGTTGCGAAGAGCCCATTTGAAGTTCAGGAAGGCTTTTAAGCATCTTTAATAACCATTTCTTCCCTCGCTTCCTATTTTTTTAACTATCTTTTTGAAAGATACTTTTTTTTTGCAGTGGTTGAACGAGCTTAAAATGCCAGGTTCCCAATTGTTTAAATTGTGTCCAATATGCAATTCTAGAAGGCAAATAGACTTTTCCAGAATTCTTTCCTATGTCTATATGTTGAACCAAAGCAGTTTTGGCCAGGGGCGGTCTGAGAGTTACCTGAGAAGGACTCTGAGCTCCCAGGTGTGACCCGGGACTGGATGGGCCAGCAAGTCCAGCCCACTCCGAGAACACCCCGCTTCCCGCATGTGGAGGCCTTGCATCTTTTAAGCACCAAATACATACGTGGCAGGCAATGATCTCCATTGCCTTGGGTCAGATGCAATTTTCATGATGCTTAGTGTTTACCTGGTATCGTGCTGAACCTTTCTTGTGCGTCCCCCCATGGGTTATCATTATCATCCCATTTTGCAGACAAGAGAACTGAAGCAGAAGGCTTGTGAATTAGTTTTCCGGGACTGTTGTGACAAATGACCTTAAACCTGGTGGCTTCAGAAAAACCTGGTGGGTGTATTGTCGCACGGTTCTGGAGGCCAGTCGTCCGAAATCAAGGTGTGGGTAGCACGGCACTTCTAAGGCTCTGGGGGTGGGGTGGGGGGGGCGTCTGTGCCTTGCTTCTTCAGGCTTCCTCAGTTTGTGGCCACATCACTCCAGTCCCCGCCTCTGTGGTCACATCACCTCCTCCCCTTCACAGGCGGTGTCTTCTCTCTGTATCTGTCTCCCATCGGGCACTTGTTATGGGATTTAGGGCCCTTCTGAGCAGCCCAGGATCCTTAACCCAGCTTTTGCCACATAAGGTATAATATTCACTCCTCTACCATATTATGCACCAGTTCTGGGAGTTCAGACATGGGCGTATCTTTCGGGGGGCACCATTTAGCCCACCGCAGCTGGGAAGGAGCACCACCAGGACTTGAGCCCTGGCAGTGGGGTGGTGGAGCTGGGCCCCACGCTCCCTGCTCCATTGCTGATGTGCTGGAACGATGGTGACAGCAGCTGGAAAAGTTGTCGGGCTCAGCGAACTTGGCTCCGGTTTTAATTGCTCTGTCCCGCTTAGGGTGCCAATTTCCTGTCCTGGCCTGTTTGGGCTGCTGTAATACAATGTCACTGCCTGGGTGACGTGTGAACACCAGACATTTATTGCTCACAGTTCTGGGGGCTGGGAAGTCCAAGGTCAAGGTGCCAGCGTGGCTGACTCCAGGTGAGGGCCTCTTCCTGGTTCATGGCCAGCACCCTCTCACTCTGTCCTCACGTGGTGGAAGGGGCTTGGGACCCCTCTGGAGCTTCTCTCTTAAGGGCACCAGTACCATCTGCGAGGGCTTCATCCTCACGCCCAACGTGCATCTCACAGGCCCACTTTCTAATACTATTGTCTTTGGGGGTCAGGATTTCAGCATATGACTTGAGGGGACACAGACATTCTGACCACGGCATATCCTTTCTGTCTTTTTATTTTTGTGGGTTTTTCTTTTCTTCCCAACTTGTCAAAAATATGTAGGTCTTTTCACTTCAGCACATCAGCTTCACAGTTAATGTGGCCTGTGCCTGTACCGTGGACCATGGCCTTGCGTTGTGGACAGTGATGTGAGTGCTCACTGGGGGTGTGGCTATGATACCACATCAGTAGATATTAATCTATCTCAATTATTGTCAGATTAACATGGAACAACCATAGTTCTGGTCAACGACCCTCACATGTCAGCATTTTCATATGGTTCAGTCTCATAAATAGTTAAATATACTGCCCATCAGCATACTCATCTCTCCCCTCCACTGACCTTCATCCTCTGCTTCCTCCGAAGGCCAACCTGATACTCGCGTTGTCTGCATGTGCTTTTGATTCCAGTCCATGGCTAATTGGACCCGCCTCCACTCCTTAGTTACTGAAGCACATCCTCAACAGACTTGGCGTTTTTGTCCTGCACCAAGTCCCATCCTAATTTTGACTGTCTCTGAAGAAGCCACAAAGCAGCCAGCCCGTCTTGAAGTCATCCGCTTCCATTAAGGGCCCGGGAAGCATCTGTTTGGAACCAACACGCTATTTTCCTGCCCGGCAAATC
Organism: Trachops cirrhosus; assembly: GCA_028533065.1. NCBI lineage: Eukaryota > Metazoa > Chordata > Mammalia > Chiroptera > Phyllostomidae > Trachops > Trachops cirrhosus. Next base: position 12,042,892 of record CM052550.1, on the reverse strand, counting down.
GGTGGCAGGACTGCGTTCTGTGCCACTGTGAACGCGGAGTACTGACGGACGGCGTTGGGGGGCGGGGTCCCAGTCTAACAACGCCCCTTCTCCCTCAGCATCTCCTCTGTTCTGCGGAATGCCGTGGCTCAGGACCGGAACTGCGCCTCACTCTAAACACTTGCCCATTTAATGCATCCTGAAAGATTAACCTATATTATGCACGGGCAGCAGTGTAAATGTTTCCTTTCCTGGCAAGATCTGTGTTATCGGAAATCATTTATAGAGATTTATGTCTTAACAGAGCTGAAGGTGGTGTTGTGTTGTTAAGGTTCCCTGAAGCCAGGCCGGGAATTCTGGGATGGGGTTTACGTGGAGAGGTGGAGCGGCTAGGGACGCCCCTCCCAGGAACAGAGCTGTCTGTCACCCCACTGGTACTGACCCCGTGTGCACCATCTGTGTGTGCTTTCAAGAATACCGTCGTGACTCTCGGGGTGTGTGACCTTGGGCAAACTGATTTGTCTCTCTGAATCCTAGTTTCCTGTCTGCAGGATGGGCTGATGATAATGGACCGTGCTTTGTAGAGCTGCCAGTGGGACTCGTGGGCTTGGCCGGGAGCCAAACCCACCTCCTTGTAATTCCACATACAAAAGAGTGTTTTGTGAGAAGCAAGTTCTCTGTTGCTAAGAGTGGCTTGGCAGAGACGGAGAAATCGATCAACAGATTTGCTGAGGGGATTCCACGACAGGAAGAGAGAAGGAGATTTGCCCATTTAGCTTGAGAGTCTAGGATTATGTGCTGTCTTGATCTGGGAAGAAGTAAAGTGTGTATCCTGGCAGGTGAAAGGCAGCAGGGATCATCAGAGACCTAACACAGGCTGAACAATGTGGTTAGAGCTTAATTATTGTATAATTTTGTTTTCTTAAGGTTCTGGAGGCAGGATATTCAACATCAAGGCACTCAATAATACGTACTTAGTACTTGTTGAGATGCCAGCCCAGGACAAGGTACCAGAGACACATAGATGGATGTTCCTGTACATTGTCCCAGAGGATCTGTGCCTCCAAATGTCTAATCTCATCATGAAGGATTGAGGTGTGTGTGTGTGTGTGGCGGGGGGACAGTGCAGAGAAAAGAAAGAGAGCAGATATTTGTCCAAGACTTGCTATGTACCACGCATAGTAGATAGTATCCCCCCAAAACTTTGTTAGTTACCATTATCCCCATTTTATAAGTACAGAAATGAAGTCTGAAGGAGGCTGTGGTTTCATCCATGTCTTTATCATCAGTCAGGATGAGCAAGGTTATGCTGAAGCCACAACCATCCCCTGAATCTTTGTGGCTGAAAAGAAAGGTCTGTTTCTTGCTCTCTCTACACCCATCACGGGGCAGCTGTGGGCTCTGCTCCTCGCTGATTTCCTCCCTTAGGAACCTTGGTGTTTGCTGTGCTGGAGGGAAATGAACATGGTGCAGCAAGCATTGGCCCTCGGAGTTCTCGTTCACTGGCCAAAGCGCGTCACCTGCCCATCCCCAACTTCAGGAGGCGGGACTATCCATCCTACCACCTGCCTGAAGAGCCAGCGCCGAAACGCCGTGAATAACCCCACTGAGTACCCCACTGGGTACCGGCCCGGATTCACACCCGGGCCAGGCTCTCCAGTCCACACCGTTTCCACTTCATCACGTGGCCTGGGAGGGAGAGGGAGGCCCAGGGTTCCAGAGTCTGGCAACTCTCTGACTTCTGCAGTGGAAAACGGTGCCGCCTTGGTGACAGTGACACCACACTCTGTGTGACCAGCCTCCCTTTAACCGCTCTGGCCCGGAGTACTGTTGGTCCCACTTACTGTCCATGCTCTTCGTGAGGAATTTGCCCACGGTGGCCGCAGGCAGCCAAGTGTGGCAGAGGCTCCAGGAGCAGAAGGCTCTCCTGGTCCATGGACCTGATGGGGGAAGAGCCTCGTCAATGAGATGGTGATCTGAGGAAGACGAGAGGGTGCGAGGGATGTAAAGGGACCCAGCAGGCCAGAGGAAGATCCTCCGAGAAAGCCACCGTGTCACTCAGGCTGCCCTGACCGGGTCCACAGGGTGGTGGCTCACACGAGAGGAGCTTGTCTCCTTCCAGGTCCGGAGGTTGGCTGTTCAACGCCAGGTGCCCTTGGGGCTGCTGTCTGGTGAAGCCTCTCTTCCTGGCTTGCCAGTGGCCATGTCCTCTCTGTGTCCTCTCACGGTCTTTTCCTTTGTACGTCAATGGAGAGAATGAGCTCTGGTGTCTCCTCCTCTTCATATAAGGATACAGTTGTGTAGGGTAGGGACCTGACCTTAAGTCCTTAAAACCTAAAACCTTTCCCAGGCCCCATCTCCAAATCCTGCCACACTGGGGGCTAGGGCTTTGGCGTATGAATTTGGGGAGGGGAGGACACGCTTCAGCCTCTAACAACAGCAGATCTTCCCAGTTGAGTGATGGTGGAGGAGGCAGGGAACGCGGCTTTGAGGGTCCAGCAGTAATCGTCTGTCATCCACGTCACCTCGAGGGCTCAGCTGCCCGACGCACGTAATACACGAGTGCCGAGTTCCTCGCACAGGGACGGGCCTGTGCAAAGCACACTTGGGTTCCTTCTCCCCTCTGAGCCTGTTTCTCCACTGGCCGTTCTCACCTCGCAGCATTGCTCAGATAATCAGAGTAGGGAAGGTTCAGGAACACGTAAAAGAGCTGAAGGGGCCGCAGGGGTTTTTACCATCGCTCCTCCCCAAAGTCATGCCAGTACAGAGGTTGGGACATAGTAGGACATAGGGATTATCTCAGATGAATGAGGGGGTGACAGAGTAACAACTGGCCAATGAATAATGTGTTTGGTGAATTGGAGGTCCTGCCCTCACCCTGAGCCAGAACAGCTTAGCCTGGACCCTGGAGAGAAGCAGGGCCAGACCAAGCAGCTGGTGTGGGGTGGAGGAAAGACAGCAAGCCCTGGGGACAGATACATGGGTTCAAATCCCAGGCCCCCCAAATGCCCTAAATGTGTGATGTAGGGAAGCCCTTAGCCAGCCTGAGCCCTACTGTCTTGGTCTCTATAAAGTGGGAGTACCAGCCCTTCTGTGTGTGAAGATGGGGACCAGGGTCTGAAATGTTTAACCTGGGGAAGGATGCAGTGCGCAGCAGCTAGTGCTTTCAAGGTATGGGTTGCGACCTTGCCCCCCGGCCTTCCCTCTGGGGCTGGTTCTTAAGCTGTGGATACTGTAGAATCACCATCTTTTGTCCACAACCAGACTACTGATGGGAGGGTGTTTCTACTGACTGATGACTTACTATTTTGCCCTCTAGAGGAGGCCACCTCCTTGAGGCCCCTCCAGCTATGCACCGTTGGACAGCCCGCCTGGAAGTGTTGGGGAGAAAAACAGTCCCTTCTTCCAAACTTGGACCGCTCTGCTGTGTCCCCTGTTTCTGACAAGCCCTCTCGATGTCTGCAGGTGCTTTGCTCCAGGCCCTGCCTGAGGCTCCGGGGGCTCCCCAAGACCCCCCGGGTGGCCTGACAGCGGCTCGGTTATTCCATCATCTCTTGACTGCTCTTCCTCCCTCATCATCATTCTTGCAGGACCACGGGTCGTGGGTACAGGACCCTCTCTGGGCGGAGGCCCAGAGACCCTGCTGGAATAATGGACGTGCTTAATGGTGTTTGCAGTCCAGGGGCTCGGGGCGCCCTCAGGATGCCCTCAGCCATCTGGGGGGCCCAGCTGGCTGTTCAGTCGTATTCAAACTGAGTTTCATTGAACACCCATTGTTGACTGGAGCTATTCTTGGCTGTGTGTCTGAACATCACAACTCACCAAATCTATTCTTTATCATATGCATGATGAGCATTTCCTGTTCGTTCACACAACATGTATATTGAGCACTGACTGTATAACTTGGAGCGCACAAAGCCAATTTGCTTTCTAGTGTTAATAAAACATAAACCGGTCCCAGCCTCTTACAGGCTTATGGGGGTAAAGAAACAGATGCATTATCTCATTCAATGAATGAGAAAGGAAGGCAGTTTGGAAGCCCACAGGAGAGACAGTTAGTCGAGCAGGGAAGAGTTGGGAGGGCAGTGGGGACATCCGGTGGGCTTCCCAGAGGAGTTCCTTCCTAGGCTGGGTCTTGAGGACCCACAGAACTTAGACAAGCAGGACGGCGTAGTGGGGAAGGGTGAGCAGGCAGAGGTGACAGCATGGCCGAAGCGTAGAGGAGTGAAAAGTCGATGGTAGACAGTGCAGGAGGTCTGGTTTTTCTGAGGATGACAGATCTGCTCAGGGGTGTCAGTAGAAGACAATACATTGGCCTCCCCGGGCAGGGGCTGCTTCTCTTTTCTGACTATGAGAATGCATTGCTGGCCTTGGCCAGGCAGCTCAGTTGGTTAGAGTGTTGTCGTGATATGCCAAAGTTGTGGGTTCGATCCCCAGTCAGGGCACATACAAGAATCAACCAATGAATGCATAAATAAGTGGGACAACAAGTTGATGTTTCTCTCTCTCTTTCTCGATCTCTCTCCCCCTCCTTCCTCTCTCTATAAAATAGAAACAAATGTATTACTTTGCAGAAAACCGTGGGGTGGTTTTTTGGGTATGAAACCTAGAACCTATCTGAGGGATGGGGTGGCCTTTTCATCGAAAGACCTGAGCAGGGCAGTCAGTTGTCAGTGGCCAATGCAGTGGCGCGTCTCCTCCCCAGCCCTGGTCCTGGGCTTCTGGTCCAGGCCTTGGGCTCCAGAGGGAGCGGCTTTGGCAGCCCTTTCCTGCTCGGCCCTGTCTCCTGGCAGAACACAAAGCAGGAAGGCCCTCCGTACTTGCACTTGGCCTTGGGGGGTGGGAGCCACTGGCCTGAGTATTGGGCCTTGGTTCCAGACTTGGCTCAGCTTCTGTCTCTGGATGAGACTTTGATCAAATCATGTTTCCAGTTCCCAGGGTGGGGGTGAAGCTAGATGGACTGTTTCCCGGGTCTGCCCCCCACCCCAGGACGTTGCACTTCTGAACAGATAACTAGATCTCCACCACGGATACAGTTTCTATGCCGTTAGCGGTTCCCAGCAACCTGATTTTCGCCAAGTAACAGTTCATAAACCAATAAAATATTTGACAGCTTCAAAAAAAAATGGGCAAGGGAGATCACAACCGTGTTATCCTGTCTTCTAAGATTGCAAACTCTAGAGACTTTCATGCTATTAATTCTGTATAATTAAGCAAGTTACTTGCTTTCTCTAATCTTCATTTTTTTTCCCATCTGTTAATTGATGCTACGGGTAGTATCCACCACTTAAGGGTGGGGCTGGGCGGGGCTGCCGTGCCTGGTTGTGCGCTGCCCGAGAGCACCTGGCTAGAGAGCAAACGGGCTGAAGTCCAGCCCGTGCTCCGCTCCCCAAGCCCCAGCCCCAGGTGCCTGCCCCAGGTGCCTGCACCTGGTCCCTTCTGCTTATTTTTATCCAGGTACAGTAGGGCTTGGCAGCTGCCCTGCTCCTTAGCATGGCATCTGGCCCAGAAGTCCTCATTTACTCCTGTTTAAGGAGGAAAACTAATGTTTGAGGACTTATTTGAACTGCACGCCTCCATTTCCCCATCTGCAAAGTTATGGGAGTGAACTTGTTTGTCTTTGATATTCTCACGAGACTGGACCATCTGTGTGACTTTTGCACTCCAGGGTAGGAGACCTGAGCTCAGCTTTGAAGTCTATTAGGCGTTTTCTTCCCGCACATGTGCTCAAGGAGGTTTGGCTACTGAAGCTCGGGGTTGGTGGGACTTCCCGGCTGCGTGGGCCAGTCTGACGGGGAGAAGCATCCTTCTCTACTGGGGTTTGCTGGGTTTGCCGCCACAGCCCAAAGGGAGGCATACAAATGTGTCTCGGCTGCTAATGGAGATATAATTCTCTTTTTATTGGTCAGGGACACTGAGGAAGCCAGTAAAGAGAAAGGGCTGGTGGGCAAACAGAGAGGAGGGTGGTCTCTCTGTCTAGCCCACCAAGAATTCCACCCCTTAAACTACCCATCTGTAGATTTGTAATCATTCCTTTCCAACCCCCATCTTTCCTTCCCTCCTTTCTCTTGTTGCACAAACTGTCTCAATGCCCGAGGCTTGAAGTGGGTTACAGCAGAGCTGTCAGCTGCAGGGACTCAGGGTACATCCTGGCAGAGTCCGTGCTGGCTGCTGCCCAAGTGCTCGGCCTGCCGCTGAGCCCTGACTGAGGCGAAGGGACCCTCGCCGGGCTTGGGCTCCAGGCCTGTGTTTGGTGAGTCATGGCCATAGCGGGCCAATTAGTGGGGTCTGCCTCTGGTGGAGTGGCGAGGCCTGCCGACTGGGACCCGTTTCTCAGACTTCCTCCTCATTAGCCTTGACTTGTTCTTGGGCAGTGAGAGTTGCCCTGCTTTGATCTCTGACACTTGCCTCTGTCCACAGGTCCCCAAACCACCGAGCCCGGCTATTCGCCCTCTTTTCCAAAGACTGGGGTGTGCAATCCGCTCCACTCTCTCCAGTGCTTCTCCCACTGTGGCTTCAGATTCTCTGTTTAGCTCTGAGCATGCGTGTCCTGGCTTAGTGCAGAGACAGACTCCAACCCACCCCATTGCTTCTCCAGCCTCCCTTCCCACAGGGCCCAGCGGAGTGGCAAACCGATGACTTAAAAAGAGTGATCTGTTAGGGGTGTAGTAGTCAGATTATTCCCAAGTCTCCACTCCCTCCTTGTAATAGGATTATGCATCCTCGTCTTAGGACTTTGCTGTCTTTCTCTAGGAAAGGTGGAGTATTTGCCTCTGCCCCTTTGACTATGGGTATGGCCATGGGACTTACAGGAGCCAATGAAATGCTAGTAGATGTGACAGAAGCCCAAGCTTCCATTGTACCCGTGTGGTTTCGCCCAGAGTCTTGCCATTTGCTCTGAAAAGAGAAAGCTCAGGTTAGATGTTTGCTGGTCCTGGGGAGAGAAGTAGGATGACCCTGACTTTCCCTTCTCCCCCAAAACCAGAAATAGAGCTTCCCCACCAAATCTACAGACCAAAGAGTAAAAAATCTTTAGGGTACCACTGAGAGTTCGGAGTTATTTGTTACAATGCGGTATTGCAGAAAACAGCTGATTATCTGGGGATGAACTTGGTGCCGCAGCTGCACCATTTTCTTCTCCAGCTCCACCAGGTCCTAGGCAGACACAGTAGGAATCACAAAAGCCGTATGAAGATGGAAATAGGGAGGATAAACTGGCGGCTTGCTGTGCCTGGCTGACACTCTGCTGCCAGGCTGGGTCCAGACTCCCGTGTTCAATCTACCAACTCCAGTGAAATCGACTGCCAAGTCGTAGGCCAGGTCCGTGTGTGCACTCTCTCAATTTTAAAGTGTTGAATCAAATTTATGTATCACTCTGCAGGCAAAACAAACACTCCTGACCAGCTCACGGGCTACCAGCTTGCAGCCTCTGGTCCGTCTTCCCTGCATGTGCCCCTCCCCTGAGCCCTTGGCATTGGCCAACATTCCCGTGCAGAGATCTGAGAATGCAGAAAGGCCGTCAGCCTGATGGCACACCCTGTCTCCTGGGCGGTATCCCTGTGGCGCTGCTGACGCAGTTCCGATCTGACCGAGGAAGAGCACTGGACCGAGAACCCGGGGTTCTGAGTCTGGGTTTGAATCCCGCTGCTAGCTTGAGTTGCTGAGTGACATTGACTGCGTCACTTTCTCTCTCTGGTCCTTCGTTTTCCCTTCAGCAAATGACTTCACCTCTTCACAGGCTGAGGGACTGGGAATGAATTATTTAACCTTGGCAGGTGTTAACATCCTCGTGTATGAAACTGGACCCCGCTGCCCCCCGACAGGGCTAAACGAGGATAGGATGCGGTGATAAGTGAAGCCGGAGCACACTGCCTGGCACAGAGGGTCCAAGGGATGTCCCTTGGGACCCCTGCTTCTGCTAATGATTAACGATTAAAAAACAAAGCAAAGCATGGCCTGGATTGTCTCCCTGGAGCGGGGGAACAACAGCGGGTGCACAGAACTCTGGGGCAGCTGCTCCACCTGTAGCTGAAGGGCACCGTGTTCTGAGTCCTGCTCTGTCTAGCACCTGCGGGCCTGCTCCAGCTTTTGTTCCCCGCCTCGCCTCATCAGGATCCCGCCCATTAGACTTTCTCTCTTGGTTTCTTTGCTCACGACCAGTTTGCACGCCTGTCCTACATGCTCAGCCCTGAGTAGCATGTGCCTCCCACAGATTGGCTGATGACAGACAGAAGGCTCGCCTTGATTTCCTATCTGCCAGCTGCTCTGTGAGGGCTTTCCAGCTGAAATGGAGGAGGAACCCCTCCCAGCTGCCAGCCTGGTGCTCATGCAAGTTCCTCAATCCTCTGGCACCCGGGTCTCCTTTCCCAGGCCAGGACCAATAGTCAACCGCTGGGTAAGAGAAGGGTCTGCACACTGACCGCCACGGCCATCGGAGAGCCCAGGGGCCAGGGTGAGGGGAAGGCAACTTTTCGTTTCAAAGTAACGTCACAAGTTAGCAGACTGTCTCGGCACAGAAACTTGCTTCAAACCATTCTGAAAGAAGAGGGAATAATTGGCTTATATGCCTTGGAAGGTCAAGGGTTGAGCCAGGGTTTCTTGGACATTGTCATCTCTCTCCCTGTCCTTCCATCTCCATCCCTTCCTGGTGCTGTCTAAGGGTGCCCACCGAGCCTTTGGAGAATATGACTGGCAGCAACCCAAACGGAAACAGGACAGCCCTCCATTTCCAAGGAAGGATTCTGTCTGATTGGCTCCTCTTAGACCAATCACTTTGGCTGGGGGTGCGTAGACCCAGTTTCGCTGAGCTGCCTGTAAGCCTATCGCTGCAGCTTGTGTGTGTGAGGTGTCCAGTCTCCAACGTCTCCTCCAGAAGCCCACAGCAAGGGGAGGGGCTCTGCAAAGGAGATGAGTTGGGCTGCCCACACAGGCTCTGCCTGTCCTGCCCAGGCCATTGTGCAACAGCCTCCAGGCACTTTTCTTGGTTTTTCATAGATTTCATATGACGATGTGGGGTGGGAAGGAAATGCCAGTAGGGTACTTTGTGGGAGGAATGACTGATATATTCTCCAAGGGAAAGGGGAACCAGCTGGATTCACTACACCAGGGACATCTGGGATAATGAAAGAATTATACATGGATTTGCATAAGAGCAGAATCATCTGTTACACATATAAAAAGCAGAGGCTGGGTGTTGTGTAACACAAAAGGCCTACCTGTGTTTAGAATGCGGGGGAAAGGGCCCCTGCTTCTAACTGGGAGCTGGTCAGCCAGCAGCACATCCCTTGCCTCCGGTCTGTCTCCCCACTTCATTCCCTCCACGACTCCCCTTGTTTCAGCCATCTGGACTCAGCTCTTCTCTTTGACCTCCCCCTCCTGCAAGCTCCCCCTGTCCGTGCCCCCCAGAACTGCAGGTGCGGGTCTCTCGCTGTCCCTGCTCACAGATGTCTGCCCATTGTCATCACCCTAATGAGGTTGCAGCCAGTTTTTGGTGGTTATACACGGCTTCATAAGCTCAGGTTTGCATTCTGATCCAGCCTGAGAAAGCACAGGTTGGAGTATGATGGGTCTGCATTTGAGTCTTGTTGCTGTGTTCTATGAACCATGTGATTTTTGAACTTGATACCTTCTGTGTGGCTCAACCTTCTGTAAAATGGAGTTAAAATCTTTCTCTCCTCCCTTCCTGCTTTGTCTTTTTTCTTTCTCCTTCCCTCCCTTCTGCTCTCTTTCTTCTGTCTTCTTTTCTCTTCCTCCCCTTTCCTACCCCCACCTCTCTCTCCCCTACACACACCCCACACAGTGATGTCCATGAGGACTAAGTGATGGGCAGTGCAGGTCAGAGGGTCTAGAGCAGCCCCAGCATGGAGAGGCCACTTAGCACATACCCATCGCCCTGTGTTCTCCCCTGCCTGTACCCTCGTGGTAGAGTAAAGAATTTGTCTCGTCTTCTTGTAGGTGCTGACACAGAGCTTCTAGAACCTTGGAATTTCCCAAGTGATAGGAGCATCTTTGTAATTTATGAGCCCCTTGGATTAAACCTAAGTTTATGCCAACAAGTTGAAATGACTCAGGATGGGGGCTGGTCACCAGAAAGACCAACTCTGATTAAAGGGTTGGTGCTTTGAATCAGCCCGACTTCTGGAAAGGGAAGGCAGGGTGGAGAGTGAAGGCCCGATCATCCCTGTGTAAGGAAACCCCAGTGGCTGGTGAGCACCTCAGTGGGCCACATCCTGATTCTGCAAGGAGGGGGCAGAGAAGCTGTGTGTTGGGGACTATTCCTTCCCAGAACTTGCTCTATGTGTCTTGTCACTTGGCTTGTCCTCATCTGTATCCTTTATGACAAAATGTAGTAATAGGGAGAGTGCTTCCCTGCATTCCGTGTGCCATTCTAGTGAATTATTAAAAGGGCAGGGGGTCATGGGAACCTCGAACTTGCAGCCAGCAGAAGGGCAGGTGGCCTGGGGGCCCTACTTGCCACTGGTGTCTGAAGTGAGGGTGCATCTTGTCACGAGGGCTGACGCCTTCACTTGGGGGGGTAGTGCCAGAATCGAGCTGCAGTTCACCAGGTGAAGTTGAGACAGAATGACCCTCTACCAGATTGCCCATGTCCGGCTCTTCTCCTGTGACATATCTTTCTGTTTGGATTGTTCCTCGGCTCCTGATTGGATCAGAAACTCTTATTGATGCTGCAAAACCCGCACCGCAGGGGCCTAGCTTTCTCCCTTCACTTCTTATGGAAAATTCCAAGCACGTGTAGCTGGAGAGAATAACACAGCCAACTCTCATGACAGCTTCCATAGGCCCCAGATTCCTGTTGTTCTCGCGGCTTCTTTTACTGCCTTTGCCTCTCAGCTTTCGGAGGCTCTTCGTGGTCTCTGCAGAGAGGACCAACATGCCTGCTCGGGTCAAGGGACTAAGTACTAGGCCAAGGTCATCCTCCGGGGAGCACGGCATACCTGGGGCTTTGCTGCCTTGCCTCAGTGACCTGTATACAGAGGAACATGGAATGACAAATGCACTTACATAAAGGCTGAATTGGCATGACAGGCAGATTTACAGAGAGAACTGTGTGCCATTTGAAATAATAAGACCAGCATTGTTTGGAAGGCAGCAGATGGGAAAGAGCCCGCATGTCCTCAGCCAGCACTGGGGTTCACCCGATGATCTTGGGTCTGGTTCTCCATGGACAGTGGGGTGGGCTGGAGCCCACACCTACTCGGGGGTCTGGGTGTTAGTGAGGAAGTGGTCCTGAGTCGGGGAGCGAGGGCAGGGTGGGAAGGAGAGTGGTTTCAGTTTTTTTTTTTTTTACAATCCTCTCTTCTTCTAAAGGTTTTTGCTCCATGCTTGCTCTCTTCCCTCCATCTTTCCTTCTCTGTCTGTGGAACTCTATTTCTGTGCCGAAGGCTGGACTTGATGATGGTGGTAGCGACAGAGGTGATGATTATAATAAAGGTGATAACAGTAAGTCATAGCAAGAACCTCCATAGGGTTTATCATGTGGCAGGCACACTTGCAAGCGTTTCACATGCACCCACTCAATTTTATGCTAATCCACAGGGGTTGATTATTATATTATCTGTTTTACAGATGAGGAAAACGAGAAACAGAGAGGTTAGGTCACTTGTCCAAAGTCACACAGCCACTAGACATGCAGCAAGGAATAAGGCACGTGGCTGCCAGCTTGCAGGGTCTCCTTCAGGGTAGTTTCTAAGCATCAACCAGTTTGTATGGAAAAATAAAACAATATTAATAAATAATGGAACAAGAATAAATTCTGTGTTTCTCATACAACTGTAAATGTACTTTTGCCCCACCCTGTGTGTGCGTGTGTGCTCGTGCGTGTGTTTCAGGACAGTGCTTTTCAAACTGTAACAGACACACAAACTGCCTGCGGATCTTGTCAAAATGCAAATTCTGATCCCCAAGGGCAGGGGTGGGGCCTGAGACTCTGCATTTCTAACCGCACTGATGTGTTGCTGAGCCTGCTGTCTGAGGACCACAGCCTGAGTGACGGAAGTCTGTATTAGCAGAAGTTCGAGAGCATGACCTCCAAATGCGATGTGTGGGTCTTCACTGGTCTCAGACTCAGAGAAGTGAACAGAACTACGAAGGGCAGTGTGTAGTGCTCCGAAAGGAACCACTGGAGAAATTCGAGTATAGGCTTTATCAGGTGAAACTAAGAAGATGTTAATTTTCTTATGGGACTCTATAAGCAGATGCCCTTATTCTTAGGAGGTGTAGGCTGAAATAGTTACTTTCAAGTGGTTTACACACCGCACACACATACACACACAGGGAAAATGTGTGAAACAATAATTAGTGATCAGAGGAACGGGTGTGGGAGTTCATGGTGCTTCTCCTCAATTTTCCCGCAGGATGGAACATTTTCAGAGGAAAGTCTTGGGGGAAATGAGGCTGGAAGTGAGGGATGGCCCCTTGGGATGCTGGGAGGTGGGAGTAGGCGTGTCTTAGGGGTTCCAACGGTGAACCTGGGTGGGGGCAGGTGGGGTGGTGTTCCAAATGCAGCCCTTCTGCCCCTCTGCCCCCAAGTCCCCCCGCTTTATTCCACAGGCCTTGGGGGACTTGTGAGGGCCTCCAGAGCTCCCTGGTGCTGAGCGTTCAGGGGCCCCGTGGTGGAGGTGCGTTTAAGTCTCAGGTTCCTGCAGGCTTAGGGGTCTGTGTCTTGGGGTCCAAGTCGGTGACTTGTCATCTGCTTTTCTACTTCCAGTGGTCGGTTGCTCTTGCTTCCTTACCCAGTCTCTTTGCGTTTGTTGGTTTATTTATTTTTTAAGATTTTATTTATTTATTTTTAGAGAGAGGGGAAAGGAGGGAGAAAGAGAGGGAAACATCAATGTGTGGTTGCCTCTAGCGCCTCCTACTGGGGACCCGGCCTGCCACCCAGGCATGTGCCCTGACTGGGAATCGACCAGGTGACCCTTTGGTTCACAGGCTGGTACTCAATCCACTGAGCCACAGCGGCTGGAGTTGTTTTTTTTTTTTTTTTTAATTTTTATGAAATCTTTATCTTTTAGAGCAGTTGAGGTTCACAGCAAAATTAGGAGGAAGGAACAGAGATTCCCCCAGCCTCCCCGCCCTGTAGCCCCCTAAACAGGCACGGCCTCCCCCGTTGTGGACGTCCCCTGCCAGTGTGGTCCACGGTTCCAACTGATGAATCCGCACGGACGCATCCTCACGCCGAGTCCGTGGTTTCTATCGGGATTCGGTCTGGGTGCTGTCCTTTGGTTTTAAACATCCTTTCACTGTCACTTCAGTGGGATTTGGGGAGGGAGTGAAAGTAAATGAGATGTAAAACTCACCTTCTTTCCCAGAAATCACTTCCTTTTCTAATTAATTTTTTTTTCTCTCTTCCCGACCCTGTCGTAGCCTATTCGTCGTTACAGGGAGGTCCTGCCTGTGCAGGGCATCTGGAAGCTCGGGGGAGTGCAGGCGTGCACCTTGGCTCACTCTGGGTCCCAGGAACAGGGCTCCTGCCCCCAGATGCAGAGGGAGAGCACGCAGCCTCACACCCCCACGCCCCTCAGGCCCCTGTTTCCTGTTAGTCTCCTTCCTCTCTGCTCAGAAAGCAGCTCTCCCCTCCCTGCGTGAGCAAGCGTCAGGGTTCCTTTGTCCCAGTTAAATGGCTAGGACATCTGTGAGGTATGTTTCGGTTTTGAAGTTAATTGGCCCTAGACCAGAGGGAGAAACAAGACACGCGTGGAGAACTGAGGCCACGGCGGGCTGCTCACTCTGGGACAGGGGCGCCTCTGGTGGGTCTCTCGCCGGCTACAAAGGTGTTCCTGTTCAGAAGTGGGCTTTCTGCTCCGTGGAATATTTAATGAAGGCGTGTTGCAGGCAGGACTGGAGAAGGCCTCTGAACCTATTTGCCTCCCTTCCAAAGGGCGCTGCCCCCGGCTCTGCAACAAAGAGCCCGGATGTGCTGGGAGCACCAGCTGTGGCTTCAGAGACCCCCGAGGGGCATGTTATCTCCTCTTGGTCAGGTGGGCCTGACCCTTCTAGAACCCACTGCCGGTGCCGTGCTGACCCTGCTTGCGGGCAGGGCATTGTCCCTGCAGAAGCTGCCTCTGGCTTTGTGATCTTCAGAATGAAACACTCCTTCCCGCTGTCTGCTCTGGATTGGCCGGCTTTGCACTTGGGCGGCTTTGTTCCCTCGCTCTTACAGGGCAGAACAGAGACGCGCGCTGGGATGCAGTCTCCCCATTCACCAGTGAACCCCATTCCATTCCACCTAATTGCTTCTCACCCATTTTGGTTCCGAGGCACATAAAGCTACCCTGACTCCTTTTTTTTTTTTTTTTATCGTTTTTCTACAAGCCCCTTCATGTTGTTTCTTAACTTCTTTTTCTTAAAAAGGGCACACTTCACCATCTCCCCAGGCTTCGCTCTTGCCTGAGGCCCTGACCCCCTCCCTCGTCCATCCTCTCATAACTCAGAAAAAGCGTCCTTTTTCTCCAGCAGAAATTCAGCACATCACTTCCTAGCTCATCGTCCCTTAGTGGGTCTACCCGGATGAATAGAATAAAGTCCAGCTTAACCTATGCCAGGCACTCCCGAAACTGTTTCTCCCCATGGATCCGAGTGGTGCTCGCTGCCTGCCTCCCTGGACCGGCAGCCGACAGCTCCCGGATCCGGCTGTGCATTTGAAAATGCCGAGCTCAGCAATGTTCCCCGCGCATCGCTCAAGGTGTCACTTCTCAGTTCGCTCAGTGGGTATGGACTGAGGGTCTGCTGGGCACCAAGAATTCTTTTCGGTCGGCACTGCCCAGTAGAAACATGATGCAGGCTCCTGTATAATGTTCAATGTGCTGGTAGCCACGTTAGGGAAGGTGCAAAGAAAAAGGAGAAATAATTTTCATGTTATCTAATCGAACCTGGTATGTCTAAAATATTACCACTTCAACATGTCGTCAATACAGAAATATTAATGACATTTTACATTTGTTTTCTCACCGTAAATCTTCAAAATCCTGTATGTGTGTTGCACATTTCGATTAGGACTGGTCGCCTTCCCGTGCTCGCACTCACGTGACTTGTGACGTCTGCATCGGACGGTGTGACGTAGGTGATGAGGGCCGGCAGGGAGCAGGGCATAGGGATCCCTAGCTCCCCGGGGCCCACAGCCTAGTTAGGCAGACAGACAACAAACAACAAATCAGCATGGGCGATATTTTCGGGTGGGCATGCTCTCCGTGTTGCTCCGCCCACCTCCACTAAGCTACTCGCCCCTGGAGCGCTGCTTCTAAGTCGTGGTTAAGACCATGGGCAGGAGGGTGTTACCTCATCTGCCCCTTGCCACCTGTGATGGGCAGAATCATGGACCCCAGTGATGTCCACACTCTAATCCCAGTGAATATGTCATGTTACACGGCAAACAGGACTTTGCAGATGTGATTAAGACTCAGGACCTTGGGATGGGGGGATAGCCCTGCATTATCCAGGAGGTCTGATCCAATACCATGAGTACTTAAAAGCAGAATGCTTCTCCTGGCTGCAGAGAATCAGAGAGGTGGTACCACGAGCAGGGCAGGGTCTGTGTTGCTAGCTTTTCATGCTGGAGGAAGGTGGCCATAAGCAAAGGCAGGTGGCAGCCTCTAGAAACTGGAGAAGGGAAGGAAACATTCTCCCTTTGAGTTCAGCCCTGATGATAACCTTGATCTTAGCTCAGTGAGACCCATGTTGGACTTCTGACCTACAGAATTGTAAGGTAATAAATGGGCCACTAAATTTGTGGTAATTAGTTATGGCATCAATGGAAAATGAATAGACTAGCTTTAGGATGAAGTGATCAAAAATTCACCTTCCTTGCCTCTACCTCATGGGATCTCAGTGGATAAAAATGAGATCATGGCTGTAAAGCAGCTAGTCCAGTGCCCAGCCCATCACAAACGCTCGCTCACTGTCAGCCCAAAGGACACGCGTTGCTGTGATTTCCCAGTGGCTGGCCTGGGGCAGGGACTCTGGAAATGTCTGTTGAGTGAACCGAGTAGGCTGGCCTTCTATCACCACCTTCCATGACACAGTCGTCGGCGGTGAGACATGATCTGTTCTGCTGATTTCCAGAGTGTGGGGCCCCAGGGGACTCGAGTGGTTCAGTCAAATGTGCTTTATTTGCGTAGTCATGCACTCTAGTGGGTATTGAGGAAGTATGGCTGGCACATCAAATCCATTATTCACAGAAAAAGGACAATGAAGTGAACCTGTTTTAAAAAAATGTTGTTATGAACACTGGTGCCCATAGTGAAGAGGGTGGGTAAGTGGCTGAAATCCTGATCTAGTCGGCTGTCTCCTTAGGAAATGGGGAGACTGAGGCTGAGGAAGGAAGGGGAGGGGCAGACTGGTTGTGCCTGCATAACGGCTACATCTCTCCGCTCCCTGCTCAGGGCTCCTGCTCGTTACTGAGCTGTTTTGAGTAGGGGCCAGCCCTTTAGATTCCTTAGAAATCAATACTCAATCTTTAGGCATGGAAAGCTTGAAAAGTGAACCTTCCTCATGATATAGAATTAAGGGACATCGTTTGCTTAGTTCGATCCCCACTTATCTAGTTTTCAACCAAGGATGAGGACATTTGCGCACAGGACCTTTATATCAGTTTGAACTCTTTTTTGGTTGTTGAAGACTAAAATATGACTAAAGCCAACTTAGGCAGGGGGATTTTTATTGGCTCCTGGACAAGGTAGGATTGAATAACCAAACCATGAAAAGGATGAAGATGCACCTTGGCTTTGGGCACTGGTTATATCAAGGGCTCTGCCATCTCTCTACTCCTCTCTCATCTCCACTTTTCCCCTGTGGATGACTGCCCAGTGCTCCCGGCCTGTCTCGGTCTCACTTCTTCTGTAGCCATACATCAGAGAAGTCCTGGTTTTGATTTCCAGTTTCAATGTGAAAAATCCCAGAGAAGGACTCTGATTGGTTAGGCTTGGGTTGAATGTTCAACCCTGGACCAATCAGATTGACTGGGCTTGAGTTCAACTCTGTACCAGTCAGATTGGTTGGATTTGCGCTGAATGTTCAACCCAGGACCAATCAGCTCTGTTTAGTGGAGATGGGGAGGGACAAGGCTAAGGAAGAACAGGCTGCCTTCTCTCAAGCCATAGGATGCTGTTCTGCAAAGAAGGTGGTGGTGGTCAGACCCTTCCAGAGGCAACTTCTGGACCAGCTTGTGGACCTGCAAAGCTTGCTTGTGTAGTTCAACCTCTGCTTCCTCACTTACTAGTCTTTTTACCTTGGAAATACTTCCAATTTCTCTGTCTCAGTTCCCCCATCTGTAAAAGTAGAAATTTTGATACTTATTTTGTAAGGTGTGATGAGGATTATGGGAAATAATAGGTGAAAGCATCTAGTGCACAATAGTGGATCAAGAATTTTTTACTTCCTTTTTTCCCAAGTGGCCAATTTTTCTCCTGAATTTTTGCTTATGAAGCCGATTTCTCAGCTCATGATTGAAATCTTTCTCTTATTATCTCCCCTTGTTGATTGGAAAGAAGCAAAACTAATTCTCTGCTACAAAGTTACTTCCAAGACTGGTTTTAAAACATACTGGATTAATGATAATTGGGGAACACCTAGTACATCAAAAAAATATGTAGGTCACACTCATAGCAACTGCTGGAATTCCTGAAATAAACATGATAGAACTGTCCAGGGACATGAAATGCTAATTTAGAAAAATGCTAACATGGATGGGGAGAAGATGGTGAAGGGAGGAATCCGCATCCTGGGGAGAGTCCTTAGGAGATTGGCATCACGCCATGGGCCACAAACCCTGAAGTTCTCACACACGGCCACGAGTAGACTCCTGCCTTTGGAGGGGTCTCAGGTCTGCTCTCCTAGTGTGTCTAGGCGATGGCCTTCAGCATGTCATGGACTTCTGCAGACTGGTCCAGCTGGGTAGTAAGAATACAAAGAAAGGCCTTTCACAGTGAAAGAAACTCATCTCTCCAGGAGGTGAAGAGAGTCTGGGAAACATCGGGGTCATGGAGACACCCTACCTGCTGGGGAAAATAATCAGATCCTGTCTTTAGAGTAGGCTTGGAAGAAGGCAAAGAATAGTGAGTTTGGTCTTGAAGGAGTTGGGCAGGAAGGGGAAGTGCTGAGGAGGGACCCCACCCCTTCACCCAACCACCCACACCTCCATCCATTCATCTGTCAATCATCCATTCACCCATCCTCATTCCATCTGCCTTGCTGCATACATAATTCAGTTCTTCTATTGGGAATTGGGTTAACTAGTCAATGCTGGTGAAACGGAAATGAATTAGACATAGTCTTTCCTAACTCACCAAGTTCACAAGTTGTACAATGCACAGTGCAGAAAGGACTGTACATATAGAAATAAGGAAAGAAGGAGAATATTTAGAATACATAGCACATACTAGGAAACCTGATCCATCAACTCAATTACCCTTGCTTATGTTTTTCTCCTGAGCTTTGTTCTACGAATAGCCACCTGATTCCTCTGGGGAAATTTGCCAGATTCAACTTGAATTGGGGTGTTCAGGGCAATTATTCTCTCCGAAGTACTGCTTCCCTGCTACTTCCTTACCCTTCAAAAAATATTGCATTCTGACCTGTTAGAAAAGGCCGAGGTCCCAGCCAGCTTGGCTCCAACTCACCATTTGTGAGAGGTGATGTGAGTAATTGGAAAGAGCGCTTGCCTGGGAGTTTGGAACCTGTGCTTCTAGACCCTTTCAGCAAGTCACTCCCTCTCTCTCGGCTGGGCTGTGTAATTCTCAGTTGCTCTCAACACTACCATTCCAAGGCCCTCGATTCTTCCACTTGACGTCCCTGTGTGCCTTGGCCTGTGGTTTCTACCCATGAAGCATCGTTATCCCTTCCCCTCCCTCGTGGAGAGTGAACTTTTCATGGTGGATAAGGCAGCAAATGTTTGACTAAGTCACTTCATGCCACTTCCTTAAGAATCTTGTCCCTTTTTTACCCACATGAAAGACCAGCCATACCCAGGGCCCAGAAGAGGACACCAAACCTAGCTGAGAACAGAAGGAAAAGCCATATGGCCCTTTAAAAGTGTCTAAGCACTGAGTTCTACACTTAGAAGCCCTGGACTCCACTGTCAGTAAGACCAGGCCCTTGAGGTGCACACCAGCTGCTGGGGAGCTGGGCAGGCGCACTGTGAACAGGGCCCCGTGGACATGCACCAGGGGCAGAGGCTGAAGCAGGGGAGGATGCTCCCAGCGGAGGGGTTATTAAGCCAGGGTCTTGAGGCAGGAGGAGTAACAAGGTAGGTACAAGGAAATAGGGAAGCGAGAATGCTGCATGAGGGAGGATGTGCAGTTGTCCAATGGATTGGCGGGTTTAACTGCAGGTGGGTCAGGGTGTCAGCATTTGGGATTCAAATGAGGAGTAACAGTTCAGAATCAATTCTTAAAGGCCATGAACATTGAGCTAACAAGCTTC
The DNA here is from genome assembly GCA_028533065.1 of Trachops cirrhosus. NCBI lineage: Eukaryota > Metazoa > Chordata > Mammalia > Chiroptera > Phyllostomidae > Trachops > Trachops cirrhosus. The sequence goes on along the minus strand of CM052550.1, from coordinate 12,023,479 downwards.
AGTTTCATCTGAAACCCAAAGAGATTTTGAGGGGTTTTAAGAGGGGAATGATACGGTGTTTTAGTTTGGGTTCCCCTGAAAGCAGAGCCTGAGAGGAGGACTTGGATGCACATGGTTTACTTGGAAGGTGACCCCAGGGAAAAAAAGGGGGTGTGGAAAAGTGATACAGGGAAGGAAGAATAGCAGAAACTGTGTGGGTTATTGAGCTGGCAACCACCGTGGGCTGGCAGACCTCAGTCTTGCTGGGGACCCTTTAATGCACGCGAATTGTCCCACGGAGGAATGGGACCTGGGCCTTTACCCAGTGACCCCCATCTTCTGCCGGGGGAAGGTGGCCCTAAGAGGCAATGATTCTTTGCCCTTCTGGGCCGTTTCCATGTGAATAATGCCCGTCTGCACTTCCAGCCCTGCCCTCCCAGTCTCCATCAGAGCACAGCACCCGGGTGGGCATGTTGAACAGGTTACCATAGACACCGAAGCCCCATGCCTGACCTTTTCCCCTCAGCCTGATCTCTCCCTTTTGACGTGGTCATTTCTAGGGTCCAGTGAGTTTTCATCAGTCAGTGGTTCAGTTGGCTTGGGGGACTTCAGAGAAAGCCCAGAGGTGGAGAAACGGAGCTGCATGTCAGTGTGCCCTTGAGAGGGGGTGTTGGGTGGGTGTGCGGACTGTCTGTCATAGCTGCTCCGAACTCAGGGGGGCTCTGGGGATGTGGGGCGTCTACCGAACACAGGGTCGGATTTACTTCTCAGAACATCGCTTTGGTCTTAGCAGGGAGTGTGGATTGCAGGTGGCAAGCCTGGCAGCCGCAGACACATTTTATGGGAGAAACTCCCTCATCGTGATCGCAAGTCCAATTGAAAGGATGTGGTTTGAAATTTCTCCGTGTCAAATTGGTTGCTCCTCTACAAAAAGCCCAGGGAATTAGTGGGAATGGCTCTCTCCAAGGGGAAGGCTGAGGTGAGAGGGCCAAGTCCTCCTGGTCTCTGTAAAAGGGCGTTTTTCTCTCATCTCGCTGCATCTTGAGACTTTTCTCCTTGGAGATATTCAACGGCAAGACACACAGGGTCAGACACCATGGAGGCAGCTGGATCGTTGGTTATTTCCCCCTTTCCAGAACCTCTAAAATGCAGGTAAATATTTATGGACTTGGCACAACTCTTAGCTACAGAGTTGAAACTTTATCTTACTGCAGTGGTTCACGTCAGGCAATCACCTTGTTGGAGAGAAATTAAAGATCGAATCAGAGCTTTCAAATATCCTGTGGGATATATTGCTCTAAATGCAGAGCATCCCTATCAGATGGCTTCGGTCCAGGGAAAGAAAGGTTACATTATTATTATTTTTTCCTTGTGGAGAAATGACATTTGGACCCCACCGAGCTTTGTCCTTTGTATTTCCAGTGTCTACCATGTGACTGGAGTTATTCTTCACTTTCTTTTCCCTTTTCTACCCACTACTTGGAGGAAATAGGTCTTCATTGCTTTACATTGCCCCTTTCTCTCGACTTCGGGGCAAAGAGATCCCTTGCCACGCCCTGCCCAGAGAAATGCTGGGAAACTCAGGATAAAGCAGGGTCTGCAGAGCAGTTACTAAGAGTTTGCCTTTCCCCGGAAGTGCTTGGGTCATGTCTGTGGAATTGGCCAGTGTAGGACCTGGAGAGAATCTAATGCTGTTTCCTGCAGCTAGGTTGTAAGAGTGTTCGCCATGACAGGTGTGTGGTCTGGTCTGTCACTGATACGTAGACAGCACCTGTCTGCACCTCCAGCCCTGCCTGACTGTCCCCATCAGGGCACTGCACACTCGAGGACACGCAGAGCACATTATCATAGATGCCAAAGGACCACACCTGACCCTCTTCCCTCTCTGCCCGACCTCTCCTTTATTTTATTTTGCTCTTTTGTTTTATCGTCAAATGAGTGTTTGTCAGTCTTTCCCCATGGAGAGCCAGTCCAGTCCCTCTAGAGCAACAGCTCCAGCACACTAGTCTGCGTTGGCAGAGTAAAGCACTCAAGGAAGACATCCCTTCAACGATATGTTCACAGGATTCTGTGGTCTGCCTGTAGCAGGTGCTCAATAAACATTTGTGGAATGAACAAATGAATGAACGAGCAGATGAATGGGAGGAAAGCAAGATGCGAGGCATTGGAAAGGAAGGCGATAAAATATTAACGGCGGTTAGGACCAGCTATATAATTAGTGAGGCTCTGTGCAAAAATAAAAATCCATGGCTCCGTATTTGGAAATGACTAAGAAACTCCAGACGGCACAGCGGAGAATTAAACCAAACACAGGAGCTTGCGAGTGTGAAGTCCTCTGTGACCACACAGGTTGACTGCCCTTGCAACCAGTCTTGATGCTGATTAGGTTTGAGGACTTGAGATTATGGAGTAAATATTTAGAAAAGTCTCTGTTGTGAACACAAACACTTTTAAAAATCAGGAAGGAAGTTTATTCAAAAACAAAGCGCATAGAATAGGAGCAGTTGTATGTACTCTGGACCATGAACCAAGAAGATCTGGACTCTACTCTTGTTCTGTTGCCAAGTGACACTTTATGAGTCTTGTCCACTGTTGGTTGATTTCCTCTTACTACAATTACCGGGGTGGCCAGGGAGCGGTCTGAGGCCTCTCTCCTGCCGCGTGATGCTTGGACACTGAGACCGTCACCAAGAAAACGTGCCCTGAGAGCTTCTTGGACACAAAGGACAGAAAGCTCTGTGAGCGCATGGTCTGCCAAGGCTCCCTCCGAACTGCCCATGGAAGCGATCCTGACCAGGCGGTCAGGGCCATACCCCTCTACGAAAATATCCTTCGGCCAGAAGCTGCTGGTCTCCAGGGGGATGCGTGCTTTGCGTGGTTCTGAGTCAGGGAAGCTGGACAGGAGGAGCCCAGGGAGCCGCCGTCTGCCATCCCAACTCGGGGCGGGGAGGGCAGGGGGGGCCACCTGTGGCCCGCGGTCTCCTGTTTTCCTACAGCAATTGCGTGAAGACTACAAATATTTGAGCTGATTGTACTCGCTTACGTGCAGCAATGAATCATCTCGTGATGAGAGGCCTGGAATACGCTGGGACGAAATTAAGTCGACTGAAACAGAAAACGCATTCTTGCTCCCACACAATGAACTTCAGGAGACGGCCCGGGAGCGCCGGCCGTCGGCGGCTATTCTTAGTGGCAAAAATGCCTATGCCACCGAGATTGCTTTTTCTATTTATATTTTCTTAAAAAGCTCCTTTTTAGCTCCTTCTATTGGGGCACCTCCTAAGCAGACTGTCTGGTTTAGGTTCCTTCTTGACTTAGATCTTTGAGGAAAAAAAAAAACAACAAAAAAGAAAATTAGTACAAACTGTTAGAATCCAAAGGAGAGGAAATGAAGAACTGTATCAAAAAAAATTTGAGGTTTGTGCTTTTCCCAGATGGTAGGTGAAGCGGCATTTAACAACTGAGGTCATATATTTTGGGGGGTGGGAGGGCAGGGCGATGCAATTTTTGAAGCATTAACCAGTGTTTCTCACCTTTTATTTCCTTTCCTTTCCATCATCGGTTTCCTTCCTGGGTTTTGCACTGCAAAGATGGGGTCCTGCAGGACACAGAAGGAAGTCATGCCTAGAGCTAGATTTGGGGGAATCCCTCGGCGATCTGAGCAAGGCTGTCTGCTCTAGCGTCAGAAGAGGATTCCCTGGGCCGAGGAGAGCAGGCCTGGGTCTGGGGGTGCGTGAGTGTAGATGCTGGTGGTCTCTGAGAAAGTCTTGGAACTTATCAGACCCCCCTGAACCCCTTAGGCATCCTGGAGGGCTCTCATCCCTCTCGCTCGAGGCCCTGCTCCCCACGTCCTTCCATGGCTGACGGCTGGCCACCAACCACCACTGGCTGGAGAGTCCTGTCCACATGCCCCAGCCACCCAACAGAGCACTTTGGGTGACCGGAGTCAGACCAGAGTCACCCAAATTCACTAGGTTGGATCTGAGCTTCAGAAGTCAGAGAGACCCAGGGGACTCCAGCCAACTCTAGCCCTTAGCTTATCTGAACTTCAACTTCCTGAGACATGTAATGGGAAGAATGCCACGCACTCAGCAGGGAGCGGGGACTGCGCTCAGGTATAGAACAGAGACACCTCCCGGCTCTGTGCTCGTGTGGGGCTGCCAGCTGGTGGATGGCAGTCCACCATCTGAGGCTCCACCGTGCATCCCAGTGCGTCTCCCTGGCTCTGGCCTGGGCGCTGGGATGAGGCTCAGCCTCACACAGGCCCCTCTCTGACTCCATCCAGGCTGCTTCAGGCCCCAGCGTCGCTTGGGACTGAGTCTGCTTAAGAAACAAAGAGGTCCAGAGCCAGAAGCATTTGGAGACCCTTGCAGCATTGGTTTTTCTTGGTACACATGTTCTGGAAACGTGAAAACCCAGCCTCTGCGGGGAGCTGGTGCTGCAGTCAGTGCCCTGTCGACCCCCCTGGTGCGGGGATAAACCGTCTGGGTTCCGGCCTGCGCCTGACACTGAATTGCGATGGCAAGGCCTTAACCTCTTCGGGGTTCAGTTTCCTCACCGGTAAGCTGATGGTGATGCTAGCACTTACCTTACAGGGCTGTCGTGGAGCTTACACGCGTCTGCACACCCACAGTGCTGGGAGAAAGGCGCGCAGCGAGTGTTCAGGGACCGCCACGGTTACTGCTGTTCTGATTAGATCATAGCACTCCCCCCACCCCTGCTTTTGTCTGCCTGGCCTCCTTAGGCTCTTCGGGCACCAGTCAGGCCTTTTCTCCAGCCTCTCTAAGGAAGATGTACAAGGACACTTGGGAGAGCCACGTGGAGCTGAGCTGGCGCTGGGGACCCTTCAGCTTCTCCCCTCTGTGCCTTGGCTTCTTCATCCCCTCCTCCCTCTGCCTCTACCCCTCCTGCTTCCTTCCTCATCACCTCTTGCTTCATCTTACTGAGCTCCCCGAGGCGGATGTCAGAAGCAGATCCTGAAATGAACATGCACATATGAGTGTTTGTTTGGGAGGTGATTCCAGGAAATACCAGAAAGTGGGGGAGGTTGTGAGGGAGGGGAGAGGGAGGCAGCCACTAAAGAAGGTGTTAACCAGCACATTGCCACTTGGGGCAACTGGATCCTAATCCCTTTGGGGAACTTGGTGCATGGGTGCTGAGCGTCTGCCTCCCAGGCCGTCTGTCTCTGTGAGAGGCAGGACAGCCGGGTGTGTCTACACCAAATCTCATTAGTCATTGTTCAGGGCTGCTTGTGAGGCATGAGCTCTTCAGCACTTTCAACTTCCTCCACCGGATGGCCAAGCTGCTCCTGCAGGGAGAGCTGCGGGTGTTTGCAGGAAGCAGCTCTCTGCTTTCGCTGGGGAGACCTAGGGGCATGGGAGGGGCGTCCAGCATCTGCTGTAGCCCCCGCTGCTCCTTGACAACTTTTCTCTGTTTCCAGGTTCCAGACAGGAGGTGGGGGAGGGGAGAAGGACTTTGAGGTATACTTAGGGAACAAAAGAGGAAGGAAGGGAAGGAGCTGAGGAGGAGGCAGGGAGAGAAAGAGCAGAATGCATGTGTGAATCTGGGAGACCCTTGCCATCTCTTTTGCTCCATCCTTGGTCTCATCAGCAATCCCGGGGGGAGGGGTCATACATTCTACCCGGGGCTGGAGGAGGAGCATGTTCCCCTGAATAGCCTTTTGGACATCTTTTCCCGAGTTTCCTGAGGGCTAGCGTGATGGTAGTGGGTTTGTTCTGACAACTCGAGGAGAAGAGAGGTGAAATCAGAGGGTCTCAGCCTTGTGCCAACTTTTCCCAGCATCCTCATCGACAGGCCACACTGAATTCCTCTTCGCTCCACAGCTGAGGCGATGAAAAGTCTCATAAACCCAGATGTAGCCCTGGGACACCGGCCAGTCCAGAGCTGTGGCTTCCCTTTAAAACAAGCCTCCTCTTGGCTGGGTCCTCACCCCTAAAGAAGTCACACATGGCTGTGCTGTTTTCTGTCTCCTTTGCAAAGACACGGAAGAGGAGGTACCAGCTTCCGCTTCCTGACCTTACCCTTGCTCCTGGGTAAATCACAACGAGGAATGGGAGGACATCTTGGCCCAACTCTACCAGAGGAAAAGTGCATCAGGATGTCGTACTCTGGAAGCCGGATGTCCTGAAGGATGCGTGGGAAGGGCTCTTCTGGAACAATGACACGAACAGTTAAATGAACACACGCGGCCCCTGGTGATCTTGTAGGAGGCAGATTCCGACTCAGCAGGTCTTGGATGGAGCCAGGGCGTCTGCGTTTTCTATGAAGCTCCACGGCAGTGCCCACACCACCAGTTCAAGGACTTTGAGTTTCAAGGGCATTGCCTTTAGATTTAGATGCACCTGGACTCACAGTCCAGCTCTGCTGCTTCCTAGCTGTGGGAGGCTGGGCAGCCTCCCTCACTTGCCTGAGCCTCCGTTCTTCGATACTGAGAACGTGGAACAGAATTCTCACCCCTCGGGGTGTTGTGAGGATGTGATCGGACCGCGTGTGTGCTGGAGACCACACACGGAGCCTTCTACCCTGTAATTTACTTCGCCACCCACTCACCTAACGTTCTTCCCTTCTCCCTCTGGGCCTCTCCCTGCCCTGGGCAGTGGCATCTGCAGACCTCAGTGACCATCAGGGAGGGCCACTGATTGCAGACCGGCCTGGGGCAGAGGTCATCTGGTACCTTTTGTAAAAAGCAGGCTTGTGCAGGGCTGTTGGGCAGCTTCGGGCTGGCCACTGCAGGCAAGAAGACAGAGTGGCTGTCTCTAAGAGGCAGTGAATCCAGGCAGCTGGCAGGGGCAGGCGCTCAGCCTGTCCCGCGCTGTCTGGCTGGGGTCTGGTCATCCCGTCCTTGACCTGCTCGGGGAGTGTTCCCCTGGGACCCATTTCCTGACCCTCAGCTCCTCTCTGCTTCGGCACCTGGTCGTGTCTACTGCCTTGCTTAGTTTACAAGCACTCCTGGGCTGGCGTTGCAAGGGCCACCCGTCCCCATATGGTCTCACCGAAGCAATACCCTTCTTTCTGTCGATCCCCTCATCTCCTGGGCAGTGAGCAATTCCATCTCCGAGTCTGTTTCCCCATCTGTGCAATGCTGAGTCTACTTTAGGCAAGACCTACTTCCTGGGCAGTCCCGATACGGATTTTGAATTTCCCCTGAACTTCATTCATTAACCTTCCTTTTTCTTCATCACTGACCACTTGCTCCAGGTTCTATTGATGCAGGCCCGCCAGATGCGCATAAATGGTGCCCCCTGGAGTTGTGCGGTGCACAGCCCACTCAGATGCACAGTGGAGACCTGCATGGACCCACTGCTTTGAACACAGTGTCCCAGGCTCTGGGTTCTAAGTTCATCCCATACCTCCTTCCAGATCCCAAAACCTTAGTGTGGACCGACCTCCTGGCTTCCCCTCAACCTAGGGAGTTGAACTGCAGAGTGAAGTTGGGAGAAGTGGGGTGCAAGCGGTAGGGTGCAAGCTGTATGTGCATTAAGCCAGGTGACGAAACCAGCACTCGCTACTGTAATTCTTTCTGGGGGCTCTACACATCAGGTTTAATGCCGTGACTTGGTATTTTAGTAAATATTAGGATTTGATACTTTTCAGAAAGCTGTCATCCTTGGCCTAGAAATGCCATCTTGAATCAATTAATTTTGGTCCCGAGATAACAAGCTCTAGTTGTTTAATAGGCATTTGTCTGTATTGTCTCCATAGCAAGAAGGCAAATATCAATTAAGCCTCCGTGAGCTGCACAGTGTCAGCTCCTCCGATGGAATTTGCTTTAATAGCTTTGTTTCAATGTCACCATTCACGTTTTGATGTTCATGTTGCAACATTCATGTTTCAAGGTCATGATTCCTGCCAGTAAGCAGTCCACAAGGTCCCCCATTTAATTTCATGCTGGAGTTACACAAAACAATTGATATAGCAACCATATATGATATAAGAAACATATGACACTTTTCTGACCAGAGGAATGTCTTTTGGGACGCACGAGTCAGGGGAAGAAGACGCGTGACCTGTGTGTGTGGATGACCGAGGCACACACAAGCGGCGGCTCCTGCTGCCTGGAAGCAGGACGGCGAGCGCACGGCGAGCGCAGGGCGAGCGCACGCGCACGCACACGGCGAGCGTGCTGCGGTGCGCGAGCTGCCGGGTGCGGGTCGTGACGGCCCACTGCGTGCCCTTCTTCCCGCTGCGCTTCGGTGTCGGCGGGTTGAGGCTCGAAACCGGCTCCGGTGGGAGTGTTTTTAATGTGGAATTTGGCCAGAAATACAAATCAGCACTCTTTTTCTTTTTCGAGAACGGTTGTTAAATATTACTGCACACCCCTGTGAATGGATCATCCTTCCCCTCTCTCATCCATAGCAGGCTTCTAATAGGTTCTGGAACACAGATGAGACTCAGAACACTTTCCAATAAATACATTTCCCCGGTGGCAACGACCAAGGAGTTGATGTCGGGTCCGGGAATAAAACTCACTCAACAAAACCTACTGTGTTTTGCCGTGTCTAATGTGCACTTTTCTGCCCAAAGTTTTGAGGGGAAAATAAGGATTCACATTATGTAGTAATTCTGTATCTATATAAATGTTTTTAATTCTTTTGTTTATGCTTATGTGTTAAAAAGTGTAACTCTAGAAAGCAATAGATATCCGTATGCAAAATAATACTCTGAAATATGACAATCAGGTTTATTTCTAAATATGAATACATAAATAACAATTTAAATGAAAGATTTTTTTTCCCCGTCAAAACTTTGGGCCAAAAATGTGGATGCATGTTATACACTATAAAATACGGTACTTCCCTTGGTCCGGCGTGCTCTGTGCAGGTCCTGTATGTGGCGTGGAACAGTGGGCCTCGAGCTCTCAGATCTTACACACCTTTAAAATGTGCCAAAAATATTTTTTGAGTGCCTGATATTTACCAGCTTCTTATTTGTCTGAGTAAGGACATAAAGCAAAACAATAACAGCAGAATATTTTCTGCCTTCTACCATCAATGACCATTTCACTAAAGAAGGACCTTTTTAATGCCACCCTCCAACTATTTCATATGGAATCTCAGAATAAAGGCGACTCCATTAAAGTGAATAAATACTTCACTTCTCTCGTTTGTCACATCACAATGTAAACACTCTCTTGGACCAGCCGAGGAGTCCACGGGCATGGGTTTGGAAAGCAAGCTTTCAGAGGCCTGGGGACATTGCTGGACACCGGCCACTGCATTATCCGTGCTGCCTCCCTAAGGCTGCGGGGGCGATGAATAGGATGGTGCAGACGAAAAGCACTTTCCGCAGGGTGAAGCCTTTTACCAAGTTTGACAACCTTGCCACTTTGTAGCCACTCTCCCTCATTGTTGCCATCTCTCTTCTCCGGAGAAGACCAGTCAGAGGAGAGAGTGCTGCTGCGTGTTAGTAGCAGTTTGGAATGCAACTAAACCCTGACGTTTTCACAGCGTGCTGGTGAGGCCTGGAGCTGTGTGGTGGGCCTGCTTATACTACTGAATTATTGAAGATATTAGGAGTGAAGCCGGTGAATTCAGGAAAGGGGATGGCTGAATTATTGATTCACTTGTTTGTTTAACTAACATTTCTAAGACACATGACAGGTACCTTTCTGCAGCAGCAGTGTCCTGTTCTTGAGTCTGGCTCCTGCCATGTGACAGCTCAGCATGGCAAAGGAAGACGCAAATTGGCCCAGGCCACTCCCTGGCTGAAAGCCACCAGGAGCTCCGTCTTGCCTTCTGGGGAAGTCCAGATTTCACACAAGAGGTGCACGCCCCATCCTGACTCAGCCCTCACCTACGCCTTCGGGCTCAGGTCGCCCTGCTCTCCAGCTGGCACCTGTCTGGCGATGTGGCCAGTTCACTTTTCTGCTCAACGCTCGCTCTCTCTCACCTCTTTTCCTTGGTGAGACAATGCTCTTCACCCAGATTACCCACGTCTTTGAATGGCTCATTTCTATTTATTTTTTAACATTCAAGTCAGGATGGCCTTCTTTGGAAAGCCTTCTGAGCGTCTCCTGGGTCTGTACCCCAGTAATAGCACGCCTCTTGCTATACCCTAAATTGTCCAGTTTTTTGCGTCTCTGACTCATCTCAGAGCTCCTTGAGAACACATCACTGAATAACCACTACCTGCCGGTGATCGAATCCATGCCGAAGAGCTGAGGCTCAGACAAGTGAAGTAACTCGCCTGACTGTGCACAGCGAGGAAGCGGCAGAGCCGGCATGTGGATCCAGGTGCGTCTCAGTCAAAGGCAATGTCCTGGCCGCTCAGAGTCCTTGGGCTGGCGGCACAGGCACCGGCTTGGAGCGTCTTCGAAAATGCAGATTCCGTCCAAGACCTGCTGAGTCAGAATCTGCCTCGTCTCAAGATCACCAGGCGACTTGTGTTTGAGTGTGTTTCTGTGTCATTGTTCCAGAAGAGCCCTGCCCTGGTGTCCTTCAGAATGGTCCTGCTTCCAGGGTGTGACACCTTGATTCCTTTTTCTTCTGCTAGTGTTTGGCCAGGGTGCTCTGCCACTGCTGGCCAGGTGGTAGGCGCTCAGACATTTGCTGAATGAGTGAGCAGGTGTTCACTGAGCAGAGAATGAGAAGGAACATTTCAGAGGAAGGGAATAACAGGAATAAAAATAAGCCAGTGTGGAGGAGGACATCGTGTTGCGAGAAGAGCAGAACAGCCCGTGCGTGCGTCTCTGGGAACGAGGGCTCACGTGCTGAGCCTGGGCAGGGCAGGTCTGGAGTCAGTTCCCGGAAAACCTGGAATGCGATATCTGGGGGCTTGGCCAGCATCCTGAGCAGCAGAGGGGTTTGGTGGAGCAAGTGGGGAGGGTGGAAGGCCAGGCTTGCCTGTCACACAGAACATTCTGGAAGATGACACAGAACATAGAATGGTAGGGTAGGGGCGACTGGAGTCAGGTGGACTGGCTACTCTGCTGTTGCCATGGTCCGTGAGATGGGTGAGGAGGATCTGATCCAAAGGAACATACTGGGAGCAGGAGCAGAGGGGGGCGTGCGTTTGGATCTACAGCTCTGGGCATAGAGGCCAAGCGTATTCCTGGAAGCGGCTTCGAGACATTAAGAGCAGCTGTTCCCTTGCAGGATGTGGCAGAGGCGGCAGCCAGGTGTGCTGCACTGGGGAGGCTGAGATATAACTTGGAACCACTCGGAAAGGTCACCCGAGGAGTCCGACCGGCAGGTTGACGTGCAGCTCCTTTTACTGGGAGCAGACAGCTGGGTTGCGTGGTGTGCGTTCTCGGGCTTTCAGACTTGGAGCATATTTCGATGGTTCCCTTCGCCGGCTTCCCATTAGGAAAACGTAACTCTTATACAAGCCTTGGTGTTGCTTGGAATATGTTTCATTAGAGCAAATTTGTTTCAGAATTGACTGTAAATTATATTGCATTTTGTTCAAAAGAACTTTCCGAATTAAAACAGAGAGTCGAGCAGGCAATACTCAGTGTGAAGCAGAAGTTCAATTACCTGCAATTATGAACATATTCTTCTCCGCGTGTGTGGAGATGGCGTCACATGTGTAGAGAACTTCAGCGCTGCCAGTTGCTGTGCAGATTGCTCAGTTCGGCATTCCCAAAATAGCCGTGAAAGCCCAGAGAGGGAAAGGAAATCGCCCGAGGTCACATAGCAAGTTACTGGCAACGTCCGAATTGGTTTAGGTATCCTGATGGAGCTTTTTGATGAGATTAAAGAAAGAAAATGAATTTCTGAATTTCCATTTCACAGGATATTCAGTAGTCCTTTCTCTGCGGAGTCACCTTAGAATAACTTTGCATCAGGCAGGTTCAGAGCAGATCCAAAGAGCAAACGTGGTCTGAAAACATTGCTCAGCATCCCAGTTCACGACACTGGAAGTTACAGGAAGGGCTGCCCGGCCACCGTGTGCGTGTCCCAATGTCATCCAAGGGAGCGGCCTGCCACAGTTCTGCTTTTGGATCAGATCTAATTTCATGAAGCCTGTTTTGTTAGGCTATGCATTGCCCTGCACAGGTGAGCTTTCAGATAAATTCTAAGGCCAAACCTGATGCTTCAGTCTTTCTCACCTACCCTAGCCAGATTAATTCATTGCCAAGTTCTGGTGCTTTTACTTCCTAGATCTCTCTGGGCTATATCCTCCCCACTCCATCTCCCCTGCAGCTAATCTGTCCAAGTTCAAGTTCATTGCCCTTGTGGGGACCATAGTCGTCTATGTAATGTACCTCCCCCTACTCTTGGCAAAACACAGTCCAGTCCCCAAACAGCAAACATTTAATTCCCTTCCTTGCAAGCTCAAATTTAATTATGTCAACCTGTTACTCCACCTGAAATCCTCACCAGCGCCCACGCTAATCCCAGCCTCCTGGCCCTCCAGTCCCTATCCCATTCTCCATCCCGGCCCATAGGTTGCCTGCCCTTCAGCCACATCATTAGCTGGCTTCCCTCCTGCTACCGAGCTTTTGCACATACTGGCTGCCTTGCCTCCAGCCCTCCAGCCTCCCTTTGGCTATTTCATGCCAGTTCATTCTTTAGACCTCAGACATTTGCTTTCTTGTGCAAATTGTTTACTGATCCTCAGATTAGATTTGTTCCCACACGATTCCACAGGAGCCTGTGTCCACTCTGCCAGTAGGTGAGACTGGAGGAATATCTCATTCAGAGCTTGAACAGTGGGGTGGGCGGAGCTGCATCTACATAGGTCAAGATCTTAACTGACCTGATGGTCGTAATGTCGGAGGTTCAGGCCACTGGGTATCCAGTGGGTTCTTTACCCCTGGGCAACTGTAAAAAGGCAGAATCTTTCTCAGAGGACTATGTCAAGTTTTTAAGATGTTCCCATAATACCGGCAGATGTGTTTTTTTTCTGCCTCCAATTCTGGGGGGCATGGAGATTTTATCCCAGCAGTAAAAGTAGGAACCAGGGAGGGGGGGGGATGAAGGGGACAGTTCCACTTTCATTCACCTTTTAATCCATGTACTCCCCAGTCCTTGATGAAGAAAAGGAGGGGGCCTCCTGGGGCCCTTATCATTTGCTCTCCACATTTCGACCTCTGAAAGCTCCAGGCTGAGTGGCCTCCACCTCCCCCATCCCCCTCGAACCACCACCCGTCAGCAGCATGGGCTCACTCCTGCTTCCGGGGAAGAGAGACAAGGACACATCATAACTCAGCGTCTTCCTTCTACTGTGGCCAGCGCTCCCTGCTGGGGGCTCTGACTGTCGTAGCAGTCGAAAGAAGGAGACGAAATGGTGTAAATGAGGGATGTGCCACTGCAAATGTCCGCTCCTTTAATCTACGATTTGGGATCACATTTCAATCAATTCTGCCAAGTCACAATGATTTGTGATAACACGTTCTGGTGATAACTTAGCAGAACCAAAATGATACTTGAAAGGAGCTGCAGAAACTCCAGCTCTGAAGAGTCCCCAGAAGACTGTTTGTAGCAACTGCTTATTTACTGGCCCCTTTGGGAGGGTGGGCCTGCTCTCGCCTTTGCTCTGCCCCTTTCGGGTCAGCCTGCTGGCCCCTCTGTTATCTCCCGTTCTCCATCGCCTCCGGCCTCCCCAAAGCTCTCCCGTGTCCCTTGGAAATAGCCACAATGATGACCACAGGAGTTAGCATTTACTGAGTGCTTCTATGGAGCGGGTGATGTACTTCGATACTTCATCTCATTTCACACAACAGCTTTCCAATAGGGTGCAGTTATTACTTTTACTTTATGAAAGATGAAACTGATGTTGTCAGAGGTTAATTGGCTTCCTGGAGGTTAGCTCTGGTGGTGGAGCTGGGATTTAACCACCTCTGTCACAGTCCCAGAGGTTACAGGAGGAACTGTTGAGATGACAAGGCAGAGAGAACGCATGCCTGATGGAGACTGGGTGGGAGACGGGGGACTTTTGTCTTGGAGAAGAGGCGAGTGAGGGCTGGTGGCAGAGTGCGGCACATCTGTGTGGCCCCATGGGACCGAAAGGCAGATTTCGGTTCAGTCTAGTGAGGGGGTTTCCTGATGGGATGAGTGGGCCCCTTTCACTGAGGGTGCAGTGGTTGGTGCAGTGGTTGGATAACACAGAAGCTAGAATTCCTTCTCACTCCTCAGTTCTGATTCCCTGACACGCCGTGGCTCCAGTCTCGGGTTTCGGTATGCCTCAGTGCCATTGCACCGTCACGTGGAACTGATTTTCTTTCACGTCTTATACATCATTTCCATCAAGAGGAGATTACAATCCTACTCTTACTGCTGATGTTCCTGGGCACCACTGATTGAGTTTGTGATGGCAGCTGCGGGGATTGGCTGATGGATTTAAAATCTATAGGACCTTCCTCAGGAATCCTGCTAACTAACCATAGTAGCTTCTTAAACTTGAGCTCCATTTTCTCCCTGTCTTCCAGCATAACATCAAGGTTAAGGCCTTGACCATCGGAAACTGATGGGACTGGGTTAAATCCTGTCCCTGCCTCTTAATGAACTTGGGCAAGTCATTTTATTTCTCTGAGCCTGTCTTCTTACCTATGAAATGCAGCTTGCGATGCCTACCTCATGGGGGGCTCTGCAGAGAATGTAACAGAACGCAGATGAGCATTCAGCATGGTGTTCGGCTCGTGGCGCGTCACCGATAAAACAGTGCCTGCTGGCATCATCGTGTTTCACTCCATGTCAGCCGCCGTGCACGGTGCTCTCCATGACGTGACTACTATCTTCCTTTAAAGAAATGGCTCGCAGGCTCAGAGAGGTTAAGTCACTATAACCCAAGGTCGCTCCCCTCAAAGAATGGTCTTTAATTTTTATTTCCTTGGGTTCAGCTCTCTTGCTCTGCCCTACAGAGTGAGCCTTTCACGGTAACACTGTCCATTTGAGCCTGGTGACCCACCACACATGCTACATCCGGAGGCAAGGCCCACCCAGTGGTTTTTAACTCAATGGATGGGGACCAGAACCTTGTCACGTCCATCTTTCTTTCTCCTGTAGCTGGCTGAGCCTCTTCCTTCCTCTTCTCTGGGCCCCAGCCCCCTTGCATGCAACATAGGAGGGTTTGGATGGAATAGATTCTGTAGTCCCTTTCTCATTGTTCACTGGTTCTACAGCTGTACCAAGCACACAGTAGGTACTCTGTGACTCTTCTCAGTAGGGCTGAGACTACTGTAGACAAGCAAGGCACCTAATTTAAGGAGGCACACGTTTCGAAGGTCATGCAAGAACGGAGTCGACACCTGGGGGTGCGTGCCTCCTTAAATTTTGTGCCCCTGGTGCCTCTCCTCTCCCCGGTCCTGCTTCACAGGGCCTGTGAAAGAGTGAAAGACGCAGGGGCCCAAACAGGCTTTTCCTTCTCTTTTTAAACACAAGTGGTGTGCACAAAGATATTTCTAATAAGAGTTGGCTGGTACTGTGAATAGCTCCGCTCAGAAAGATGTTCCCGAGAAAGGCTATTATTCATCTAGTTCTGTATTTGAGGCTTCTGGGGAAACAGCAGGGGTACGAGACAGTAAGGAATAAAAGGATGTAAAAGGGAAAAGATGAAACTACTGTAACAACCATTAGACTAGCCAAGGAAATAATTTCCAATGATACAGTTATTATTTTTATAAGCACTCTTCCTCCCCCCTCGCCACCCCCCCTCAAGAAAAAAGAAGACCAATGGAATTTTCACACTTACTTCTTTGGTTTAATTGTCTATTTGTTTCAAAACGAAAGCTAATTAAAAGATTATTTTCATATGCTTTAATCACACTACAGCTAACTGTTGGAAAATTTGCAATTAATTGATGCAACAGTTGACATAAGAATGCATTTTTTAAAAATAACATCACTATTTGAATACACAGAGTGAAGCAATTAGTTCTTCATTAGTTCGGAGTTATTTCCAATGCTTTGAAATGCTTGCGTATTTAATGTTGAATCATCAAGGAAATATCTCTGGCAATGGTCCTGGCTCCAGCATCATGAACTAAATATCACCCCTTGGGAGTGGGAAGAGTTCAGGAAGAAAAATGGCACCCTCCTCAGGCCCGGCCATGGGCAAATTCCTCCCTTCTCTGGACACCAGCACAGCAAAGTTTTTTGTGAATGGGTCAGGGATTTTCCCGTGCTTGTTGCTTTCCATGCCTGGCTGTGCATGTTGTGCGGTTGGTTGCCTTGGAGTGTAGCTGATGGGAAGGACAGCCTCTGAGTCTAGAGCCCCCTGCTGGAGTGGGGTGTGCGCACGGACGTCGTTAGCCTCAGGGGAAGGCGAGGGAGGAACTACAGGTTGGCAGGTTGAAGATGGTGTCTAGAGTGTGGTGACCAGCACTCTGGGCAAAAAGGTATCATTGGAGCCTTAGTTGGGGACGCAGAGGATGCCCCCAACAGCAGCAGAGCTTGGCAAGGTGTGCTACCTGGCAAGAAAGCTTGGAGGTACATGGGCATCAAGAAACTTCAGTGTGTAGGTAGGAATCAAAGTGCAGACTGGCAGAGATCCATCCCAGCAACACCCCATGGCCAAGGTATTGGGTCGGCCGAAAGAGTTCCTTTGTTTTTTCCCATAGGATGGCTCTAGTAGTGTGTAGTTATCTTTAACTTCATTGGAAACAATTTGGTTAGATTGTATTGTGACAGCTGTCACTCAGCCTTCATTTAAAACAATTATATCGAAATTGGTGAATTTTTATGTAGCGATTTTAACATTGAAGGTGGAAGAAAATATGCAACATATGCAACATTTTCAGCATACCATGCTTTATTATTTCAAGAAAGGTAAAAAACACAACCGAAATGCAAAAAAAAACTTTGTGCAGTGTATGGAGAAGGTGCTGTGACTGATCAAATGTGTCAAAAGTGGTTTGTGAAGTTTCATGCTACAGATTTCTCACTGGACGATTGTCTGCTGTTGGGTTGACCAGCTGAAGTTGAGAGTCATCAAATCGAGACATTAATTTAGAGCAATCAATGTTATACCATGCGGGAGATAGCTGACATACTCAAAATATCCAAATCAATAAAGTTATTGGTGAACATGAAAAATGTGTCTTTTATTTTTATAGAAAAAACTAAATGAATTTTTTGGCTAACCCAATATAACACACATCAGAGCCATAGGTCAAGTTTTACCCTGGATCAGTAGAAAATACATCAGAAGGCTGAAAATTCTCATATTCTGGAGACATGGCTATATACCATAAAAAAGCGTTCATATATAGGCTTTGTACGGAGTTCTACATGTACATTTTCTATTTAATTCTCATAGCTGCCCAGTATAGTAGGATGTACGTGATCGCTGCTCTGTAGGTAAGGAAACTGTAGGTGACGTATTAAACTGGGGCTCTGTCTCATGTCTATGTCACTGGTTTGTGGGGGAGTGAAATGACACATGACATTCCCTGTTGAAGGAAAACATGGCCGGTGCAGGGTAGAGGACCCACCCGAGGACACACGCACACTCAGTCAGTAGCTAAACCGTTGTTGAACTCCAGTCTTCCTGCCACCAGGTCTACTCAAGTCTCAGCGCTTGGGTGTGTGGTTTTGTGAGTGTGTCATGGGTGTGCCGACACAAAAGAACGGTTCCACGGGTGTGCCATGCTGTCACAGGGTGGGGGGCTCACTCTGCCGCCAGTCAGGATAGGAGCAAGTCAGCTTCCGTGAAGCCCAGGCCTTGTCCTCTGTTGTTAGCAAAATCAGTAAGGATTGGTCCACTCAGAAATTAAAAATACCAGGAACCTGAGAGAGGGCCGATGACTGCAAAACAGATCCCAGCCTTTGCCCCTGCAGGTGTATTTAAGGTCGGACACAGTCTGAGTGAGGGCGGGGTTGGGGGGCAGGACTGGGGGAGCCGAGTGTGCCCAAGGCCGTCCGCAAGGCTGAAACTGCTGTGACTGTGAGCGATGGAGTGATGGTTGGAGTCTGTGTCAGGGACGTCCAGCCTTTCGGCATCTCTGGGCCACACTGAAAGAAGAGTTGTCTTGGGCCACACATTAAATACATCACATTTCATAATGTTTTAAGTAAATTTACGACTTTGTGTTGGGCCGCACGCACAGCCATCCTGGTCTGCCTGCGGGCCGCAGGTTGGACCCTCCTGATTGGCCGTGACTTTCATGGCACATACAGAGACCCAGCTCCTCTGTGCCCTGTCCCCAGTGTGGGCTGTCCTGTGAACTGTGGTCGGTTCCCACTGTCCATGGGGAGCTTAGAGTCCAGTGGGAGAGACTAACAGAGAAGCGTGGCCATGCAGTGCTGTGAGTGACCCACAGTGGTGTGACTCAGGCTGAAGACACGGGCTGTGGGGGCTGCTGACCTCCCTGGGAACCCAAGCAGGGGTGACAGTGGAGTGGAAACACCCTTGGCCTTGGATTTTCCATGGGGAAGATGAGGGAAGACATTATATGCTTAGGGATCACGTGTGCCAAAGCCGGGGATGGAGGAGGGTGCTGTGGTTTGGAGACTGGCAAGCACGTTCGTGTAATGGGGTGCAGACAGCCAGAGCAAGACGGGGTGAGTGGGTGGATCAGGATGGTGAAGCCCGGAACTCCATCCATGCAAGGGAGCCTGGGTGTCCTCCTGTGGCCGGCAGGCTGGGGGCCAACAGAGCAGTGACTTTCAGCCTTTTCATCTCATGCCACGCATAAACTAATTACCAAGATTCTGTGGTATGCCAGAAAATGCATTCTATTGTTTGCTGATCTGACAAAAAATTCAGTATAATTTTGATTCATTCACCCCAGATGGCTATTGTTGTGTAGAATACTGTCTTTCTTCCTTCCCCTTCCTTCCTCCCTTCCTCCCTTCCTTCCTTCCTTCCTTCCT
>CM052550.1:11830917-12004224 GCA_028533065.1 Trachops cirrhosus | reverse complement strand
TTCTTGACAATCCAAGGGAAAAGAGGTCAGTGCCCCCGACTAACTAGTCAGGTAGTTAGTGCACATTTTTAAAATTCTCTTGGGCACATGGGTTGAAAACCGCTGCAATAGAGAGCTGTAAACCAGGCTGGGAAAGCCCGTGCATTTCATGGGAGGTCAGAACAGGTTGTGTTTGCTGGGTGACGGAACCCAGCCCAACAAACCAAGTTGCTTCCTCTTTCCTGAAGGGCCACTTACTTTTATTTATTTACTTATATCCCTCTTTTTCTCCACTGAGGAGGGAGGATACACATGTTCTGTATGGACACTCACAGACAGATGCAGTCCAAGATGATAAAATAAGTAACTGAGGGGGCCGGGGCACAGATGAGAATCTGTAGCAGCCCAAGTTCTGTGTGGAGGGAAGGGGCCTGGGAGACTGGGCTGGGTTTCCCAGGGGCCCAGCTCCCCATCCATAGTGGCTGCCTGACACCCTCAAATTGGAATCAACAGCTCCTGAGACAGAGGAGGAAAGGCTGCCAGGGAGTCACCGAAAGGAGTCCTTCAAGAGACATTTTAGGACTTTCTACCAGCTCTTCGTATAGGGTTCCACCACGTGGGCTGACGGTTCCACCACGTGGGCTGACGGTTCCACCACGTGGGCTGACGGTTCCACGGGAGCTCAGTTCAGCACCGGACATTCTCGGGGCAGCAGAGCAGAGGAACAGGCCCCAGGCTTGGGGTTTCTCCCCATCTGGCTTGATCACAGAATAAAATTTAAGCCAGAGTGATGCCTTTTGTTCATTTGAGGCATTGCATCCTCTTTTTTTTTTAGGTGATTTCTGACCCCAGGTTCCTGCATGTAGCAGATAAGGCCTGGCATTCATTCTCTCGGTTGGGGTCCGGGCACGGGAAGGGTATCTGGGAAGCCTCAGGGAGCACCCCCAGGAGCTCCAGGGCTCTGGGGAAGATGATCTGAAAAACGGCTGGTGTTAGGAGGGATGGACAGCACATCCTTCAGGCAGTGCTCTGTATATATTACTCCCCCCAGATGGGGTTTTGACAAGGGTGGGGAGGTGGCGTGCTTGGGCCGACATCCGCGGGGCAGATGCTCTGTGCTGCCGATGGCGGGTGGTTTCTCTACACTGCCAGCCAGCAAATGGTCAGATTGTTCAGGCTCCCTCGGCCTTCAGCCCCAGATCTCAGGGGATCCCACCTTTGAGAATTCAGGGCTTCGACTGTGGGCTCGTGGGCCATGTCATCCCCAAATTGTCCCTGACAGGAAGCAGCCTCGCTCTGACAAAAGTCTCCCTGGACCGGGTTCCTGCGGATCTTTTTAATTGTTTTTTTTTTGACGTGCTGTTTAAGCTGTCACACCGAAATGTGATTCCCGTCTCCATTTATCTAATGTCATCAGGGCGGGGGTGGGGGCTGGGGGGAATCGCTCCGAGAATTGTCATGACTAGGCATCAAGCTGCAAACACACTGTCACTGTCCCTCTCCACCTTCTGAAATCCTGTAGCTGCTGACCAACGGCAAGGTCTTTGGCAGCGACGAGAAAATGACCGACCTTGGAGAGAGCAAGCAGCTGGTTGGTGCTCTGAGGCCTGCGGGCCCCCGTGATCTCCTTACCGTACACCTGCTGTGCGCCAGGCCTGGGGTGGTCAGGGAGATGCCCATAGAAGGAGAGGGGTGTGTGCTCTTAGGGGGCTCACGGTAAAGTGTGTGAGGCCAGCACACCCGCATGTATCATTTTCTGATCTAAATGAAAGCCCAGTGAGTATGATGCAGGGGACGTACACTTCGTGCTGGAGGGACAGTGAGGAGGTCCACCCTCCACTCTTCTCCAACCTGATGTCAGCCCTGAAGCTGAACTGCATGGATGTCATCAGAGGGTTCCTCTGCTTCTGTTTCCTTCTGGGTCCAGCCAATGGGGAGCTCCTGAAAAGAGTTTGCAGGAGAACAGAGAATGCAAATCATGAACAGTGCTGGCAAGCTGGTGCAAACCAGCCCCAAAGGCCTTGGACCCATAGTTACAAAGTAACACTATTACACAGTACAATTCATGAATGCATGAAACGGATATTGTAGCAAAAGAGCCCAGGCCAATGCTGTGTTTCTGGAATCAGCTCTCACAGCCTAGAGTGAGGTCAGAGTGTTTATCCCCTAACCGTCTCCTTGCCAGGTCACCTCTTGGCTGGCTGTGTCCTTTGATGGAAGGTCATTGATTCTCCCAAGGAAGCTGAACCTCCTCTACTCCCTCACTGATTCCTAGTAAGTAGTCTCTCTTTTAGCCTTCTGGTTGTGGGGCTGGTCAAGTTTTGCTGCTGCTGAGACTCAGGTTAGGGTCCTAGCACCTTAGTATCCTATGCAAACCTCTGTGCATACTACCTTCAGACATAACACCGCCCCCCTGCCCCTGAATTGCCGTGTTTTCAGTATGCAGTCTTTCTTGTTGGGACTCAGAGTGGTTCAAGGGGGAATGGATCAATTCCAAAACCAGAGAGCAGCTTTTCAAGGGTCCAGTCTTAAAGGAGTGTGGGATGGGAGTAGGGGGAGGGTAGGGCCATTGAGCCAGCAGCTGTGCCTGGATCTTAATCTACACAGTGCTGCCTAACTTCCCCAGTAGCCTCAGAGGCAGGAGTGCTCCGGGCGTGGACAGCCAGGCTTGGGGAGGTCACCGAGAGCGCGAGTTCCTGCCTGGCAGAGACAGGACTCTTTGGCTCAGTTCACCTCGAAGGTCTCCGAACCATCCATTGCCCAGCGCTGCCCTGCCTCTCCCCCAGTCAAAGACCTAAGCAAAGCCCGAGCTGGGTGGGGCAGGAAGACCTGACAACACAGAGGGAGGAGCTTCAGAGACCCCACGGGAGGTAAGAGGTGGCTGTGGCAAGTTCTGTATCTCAGAAGCCTAGGTCATAATTGCTGCGAAGCAAGACAGTGATGTGGAGTCACCGTCTCCTAGAGCTGTGGGTTCCTCAGCTGTCAACTAGGGGCAAAGGTAGCATCTACTTCAGAGAGTTGGGGAGAGAGTTAAATAAGATAAGGCGTTTGGCACAGCCTGACCCATAGTTTGCTTTCAACAAATATTGGTTATTGCTGTTGTTGGCAGGCAAGAGGTTGCAGGTGTGGTTGTTAAGGCAGCCGAGGGTGGGGGATAAGAACAGTAAGATTTTGTGACATGGTGCATCTTGGAATGGAGCGTGACCAAGTCCCAGAACCAGGAGGACATTCAGTTAATCATTTTGTCTAAATACCTCCATTCTCAGATGAGTGCAACGAGGCCAGCTCCTAGAGGAGTCTTATGGAAGGTCACCCTGACCTTGAGGGCAGGACTAGGACTTGAAGTCGAACCTCTTGTTTTTCTGTCTTATGCCTCTTTCTCCAGAGCCTTTCCGGGAAATATCCCCTTTGATTTCCTCACCTCAAGGGTCATGATGATTCTCGACTTGTCACTGGGAGGGATACTGAAGGTAGTAGTGTTCACAGAACTTGCCAAATTCATTCTTGGAAGGGCCAGAACAGTGGGTGATTTTGCACTGATTTAGTCACCTGCCCAGAGTCGAGCAACCCCTAGGAGGGGGCAGGGGCAGGGGTGGGGGCAGGATTAACGAAGAGGCTGCCTTTCCTGACCTCCACATTTGTGTTCTCTTGTCTACACCACACTCCTTCCACTGTTTCTTAGCCGAAATAGAGAACTGTGGCTTCAGAGAGACCTCCTGGCTTCACACACTCTGACTTCCTTGCTCTGAGACACCCCATTTTTGAGACTAACTCATACAGTGTCTGCTGTTTAAAAAAAAAATGCCAAGAGACAAGAAAGGGCCTGAAGTATTTCATCTGGAAAAACAAACTCACACACAGATGAACAAGGGGACAATTAGTTTTCGTCTGGGCTGAAGCCAGCAGGATATTTGTGGTGGAGATCTGTAGAATTTAATAGGATGACTGTAGGGTAAGGAAGTCTGTTTGGAGAAGAGAGAAAAACTAGAGGATCAAAACATGCCTGTGCGTATTTTTATGGACTTCAAAAAACATCGAACCCAGAAGTAACTCACCTGATGCTGAAATACCATCACCACCACCGATGGCGATTGTAATGTAAATAAGCTGCCATTAACTCGCCACCAGGTCTTATTTTCAGCACTGCATTTTCGTGACCTCATTTAATCCCCGAAGGGCTACCAAGCACCTGTTGCTATGTCTGCTTTGGCGGTTAAGGATACCAGGGACAAGAGGGGCTGAGTAACTCACACAAAGCTACCAACGAGGTGAATGGCGGAGGAAGCATTTGAACTTGATTCCAGGTCTTCCTCTTCCTTTCTGCCTCCTAGGAAATGCCACGGGAGCAGCTGATGTATAGGGAGCGATGTTGCCCTTGTGTGCACCTGAGCAGGCTGACAGCGTATGTCAAAGTCTGTGGATTAAGCCAGGGTCCAAAATCAAACGCATCCATAAGACAAGGCAGGTGAGAAGATGCTACTTGCCGATCCAGTGTAATTCTACCGGAGATAGGTTTTCTGTTGCTTTAAAAGTCAGAATCAACTCCTTCTGAAGCATGGCTTCCCTCATCTCACATCCAGAGAGGACGTATTTCCTATTTCTTTTCCCTCCCCGGACGCCCAGCAGCTGTTATCCCTCGATATGGACTTGTTGATCTGCTGACTGCCTGATTGATTGATTAATTGAAGTATTTGTGGCTGTATGGTTTGGGGCTTCCAGCTCTAGTTGGGAATTGATTTTTATCTTCATAGGTTAAAAACAAGAGCTAGCCAACCCCTTACAGGAGATGGTGATGAGACACAATCTTATTAAAGAGAAACTGACAATTTATCATCTCCCAGCTGCTTGAGGCTCAGTTTGTGTGTGTGTGTGTGTGTGTGTGTGTGTGTGTGTGTGTGTATTCTTGCCAGGATCTCAGTATTTTGTTCAATATCTAATTTAGTTGGAGTTTCATTGAGGGAGGAGCATCTTCTGCAGTTCTTGCCTCCAGTCTCCACAGCAGGTAAGCAGCCAAAGTGGTTCACCAGGAAGGACTTGGTGGCCATACAGAGTTTATTTTGTCCATAGAGGGGTCACTTAGCTGTTTTCTCTGTTTCCCTTGTGCCACAGAGGCTTTCTCCTGAACCTGACTTCTTAAGGTCTTTTTTCCTGCAGTATATAATTATTTTTAATGTCTAGAGTTTATAATATGAAGGCCAGAGCTTTCTCCCAGCCTCAAGTTTATAAATTTTCAATTGGCCTGCGAGGCCAATATACATTTTCTTGTGTAATTTGGTATCTGGGGAGACTTCATCCAAATCCTCGATGGCCATCATGGGAAGCGTGTGTTTAAGAGCTAAGAAGAGGGGCGGGCAGAGCTCACAGACGGAAAGAGAGCCGTGGCTGCAGGGAGATTCCAGAGTTCCTCACCGATGTGACTCAGTGAGTCCCTTCTGTGCTAGTGTGAGTTACACCTCAGCCACTTAGAGTCAAGAGTCTTGGCCAACACAGGTAGGTTTATTTCCTCTCTTTTACAAAGAGCTAAACTGAGGCCCAGAGAGGTTAAGAGACTTGAGGCTCCCCCGAGTGGTAACCGGCAAAGCAGGTCCGCCTGTCCCAGAGGCGGCTGGAGCCAGGGTCACCTGGTGTCAGGTCACGGCCCTCCTCCTTGCTCGAATCCCGAGCGTTTGTGTCTTCAAACAGCCATGCACTGCCCTCTCCCTCCCAGTGTGAGTAGAAGGCCTTCCTCTGTTTTCATAATCACACTTCCTTATCTTCCATCTTCTAATATAAAATTAATGCACGCACCTTGTAGAAGTTACAGAGAAGCACAAAGAAGACAGTACGTTTATTCCTAATCGTGCTACCTAGAGGAGACCCGTGTTGAGGTGGTGGTCTACTTTCTCTCTGCATAAGAAAGCTAACTGTTCGCTGCAGATATCTCCCTAATGAACGGGTGACGTTGGCCCAAACCTCCATTCCGTGGCTTGTGTGAGGCTCCATGTCCTGGACCCGAGTCCAAGCCTCTGTCCCGTACTGTGTCCTGCACTGTGATCTTGGCCAATCTGCCTACGTTCCCCGAGCCTTTCTCTGATCTGTCCCCTACAGTTAATAATCTCCTCCTAGCCTGATGGGTTTATGGGAGAGCCAAATGGAAAAAAAATACTTTAACACCAGACAGTGTGGTGCAAATAACATGATAGTTTTTATAGATTTCTTTCTAGTCACAGAAACCTCTCATAAAAACTCCTGTGCAGAGTCCCAGTATATAAAATGGATAAAGAGGGGCCCCTTTGTTTAATGCGCAGCCATGTCCAACCCCAAACGGCCTACTATGTGCCTTGAGGTAACCCCCAGGGCACAGGCAGCTATAAAGAACCTGGCCCATCATTAGATAATTTCTGAAGTGCTTTCACTGAAGAAACCCAAGGGAAAACAGCCCAGAAAATGTTACAGGGCTGGAAACAGAGAGGGGCAGGGTAGGTGGCAAAGAAAAACGCAGCCCGTTCTCCCTGTGAACACTAAACTGATGAGAACTCCACCTGGTGCCTGTCCTTGGAAGATCGCACTGAGGAAGGTACAGTTCTCATTCTGGACTTTCTCTGGCCATTGCCAAGTGTAATCAAGTTCTTCTTAAGATACCCGTCTTTCTCTAACTTCATGTTGAGAGGGGGTGGGACCAAGCGAAGTACTGAGACCACCAACCCTCTGCACACAGCCAACCCAAGGCACTCCCCTGGGCTCTGGGCATCCTCCGAACGTCTCCATTGAGCCCTCATTCTGTCCAGGTGCTTTGGTAGATGCTGGGGAAATAGTGGTGGGCAAAACCAGCTGTATAACCCTTTTCTCCAAGGACTTACTGAGTTGCTGGGAAGTTAGGCGTAAGTCATGCAATCCTAAAAAATAATGTAAAATTGTATTTGTTTTATGTGCTGGATGGACCCAGTTTGGGAGATCAGAAAGAATATGATGAGGACAGAACGTTTAAGCTGTTATCTGAATTAACGAGCATCCCTAGCTAAGGAAGAAGATTGTACAAAGGCCCTGTGGTAGAGAAGAGATTAGCACCTTGCAGGAACTGAAAGAAGGCCAGTGTGTACCTGAAGTGCAAGATGAGCCTGGGAAGGAAGGCAGAGATCAGGACAAGGGAGGTTACTGGGCCTTGGAGAGCCCAAGGCCGTGGCACCTGCCCACAGGCTGAGTGAGGGTGGAAGGCTGTGCAGGGAAAGGGCCGGGA
The DNA here is from genome assembly GCA_028533065.1 of Trachops cirrhosus. NCBI lineage: Eukaryota > Metazoa > Chordata > Mammalia > Chiroptera > Phyllostomidae > Trachops > Trachops cirrhosus. The sequence goes on along the minus strand of CM052550.1, from coordinate 11,997,029 downwards.
AAGTAGATGCACCTGGCAGTTTTTTAGATAGCAAAATGAAGATGACTTGTCAGCATATATGTTAAAGGAGGGTGTGTTCGTTCCCTATCGCCGCTATAACAAATAATACAAACGTATGGCTTAAAACAACAGCACTTTATTCTCTTTCGGTCCTGGAGGCCAGAGTAAGAAATGAATCTTAAAGGGCTGAAAACCAGAGTATTGGCAGGGCTGGCTCCTTCTGGAAGCTCCAGGGGGAGAATTGTGTCTCGCTTCTCCCACAGCCTGGTGGCTGCCCATGGTGGTGGCTGCTGGTGTTTGCTGGCTTGTGGCTCCCTCCCTCCAATCTCTGCTTCCATGGTCACATGGCGTCTCTCCCATCATCGCAGCTGCCTCTGCCTCCCTCTCATGAACTCTGCGATCATTTGGGGCCCAGCCCGATAATCCAGCATAGCATCTCGATTTTGAGATTTAAGATGTTAAAGTTTCCTTAATTTAGTCACATCTTCAATGTCCCTTTTCCCAATAAGGTAACATTCTTAGGTTCTAGGGACAAGGACCTGGACGTCTATTGGAGGAATTTTTCAAGCTGTCACATAAAGCAAGGAGGGGCAGAGACCATGAGTCTTGCCTGGGGTTCCGGTTTGCAGATTGTATAAATGGTGTCAAGAGGGAGTCAGGGTCATAAGACACACTCAGTTTTGGTCATATTGAGGTTGAGGTGTCGTTGATGCAGCCAAGAGCAGCCGTCCAAGTCCATCAGGCAGTTTAGAAATACAGACCTGGCTGTCTTCCCCGCTGGCAGCTGGAAGGTCGGCCACCATCATGAACCACACAGAAACTCTCTGGACCAGGAAGTTCATGACCAGCGGACTACTTCAGTGGAAACAAGTGGTCACTGACGTCCTTCCCCCTGGGAAGGCAAAGGTACCCAAGACAGACACTCAAGGAAAACAAGGCAAAATGTATGAGACCGTGCCAGACGTCATCCTTGTGTTTGGATTCAGAGCCCATGGTGGTGGCAAAGACCTGGCTCTGGCGTGATTTATGATGCCTTGGATCACACAAAGGAAAACGGACCCAACACAGACTTGCCAGACACGGCCTGTATGAGACAAAGACCGCAAGAAAACAGAGAAAGGAACGCCAAGAGCAGGGTGAAGAAAGTCGGGGGGCTGCAAAGGCCAGCCGAGCCGGTGCTGCCCAAAGTGAGCTGGGGACGGGGCCACAGGACGAGTCGAGAGTCTTCAGTCACCTTATCTGTGGTGACAGTGCAGAGTTTTCTTTCACGAGAGGATTCACAAACTAAGGACTTATAAAAAGAAATAGAGATCTGGAGTCTAGAAGGAAGGTCTGGGCTAGAGGTACAAGTGGTAAGAATCGCTGCTCTGCAGTGTATGTGAGGCCGTCGGAAGGAATGGGACCGTCCAGGAAAAGAACAGAGAGAGGGAACAGTGCCCAAGACCCAGCCTTGAGGCCCGTGCAGGGCAGCCATGAATAGTGACCATTTCCAGGCAGGATCCAGAGAGGCAGGAGGAAAACAAGTAAGGCTTCGGCTCAGAAGTCAAGGAGGAAGTGATTTCAAGGACAAGGGAGTGATCAGCTGTGTCCAAAGTGTCCACGTAAATTGAGGACCGTGAAGTTTATTGCACGGACCCCCACGGCAGGTGGTGGGAGCACAGGGCGCCTTAGGGTGGAGCAGGCTGCGGAGTGGATGGATGGGAAGAGAACAGAACAAGTCTAGAAAATTCTTCTCTACTCACCTATGTTATTGTTTTTCTATGTATTACATATTTACACTCATCTTTGAGCTCACACTTCAGCCATTCATCAGTCCTTCAGGGGAGCTTTTCCCGACCAATCGCCCTTCACTTTTCCACGTCCTCATGGCCCCGTTTCTCTTCCTGTGATGCCCTGATCAAAGGCTGTGGAAATACACGGATTCGGGCGATTGTTTTAGCCACATCACTCTCTCCTACTGCCCTTGGGAGTTCCTTAAAAGGGTGCTCTGGGTCAGTCTTCGCTCATCATTGTATCCCAGAACATAGTCCAATGCTGGCTCATAGTAGGCACACTGATATTCTTAAGTGAAAAAAAAATGATCAAATGAATGCTCTAGCTGTACACTGTCCAAGTGGAAGCATTTTTTATTTCTAGAAAGAAGCTTGCTATAATTGAAAGGTCATAGACTCCAAACCCAGACACCCAGAGTTCTGCATCCAGAACCTTGTTTTCTAGTTGTGGGGCTTTGGCAGATCAGATTCGCTGACCTCTGGGGCCAGCGTTCATGGCCGGGGAATGGGATGATCTCCCGTGTAGATGATACCATGCAGATGATACTGGCTGAGTCTGACATGCATTTTGTTCCCTTAGCAGTTCTGCCTTGTCAACAGCTGACAATCACACATGCAAAGCAAGCGATATACATAAAATTTTCGAGCATTAGTTTGGGAAACCGGAAACCAAAACAAGGGGAGGGAGAGAGAGGGAGGGAGGGGGAGAGGCCCAGAGTGACAGAGTGCCTGGCATATAGTGGCTACTTAATAACTCTCACCCCTGGGCTGTATGGTGTTTCAGTTTGTCCTTAGCACTTAGTGGTCAGGCCCGTGTAGCTACATGAAGGATGATTTCCTAATTAGAGAAGATGACGTGGTAGACGTCGCACCTGCTGATGTCCACTCGGGCTCAATGCGTCTGCCGGGCATGGGGGCTGAGAGGACTGCCTCCTTCCTGATGCCGTTCCAGCTGGGCACCTGGCAGAGGAGAGCTCGGCGGCCCCCACCCCTGCGCCCACACCTCTGCGATCACACGCAGAGAGGGGCGGCCTGCTGAAAATCGGGAGTAATTCCTGTTTATTAATTTGTGCCCCTGTAATTAAACAGTCATATTAATTAGCATTTCTGCTATGTGCCTTCCCTTTTTGTGTTAGAGTCGAAGCTCAGAGTAATTACTTCTGTGATTTCTCAATTTGTTTCGGTTCTGTTTTCCCAAAGTGACACGTTTACAGGACTCATACACAACGCTTGTTTCGCATGTCTGATACTCTGCTCTTGACAAAGCAGGACTGCCGGGGGAGCAGACTCGTCGGACTGCGCCTGTGTCCTGGGCGGCAGGTGATGCAGAGCGCCTGTTCCTTCTGGCGCATTTGCAAGAACACTTGCAGCCTCCATGCACACCGCCAGTGGCTCCTGCATTATTTTACCGTGTGTGCTATTTTGTTGCGCATTTGGGAACATGCACCATTTCTTTTAGACAGTGTTTCAGCTCGTTGGGCACTGTCCTCACGATGAGCCACCATTTCGTTTTCCTAGACCTGAGTTCGAATAGCGGATGCAACCTACGGAGGAGGGAGGGAGCTTGAGAGTTTTCCAGCTTGCTGTGGGCCCTTCTTCTCGCCAGATGTTCCCTTTCTTGGTTGACGGGAATGACTCTTTCCAGGGGCCTTTGTAGGACATGTCTATGCAGGGACTGTCACTCAAGGCGAGGCAGGCTCTGGTCCTCGTCTCTGATGACCTCCCTCCACCCCAGAGAGACAAGGTCAAAATGATTCGTGGGTCAACATAAGACACCCCCAAACACACAAGAGTAGGCAGCCAGTGGAACACTGTGCTCTGTGGCTGATATTCTTAACAAAGGGTGCAGATTCAAAGATCCACTGAGCAGGGAGTTAGGAGAGGAAAGAGGACAAATGAGAAGAAAAAGTTGAAGGGGAGAAGAAAGTGACCATTTAGTTTCCTTGGTATGTGCTGGGTGCTTTGTAGACAGATCGTCTTTCCATCTACAGGGACCCAGCATCTTTGGCATCTAGCCCTGCCCCCAGCCCCATTTTATAGACGTGTAAGTAGAGGCTCAGAGTGTATTGAGTGACTCATCAGGACCATCCACTAGAAGGCGTCACAGGCAGGATACAAACTCAGCCTGTTTGATTCCAGAGCTCATACGCCCATGCAGCTGCACCCAATGCTAATTAGCACATACTTTGGAGAACATAAAAGAATTTACCAGCAATTCAGAATTTGCTGACTATCTACTACATGCCAAACTGTCTGCTGCGGGGAAGCTCAGTGCTCGCTCGGTGCACGGCGGGGAGAGCATGGTCTTGGAGTCAGAATGAAGTAGTCAGACAGTTTCAAGGTAATAAATAGCAACAGTGGCTGCCGCTGTTGCGCTCTGACCACATGCCAGGCTTGTTCAAAACACTCTGCCTTCCCAGGTTCCGCTGATCTTCAGAGCTGCTCCTGGGATGGGCACCACTGCTCACTCCCATTTCATAGACGACGAAGACGAGGCGCAGAGTGCTGAGTGGAGAGGCAGGAGGAGTGGGTGGGAGTCACCGTTGTTATCCTGGGCCTGGGCTGAGGGGGCCTGCGGGAGCCGGGGGCGCCACAAGTGAGGGGGGCTGATCTAGCCGGCAGCCAGGCACATGGAGCTGCCATGTCCGTGACAAGCTCTGGGCCCGGACCTCCAGGTGGCCCCGAGAGCTCCGTGTGTGAGGCTGAGTGATGCTCTGAGCATAAAGGCCCATTCCCAGCAGAACCCAGGTGTGCTCAAGGGGACAAGTGACACTGGTAGGGAGCACTGAGCTGCGGGTACAGCAGCAGCACAATCAGTGGAAGAGAAAGAAGGTGGAGGGATGAGCCAAAGAACGTACATGCAGAACCCACAGACACAGACAACTGTGTGGTGTTGGCCAGAAGGAAGGGGTTGGGGGCTGGGCAGAGCAAGGAGCTGGGGGAGTAGGGGCATCTGTAATAGTGTCAACAATAAAAATAAAGGAGAAGAGAAGGAAGGAAAGAGTGTGGGCTTTGTAATCAGGCCAAACCCGGTTCAGGTCCTGACCTCGTCACTTACTCAGTGTGTGACTCGGGCAAGACCCTGAGTCTCCCCCAGCCTGATTTCCTCTTCTGTAACATACGGGGATAGGACTTGCCTTGAAGGGTTGCAACGAAGATTACAGAAGATTGTACCTGAAAAGATGCCAGACCAGTGCTTGGCACGGCATGAGCACTCCCTAAATACGTGAGAAAGGAGAAGGATAAAAGGAAAGAAAGAATGCACTCGAGGAGATCCTGGAATGCTTCAAGAAGATGGCATTTGAATTGAGCCTTAAAGATGGGTAGGGTCTGTCTGGTTTTTGTGGGAACAAAGCCAGAGATAAGAGAAGGGTGGGCCTGCCATAGGTGCCCCCTGGGGCTGGCAGAACCGCCCAGGATGCCCTGAGGCTCTAGGTCTTGCCGAGATGAGAAGCAGCATGCCCCATGGGGTCTGTGCGACAGGTGTCGATTTGGTTAATTTTTTTTCTTTTATTGATTCCAGAGAGAAGGGAAGGGAGGGAGAAAGAGAGGGAGAGAAACCAGGATGTGAGAGAGGAACATCCATCGGTTGCCTCTCGCACACCCCCGGCTGGGGACCAAACCTGCAACCCAGGCCTGTGCCTTGACTGGGAATCGAACCGGAGACATTTCTGTTTGCGGGACAATGCCCAACCAACTGAGTCACACCAGTCAAAGCGAGAAATACACCGAAATCTTAACTGTGGGAAAAACACAGAGGACTTTTTTTTTTAAAAAGATTTTATTTATTTTTAGACAGAGAGGGAGAGAAACATCAATGTGTGGTTGCCTCTCACGTGCCCCCCACTGGGGACCTGGCTCTGAACCCAGGCATGTGCCCTGACTGGGAATTGAACCTGCGACTAGTTCACAGGCTGGTGCTCAATCCACTGAGCCGCACCAGGCTCCACTGAGTCCAGCCAAGAAGGACTTCTTCTCTTTTAAACCTCCGAGGTTAGTACTGACTGAGAACCTACTCTATGGGCCAGATTCTGCACACGTTATTCCCTGCCCTTCTGTACTTCCCAGTTTTCAGGAGGTTGGATGTCCTTCCCAGGGTCATGCTGAGGCCGAGCGGCAAAGCCAATTTGGACTCCAAGCCCGGGCGTTACATCACCCCCTTCACCTTGCAGCTTGAACTTGTAAAGGTGAGCGCCCAGGGCTTGTCTCCAGGGCTGGGCCATCCCCCTGCTCCACGGAGAGCATGGCGGTGACTGGCATGTGGCAGGAGCTTCTCGATGAAGACGTCCCCGCCGCTTCCAGAGGCAGCTGCCCTCTTGACGCCTCTGCAACAGACATTTCAGATTCTAATGGTGGAAATAACGTGGGAGAAGGAGATGAAGGTTATTATTTATTTAGGGGGCTTTATCAACAGAGGCCCCGTCTGGCTTTCATAAGTGAAATGCGTTGCACAGAACGGGGAGCACTGAGGCACGGGAGACGGTGTCTGCCCGTGGAGGGCTTTGAATAATTTACATCCCCCAATGATATTTTATGACAGGGCTTATAATCTTCCCATTGGTTCGAAAGACAACATTTGTAGCAGGTGTCTCGGAGCTGATGCTGCTGATAAGCTCTCCCTTCCTTACTTGACAGGAATGAAGCCTGCTCGGGGGAGGGCAGTGCCTCAATTCCTCTTGGGGTCTCAATATTTTATTTTCCAAAAACAGCCAATAAATAATACAGGTCAGCTATTAATATGTCATTTTAGTTAATCTATTGGTAAAGGGAGCTCTTTTAATTTGACTGGGCCCCGAGATGGAGGCTTCAGGGTTTCGGGAAGGTGCTTGATCTGGAGCCTCCGTCTCCGATGATACCCGCTCCCAGTGAGGCGCCTGCCCTGCCCGTCCCGAGGCCCAGGAGTGAGCAATCGGAGGGGGCTGCAGCTTTCCGTCCGGAGCCTCTTCCAGGTGCTTCCCCGGGACCGGTTAGTTCAGACAGGAAAACCTGGGGTCCTGGGTCCCTGGGAAAAGCTGGAGAGAACATTTGCTCTTACAGTTCTGAAATGCGTGGGGGCCTGTGGAGGAAAGCATGTGGGAGGAAAGGAATTTTGGCCCCTAGAAATCCCAAAGACCGTCTGTCTGTCTGAGCATACACGTCAAACGCTCACGGTGTGATGGTGGCCTGTCGGGGAAGGGAAGAAAGACGGGCCCCAGCTCTAGAGTTCTGCACCAGTGCTCAGACATTCCCTGCGGTCCATTGGGAAAGGCAGCCGCAGCTCTGAGCTCTGCGCTCGCGTCTGCAGACGGGGTGTTCACCGCACATGCCTCTGTGCTCGGTGTGTGCCATTCCCAGCAGGTCACTCTGACTGTTCTAAACGGAGAGGCCCCAGGGCCCGTGGGGGGCAAGTCCCACCAGGAAACAGTGGCATGGGCTTTATGGAATTGGAAGCCAAAACTTCTGTACTTTTTGGGGTCCTTGTACCACTAAGGCAAAAAGGGGGGTCCCAGTGGCCCAAGAAAATGACTTCCCCTGGGTGGCTGCCCCACCACAGAGCGGAGAGCAGAGGGTGTGCTGGAGACCCAGGGTGGGGGTGCTGGGCACCTCTCAGTACTCCCTTCCCCAAAGTTCTGGCCAGTCCCACTGTGGCAACTCACTTAAAACAAGACCGCCAGGGACTCAGACCTCCAAGAAATGAGGGAAGAGCCCTCCCTGGCAGGGGGTCAGGGGCGTGGAGTGGGCAGTGGAGGAAGGGACTATGTTCACAGCCTGGAGCCGTGTGATCAGAGGACCCGAGTGATCAGAGGACCTGAGAGAGGGGACAATCAAGTTGACTTTATGCGTCCCCAAGTCCTGGGGACACGATCTTTTCACCTGGGCAGTAGTGGATGGCCCTGGCTTTTTCACTTGGGAGGCTGATCTTCCTGGAACATCATTTGGCCCCCTCGCCCTCTGGTTTCCTATTGGTTTGGGTCAGTCGTGGACCTGCAGGAGATCAGAGGGGAGACAGGTGGCTGGGGGAGAGTGAGCGCCCTTCCTGTGTGAGCCCAAGAGCTGGGGCAACTAGGACAAAGTCACGGAGCCTGTGCCACACAGCCCTACCTGCCCAGTGCTGTCTCAGGGTTCTGGCAATTGTCCCTTCCCCTCCCCTCCCCCTCCACTTCTTTCCCTTCCTTCCCCTAGTTCCCCTCCCTTCCCCTTCCTTCTCCTCGTCTTCCCTCACCCTCTCTTTTTCTCCTCTTCCCTCCTCTCCCCTTGGTCATTGGGGTTGGCTCCCAGTTGTCATATGCCCTGGGGGTCTGCTCTGAACCCTCTCTAGTGGCTTTTCCTACATCCTGCCCACGCCTATGTGAACAGGTGCGGTATGGAACTCTCCCTAAATAACCCATTTGAATGTGCCATCAGTAATCACCCCGCCCCCAGGCCCTGACTGATGCAGGTGGCAGCTTCACAGGCATGGGGTGTGATCTGGTTGGGCAGAACTGGGATGAGTGGGCCAAGGACTGGAGGGTGTAGCGGCAAGTCGGGAGACCAGGTGAGCACTGAGTGTGCCTTGTCTGTGGGCCCTCTGGCCGGTCGTCTTGCCTCCCTCAGCCTCTGTAACGTCCACTGTACAATGGGAATAGTAATACCTACACAGGACGGAAGGAGATTCAGGATGCAAGGAGACTAAATAAAGACCTGGCATGTGATAGGTGCAGAAGAAGCTGTTAGTTCCCTTCCCCTGGCACGTAGTAGGCATTCAGCTGATGTCAGATAAATGTGGATGGGAGAGAGGGGGAAAGTGTGTGCGCACATGAGTGCCCAGAGAGTAGATGGGGGTCCGTCGTGCCAGAAAAGAGACAGGTTTGCCTGCGGATGACCTTGAATCTACAGAGATTTCGGTATGGGGACCATTCAGAAATGGAGCTGTTGTGGGGTGGGGGAGTGAGATTGGGGAAGGCTTCTGATACCCAGGTCAGCTCACAAGCAAAGGTGGTGCGTGGGGGGAGGTGGCGTGATTGGCAAAGGCTCACCTGTGGAAGGGAGGTTGTCTGGGCTGCAGACAGGGAGTCCAGGGGAGGAAGAGGGACTGGCTGGTGGACGGTGTGCCTGTGTGGTGGTCTGGGGCCCTGGGCTTCTACCCCTTGGGCCTCCCTTTTGAGTCAGTGGCTGTTTGGGCTTGAAGCCCCCCTGTACTTGTCTGGGGGTGCATTGGAGGGGTCTGGCCCCCTGTGAGCTGATTGCTAATTCAGAGGCCCAGGGGGATTTCAAGGTGAACAGCATCAGATCTATACGGGGAGTCTGGGAACCTGAGTGCACATTAGGAATTGATGCTGCAGAAGTATACATAATCCCACCGTCCCAAGCAGGGGGATGTGCGGTTCTTTTGCGTACTCACTCAGCAGGCATGGCTGTCATTGGTCTGTGTGGGTCAGCGTGGGGGGGTTAGCAGGGCTGGGGAGCGCAGATCCAGACAGGCTTCCATGGCTGCATGTGAGGAGGTGTTTGCTTCATGTAATTAAGGGCAAGCGAAGAAAATCGCCAAGAGCTCTTTCTTCACTTTCCAATCAAAAATATTAGATTAGTTATGCTGCCGCTGAAATCCTGCACCGGCCCGTTGGCTAGTTGGCTCAAGAATGTGTACCGGCTGGAGCGATGGAGAAGATTCTGGCTGCAGCCGGTTAACGTGGCTCGTTTAGATGGGAGGGCAGCTTTGTTCCCCATGGGCGTCCCACAGGGGAATTTGGGCAAAGACAGAAATGTCCACAGGGCATGGCTCACGGGCACAGTGATCAGACAGCGACCTGGAACACCAAAGCAAGGAAAATACCAATATGATCGCGAATTTGATTGAGCACTTATTGTGGGTCAGGTCCTACTATTCCCTGGAGATTCAAAGATGGTTAGGACGTGGCTTCGAGGCTCTGTCAAGCTGGGGAGGACAAGATGGATCAGACCGTTGGGATCCCCCACGACGCCACCCCATCACAACCTGGTGGGAGGTACCAGGTGTGACAGGGATAGTGGGCCTTGAGCTCCATGGGGACTCAGACAGTGTCTCTTTGCTCCTCACTATGTGCTCACACTACGCTGGGCTAAATAAATTCACTGGGTATCTGTGGAACGGCTGAATGATTTAATGAATGAAAATGCAAAAGAGGTGCCAGAGAAGGCTCCTGCCAAGGGTTGGTGTGTTGTGAACTGAGTCCTGAAGGTCTTGCAGACTTAGCTGGGGGTGGGGGTGGACGGTGATCACTCCAGAGAGAGCGGGCAGCAGCGGCAGCAGATGGCACTGCCTCTCAGCTTTTAGTGTTAGGTTGCCACCGCGGGGCGTAATCAGATCAGGTCCGAGACTCACGGGATGCTGCGTGAACTTCCCCAATGCTGATGACTGTGCACGCATGATGGCGATGGTGTTTGATGTCCACTCAACCCCTGGAATTTCTTACCGAAGTAACCGTTACGGCGCCCGCCCTGTCATCTCAGAGGCTCGGCGCACTTGGGGTGGGGGAAGTGGGCTGACACGGCAGCGAAGGCATGTTTAGTCACTCGGTCATCTTTTAGCGGCACTTAAGGAAGGGACGTAGTTGCGGTGTGTCTTTACGCAGCTCGCCGGCCGGCGTTGAGCCTGGGTTTCATCTCTCATTCACATGGTGACGTGCGACAATTCACCGAACATCTCTCGACATCAGCTTCCTCAACTCCAGAGCGGAACAAAGCGAGTCCCCTGATTTACCAGGAGAATCCTGTCCAACGCCATTTCCTCGAAGTCCCTGTGAATCCGGGAGGGCCACCTCGGGCTTCCAGGAGTCTGATGGTGTCTCCTACAGCACAAGATGGTTTGGAAGGCTGTTGTTTTATTCTAGAAATCACAGCGTTTTGCATTCCACTCCCCAGGAGACCTGGGTGCTTTGTTTTTGCAGGTTTTAGTGACTTACAGTGAGCGAGGTTGGGACGAAGTTGAGGAGAGTGAGACACAGTTGACTGAGGCCCGGAACTTAAGGGGACACACACACGTAAAAACCCTCAGTCATCAAAATAAATAACATGTCAATGCAATTATTTAAAAAACTCCAACTGGCAAACTGTCCACCTCTTTTTATAACTAAAGTTTTATCAGAACTGGTGGCAGGATTAAGGTGAGGTGAGTGAGGCAGGGTTAGGCAAATGCAGGATTGGATCCTACATTTAAAATCGTGATTTCTTTTTGTCACGGGTCTTTGGCATTAATTTTGATTTTTAAAAGCAATGTGCTGAAATCTCATTTATCTTAGGTCCTCAGTGTTTGCTGCCCTCTTCAACTCTGTGCCTGGGGAGAGCACTTCGCTTGCCTCACCCCAGTCCCAGCCCTGAGTAGAGTAACCTCCTTCTTCTCTTCCCTCCCTCGAAACTTGGAAGTCAACAGGCTCTCCAGGAAGATGCACCGCCTCCTTCCTCTGGCTTCATGAAACCCTGGGGCACATTTCAGTGTGTGTCTGGGCACCTTCACTGGAGAAACACCGAGAGCTGTGCGGTTCTCGGTACAAGGCCAGGTGCCCAGGGGCCCCTTGTAGGCAGCAGGCAGGTTGGCCTCCATCCCGTTAAAAACTTTCGCCCATGTTTTGGGCCATCCCTTCAGCATCCTGGTCTCCACTCCCCTAGCCCATCAGCAAAGTGAGGGCACAGGGACAGATAACTTCATTAAGGCTCCATAGCCCATGGTCCTCTGAAGGCATCCCCCTGTGGACAGCGGGGATAGAGCCTGGGGCAGGCACACCCTCCTGCAGACCTTCCTGAGTCGTGGACCGGGAACAGGTCAGTGTGAAAAATCATCGGTGTTTAAAATAGAAATGCTGAAGTGATGTTCCTCCGGTGTGAGTGAGGGAGACAAAGTTTACTGGTCTCTTAAAACTCTTCAGAGAACATAGGGCTTGTCTAGGTGTTGAGAGAAGTGCAGAAGGGGCAAGGGGACATCTGTGCCTCCTCCAGGCTGCTGGGCGGGGTCACAGGCTTGGGGTGAGGTCTGGCGGGGCGAGGCAGAGGACAACACGGGCTAAATGATGGGTGGAAAGTCTGCCCAGAGATTCACTTCAAGGCTGATCTGGGGAGATTTCTTGGAAAAGATGCATCTTGTAGGATGCGCTTCAAATGATGGTGAACATTATGAACCCAATTGGTTCTGGGCTATCGTTCAGGGTCCCAAAAGGAGACAGATGGTGCTCTCAGATGGGGGAATCGAGGAGAAGTCAGTAAATGGAATATCTAGGGGAGCTGGGGAGGGTTAAGGGAAGATCAGGAAGGGATGGGGGAGGTGCTTTGTGGTGAGCACCACTGGGAGCCTTTGCTACCCTAGGCCAGAAGAGGAAGGGGAAGGAGCTTCGCTGGAACTCAGAGGGAGCTGTTGCTGAGGACAAAGCCTAGGACAGGAGCTTCAGCTTTCAGGACCAGAGTGCAGCTGGAAGGGCGATCCCAGCAGTCAGAAGCCTCATCCTGCTTTTGGTCCACCCTCTGATCTCTTGGCGCCCCCTGTGGGATGGACCCCAGCGGGCGTGGTCATACCGGTCAGCATCCGGGGGCCCAGAGAAGGGTGGAGAGCGGGTCTGGAAGGCAAAGGAGCAGAGACAGCTCACTGGTCAGCAGGGTGCCGGGACAGTGAGCTGTGTCTGTGGGTATGATTGTGCATTAAAGAAAGAGGAGAGATGGAGAAGGCTCCGTTTACAGGATTTCACGCATCCGACCTCTTCCTGCACCTCACAACACCCACTGTGTTTCCATAATTACCTCTGGTCTCCCCCGCCCATCATCTTGGCCAGTTGCAGAGTCTGTCTGGTGCTTCTAGAGGGGAGAAGGGTCTGACCCTCCCCTGAGGGTCCCTGCAGGGTGACTCCACCTCAGTGAGGTGAACTTGAGGCTCCAGGTGTAGTAAGAAGCAGCTCCCTGATGACTCCTGATGGAGAGGTAAACATTTCCCTGAGGGCAGAGCCCTGGGAAGGGAGAGGACATGACACAGAAGAGATGAGAGCATTAACACTGTCCTGAGGCTGCAGGGGTGGGAAGCCAGGCTCTGAGGCCGGCAGACAGTGGTGGAACTGGAAGGCTGGAGCCCACTCATGGCTGGGCCAACCTTCGGACCTGCCTTCCTGCAGGCCTGCCTTCAACCAAGCAAGCACACTTTCTGAATACCAACGAGGTGCAGGTCTGGCTGGAGGTGGAGGCTTTGCAGGTGAACCGAGACATCCCAATGCCACCTCCTCATCTCCCTTCTCATCACAACCACCGTTTATCGAGCTCTCATTAGGTTTCAGGCTTTGCGTTGAGTTCTATAGGTCAACTGATGCAGTCAATCCTTGCTACAGCATGGCACGGGTGGGCATTATCACTCACATACAGGGAGACGGGCACTGAGGGGCTTGGTCGTAGTGAGGACAGGTAAGCACAGCCCAGTGTGGGAGCAGTGCCCCCGTTATGAGGTTGCACGTGGACATTTCTGTGCAGCATGTCCTGGGTCAAATTTCTTTGAGCCTGGGTTCCCATCACTGGAAACCGCCACGCTAGGCTGTCCACAGCGTGAATGAGATGGTCCCCAGGAGGCCTCTAGTGGAGTGCAGGGCATGTGGCAGCTCTGGACAAATGTCACCTGCTACCTTGTTGCTTAATTACCCTTGCCACTCCACCTTTTCCACCTTTTTCTCACCCTCTCTTCCTCTCTCTGTCTTCCTGTTACCCTTTCCTAGCCCAAGCCGCCATTGCTGGCTTGGGGGTTCCCCCAGGCACAGTGTCTTGAAAAGACCCCACAGCTGCACTAGGAGTGTTAGGTGCGTTCAAGGTGGTGTTCCTGCTGACCAGCCGGCTCCGGGCTTTGAATGAGATCCCAAGAGGGGGATGGAGAAATGTGTGTGCTTTTTCATTTACCCCAGGGAGTGGCCTCCCTTCCTCCCTCCTTCCTTTTCTCCTTCCTTCCTAGACAAGCATTGTGCGAGCCCTGGGAAAGCACAGCAGAAGAGCACTCCTTTTCGGGGTTCGCTGAGCACTTCCCAGTGGGCCGACGGGACTTTTCTCCAGTTGCGTGGATGTGCAGACTGCATCTCGGATTCCGAATGCGATTAGGTCGTTCGGCTCATCAGAAGGGAGCCGTGTGGGCAGCAGGTCCATCGGGTGCGAACCTCCGCTTCCTCCTTCTCACCAGACTGGTGATTACTACTTCTCTTGTCAGCTCTGCTTTTCCATTTGGTCTTTCTGAATCGGAGGGTGTCTCTCCTCATTGTCCCAGGGCCTCTCCGCCTGAGGCTTGGCAGGTAGGATTTCGACTTTTCATGGGGTTGGCCTTGGGAAAGTTCGAAGAAGAGGCTGCAGGAGTCCGAGACTGGGGGGCGGTGGGGAGGGGAGACGGTAACTGAAGTGAACAAGTGTAGCAGGCCGGACCCCAAGATGAAGGCAGACCCCAGAGAGAGCCCCAGGAAGATGCTGAGGTTGCACGGGGCCATTCTGATTGGCTCACAGCCGGAGGTGGGCATAGCTGAGTGGCCGCCTGCCCAGGTGAGCATGCGCCGTAGCGCTGGTGAGAGGCGGAGGGGAAGAATCTCGACGCATGGCAGTGCCTAATAAAGCTCTCAACCCTGTGGCGAAGACTTTTTATTAGCGCGTGCATGTACAGATGTAGCAATTTTTAGAACAGGAGAACAGTGACATATGCCCTGGAGCTGCGGCAGCTCCTGCAGTCTCAGTGCTAGATTCTGGATCTCAGACTCTGAGCGAAGGAAGGTCTCTTACCCCTTCTCCCCACGCTGGGCCCCGAGCCGAGGGCACGGGCAGGCGGCCTCCACCACTGCAGTTCCACGCTTCTCGCGTTCCGGTGCGCCGGACTCACCTGTCAGGAAAGAGAACAGAACAGCCCCAGGTGTTTGCTCTTCAGGAAACCTGGAAGGGGGCTCGCATCCCCACCCGGAAGTGCCCAGGAGATGCTGGGGCTGCTCTGGGGACCACACTTTGAGAACCACTGCGATGGGGTTCCCCCCCTCCTGCCTGTGCGGAAGGATCACTGAGGAGGCTTTAGAACATACCGAAGCCCTTCCAGGACCAGCTGAAGTGGGGCGCCAGGCGTCAGTGTGTCTGCAGAGCCCCCAGCCGATTCTGCTGTGTCCCTGCAAATGCCCAGCTCCGCCTCCCTGCCTTCAAGCGCCCTTAGGGTTGTGATTTTGATTCCAGAATTGAGAGTGATGGTCATAGACCACGGGGGTATGGCAAAAACAAAATAAAACAAACCAAAACACCATAAGCCTACTTATTGGGAGATATAACTGGCCCAATTCTTCTGTTCGAATCACGGAGTCAGCCCACAACACTTATTGAACACACACTAGAAGCCAGGAACCGGCCTGGGCAGCAGAGATGGAAAACAAGCCAGCTAGGGTGGGAAACAGCGTACAACAGAAGTCCTCCACCGTGAGCTGGGGGCGGGGCGGGGCATTTTGAGTTGCAGGAGACATATTCAGAATTAAGTTAAAAGTCTGATATGCAGAATATCACATCCTGTGAGTTCACCCATTCCCAGCGAACCCTCCTGCTGTTCGCTCGTTGTCTGAGGTGCATAGGTCTTTCCGGCTCTGGCTAAGCCGAGAAGTACAACAAGGTCTAGGTCCACAGGCAGGGAGTCAATGCCCCGAGAAGGCTGGTCAAGTAAATACTGTTTCTTGAAGGCAGGGAAACCCACCTCTTCCCTCCTACAGACAGGAAGCTTGACTATCAGTCACACGTCCGCCGTCCCTCCCGTAAGTGCTTGGCCACGGTCTTCCAGAAAGGAGAAGAGGACGGTCTGGGGTTTGTCAGACATGGGAATTCAGCAGAGTCAGATTAGCAGTGTTTCTTCTTTCCTACGTGGTTCTGCCAACTGGCGGCCAAAATCCCTAGGTATCTACAAAATCGAACTTTAAGTTTCAGCGTGGCTCAAGTGATATGTCTCATAGGCACATAATTTGGAACCGGGAGCCCTGGTCTCCAGTATTTGTGACGTTATTGTTGTGACTGCGCAGAAGAAGATGGTTCTGTGAACGCAGTCTTGGTGGAACGACTCTCATACACTCCGTGCGTAGCCCACGTAAGTCATACGTGGTGGAGGGACTGTTCCGCAGGACTGCTGGGAGGACCGAATACGGGCAAACACCTGACACTCTTTGTGGTGTGAAATCCTCTCAGTATGGGCCAACAGCCGTTTCTTCCCACCCCCAGCTCACTGACTGATGTTGCTGACTATCCCTGAGAAGTCAGCCATGTTGATAAAAATGTTGCTTTCTTGAGGAGAACCCTTGGCAAAGGGAAACGGATAAACCAGAGACAGATGAGGTGCTGCGAGCTGGGGGGATGCAGGAAAGGCTGTATCAAGGTATGGGTATGTATATACGTGGCCTGAGGTTTCCTCAGTGCTCACAGATGGGGAAGGGACTCCTAGCTGTCACCTGGCATATGGTTCCTGTCGATCAGTCACTTGAACAAACATGTTGGTTCTCAGAGTTTCCTTGGGGGCAGATACCTCTACCCACACAGCACTCTGAATATAGACTAATTACAAGCAAACTCTAAAAATGTGTGATTGTGTGGCAGCTGATTTACAGCATTTTTCTTACCCCTTTCTCTGTCTGGGGCTGGGGAGTGAAAGAGCCAGACTTCCTCTGGGGGACTTCAGTGAGCCCTGGGAGAGCCGAGATTCCTGTGAGCTGGCGACGCTTTCCAGAGTTTTCCCCCGGCCCTCTCCTGAAAGCAGAGAGCGTGCTCAGCCCCCAGTCTGGAGGGGAAAACAGTGTCCCTCCTTCCTCTGGTGGGTCTCTTCCAGCAGTGAAACAGAACTATGACAGATGACATTACTCGAGGTGTTTAGGTGTGTCTATAGGTCTGTGTTTAAAATGGAAAGGCCCAAGCATTAGGAGACCCAGTCTCCAGGTCCGTGTTCTATTACTATTCGGCCATGTGATCTCAGGTGCTTCCCTTCTCCTCTTTGGGTCTCACGTGTCAGGATTGGATGAATTGGCTTTAATATCCAATGGGCTATGAACGTGCATATCTTTACTTTGTGCCACAGGGTTTGACCCAACTGGAAGCACAGATGGAGACAGAGGGGAACCAAGGGTTTATTTCATCAAGTCATTTTTTTCCTGATGGGAATCCTGAGGCTTAGAAAGAGGGGAGTGGCTTGCCCCCCACCTCTGGGGGGTGTGTGTGTGTGTGTGTGGCATTAGCATTGTCATTTAAGATACAGTGTCCTGGCTCAAACCCCAGTTCTCCTACTGTAACCATCAAGGTAGCTTTCTCCTCCAGCCTTGGCTTTCCTATCTGTGAAATGGGGGAAGGTAGCATTGCCCACTTAGTAGTGTTATTGTGCTGACTATGTAAGATCAATGATCTCCAGCAGTCTAGTCCGTAAACCTCTTGAGGGCTGGGCAGAGCACCCCGCGATTATTCATCTTTGTTCCTCAGTTTTCAGCGCAACTTATTAATTACTGAATAAAACGGGGAAGCGGCTCTGCCCATGCCTGGAAGGCACTGGCTAAGTGCCACTTTCCCAGGGTGCCCGATCAGTTCTCGGTGGAGCCAGGACTGTATTCACGGTTCACTGACACATGCGTACCTGCCGTCTGCACTCATTTTCAAAGCCGGGCTGTGCCCTTTCAGTCCAGAAACGAAGGCAGAGAGCTTTTGGGCTTTGGCGGCTTCCTTATGCTTGCAAGTTACTTTCTTTAGGTGGAGTTCTTTTACTTTTGTATGTTTTTTAAAACAAAAGTCTCCCTTGGTTTTATTCCCCGCTGGCCACTCTGATTCAGCATTCTTGGGTGTAGAGGCCCTCTGAACAGCAGACTGGAGAAAGCTCACTGACATTGACATTCTGAGTCTCCCATCTCGGGGGCTGGTGGCACTGGCCCTGGGTCCGGACAGAGAACAGATGGACCATGGAGCGGGTGCCCTCATCTCTCCTTGTCGGTAGCTCCCTCCATTCTCTCAGGGTTGTAGACGTGGACTCAAGGAGAACCCAGGTTAGAGTGGGTTGTGTGGGCGAGCCTGGGGACTCAAGGACTAGGTACAGGGAGGATTTTAAGACTGAATACTCTTCGCCTGTGCTTTCCTCACCAAAAGGGCCACTTCCTCCCTTGTCATTTAGTGAATTGTTCTCCTCTCCCGTTCCCTCAATGGTTCAGTAAGGATGGTTGGTGACTTTGGGCCATGCTTCCTCATCCGAAACTAATCGTGGCCTCCATGTTTGGTCAACACTCCGTCCAGCGCTGTGCTCGCTGCTTGTGAAACATCACAACACCTCAACTCAGAGAGGAACCTGAGGTCCAGAGATCTTAAGAGCCTTGCTCAAGGATTCGTGGTTAGTAAAGCCACACAGCCAGGTCTTCCGGGGTCTCTAGGTCTGAACGTTTTCCAGGACCCGGCGCTGGTTGCCTGCTTTGCTCACTTGCATCCCTGCACCTACAGCATTCTGTGAGGATCAAAGGGGCCACCTGTGCCCCGCACCCTCTGAGTCACCTTTCTGCTCCCCAGCGAAATGGCTGCTGTCCCCAGCCCTTTCTCTCTCAGACAGACTGGTGACTCGCCATCCCCGAGTCTGTCATCAGGGTCCCAGTGACCCCCAGCCTTGTCCCCACCCCTCCCTTCACACATCAGCTGTTCTAAGGAGCTGGGCTCCTCTCTTTCCCAGAAACCCTCAACTTCCAGCACAGCTAATTACCCACCACCACCCTTGCAGGCAGTGCGTCATTATTCTCCATCAGGCTCTAACTTCAGTTTATTGCTCCTAACTAAATTTTTCCATCCATTTTTTAATTCCTCTCTTCTAGGAGTCCTCAAGGGTAGCGCTCGTCAGGACCCTCTAGGGTTCTCGGGGGCGTGGTCACATTCAGACCGCTGGGTCCCACCCCCAGTGTCTCTGAATCGAGAGACATCCACAGTGGGGACTGAGAGAGTTTTCACTCCTGACAAGTTTCCAGGTGCGGCTGACGATGCTGATGGCGGGGGTTAAAAGCTCCGTTCTAGTCTTTCACTCAGCACTGTTTCCCAGAGTCTCCGAGGGCCTTGCTGGGGAAGAGGAGCGGATCCGGCGCTCCTGCCGTCTGAGAAGCGCTGTTCTAGGCAGTGGACCTGCTGCCAGTCCCGGCAGCCGCTCCCAAGCTCAGCTACACTTGAGAGTTACCTGGGGAGCTTTAAGCACATTCTCTGCCTGGACTCCACCCCAGAGCAGTTGAATCACAATCTCTGAAGTGGGGCCTGCTGTTGCTATAGTTTGTTAGGTCCCTAGAGGATTCTAAAGCGTAGCCAGCCAGGATGGAGCCACTGGGCCAGGGAGGCGAAGTCTTGTAAAGGGAAAACCACTCTGCGGGAATCAGCCATGTTATCTCAAACACCTGCCTCAGGGAAACTGGGCTGAGTTGGAGGGAAGGGCTTATGCTGGATCTCCCCAACCTTGGGTTTTCGGCTCACCTCTGCTCTGTGGCTTCAGGCAAGTGTCTCGTCCTCTCTGATCTCAGTTTCCTCTGGGGCCCAGTGCTGTGGCGGGTCTGGAGGATCTCTGAGTGCTTTTCTCCCTCCTACCTTAATGATTCTGTAAGAAACCCAAGGACACGAGGATGAATCACTGTCTCACTATGGATGCTAAACTCAAGGGCTGGCATAGTACCGCAAACAACAAAGAAGGAATTCTAAAAACATTTGTGAAAGTATCTATTTTTAAGCATCCGTCTTGCCTTGCTTTGCTTAGAGCTGTGGTTCTCAAACTGTGGCCCTGGACCAGCAGCATCAGCATTCCCTGGGAACTTGCTAGAAATGCAAAATTTTGAGCCCTGCTTCTCAGCCACCACCCCAGGTGCTGAATCAGAAACTCCGTGTGTGTGGGGGGATCTCAGCCATCTGTGGTTTAATGGGCCCTCCAGGTGGCAGTGACACAAGCTGCAGTTCAGAGCCACTGAGCTGCGACTTGCAACTCCTTCCTCGCCTCAGTCCCAACTGAATACAAGGAGTTGACAAGAGTCACAAGCTCCATGTGTCCTGCAGAACACCTAGTCTTCCAGGTTTTTATGTATGTATGTATGTATGTATGTATGTATGCATTTAAGAGAAGAGATGGAAGAGAGGTTGGTAGCGTGTGCTGGCTTCATTCATTGGCAGTGTTTGCCTTGCACAAATCGTGGACATTTTTCTCTACTTGCTTTTCGGTTTGCAATTGAATGTCCGTTGCTTAACATATAAAAGTGAGGAGCCGCTGCTACCTTGCAGGTTGACGAAGACGGTTACTCTTCTCTAAATGTATCTGTATTCAAGTTCGCTCCTGCGATCGTCCTGTGCTGCAGTTCCAGTGATGTCATCAGTGGACGGCGGAACACAGTTGGTTAGATGTGCGCTCTGTGCAAAGAAAGTGTGAGAACATTCTGCAGGCCCGTCAGTCAGCAGCTGGACCTGATTCTGGCTGGCAGAAGGTGGGCTTGAAAGGCTTTCGAGAGTGGCCGCATGGTGTCACAGCAGTTAAAAGGGAAGGTCTCCTTTACTTTCAACACAAGAGGGCTGCCCGCAAGGATTCCGGGCCCGCTTTCATGAATACGCCGCTCTAAGAAGTGTGGCATTTGTGAGCCGTGGGGGACAATGTCACCTTGATCCACCAATTTACTGCCGCCAGCAGTCAAAAGAGCTAAACATCTTCATAGGCCTCTCTGTCCACTATTATTTGATCACCCAAAGAGGTGCCTGGGACAATAGTGGTGGGGTGTGACATTGATGTGATATATATTTGCTTCAGCGAAAAGGACCAGGGCCTTTGAAGAGCCTGAACATGGAAGAGCGTTCTGATTCCCCTCCAGCTTTCCGGCACGCTCAGGAAGAGAAAATGGGTTTCCGCGTTACTCCTCAGACTCTTGTCTGGCTGAAGTTTTCCTTAATGGCAGTTGACCGTGGTACCCCCATACCGATTGCCGCCCCTGGTGCCATCACGACATCCGCCTGCTCTGCGACAGACCCCAGATACCCTCTGTCTTGCATCCCGCCCCCGTGCTTGCTCGCTGGCAAAGGTTTCTTTGGATTTCCAGACAGGGGCACGAAACCCAAACATCGGGTACCGCGTTCTGCTGCCTGCTCCCTTTAATTGATGTCTGGCTGCTTTCTCTTTCCCCCATCCCTCCTCCAATTTAGCTCTGGAAACATCTGTCTTTTTATCCACCAATAGAGTCTCAAAAGGGTAGCAAACCTGTTAGATAAAATACCAGCGTTATGAATTCCGATTTAATACATGTGCATTCAGGGCTTGATTCATGGCCTGTGTGATGGCATTCAATTGCTTTCGCAAAGAGTTCGCGCTTCATTTCATTACGGGCTTCAGTCAATGCCAACTGATTCATTATCACGGCACTAGTCGTCTTGTGTTCAGTAAACACGGGCGCGTGACCTGCCTGGGCTTGGCCCTGTAGACCTTTATTTTAAATGCAAAAAGAAATAGATACTATGAAATGTATCTGTATTTCAAAGTATTAGTTTAAACAAATACACTGGTATTTATTTTTAAATAGATACTTTCATAAATGTTTTCAGAATTCCAAGAAAGTGATGTTGGAAATCGTTAATTTCTTTTGCCTGAGACATACCTGCCGGGTACCTACGAGAGCCATGGGCAGGCTGAGGATGCGCAGTGCCTGGCGTGAGCGAGCTCACGGGCCAGTGGCTGCAGACCCTGTCGGTCTGAGCCGTCTGAGTCCTGACGGTTCGGGGCTGGTGACTTGGGGTCTGGTTTTGTTACCCATTCAGCCTCCATATGTCTTTTGATTGGAGCATTTAATCCATTTGCACTTAAAGTCATTGTTGATAGATGTGTACTTATTGCCATTTTATTATTCATATTTTTGCTCTTTTTTTTTCTTCTTAAAGAAGTTCCTGTAACATGTCTTATAGTCCTGGCTTGGTGATGACGCACTAACTCCTGTAGCTTTTTCTTGTCTGGGAAGCTCTTTGTGTGTCCTTCTCAATGACTGCTTTGCTGGGTGGAGTAAACTTTGTTGTAGTTTCTTGCTTTTTATCACTTTGAGTATTTCTTGCCAATTCCTTCTGGCCTGCAAATCAGGTTGAGAAGTCAGCTGACAGTCTTATTGGAGCTTCCTTGTAGATAAGTAATTATCTCTCTCTTGCTGCTTTTAAGATTAATCCTCTCTTTGTCTTTAACCTTTGGTGTTTTAATTACAACGTGTCTTGGAGTGGGCCTCTTTGGCTTCATCTTGCTTGGGACTCTCTGTGCTTCCTGGACTCACACTATTTCCCTCACCAGGCTAGGGGAGTTTTCTGTCATTTTCTTTACATAGGTTTTCAATTTCTTGCTCTCTCTTTCTCTTTCTGGCACCCTCAAGATGGGAACATCGGTACACCTGAAGGTGTCCCAGAGGCTCCTTATATTTTCTCATCTTTTTTGGATTCTTTCTTTTTGCTGTTCGGATTGGGTGCTATCTGCCCCCTTATCTGCCAAATCTCTACTTTGATTTTCTGCTTCATCTACTGCACTGTTGATTCTCTGTAATGGATTCTTCATCTTTTGAAACTTCATAAAATTCACAAATTGTAAACGTTTTTACCTCATTTGTCCCATCACTCACCCTTTCTTTATCTCTCTCTCGCCCTCCCTGTGTGCGTGTGAGCAATGATACAGATTATCATTGCTCACAGCCTGCATCATTCAGGAGCAAGTAGTGCACTCAATACTCCTTCCTCCCTGAAAGCTCCAGGATACTGTCAGACGCACACGAGAAACGACCATCCGCACCAGAAATCGACACTGCTCCCCAACCCTATTCAAATGTCCCCAGCCGCCTGACAGTGCATCTGCCCACCCACTTTCCCATCCAGGATCCATCCTGCCATCTCAAATCAGACACGCCACCTTTGGCTCCTCCAATCTGGAGTCCTTCCTTAGCCCCCTGTTTTTAACGCCTTGACATTTCTAAATAGGGCAGGACTTTTCTTCTGTAGGACGTTGCTCCCCTGGGTCTGTCCAGCGTTTCCTCATGATGGGAATTTAACTGTCCTTTTGGGGAGAAATACCCCAGAAGGGATGCTGTGCTGGGCCACCCCGTGCTAACCTATCACACTTCGTAGTTCCAATTTGGCCACCCGGTGAGGTCGGTGAATGCCAGGTTTCTCTACAATGAAACTGCCAGTGTTCATTTATAATTTAAAGGTGCTTTGTGGGGAGGTTCTCTGAAGTGACATCGATATCCCGCATTAGCCCTGGCATGCGTCGATGCTTCCTGCTGAATTAACCGCCTCTGTGATGGCTGTCGATGGCGACGTTCTATTTTCATAATTTTTCTGCATCGATTACTTGGTATTCCCTTGGGACAAGGGCTTCCCCCGTCCCTTTCTTGTTTGCTGGTTTATTGTTTGTTTATATCGGTATGGAAGCATGGGTTCATAATTTATTCAATGGGTTAAAGGTCTTCCTATTATTATTTATTTGGATGTTCAAACTGTCTCAGACGTGGCCAGCGGGAGCTTCTTCAGGCTGGCTCCTCGCGCCCTTCTGAACACATCGGCATCGTTCTGTGCAAATGTCTTTACTTCCTGGCATAGGCAGGTGTTCCAAGGTCGTCTTGTCCTTTTCCTGCCCCGGCTCTGGAATCGGTTATTTGTCCTGGGAAACCGGGTTCTTTTGAGTAGAGAACGGTATTCAGAAACCAAGATGTGGGCAGTGTATCTGTTCATAGCTACTGGTGAGTCACTGCTTCTAGGTCCACTCAGCTAACTGGGCTGGGAAATCTATGTATTATTACGTTGCTCCCCTGGATCTGTCCAGCGTTTCCTCATGATGGGAATTTAACTGTCCTTTTGGGGAGAAATACCCCAGAAGGGATGCTGTGCTGGGCCACCCCGTGCTAACCTATCACACTTCATAGTTAGACACACATCTAACTATCCGCCCATCTCCACGCACCTCCACCTGGGTCATGGTTTCTGAACTGGGGTACTCCTGACCTTTTTGGGTGGGATAATTCTTTGCTGTGAGGGCTGTCCCACACATTATAGGTTGTTTAGCAAGATCCTGTGCCTGAATCCACACTATGTGCTAGTAGAAACACCCCTGTTGTTACAATAGTTTAAACTAAAATATCTCTGGACTTTCCAATTATCCCATAAGGGACAAAATCCCTCCTGCTCGAGTCACTGATTTATATAAATGTCCACATCTATTCATGTATATATTTTAAAGTAGGAATTCATATCAGTGCCTTTATTTCCAGCCCAGTACCTCAGTCCCTCCCATTCTAATCTCCCTTTCCATGTTTGTAAGTCCTGTCTCTGACCATTGTCACTGTAGTTATTTTCCTGCCTAGCTCCACTGCGTGTGACCAGTGTCCCCGCCATGCTGGTCACTGCCCCAGCCACTCAGACCCTCTGCTGCCACCCCCTGCCCCTTGGCCTCACAGGCACACCGGGCCACCTCCGTGTTATAACTGCATTCTCCCATGATTGTTTTCCGTGATGACATTTAAATTCCACAAAGACAGGGAGCAAGCCTGTCCCATTCACAGCTGAGGCCCCAGGGCCTGGCGTGGTGCTGGAGTATAGCTGGTCCTCAGGACTTGTCTGATAGATGAACAGACTTATCTCTGCGTTTCAGTTTCATGGTAGCAGGGAAACATCCCCTCCCAACACTCGGGTCTCTGCTCTACACCCATTTTCCAGGGTGGAAAGACTGAGGCTGAGCTCCAAGCCTCTCCCACTGTGCGCCCACATCAACAGCTGAGTGGTTCTTGGCCTGACCCTGTGCCGTCTCGCCTCATCAGACCATGTACTGTTTCTGACGCTACCCAGTTCTTCTAATTTTGCAGGCTGTAAGAGCTGAATTTCTGGCTGCCGGCAACTATTTATTTGTGACTCTGCCTGACAACAGGCAGGCTCTTCTTTGCTGTCGTTTCTTGCCTGACCTTGGACTTCATAATCCCACCACCACCCCGCTCCCTGCTTCTGCCCCGCTGCAGCAGCCAGGGATACGTGCTCTTCTTTGCCGAGCCTGCCTTGGGTAGACTGCTGATGTGGAAAGAGACTGGTTCTTCGGCACCCTGAAGGGCTTTCAAATGGCTCCTTTCAGTTCAAAGACACCTGGCCGTCTAGTACAAATGTATCACTTAACTGGCAAGAGAGGAGCAGGGATGCTGGGGTGCTGCTCTGCTTCGCCCTGCTAGCTGAGCCAGAGGAGGCAGTTTCCCTTGTGGGTTGTGCAAATATGTCTGCGTGTTTAAGTGCACAGAGACCCTCACCTTCCAGTTACCTCCCACAGTGCATGGCACGGGTGGGCTGCGGGCTTCTGACAGAGCTGTGTTGGCAGGATAACATGCAGTGTCCCAGGACATAAATGGGCCCTGACCTGAAATGCCACCAGCCTCATTTCAAGGTCACACAGCTCCTTTCCCCACCTGCCATATGGCTTTGGGAAACACAACCTCATCTGCAAAACAAACTGGAGACTGGAGAAATCTGAAGGACACTGCGAACTTGACCTTCTCTAAGGAGTGATTCTCCAAGGAGTCCTTCCTACTGAGGGAAGTGGCAGGGGACACAGAAGGACCCAGCCCTTGATGGCAGGAGATCTTGATTCTAGTCTGGACTTTGCCATAAGCCTGACCTTGGAGCAGCATCTGCGTGGCTTGGCCTTGTAGCCAGGTCCCTCAGAGTGCGCCCAGTGCAGAGTAAGCCTGCAAAAAACTCACCTTCAGTGTTTGCTCCTGTCGGATGAACTGACATCTGGAAACATCCCAGGCTTCTCCGGGGGTCTTACTGGCAAAATGTGTATGAGGAGGGATCGAGATGACATACAGCAAATGCTGGCTCCAGTATCCGGCACGGGGTTGGTACGTAAGGCCACATTGCCATTTTCCATGCTTGGTTCCAGGCTATCTGGGAGCTCTCTAAGCGAGAGCCCTTCCTGCTGTTTCAGTTCTGGGCTCAGTGCTGGACTGTGAGCGGAGCCGAGGGCCGGCCAGTGCCTGCTCTGTGCCCTGCGTGCGGCTTGCGCTGTCACATTTCATCCTCACAGCAGCCCTACGAGACAGAATTATAATTGTCCCCTGGTTATACTTGAGGCAACTGGCCCTGGGCAGGTAGGAGGTTTCCCTGAGGTCACTTTGCTAGCGAACTGCAGAGCCAGGCCTCCAACTGCAGGCCTGCCTGACTCCGAAGTGGGTGCTCTCCCTACCGCGCCTGCGCCTGCTGCCTCCCAGAATGGGGGCTGTTCGGTGTGCCGCCAACGCCCCCCCCCCGCCCCCCTCTGACCCCGAGCCGTCCTGGGTGTGGCCAGGCCTTGCCGCAGGGAGAGTGGACACGCTGAGAGCCTTGCCTCCCCCCTCTGAGACAGGGGGTCTTTGCTGCTCTCCTTATCATCTCTCTCTCTCTCTCTCTTTTAAATCCTCACCTGAGGATATGATTTCATTGATTTTTAGAGAAAGAAAAAGGATGAGAGGGAGAGAAACATTGATCAGTTGCTGCTTGTGTATTCCCTGACTGGACAGAACACACAACCTCAGTATGTACCCTGACCGGGAACTGAACCCACAACCTGTTGGCACAAGGGACAGTGCCCCAACCAGCTGAGCCACCAGGCCAGAGCTTTCCATCTCTTGGTCGACAACACGGATCCGGCTGAGGGGTACTGGCTAAGAAATAACCACAGAATCATCATATCCCCTAATTGTGTTTGATTCAATGGCTAACGGGGTCATTAGCAAAGGAGAGTAATTGTAGGTGTGCCTGCCCCCAGGGGTAGCCACTGGATCAATGGCCATTTATCATCTTCTGCCTTCCCCGCCTGGGGTGCAGGCAGTGGCATCAGATTGGTACGGGCGTCAATTCCTGGGAAGGTAAACACACTTCACAACCATTCCTGGTGCCGGTCGATGCCCTCCAGGGTCTTCCCGTGCTGGGAGCTCGCCGCTGCCCAGGGCCTCTGCCCAGAAACGAGGCCTCACATCTCAGGATTCTCAGCATGTGACACGCCAGGCCCTGGGTGCCTCTGGGAGATGGCACGTTTGGTCCTGAAGGCGCCCAGCAAGCCTCCTCCTTGAAAAAGCACCAGCTAGACAGAATCAATTTCCCATTGACTTTCAGCACCATCTCAGACACAGTGTAATTCTTGTCTGAGGGTTTATAAAGGCCATTGACTGTCTTATAAAAAGATTTAAACACTTACCTTGTGGCATACAAGAGTGCTATATATCATGAAGCCTTTTTGACAATGGGTGGGGGTGGCGATGAGTTGGGGGAGGGGGAGCTGGCGTTCCCACAGTAGGCGTGTCTGTGACACACAGAGCCTGCCAGACCTGGCTGGACAGAATGTGAATGGACCAGTCCAAGGATCCTCCTAAGTCATCACCCAGGGAGCTATTTTCCATGGGGACTCAGGCTCCCCTTGCTCCATTCTGTGAGCAAATCACTCGAGACACAATGTAATTCCTGCCCCACACTGCCTCTGCGGGACCCAAGGGCACATCGCTGGGACATGACTGGAAGCAGAGGTGTCTCTTTGCCCAGCACGGAGGGTTTTCACGTTAACAAAAACGGGGACGGCTAGGTCCACTCCGTGATCCATGTCCACATCTATTCTCTTCTTTTGACTCACAGAATGACTCTGGAAGTATAATCAATATTGCTGTATTCATGTCACAGATAGGGAAACTGAGATTCAAAGAAGTGATATGTGTATTTGGCCAAGATAATCTCAATTTTCAGGTAAAGGAGTATTTTCCGTTTACCCCTCTCCTACTCGTCTCCTGCCTCTTCTGTTCCATTTGTACTTATTCACCTGCTGTGCAACGACAGGGTGGCCCGTGGTTAGAAGGATGGGAGAGGGGACCTAGAGAAAGGACCCAGAAAAATGATGAAAGAATCAGGTTGCTGCAGTGGATGAGGAGAAGGAGTAAGAGGGAGGTGATGTGCTTAGACAGCAACTCAAGGAGCGGGACATCCTGCTGAGGACAAAGACTCCAGGTGGTTAAGGGAGCCCAGAACTAGGCGGAGGTCAGGTATTAGGGTTCAAAGCCTTCCGGGGGACCGCACAATGCAGGTGTGGCAGCCAATGCAGAGGTGAAATGGTCACTAACTTTTTGCTAAAGCACAATGCCAAGGGCTTTAGATGGACTTTGTCACTAAATCTCATAATAATCCTTGTTTTACAGACGAGAAACTGACGGATAGAAGGAAGAAACAGCTTGATGTCCTTGTCCGAGGCTGGGATGTGAAGGTAGGTGATCTTTTTCACTCTCAGCCACTACTCATAACGCGTCATCTGCTGGATCACCGTGTGGGCTAGGTCTGCACATTGACATCCCGCAGGACGATGGCAGTGGGCAGGGTGGAGGGGAAGATGATAAAATCGGTTGAGTCTTCCATGAAATGCTGGTCTGAACCCAACTGATAGTTGCAGTGTCCGTCTGGCCCCCCCAGCTCCACCACCATCCGTATCGGCCAAGTCAGCTCTGCGCTTCAAAGGGCCGTGTCCCACTGGGCACGCTAGTCACCTTTGTGGTGGGGGCTCAGCTCCTGGACGCAGTGGCTCTGTGTCTGGTCACTGGAGGCTGACCCTGGCGCCAGAGTCAAGTCACAGTCCTCAGCGGTGAGGAGCGGAGTGGGGAGGGGTCAGTGTCACTGCTGCTGCTGCTGCTCCTGCTGTCCCAGGAGGACACGTCCCCGCAGCAAAATGCTCTTGAGCAGGGCTCCGTGTTGACCTGGGGCCGTGGGTGCTTCTGTGCTGTCCTCCACACTCTCATGGGCCACCATGCGGAGTCTCCCTGGGGCCAAGTTTTCCAAGAGATGTCCTCGCCTCAGACACATTTCACATTGTGTGGTCGCTCTCCTCGGAATAATCCTCTTGGTACAAGTGACATTGTGGAGACTCTCGTTCACCAAATTTGTCCAGTTACCCAACTGAGTTTTTTTTTTTACCCATTTTAATTGAAATCTTTTTTTCTCTCTATGTATCGCATCCTTAAGAGGACTGCATGGTGTGGTAGAGACAATCTGTATTTATTTGTTTATTTGGCAGCAAACACTGGAGCGTGGGTTTTGGAGAAAGGGGGACCTGGGTTTAACCCTTGCTGTGGGCGATGCAGGTAGGCAGGGGATACATCATAGCGTACTTTGGATCTCGCCAGTGAGCTGTGAACGGTAGGAATGCTCTGTGACCTTGGGGGGATTTATTACACTCTTAGATCCTCAGTTTCTTTTTCTGTGCAGTGGGGCTTTTGTGTCAATGTGGCACCGTGTTCAAGGGGAATCAGTAGGAAAATACTGCTAAGAGCCCCTTGCAGTGCCTGGCGTATGGCTACATCCAAACCTGTTGATTCCTTCTGCCTCCGATCCCCTGTGTGTTGTAACTGACGAGTGAACAGCCTTGCTGGTTGCACAGCAGTTGCCGGTAGGGATCCATTTTTGGTATCTGCGTGGTACACACGTATTCATGCTCACAGCAAAGGTTGTTGCGGCCATGGGTGGCTGGGAGGCCAATGAACCCTGCTGAGAGATAGAGACAGTTTGATTGAAATGCAAAAGACAGATGTAAGAGTTCAGGTCAGAGCTCTCTCCTTTGGCCCCTATCTGCAAAGCCTCGCTCGCTCCCCGGGTTTGCTGGTCTGGAATAGGCCTGCTCAGTTGGGGGGTGGCGGGACCCGCTTGGCCCCGTGTTTGCACAATGAAGTCCGATGCCAGGACTGAACCAGGTGTGAAATAGCCTGTCATGCTTTACAATTCAGACACTGCAATTGCATTCTTCACACTGGATACATCTTCCAGAGGAGCCCGGCCTAGTCTCTGCTGGTCGCTTGCATTTCAACACTTCTGGACCCACAATAAAGTCACCAGGTCTGAATGGTGTACACGTTTTCCATCCTCGCTTGGGCTTTCTGGGAAGTCCGAGCTCTGCCTCGGCCTGGCTGGGGTTTCAGCTGGGATGCTATATCATCCGGCTCCACGTCGTGCTTCTTTTCTCACACTTGCCACACCGCTTGTTCAAATATGAGAAGGACTGTGACGCTGGGGGAAGAGCAGAGGGTTTTAAACGATGCCTCCTGGGGTGGACTCCTGCCTTTTGGTCCCTCCGAAGTCCAAGGACATAAAACACACGCAAATGCCATAAAAAATGCAAAGAGCTCTCTAGATATTACAGTTTTATTTATTCTTATTCTTTAGTTAAAGACCCAACACCCACATTTTGAGGATAGGCTGCAAGAAAGTCACAGATTGTTTGTTAAAACTTCATTAACCTTTCAGTCAATTAATCGGGGACAGAAGTAAAAATGTTTATGCACTCATTATTTACCTGTAAAAGCAGTATTTGGCTAGTCTGAGCTGATGGGCTATGGGGTGATAGGGAAGTTTCAAGAATCAATTTTCGGGGATTTTTCTTTTCGGGGGGGGGGCGGTTCGTTAAAAACGCTAATGCATCATCCTGAGTGACTTTAATGGAGATTAAGTGAATGAAGTTCACAATGTTGTCAATGTTAATTTAAAAATGACACCCGATCTGTCATACTCAGTGCGTGGGAAATGGTAGGAAAGCCAGTGATCTGGCTTCAGAGTGAAACAGATACTAGCCCAAGACCCAGCTTCTTCGTAGTCTCCGCCCCTCCTCCATGGTCTCCGCCCCTCCTCTGTTGTCTCCGCCCCTCCCCCAGCAGCGCGCAGTAGTCCTCACTGGCATCCTCACCTCCACGGCTCCCCGTTGCCCAACTACTTCTCCAGAATCCGGGTCTGCTCCAGAATCCGGGTCTGCTCCAGAATCCGGGTCTGCTGTCTCTCTGGGACTTTATGCCCTGCTTTCTCCAGCTCGTGATCCATATCCTGGTGTGGCTGTAGTGCGTTCTCCTCGAGATTTGCTGCGGCTTGCAGGCCAGTTTTCCCAAGCCTCGCACCTCCACTGTGCATGTCTGGTGGAGGGCTGCCTCATCCTGCTCCAGGCCAGGCCTCCTACAGGCGTCTGTCTGCTCAGCTTGACTCAGTGCCAGCCCCGCTGTCTGCAGAGATCTGTCCCCAGCAGACTAGAGAGGAGGTCCGGGTCCTCAGGTGATGCGCCGCAGGGGCTCATCACCATGTGGCAACTCCTCATAGAACGGGTCGCTTTAGATGACGAGATCTTTGTGACTGACTGTGTTCTAGGGGACCCCTGCCAGGGGCAGCTGCCCCTCTTCTGAAGCTGCTTTGGTTTCGACACACATACCTCATCGATTTTGTACACTGTGCACGAGCTGGAACATACTTGACTCTGCATAATCACGTGGCTCCTGTCACAGTGTCCACACAGAACGTACCTTCGATAAAATTCACCAAGTGCATTCATATTCTGTTTCTCATGGATCTCCAGGGGCCAGATCATTGAGTCAGGAAAGTTCCCAAATGTTGGTAACCTAGGCTGGCCCTCCCTGGTCCCTATGGAGTAGGGCCAGAGCATGAGGGCGGTGATTGGAAGAGGTTTGTTTAGAATATAAGTTTTCTAACAAACAAACAAAATTGGAACAGACTCCTAGATACAGAGGGAGAACTGCCGATTGCCCAGGACGGGGGCGGGGGTCACTGGGTGAAGGAGGTGAAGGAACTATGAAGCTCGAGATTGGTAGTTTAAAAATTGTCCCAGGGAGGCAGTACAGCACAGGAAATATGGTCAATAATATAGGCAAGGGGAAGGTGGTAGAGGCCTGGCTGTCAATGGTGATTCTTCCCCTTGACTTTCTCCTGGAGTCTCTACCTGTCGGGAAGCTCAAAGCTATTTTGATACAAGGAATACCTTATCCTGGCTTGACTGGCATTGACTGGTTGCTCGGAGCCTTGAAAGAAACTCATGTGGTCCGTTTTCCAGGATGGGAGAGCCATGTAAGACCACAGGTGAACGTACCATGGGTGAATGATGATGGCTTATTGTTCTAATGCTCAGAGACTTACAGTCGAATCCAAGGATAAAACATACAGCTTCTCCTTACCCCCTGCAAGCGTCTCATGAGCTTAGTAAGATTGGATAAAGTTCTCAGACACCAGCTCTGACTACCTAGGGCTCTTCCCTCCCCTCATGCCATGAGTAGCCCTTGAACAGGTGCTAATGCAGTTGCCTCTGGACTGTATTCCTTCTGCTCCATGACCTTCGTTTACCTTGTTCATCACTCGAGTCTTTTTTTTGCATTTACTGCTTCCAAGAAACCTTTACTGATGGCTCCCTTAGGCTGGGTTAGGTACATTTTTACAAGACCATATTTTTCCCCCCAAACACTAGGCCATAAACTCCAGGATTGTAGAAACGCTGTCTTCTTAGGGACTTGGAGCAAAAAGAAGCACTGCACTTTTCTTCTATTCAAAGTTTGAGCGGTAAAGTATATACACAAAGAACCAATTACTGGATGGAGATCCCTCTGTAATAATGGCTGCACCGCACTCATAGACCAGACACTGTAGAGACCTAGAGTCCAGGGACATTCTCTAGGCGTGTACCTACAGAACGTGATCACTGGGTTTGCAGACAACTGAACCTCTCCCTCTGCTACCCACCTCTGTTCCCTGAGCTTCCCTTCCCTCCCCCGGGTTTCGAGCTGAAGGGCACTGTTGGTAAACACCCAGCACACTCAACATCACAGTGTTTGCTTCCTGGGCAGCCCGACCTGTGTGTCCCCACTTTGCATTGTGCATTCTAATCTGGTCTGGGAAGAGCTAGGAGTGAATTTAGGTTGAGCACTAAAGGGAAAGTCAAGGAGTAGTAGAAGAAGGGGCCAGGCTTGTCTAAGACTGGATTTAGAGTAACATTCCCCCCTCAGCAGTTTCTCAAGACCTGGTTGATGGTGTGAGGACATCTTATTCCAATGGCGTCCATGAGGGTTGCTGGAATGTAGAAACGCATGCTGGTGGTCACCCAGAGGCAGGTGGCTGATGTTGTCTTGACAAAGGGACCAGTTGAACAGCGTGGCTACTTTCAGTAAAATTCTCTCAGACAATCGGATGGTCCATTGGTCAACAGGTGTTTGCCATGCACTTCTTTGATGAAGTTTGGAGAGTTGCACAACTGATTCTGAACATTACAGATGCAACATAATTGTCATGGTTATACCATTAGTGCGGCCTAGAATGTGCAAGTATGGGTTTGAGTCACATCCCATCTGGAGAGGAGGGAAGCAAAGTGGAGGGACCGTTACGAGGCCTGGGCGGAGGTCCTTTGCCAGGTTCTGTCTTGGATATATTCCCTCCTCTGAGTCCATGGATCTGCATCATGGACTGTGAGCCCCCTCTTTCCAAGATTTGCCATGGAAACAAAAAAAAAGTCTTCCTTTGTCCTGCCTCCATTCTGCACAGCCTCTGGGGAGTCATACTCCTCATATGTTAATTTCTTAGACATAAATAGTTCTCTGAGCACCTCCTATATACCAGATGTGTGCTGAAAACTGGAAAAGCAGAAAACAGAAAAACACGGGCCCACCCTTGAATAGCTCCCCATTTCCTGTGGGAGGCAGACACCAAAAATGGCCCATGGGTAGGGAGAATGCCTGTGGATGGCTCAGGCTCACCGCCACCTCCGCCCCACAAAAGTCCCAGGAAGGCGTATCCAGAGCACTCCCACGACGGAATGAAGCAAATGGCCACAGAGTGACCCAATTGAGTTAGCTGGATGGAGAAGACCCAGGAAGCCAGACTGAGCCCTGTGGAGCTCCCCTATTTCCTAACATACTAAGGATGCACGGGAAAGCAAGTCTCAGAGTCTGCTTTGTCCCAGCATCTCCCACGCCCAAAGCCAAGGCTCAGATGTCTCCCTCTCTGGGCACGAGGCACACACAGGGAATTACAAGCCATTTAGTACGCCTGGAATTTGAAAGCAGTAGAAACTCAAGAGATGAGGTTTGACCTCTGGGCAGGTCCAAGGTCACCAAGGGCAGCAGTGGTATCTGTAGGTGGCTCATAGTCCTTAGAACCTGTATGTTTGTTAGAGTCTCCTGGGGAGCTTTAAAAGAGTTGGCTTCCTGGGCTCGTGCCTAGGCAGTGGTCCCCAGTTAGGTAGGGGGCGGTGAGAAGTGGTTGGCCCGGCCGCAGGAGAGTCAGAGCTCTAGGTCCTGCAACTCTTGCATGTGGACTCGGGAGAGTGATGGGGTTCGGATGTCACAGACCACCAAGCCGGGTCCACTGGAATCAGGTAGACTAGGTTGCCAGTGATGGAGATTCTTTGAAGCCACTTAGAAATAAGAACTTCCCATGAGAAGCCAGCATCTTTCCCAAGTCCTTCCAGGGCTTTGGCATTAAGGGTATTAGCACAACCTAGGAAAACATGCAAGTGTTCAGACAGACCCAGTCATGAGGCATCGCTTCTTCATGAGATCAGTGATCCCATCCAGGGATCATTGGACTGTTAGAAAGCTGCTCACTCCCCCAACTCCTGCCGCCACACCTTCCACCCTTTGGTGCCTAATCTGTCCCTCGACATTGGTGGAGTGAGGCAGAATCTGTGATGCCCGAGGCTGTTTGAGCTGAAATTAGTAATCAATACAATCTACGGTCGATAGGCACAGGGCAAAACAAATAGTCACATGAAGGTGACCAACCGTAATTTAATGAGAGTGATTCATCACTTTAAGCAAAGTGCTATTGGCCCCAGATATTGCAGTCAGATCCCGGGGAGGGGGAGAGTGGGAAGATATTTGGAACCTCGGGTGCCTTAGTTCCTCTGAGGCCCCTGCACACGAGGAGATGGGCTCCTTAGCAGCAAACCTGCCACTGAGTGACATCTATACTTTACATTTGGATGGAAAATGATGAGCATAAATACATGTAATGTCCATAAGCATGAGCACTGAACACAGTGAAGAAAGTACCAGGGAACTCATTAAGAAATATGTTTCTGTCCTGGCATTGGCCTAAGCATCACGATTAGCATCCACACCTACGTAAAATGCATATGAGGTTGTAAAATGAATTTTGAAAATTGAGTCCCTCAAGCTTTCCGGTTCCCATGCCAACCGTGTGCATTGATGTTACTTGGATCTTGATTGCTATGAGAAATAATTCATGTTCTAGCACTTCTATAGCTTCCTAAAACACGTGGTTAACACTCCGTGGTTTGTGCATGAAAAATAAGGCTCTGTTGTTTAAGCCACTTTTGTGGGACATTTTGTTACTTGCAGCTGAAATCGTCTGTGTTCTCCTTCCAGACAATTCTGCCTTTGGTGGGATCTCCCTCTGAGCAGATCTTCCTCTGTTGCCTGTTCAAGGTCCCAGCCTGAAAGCCCACTTAACCTCTTTCTCATCCCATCTCCTCCCAAGCCATGACCTCTCTTCTTTGAACCCCAAACTTACCAAGTTGACTTGCACACTTGCATCTTCTAATCCCTTGTTCCTTCTCTTCTCGTACAATCACCCCTCATCCCTCTCTTGGAACTTCTCTTGAAATTCCGGCAACGTGGGGCTCTTGGATGATTGATTTCTGTCTGGTTGAGATTTCCTGTCTCAGCCCTTCGGTCCCGGAACATCATTGAGGTAGACACCAGAAATGAAGAGAAGGCCAGGGCTTGGCCAATGAAGAAGCTTCCAAACAGCCTCTGGTCAGATGATATTGGTAAACAAAAACAAAAAAAAAAACCTCTCAAAATACGCATGTGAAGTGTGAAACCCTGCAGCCATCATCAGGAACTTTGCTTATATATCTGAGCTTATTTATTTATTTTTGTATCAAGTAAAGGTGAGAAATGCAACCTATAGAGAGACAGGACCAGGGCCTTGCAAAGGGCGGTGCGTCCTTGCCACCCTGAGGCCCCTCCTAACTTGTCTTCCCTTGTCCAGCCCACATTTGCATCCATGTTGGAGAAGATGGTTTCTGTGGGAAAAGTGTAAGTCCAGTGACTCCTGAGTGACCTAGGTGTTGCCCACCCTTGGGGCTGAGGACACAGGCTGGCAGCTGAAAAGGCATCAGGTGGCCTTTCGAGGAGCCCGCCCATCATGAAGTGCTGTCCCAGATGGCAGTGAGCCCCTGGTGGATGGGGTTTTAGGGAACTCTGTGGGGGTGCTCTCCTGTTCGCCCAACTCACCCAGACTCTCCACGGAGCCAGCTCGGCTTGGTGCTGTATCGTACTCCTCGAAGGTTCTCCTTCATTTTGTGATAACACAGGGGCTGGCTGAGGCTGTCCATCCCACCAAGGCATGCTCTCGATAGGGGGTTTCTGTTTCACTCTAAGCCTACAGGGCAGTAGTTCTGACCTGCCTTCCGGTCCTTCTGCACAGGGCACGTGGCAGACCCCTTAGGCAGCGGTGGTTCTGGGGAACATCTCTTCTCTGGACTGGCTGGGCCTTCTCCTTCTATTGTTCCAGCCTCTTCTCACTCCCTGACTCTCCCCTTCCCCATGCCTCACGTAGGGTCACTCCCTTGTCTCGGGTAAGCCCCAGACTTTCTGCAGATATGTGTATCTACATATGAGCTCTCTCTTTATTGAAACTAACTGGGTCAAATAAACAATTTCAGGGGCATGGAGGGAAATGCAAATCTGTTTTATGGGAAAGATGACTTATTCCATAAACTAAGTTTATTAAAGTGTCACAGGTTCATGTTTAATGTTCTTCCTTCGATCTGCTCTATGTCTTGCCCTCTTTCCTATGCTTACCATTCCTCTTTCTCTTTTTCCTCCACTCTCAATCTTTTTCTCTCCTGGGCAGACACCCCACACTGCAGTGGGTACCCAGCCCCATTTACATCTGCCTCATCGATGAAGGAGAGTAACTGTCTCACCACAGCCTTGCCAGCTTTGAGTATTATTAGTTTTTATTAGTCTTTGCCAAATTAAAAGACAACCATTACCGGTTCAGTTTTATGTCTTTAATTACCCAAGAGATTGAGCAATTTTTCATAAGCTGACTGGTCATTTGCATTTCTTCTTTTGAAATGCATCTTTAATTCCTGTGAATTAATGTTTTTTTGTTTACCCTGGATGAGCACATGAATCAAACAGCCAATAGTCAAGCCACATTAGTACATTCGTGCTGCATTATAGCTGTGTGTCATTCTTTGCTCATGCCCATCCATCTCTTTTGGTTCACCAGCTACCGAATTCAGCCTGGACCCAAACACAACAGGAGTTTGCAGATGGTATACTTACTATGATTTTATTCATATATATATATATATATATATGTACATATATTCAAATAAATGTGTATGTATACATATATATTCCATGTGTGTCTATATTCTACTTAAAGTGTGTGTCAGACCTCCATGGGGAAGATTAGGAGCTATAGCTCTAGTAAGAGTATTCTCAAGCTGAGCCAGTCTGAGAGCCTGAGAGTCAGAAAATATTTTTAGTTGCTTTATAACCCCCCGAAAATTAGCCCCTGGATTCAGCACAATAGAAAATGGACCGGTCTGTAATGGTAGCCCACGGTGTGCTTCTAATTATATGTTGGAAAGCCCTTCGGGTCTCCAGCCCTCAGCCGGCCACTTCCCCTGGCAGATGAAAGCGTAGGAGCTGGTACTTTGGTGTTGAAGTGATGTGCTCCCGCGTGTTTCTTCAGAATCCATAATGCTATATTTATGCCACTTCCCGAAGCGGTGGGTTTTCTCGGCTAATAAGCGAACAAGTGACGAGCACCTGTTTCTCCCCAGACGTTTGCATCTATTTCTGGGGTTTGCACTGAGGGCCTGTTCTGGGCAGGGCAGGGTCCTCCGGATACAGCCAGACCTCAGACACAGGTGTTCTGGGAGGTGCTAGTCGGGCTTCTCAGGAGGGCGGCCAGACCTGGCAATGTCTGAGGGGCATATTGTGGTGGTTACGCTGCTGTGTTTGTTGGGCCACAGAGCCAGGAGACGAGGGTGGTGGGAAAGGTAAGTGTGTTTTATGGGAAAGATGACTTATTCAATAAACCAAGTTTATTAAAGTGCTCACAAGGTTGATGTTTAATATTCTTCCTCTAGCCACCCTATTCCTTCCTTCCTTCCTTCCTTTTTTCTCTTTCTTTCTTCCCTCTCTCCCTCCCTCCTTCCCTCCCTCTCTCACTTCCTTTTTCTCTTTTGCTCCTCTATTTGTTCCAGGAAGCACAAGTGGCAGCCACAGATGATGCTCATGTGCCTGTGGTCTTTGCACCACTCTGGCCACACAGGGAACACACATATCTGTCAGAAGTTGTGTCCCTGTCCCAGTTGTTGATTTAACATTTCCCTCCAACCCACACACTTGACTTTCACCCTGTGCTCTCCCTGTCTTAGCTCTTTGACCTTGTCCCCAACTCATATCATGAGCCCCACTGTCCCCGCCTCACTCTACCCTAGGACCTTGGCATCAGCCTTCTTGCTAGGGACCGATAGGGAATTCTATCTTAAGCTGTCCTTCTGGGGACAGACACCTATTGGTCTACTGGTCTCCTCTCTGGCTTACTGTACTCCTGTAGCCTGGCTTTGCATAATCCCAGTTTCTGCTTATTCTCTGGTCCAGGGCAGAGATGTCCAATCTTGGCTTCTGTCCTGTGGGGTCCATTCCAGGTCGGTTGCCCCCTTGGACATCCCCACAAGACAAGGACATTAGTAACCACATAACTTTAGAAGGAGGAAGGGGATATCCATTCAGGAAATGTTTACTCAACACACCATCCTGGATATTTACTGCACATTTGGGCTTGGCGAGGGCCTGGGGTATCTCTCTGAAGAGGTCGGCCTGTGCCTGGAGTTGGGGCTCAGCTCCAGAACTTGTTCTTGTAGCGCGGAACCCAGAGCGGAGCAGTTGAGAGGGTGGCCAAGTCATTAACGACTTGTAAGCAGGGCCATTAGCCTTTCCCACCGCTGTGCCCCGAGGTTCCAGCGCCGGCCTGTTCAGTCGCACGCACCGTCAGTGCACCAACCATGTCATGAGCCGCACAGTGCAAGGATCGGTGTTGTCTACCCAGCGACAGAGGAGACCGAGGGGGTCTAAGGGGATGCTTGAAGCACTGTCACACCAAAGGGTTTCGTGTGACTCTGAAGGCCTGAGCTGGGATTAAAAGGGTAGCAGTGACAGAGGTGTAGATTTCAGCTGCACGTCAGGAAGTCACAGCTGTTTCACGAGGAAACGGGCTGAACCTCAGGATGATGAACTCCTTGGTGCTAGAGCTAGTCAAGTGGAAGATGTCGGGTGGCATCTTCCTAACTGCTACACGGTGAGAGGGAATTTTTACGAGGCCCCGAATGATGCAACAATTGTTCATTGGATACCTATTGTGTGCAAGGGACATTTCTGGCCCTGTGAATGGAGAGACACTGGAGTCCCTTGTTCTCAAGAAGTGTTCTAGCAGGCTCCTTAATTTGGTAGTCACAAGTCGGAAAGGTCTACCTGGTTCCCACTGTGTAGATGGGGAGACTGAAGTCAGGAAGGTAAAGAGTCTTTCTCCAGACATTGAGCGCCTGTGATGGGCCAGGCCCGTGTGAAGGGCTTACTTGCATGTTCTCATTTAGTCTTCCCATCAGCCCTGGGACAAAGACATGAGTGTCAGGGCTTAGATCCAGCCTCACACTCCACTCACCAGACTGCCGTTCTAGCGCCCTTCCCATTATAGCAAGTCACAGAGACCAATTCAAGGCACACGGTCACGGAGCGCCGGAGACTCAGAAGCTCAGGGCAGGGATTAAGCAAGAAATTCTCAACAGGTGGGGGCTGGCAGGGAAGGAGACAAGTGCTTTCTGTGCCGGCCCTGGGCCAGGCAGAGCTCAGCTACAGTATCTGATGTTATTTGGACAAGACCCACAAGAGTCAGATGCTTTGACTGCTCGTGTACAGGCGATGGGCCTGTGGCTCGGAGATGTTAAATGACTTGGTTAACATCACACAGGTAATAAGAACCGAATATTCCTTCTACCACCATTACCACCACCACTGTGAACTCTTATTGCCACCAGCGATACTAGTATTAGCGCTGTTACTGCCATTACTACTAGTAGTTCTGCTTGCTACTCCGATTGCAACTACTCCTGCGATGACTCATCGTACGACCTGGGTACGAGTCCTACTTCTGTGATCACTGTCAGGATTACTAGCATTATGACTGCTGTCGCTCTCCCTTCTCCTCCCGGTAATGCTAATGTCCTGAGTTACTGCATGCATACCATGTGTGAGATCCCAGACTATGTCCTTTCAAATCTACCCCATTTTACCTTCAGAACTATTCAGTGAGGGTCACGATTTACAATACAGTCCTTATGCCAAAGCTGATGGTTTGCATTGCATCATGGGGGAAACATAGGTGCCCATGGAAACTGGGAGGTGGAAACTGATGAATGAAAAGCTAGTTTCTATGGGTCATATAGCACACTTATGAGCTTGTCTTAAGTTTAGGATTAAAAAAATCAGCCCTGGGTGGTGTGGCTCAGTGGATTGAGTGCCAGTCCGTGAACTAAAGCGGGGTCACTGGTTCGATTCCCATTCAGGGCACATGCCTGGGTTGTGGGCCAGGTCCCCAGTAGGGTGCGTGTGAGAGGTATTGTTGTTTCTCTTTCTCTTTGTCCCTCCCCTCCCCTTTCTAAAAGTATATAAATAAAATCTTTAAAAAATTCAGCCTGTTTTCATTGGACTTTTTGTTGTTGTTGCTTAGATTGTTCTGTCCAGAATTCAAGTTAGATAAGGTCTCAACACGAAGAAGAAAACATTCTACCATCTGGAAAAGGACAGTGCTGATTTTTGTGCGCTCTTCCTTAGCCAGGTTTTATCAGGAGCTATCTCTTTAATTCCCATGCTGCTCTGGGAGGAAGGCCCATTCATCCCCATTTGACAGATCTGGAAGCTGAGGCTCAGCCAAAGGAGGGAGCTTGTCCACGGTGGCTTCTCCAGCTGGATCTGACTTGGACCTGCGAAGGGGCCGGGTCCTTCTGGGTCTCCATCGTCTGCCCCTCCCACTCCAGCATGGAGCCTAGGAAACAGAATTAAAATGTAAATCAAAACATAATTGGCTTTGTGTGCACAGTTTAGATAAGATTTACTTTTGAAGAATGGCTTTGTGTTCTCACCCAGCAGGCCCGGCTTCCCATGGCCCACTTGCACTTAATAACAGCCAGGGAGCAGGGCCATAAATATTGCAAACGATGCAGCTCCAACGAAACGCCCTATGAACCGTAATAAAACCCCCCGTGATTAATTCCAGGACGCACTCTGTTCATATTAGACCTGCAGTGGATTCCCTGATGGGATCAATACAGCGTGGCGCAGTGATCCTAATAGAAGTGTTATCTTTTAATCTTCGGGAAAATGCCAACTTCTCGAATCCGTCACCGGGCCTCCTGCTTTATTTTCTTGGTGCAACCTTGAAGGCGGTTGAAATGAAGATGCATTAGAGTCTTTTCAAGGATTTATCAATAATAGGACCTGGTCCTTCTTTGCGGGGCCCACAGCTAAAAGGCACATTTGTATGCGGAGAGTCAGAACTGGTCACAGTGACCTTTGCTGTCCCCTGCTATTTTCCCGGCAGACAAATGCCTCTGGAGAGTGAGTGGTAAAGACAGGTAT
The DNA here is from genome assembly GCA_028533065.1 of Trachops cirrhosus. Lineage (NCBI taxonomy): Eukaryota > Metazoa > Chordata > Mammalia > Chiroptera > Phyllostomidae > Trachops > Trachops cirrhosus. The sequence continues at coordinate 11,955,844 of CM052550.1, read as the reverse complement.
TCACAGGAGGGAGGCAGAGGAGGGAGACAGGGAGAGAAATAACTCCAACAAATAACCTTGGGGTGGGGGGTGGTTTAGGCGGCCAGGTGTGTTTCTGGTTTAGGGCTCCGGTGGTGGCACTGGCCTTCATGGCCCCTAGCAGGCGGCTGTCCCTTTTCTGCTGCTTCTGCAGGGCTCTAGGGGCGGAGCGTTGTGGAGCTGGAGGTGAGTCTCGGTGGAAAATGGGATGTCACTGCCTGTAGTGAGTGTCCAGGCAGGGGTGCCGGCTGGTGGGGCCTACTGGCAGTGGGGGCCTAGGGATGGGGTTTGACGTTGCTGTGGTTGTTGCTTCCCAGGGAGGTGGAGGTAAGGGCCACGCACGTTGGAGGTGAGCATGAGCCACCGCTCAGTGACGGTGCCGGGGAGCCCGTGAAGGGCACCAGCGCTGCTCCTGCGCGTGGTCTGATTCTGGTGGAGGAGCCACGCCAGGCCCACCAGACAGCCACAAAGAAAGGCAGCAGAGCTTCGGGGAAGGAGGAGGAGTTTTCAAAGCCTTTCTTCTTCCTCCTCTGCTTAAAGCAGCTCACGCATCTCGGAAAGGCAGCCTCGGAGGAAATCGGCCGTCGTTGGGTCCCAGCCTGGTGCAGAAGCAGAACCCGAGTCCAGGGAGCGACTGAGTGGTGGGGCTCATAGCAGGTTATGTGGACGGTCGTGTGTCCTGGGCTTCTGCAGGGAGCCCTGTCTCTAGCAACTTGCTCCATGCTGTCACTCGGGGACCCAGGGGGTCCTGAGTCCTGCATTTTATCATCTGTGTGCAGCCACAAAACAAATGGAAGCGGGGAGCCTACAGGTTCTTGTGCAGAAATAGGAGGACCATGAAGTATGTATGAGACCATATGCCTTTGCCCGATTCCATTGGCCAGAACTTGGCTGTGTAGCTCCGCCTAAAAGCCAGGTGCTGGGAAGTGTCATCCACCAGTGTGCCACAGAAAAGATGTGAGCTTGCGAGCAAGTAGCTTGTCACAGCTTCAGCATCCTCATGTATAAAATAGGGGTACAGGCTACCCCTTACTGGGCCACAGCAGGGACTGGAAGCAAATGAGAAGTATGAGAGCTCCTAACATACAGTAGGTGCTAAGCTAATGTTAATCCTGCTCCCTTGGTTTTGCCAGTCCCTCCTCTCCTGGACCGGAGCCTGGAACCCAAGCCTGAGTCTCCCCTCCGACTCCATGGGGCTACATTCCAGGTGGCCGGGCTTTGCCCTTCAGTGGGATAGAGACAGGGTACCGTCCACATTCCGATCGGGCATCGAAAATGGCCTTGCCTTCTTTGCCCAGTTCACTCAAGGCTGAGACTGCCCACCGCCCACGTGCGTTTCCTCCTGCCCCTGCCTCCTTCCCTGTAACTCCCCCGTTACCCTGAGAGGGACCTGTGATCTGAGCCCATCGGATAATACATGACCCCTTCGGTTCAGCTTTGCCACAACCGGCACGTTCCAGGAGCCACCCCGAGCTGCCCTGGGTCCCACGCCCCTAAACAAAACGTATTGAGAGGAGTTTCAAGGGTGTTACGTTGGGGTTTCTTCACGTAGGACTTCGTGACTTGGGGCACGTGTTGCCTCTTTGAAACTCCCTCGGATCATATGAATCCTGTAAAGGAGCAACCAACACACACAGACTGATCGGAGGACACAGAGCCGTGGTGGAGTCTCGGCTGTGAGACCACAGAGCAGGCTGGAGGGAGAGTGTGCCTCGGGGGGCGGCAGTGCCTGCCGACATTCCTTGTTGTCCCCACCTTGGGCATCAGCGTGCTCTGTGAGAGCGGTCACAGCAGGGCCATTGCTCAGGCCGGGGGGCGTACCTGTAGTCAGTGCGGAGGGAGGTGAGGCCCCAGTACTTTCTCCTGCCCAGTCCCCTAGAGCTCGGCTGGATCGTGCACCCCTTTGCCACTAGGTCCAGACTTGGGGTGCCACAGCAGCTTGGGCTCAGGAAACCCGTGTTCAGGGCTGAGCACAGAACTGAGGGGAGTTTTTAATTTTCCAGGACGTTACTTTTCCCAACCAACCCTCTGCACCCTACAGAGCTTTTAGCACCAGGCAGATGAGCTCAGAACAAACTCATTAGAGATAAAGGCAACGAGGCCAGGTGAGAATGAGGCTGGTGGAGGGCCAAAGGGGCAGCGTGTAGAGCTTGGTCTTGCAGGATAGCTCAGTTCGCCTGCACCGGGGGGCACCTGTTCTCCCTTTGCTGAGGCACACATGCGTTTACTATACCTTGAGCCTGGGACGGCTCTCTGCAAGGAGGCCAGCACTGGGCGGGGGGAGTCCCAGCACGTTTCTCATCCCCTGCCTTTTAAGCACTTGCCTGGCTCAGTGCCTGGGCTCTGCTGTTCACCAAGCCAGGCCTGCTCATCCCTCCCCATGTCACATTTTTCAAGGTCCTAAGGAAGTGTCACACTTCTCAGGAAGCCTCTGGTGGTCCTTGAGTCAGGGGAGACTGCTCCTTTCTGCAAACGCACCCATATGTTCCCGTTGTCCACCTTGTGGCAGTTGTTATTTCTCCAGGAGGTTTGTTAGGGCTCATCTTCTCCCTACAGCTAACCACATACTCACTGTGAACCCAACATTAGCAACAGCCAACTTTACCGGCTGATCTCCGGGGCCTCGGAAATGTGCCGGCATGATCACGGTTCATCCTCGTAACGACCCTTGGGAGGAGGAAATCACCAAGTTACAGATGAGGAAACTGAGTCACACAGAGGTTAAGGAACTTGTTGAAGGCCTTCCAGCCAGAGACTAGTGGTTCCAAGATATACTCCAAACTCTTACGACCTCCAAGTCCATGTTCTTGACCACTGTCTGCAGATTTGTCTGCAGTTGGACCACAAAGGCAGATCCTGTCGTTGACTGACTTGGTCACGGCACCCCAGGCAGAACATGGAGAAGGGAGGACGGGCTTTGCAGTTAGAAAGATGCATTTGGAATCGCCCTCTTGGCCTGAGAGTCTTGGACAGTCTACTTGAACTCTTTGTTTCTCCTGTTTTTATTGTATAAATTGGAGAGACCTACATGTACCACAGGGTGGGATGTGGGGAAGCTTAACAGATCAGCACGCAAGGCCGCTCCTGTGGGTGCCGCGGGCAACAACCTTACCTAGTGCTTACCAAGCACTTGCCCTGAGTCGCCTGCTTTTCTGTGTGATTCATGTTGACTTACTTAGCCCTCCTAAACACCCAGCAACTGGAGTGGCTGTGCTAATACCAGAGAAAGTAGCCTTTAACACACACACACCCACACACACACAAATGTCACTAGAGATGAGAGGAATATTTAGTAATGATACAAAGATCAATCCATTGGAAAGCCACAACAAGTTTCAACATGTACCCCTTAACCACAGAGCCCTCAAAATACACACAGCCAAGGCTGGTAGGAGTAGACCATTCAAAAGTAAAAGTTAGAGATGTCAGTAAGGAAAAAATAGAGAAGACTCACATTACTAACATTGGATGTAAAAGAGGGGATATCATTGCTGACTTTCCAAAATTGAGAAGAACAGTACACAAAATATGAACAACTGCATGTCAGCAAACCAGAAACTGGAAGATTTGGACAACACCCACTACAAATCCCACTACACCGTGTACAGGTTAGACCTGAACGACGTTTATAGATCACTCCATCCATCAACAGAGCACGTTTTTCACAAGTGTGCATGGGTCTACAGCAGGTGCCATGTTTTAAGCCATAAATCAGGCTTTAGTAAATGTAAAGAGAATTGAAATTGTACAAAGTATGGCCTTTGGTCACAATGGAATGAGCTTGGAAATTAATAACAAAGCATTTTGGGAAATTCACAAATATGTGGAAATTAAATAACATACTACTAAATACCAGTAGGTCACAGGAAAAAAGTCACAAGAAAAATGAAAAGAAATACTTTGAAGTAAATTGAAATAAAGAGACAACACACCACCCTGGCTGGTGTGGCTCAGTGGATTAAGCGCTGGCCTTTGAACTGAAAGGTCACAGGTTTGATTCCTGGTCAGGACACATGCCTGGGTTGTGGGCCAGGTCCCAAGTTGGGGGCCTGCATGAGGCAACTGATCAGTGTTTCTCTCACACATCAACGTTTCTCTCACAAAAAAGAGATAACACACCTAAACTTATGAGATGCAGCTAAATTTACATAGAGGGAAGTTTATATCTGTAAATGCCTATATTTTTAGAAAAGGAAGATCACAACAACCTAATCTTGCACCTTAAGACACTGAAGATAGAAAAGAATACAAACCCAAAGAAAGCAAAAGCAAGGAATTTAAACGGATTAAAGTGGAAATTAATTCAATAGAGGAGAGAAAAATGGTAGAGAAAAATCAATGAAACCAAATGTTCGTTCTTAAAAAATGTCTACAAAATCGACTAACCTTTAACTAGTCTAACAGAGAAAAAACAGAAAAGGCTCAACATACTAAAGTGAAAAATGAATGAGGGACCATTACTACTGACCTCACGGAAACACAGAAATAAAGTATAAGCAAGTATGGTGGACATAGTACTGTACAGATGCCACCAAAGTCGACGACTTGTATTAAACAGAAAAGTGCCTGCAAACTACTCAAGAAGAGAAAGAAAGATCTGAATAGATTTTAACAAGTAACAAGATTGAATTAGTAAACTCTACCAGGCATTTAAAGGAAGAATTAATACCAATTTCTTGCAAACTTTTTCAAAAATTAGAAGAAGATGCCACATTTCCCACCTCATTGTACGAGGCCATTGTTACTCAGCTACTGAAACCCCTCAAAGCTATTATGAGAAAAGTATGGACTGAAATCTGTTATGGATATACATGCAAATATCTTCAACAAAATACTATCAAATCAAATCTAACAATATATAAAAAGGATTATACATCTTGACCAAATTGGACTTATTCTGGGAATTCAAGGTCAGTTTAACATCCCAAACTTAATTAACTGAATATACCAACTCTATAGGATAAAGGACAAAAACCAAAAATTATTTTAAAACCTATATAAAAAACTTTTGCCAAAATTCCATGGTCCTTTGTGATAAAACATTCAACAAACTAGGAATAGAAAGTAACATTCTCAACCTGGTAAAGGCCATCTATGAAAAAACCCACAGCTGCCCTGGCTGGTGTGGCTCAGAGGATTGAGCACCAGCCTGCAAACCAAAGGGTCGCCGGTTCATTTCCCAGTCAGGGCAGATGCCTGGGTTGCAGGCCAGATCCCCAGTAGGGGGCACACAAGAGGCAACCACATATTGATGTTTCTCTCCATCTTTTTCTCCCTCCCTTTCCCTCTCTCTGAAAATAAATAAAATATCTTTAAAAAAAAACCCCAAAGCTAACATTATACCTAATGGTAAAGTCTGAATGCTTTCCCCCTAAGAGCAGCAGTAAGATCTGGCTGCCTGCTTTCACCACTTCTATTAACATTGCACTTAATCAACAGATGCCATTTCAAATGGTATCAAAGAGAATAAAATAAGGAATACGTTTAACAAAAGAAATGCTAGACATGTACTCTAAAAACCAGAAGACGTTGTGGAAGAGATCACGGATCTAAATAAATGGAAAGATATCCTGTGTTCAAAGTGCAGAAGACTTAATATTTTTAAGATGGCAGTGCTACCAAAAATATCTACAGATTTAATGCAATTCCTATCAAAATCCCAGCTGCCTTCTCTGCAGAAAGTGACAAACTGATCCTAAAATTCACATGGATATTCAAGGTACCCAGAGTAGCCAAAGAGTCTTGAAAAAGAGCAAAGTTGGAGGACTCCCACTTCCCAAGGTCAAATCCCACTACAAAGCTGTGGTAATTGAGACCGCATGGAACAGGCATAAGAATGGCAGTCTGGATCAATGGAATAGAAGTGAAATTCAAGAATAAACTCCCACATGTATGGTCAATTCAATTTTAAAAGGGATTTCTTTGAAAGAGTCGGTCTTTTTTTTCTCTTTGAAGTCCATAGGGAAAAGAAGGATGTTTTAAATAAATGATTTCAGAATAACTGGATATCCATATGCAAAACAATGAAGTTAGGCACCCCTACTTCACACCACACCCCAAAATTAACTAAAAACGCTTAGGTTCTAAATGTAAGAACTAAAGCTGTAAACCTGCTTGAAGAAAACAGAGGTGAATCTTCATGCGCTTGACTTAGGCAGCGCTTTCTTAGATGTGACAGACCTAACATATGCAACAGCAAAATTACATAAACTGGACGTCATCAAATTTAAAAAGGACTTTTACCTAGAACCATTTGCAGCTCAGTAATGAAAAGACAACCCAGTAAAAAATGGGCAAAGGATCTAAATAGTCATGTTTCCAAAGAAAATATAAAAGTGGCTAGGAAGTACATGAAAAATTGCCAATATTCATCAACCGATGAATGGGTAAAATGTGGTATATCCATATGATGGAACACAGTCAGTAGAAAAGTGAATGAAGGACTGATGCTTGAAACAGTTTGGATTAAAGAAGCCGAAGTCACAAAGAACAAAATATTGCATGACTCCACTTACAGGAAATGTCCAGAATAGGTCAATCTACAGAGGAAAACTAGATTAATGGTTGCTTAGGGCTGGGGTGGGGGTAAGAGGAGGGTTGGGGAAGTGACAGCTACTGCGTGTGGGGTTTTGGGGAGGTAATGAACATATTCTCGAATTGATTACGGTGATGGTTGTGCAATTCCGTGAATATACTGAAAGCCACTGAACCATATACAGGAGTGGGCAAAAGTAGGTTTGTAGTTGTGGGTACCCAAAACACAGGGTTTATTCTGGTATTGTTATTTATTTATTAATTATTGCATTATGTATTATTATGGGTTTGCTTTTGCCCACCCCTGTATTTTAAATGGATGAATTGTATGGTATGTAAATTCTGTCTCAGAAAAGCTGTTTTAAAAACCCTGAACAGGTATTACTGATCTGCCCATGGTTGAGTCTTACCCCAGGAAGCATCTGTGTTTGTTGCTCTAGATTTATCTAACACATATTTACTGAGCACCAACTCGGCAAAAGTATGCTTAGACCTCATCTCTGAGATTTGGATTCAACAAGGCAGGGTTGGCTTACAGGCATCCGCCTCGATGTGCCTGCTAGCCGACTCTGCGGCTCAGCCAGCGTGGAGGACCATGGTTGTGTCGGGGCTTAATAAGTGTGTGTTTGTTAACTTCAAGGGTGAGCAGTGCACAGGTGAGTATTCTGAGGGGACGCACGGTGAGCCTTAAAGACCTTGCCTTGGTCGTGAATCACCCCGTCAGGTGGAGTTTGTCTTCGTTGGCAGGCTGACGTGCGGTGGTGGAGAAGGCTTGCTCATGAGCCATTAGAAAGGAGCCCGTGCTTCTAGGACCAAGGCTTTTGATCAGTGGGTGTTTGACTTTTGAAAGCCATGCCTGGATAGACGTGCCGATATGAGTTGCCGCTCAGTGGTGAGAGGCGTTGATGAAAATGTTCTGGAAGTAGCTGAATTACTTATGGCAGTTGACCTTGGCTGAACACCCAGCATTCATCAGAGATTGGTCGCCATGGTGTGGCATCCTTCTCCGGCCCTCTACCCTGTGATCCTCAGTGATGCTATGAAGTCACTGCTGTAAAAGGCAGACGCAGAGCCCCAGGCTCAGGAACTGGTCCAGGTCAGCGGGGGCAGTGTGGGGAAGGGTTAGGAGCACAGGCTCCGGAGTCCGAAGGGTTGGATCCAAATTTTGTCTTGATCATTTAAGAAGTGGTGTGACCACGGGCAAGCCACTTAAAATTCCTGAGCTTTAATCACATTGTCAAGTGAGAGGTAATAAGAATGGCTTTGTCAGTTCTTTGGAGGACTCAATGAAATAATGCATGGTAAGTTTTGAAGCTTGGTAGATCCTAGGTCACAGGTGGCAAACACAAGGCCCGTGGGCCGAATCTGGCCCTCCACCTTGTTTTGTCTCGTCCGGCTCCTTGTTTCTGCCCAGCGGCAGCACCGAGCTCCTTGCCCCTAGTTAAGGAGTACCATATTTTTTGGACCATAAGATGCATCTAGGTTTTAGAGGAGGAAAATAGGGGAAAAAATTTTGAAGTAAAAAATGTGGAAAAATATTTAATAACATAAATAACATTTCACCAGTGTAAATGTAAGCAGAACTCACAGCAGCATTAACAACCATTATTCCTCCCAAATTTGGTGGCAGGGAGGAACACAGTAGTTACATTTATACAATTCTAAAATTACATTCTTACCTTTGAAGGCAACCGCAAGGCTGATGTGGCCCCCGGTGAAAATGAGTTTGACACCCCTGATCCAGTGTTTAAAACACATGAGCTGTTTCTCTGGGCCTGATGGTAAAGCCTCACTCAGGTCACTGTCCCTGATGATGGCCGACATCCCTCATGGGGGACACTGGGATGCAGAGACCTTCGCTAACTGCTCCACACACCTGTAGTCGCTTAAATTAGTGTCATGCTCGTTGGGTAGAGGGGACACATGGAGCTCAAGGAGATTAGATCGCCTCCAGGGTCCCGCAGTGAAAGAGTCGTTTGAACATGGTGGTTCTGCCCCTTTCTGCCCTCTTTCTGCCCTGCTACTCTCACGCCATAGAGGGGTGAGGCCTCATGGTGAGAGCACAGCCCGGTACTGGCGAAAGGCTTAATTAGCCAGCCTTTCATCGCAATTAACTGTTCTTTTTCCCAGGTGCCTGCAATGTGCTGGGTCGGACTTTTTGTCTGAGGATGAGCCAGGAGGCATGTTGGCCAAGTTGCCGGGTAATGGAATTTAGAATTGCTTGTGGCTTACAGTGTGGGTGGGTAATTCTTCATCAGTCAGCGTCATCCATTATAATGGGAAGAAGGTGAGCTGGAAAGGCTAGCAGCCAGCACTGTCCTGGGTGGCAGCTTCGTTGTGTGCTGCATGGCGGTCTTGGCTTCCCTCTGGCTTCCTGTCCAGCTCGTGTAGGCCAGGGGGCTTGAACGGTCCACATCCCCAGGGGTGACACTCTTGCTGCACTTACTGGTTTGCGTCCTGAGACTTGAGAGAGAACAATTTTTACGCGTGGCCCTGCAGGTCAGACTTGGACAGCAGAATGTACCCTGGAAATACCGAATCATCATTACGCATTCATATGCACTACGAATGAATGACCTGCAGCTCCAAGAAGTAACTTGTGCAAGGTCTCAGGGTTAGTGGGAGGCAGGACTTGGGGGCAGTCCATGCTCCTAGTCACAGTGCCTTGGGGATGAGGACTGACAGGGGCTTGTTTGACAAACCACTGGTACCTCACTCCTGGGGACTGGCTCTTGGCAGTCCACGGGAAGCCGTCCCAGCTGCTTTTCCCAGCCAGTCAGTGATCTGGTGCCCACCCCGCATGATGGCCCTGTGGTGGGACCTCAGAGACAGAGCCCAGTCCCTGTTCCAGAAGGTCTCAGAGTCCCAACTCCCCTTCCTCCACAGTCCCTGCCTTTGGTGTTGCCATCGATCCCATGAATCTCAGCTCCTCTAATCTTTCCTGCTCTTAAAGGGACCCACGAAGAGCTTGTGTTGAGGGACAAGAGAGTCTGGACAGCAGTGAGCAGGAAGGCAGAAAAGCAGGTGCTGACGGGACCTGGAAGGCTTCCTGGAGAAGGTGGTGCATGCGAGGGGCCCTACACAGCTGTAGGTAGGGCCTGATGCTGATTGACAGCTGCCGATGGGCTTCTGATGTGAGGAGCGACAGTTTCCAGACCACGACAGGACAGAGAGGGGCTTGATGAATACTAGGGGAATGAATTAATCACACAAATAAAGGGAACAGCAAGGAAAGGACTTTGTGAATGAATGCAAACCTCAAGTAATGATAGTAATGCTCACTGGTAGCTCTTCACTTCCGTTATTCCATTAATCCCCCCATCCATCCACCATGCAGGCAGGTATTTTTTTTATAGCTGAAGAAAGTAAGACAGAGGTTGGGACTTCCCCATGGTCAAACAGCCAGGAGATGAGAGAACCGGGACTTAGTCCGTCAGTCCAGCTCCAAAACCCCCGTTCCTTTATAGCCACAAGTTTTCTTTCCCCTCCATCGTGACTCAGCAGAAAAGTCAATTTTCAGTGGTCATGATTGTTTGCTGAAAGGAGCAATTCCCTTTCCTCCTTCTCTAATTTTCTCCAACTAATTGCAAATTAGTGGTAATTTTCAAATGAAAAGAAGGATCTTGCATGCCATACATTTGTGCTTACCCAGCAGGGCGCTGGACCTGTGACAGCTCTGTCGCCATGGCAACCCGGCAGCAGGCCCTCCCTGGGTCCTTGGGAGCCTCGCCCTGGATTCCGGAGGTGGGGCTGCGTACCCTCTGGGTTAGCCGATTTCTCTGCTCAGAGGTCCCCAGCAGAGGCCCAGACTTTCCATGTTTAACAAGGCTCTGCTCTTCCTACCACTGGCTTCGATCCCCTCTATTTTAGAAGTTCAGGATTAATCGTAATAGTACTAATGAAAGAAGGAAAGAAGAAAAAAGTCCTGACAAAAAAATGTAGCCGGGAAAACAGCAAACTAAAGAACAACTTGCTTCCCCTCCTAAAACATGGGGGAATCACTGTCCTCCTCAATTCACCTGCTGCCCGGCGCAGGCTCACCTGCTCCAGGGCACCACGGCCGCAGATGGTCCTGCCGTCGGTGGTGCGGCAAGGCCTGGGGGGATGCAGGAGTGTGATGGGAGGATGCCCACCCACCCCCACCCCGGCCCAGTGTCCCTAGCAGGGGGCCCTGGACCCAAAGAGAAGATCTTTGCCGAGTTCTGTGTATTTAGGTGTGGGGTGTGTGCGTGCACATGTGCGTGTGTGCTCAACCCGTAACACTCATGGATCACTCACTCTGTACTGGGCTCTGAGGATAACACAGAGGAGGACTCCTGTCTCCTGTGTAGTGGCTGTTAACTAGTGAGGGAGACCAAGAGCCAATGAGGTGCTGCGAATGCTGTGACCACGGGGGTGCGAGTGGCTGAGTACCTCCCCAGACCTTGGGAGGAGAGCTGAATCTGGAGGGGAAAGGCAAATTGGTGGAGAGAGAAAGTAGGAAGAAACATAGCTGGGGCAGAGGGAGTAGCTGATGTAGAGGGACGGAGGTGAGACAGAGCTTCGCCTATTTTGGTTACTCCCTTGGCAGGTATGGCTAAGATGCAGGTGACTGGGGGTGGGGATTTGGGGGTAGAGAGCAATGCACATCAAATAATTTAAAAATTACAGTGAAAATGAATCGGGCACCGAGCGTTTGGGCTGGGCACCCGTGAGGAGACAGGCCCCTGCACACTCTTTAGACCGCTCAAACCACGACGGGAGGTGGGGGGCAGGGCTGGCGTTGCGTCCCTCACCCCAGCATGGCCAGAAAAACCACGCAGGAGGGCAGAGTCAAGGCCACGGGCTTTGTGGTTTCTGGGCTGCGGGAACCTTGGTGGCACCTTCCCTGGGCTCCAGGGTTTCCAGGGAGCCCATCCCATGGAGGGGGGCATCAGCAAACAGAGGGCCCCTGGCACTCACCACCTTCTCTGGGACGCCTCCCATGTCCCATCAGCACCTGCTTTTCTGCCTTCCGGCTCACTGGTATCAAGACTGTGTCCCTCAGCACAAGCCCTTTGTGGGTCCCTGTGGGAGCAGGCAAGATTAGAGGAGCTGAGATTCATGAGGCCAACAGCACGAGGCAACAGCAAAGGTGGATTGCAGGGCATCAGTGCACTGGGCCTTTTTGCGTGTGGGTCTGAGAAAGGGTTTGCTCTCGTTGGGGTTTCCCTTGAACTTCTGCCAAGGAGGGTGTGGATGGAGATGGACCATGGGGTGAGAGATGGGGCTGTTGACGAGACAGCATGGGCCCCTCGAGGCCTTCAAAGCTCCGACCGTGCCCATGTGAGGGACAAATGGCCGTGCCGAGAGCACCCTGAGTCTGAGCCTTCCCTCCAGGCAGTCCGTCCCGTGCCACAGCCACACCCACGTCCTGCAGCTGCGTCACCCCGCTGGTCTCCTGCCACCCTCCCCTGGTCCATTCCACTCTTCTCAGTTCTGCATCTTTTAAAAAAATTATCATTAATGGAGGTCAAAATTCACATACAGTGAAATGCTATTCAGTGACTTTTGACAAATGCATCACCATGCAGTCAAAATGCCAAGATATAAGACATCTGTATCCCCCCAGCAAGTTCCCACCAGCCCTGTCCAGTCCGTTGCTGCTCCCCACGGGCCCCCGCTGTTCAGGTGGCATTCACTCTGCATGTGAGTGTCTTGTACATGGAATCACACCATATCTTCTCTTCGGCGTCCGTGCTTTCGGTTTGGCTGCTGTCTGTTACCCTCTGCTCCCGCTGTGCCCTGGAGGAACCAGGGTGGCCTTCTAGAACCCCTTTCTAGAATTTTCTTTGGGATTCGTTGTACCTGAGCTGAGCATGGAGATACAAGCATGTCACATCTCTAAGGTTTTCTCTTACATCAGCATCTCGCCTGACTCAGTTCTCGGGGGCCGGGGATGGGGGAAGGGAGGGGGGTACTCAGGGGCTCCAGGAGGCAGCAACCCAGGGAGGCTGCACGGCTCAGGCCCTGGACCTGTCACCTCTCGTTGCCTCCCGCATGTAATGGGTGCCATGTGTTTATCTGTGCGCCCTTCCGGGAGCTCTAGTGAGATAATTCTTATAAAGCCTGTGGCAGGGCACCCGACTCAGCAAGTGCTCAGCCTTTGTTATGATAGAACACACTGAGAGAACATGCAGACGGGTTCCGGAGGCTCTGGAGGAGATGCTAACACCCTTCACAGGGGACCACGGTGTGAGCCGCCTCCTCCCATTCCACCAGGCCCGTGATGGTTCCAGCTGCCATTCACTGGGGACTTGATACGTGTCAGGCGCTGTTGTAAGTGCTTTGTGTGAATATTTACTTTAAGTCCTCGAAATTCTGATGATGTATGTGTGACCGAAGCACAGAGTTTAGCGACTTGTCAGCGATCACGCTTGTAACCAACCAGTGACCTGGCTGGGGTTCTGTCCTCCCAGGTCTGCCTCATGAACTTGACCTCGGGCCTATACTGGGGATATTTCCTTTAAAGCACCCCCAAATCTGGGTAAATAGGGTAGAGTTTTCCCAGGGCACGGATTAAACTGGAGTGTAGATTCTCTATCCCAAAATACTATGAAAAATCAGAGGTCTGAACACGGTTCTTTTAAGTAACAAGGAAGGCAAAAAAAAAAAAAAAAAAAAAGAAGGATGGGATTTGTAGCCAAGCAATCAGCTGGAACAAATCTTTCTTCACAAATCAGGTTTATAGTCAAGGAAAAGAAAAGTATACATACTGAATAGTGTCATTTAGGATTAATCAGAGACAAAGTGTTCCTTGAGTGTGTGGCATTCAGGGTACTCGAATTTGCATTAAAAAAAAAGGATCAGGTTTTGCTAAGAGCAGTCAACAGTTGCAGCTATGAAGTGCTACACAAGTTGGTCCCCTTCCTGAGTGTCCCCAGTCACCACTGAGGATGACATCTGAGCGCACTGCTAGAGGAAGAAAGGGGCACAGGGAGGGGTGCGTGGTGCTGTGCTCAGGTCTCTGCCCCATTTCAGGAGCCTCCTGTGGGGCGAGGACAGGGACGGCCCCCGCTCTGAATCGGATGTTCTTACCCAAGCGTCTTCTCCGCAGACCCGGGGGCTGGGTCTTCAGGCCCACTGGAGATCTCTCTATCTTAGCCCCGATCCCTTGGGCTTGCCATGAGATTTTGTGTCCTTTGTCCTCACAGGTTCCCCCCCAATTCATTAGCATATAACAGTGATTTTCAACCTTTTTCATCTCATGGCACACATAAACTAATTACTAAAATTCTGCAGCACACACAGAAATATATTTTTTGCTGATCTGACCAAAAAAATAGGTATAATTTTGGACAGCTATTGTGTTGGCTGTTGGCTGTTGGTTTTTGTTTTTTGTTTTTAAATTTTATTTGACAATCTAAGGGAAAAGAGGTCGGTGCCCCTGACTAGCCAGGTACTGCATGTTTTAAAAGTTCTTGCAGCACACTGGTTGAAAATCCCTGCTCTGTAACAAGAGGGCTTTTTATCCCCACCCATTTCTGTTTCTTTGGGTTTAATGTCTTGGAATCTCAGTTACATCCTGGTGCAGTGGTGATAATAATAGTGGGCTCAACAGAATCACTGGGGTTCAAGTGCATCCTAGGGAAAAGCCTGTTGTGGGAGAAACCCCCAGGTCACAGCAGTCTCTTCCCCCTTAACAGTTCTGTCCGTGGAAGCAAGAGAAGCTTTCTTCATTGTTCTCTTTGCTTAACCTCCGACCCCAGTCTCCAGGTGCTCAGGAGAGGAACTAGCAGTACCTTCCCTAGCATCGTATTTTTTCCAGTCCTCTAACCTCCTGAGGAATAAACCAGCCACAGTCATAACAGAATCCATAAGGAATACATTTCCAACCATGACAATAATGCTAGTTGTTATTGTTAATGATACTCAAGTATACCGTTGTTAATAAGTACTTATCAACTGAATAAATGAAATGATTGTTCATATTCACAACTACTGTGCCAAGAAGTCCCATCCCCACCCACCCATTTTACAGGTGAGAAAACAGAGGTTTATAGAGATTAAATGACTTCCGAGTGAAGAGTGTCGCAGAGCTAGCGTTCAGAGCTGGCACATGTGCGCCCCGATCCCTCAAGGGAGTCAGACCGCAAGCCCCCCAACCTGCTTCCCCTGGGAAAGGTCTGCTCTTGAAAGCGTTGCCTTGACTTGTAATTTATGTGCAGATCCCAGCCGGTGGGGTAGATCCTAAATTTATGATGCACGCTCAGGTCTTTCCTGACCGGTGCTCCTGGAATTTCATCAGGCCGACCTGCAATTGTTGTGGTAAATGTTTACACATCTATAAATTATTATTAGGCAAGTGGAGCAAGGTCAGCCTTTATCTTTGAAGGTGCTGGGAACAGACTCCAGAGACTTCCCCACAGATGGAGGGCCGGGATCTGATTAAACGTGGGCAGTGCTGGTGTCCTGTAGAAAACACTGTTCTTGCTGTTACTTTTGAAGCCCCTGTTGGGCCATCTTTATTTTCACCCTTTTACTGATTGTTTTGTGAGAGATGCCATTTGAAATCACTAATGACTGTTGAGAGTTGAGCTCTGTACTCAGGAAGCAAAGCCCAAGACGGTTTTGGGGTTTCAGGATGAACCTTACTTTTACTGCATATTTTTTGTTATTTGTTTAGACTCACACCTCCCTTTCTACCTTCCTTATACTTTTGGTATCACATTCTAATCGTTAAAAATTTCCGTAATAAATTGAAGAAATGTTTACAAGTGGAAAGGAGCTAATCCACAGGACTGAACCCCCGCTGTGTCTCAGGCACTGCTATAGGTTTGTCCTCTAATGTGACAACTGCGCGAGGTTGGTGTGGCTGCCGTGACTTTTGAGTGGTGGAGACTCAAAACTCAGGGTTCGAGTTTCTCTGTCGCGGTCCTGTGGTAGGACAACGTGGAGTAGGTCTGTGTGGCTGCAAACCTAGTTCTTTCCCATCTCCACCCTTAGGCTTAGTCCCCAGAGGGCACAACTTTTGCCTCCCCGACATTTCACTACTGACAGCCTACGGTTGACCTGAAGCCTTACCGATATTGTAAGCAGCCGGTTAACACATATATTCGTATGTTTATGTATTATATACTGTGCTCTTACAATAAAGTAAGCCAAAGAAGAGAAAATGCTGAGAAAATCATAAGGAAGAAAAACTACATTTACAGTATTGAAAAAATATCCATATATAAGTTCAAAACCTCTATTGTTCAAGGGTCAAGTGGACGGCCATCGCCAGAATGTAGTATCGTGTGTGTGTGTGTGTGTGTCCTGTGTTTCTAAAGTCTCTTTATAGGAGGGGTGGGTTAGAGACGTGCTCTGCCATACAAAAAACTAAATTGGAAACCAGTATTTTCTGAAGCCACAAAAAGAGTTAAATAGAATCCCTGATGACTATAGCTTCAAAGTCTGTAACTCAAAACCAAAGTGTCCCCTCTGTACTTAGGGAGAGTCTGGGATATGCTCCCCTGGTGCCCTTAGACTGGGGACATTCAGCCCGCAGAGGATAATTATTGGCATTTGAGCTTTTCTTTCCCAAAACACTAAGGCAAACTCTTTCTACTGCTCTGCCTGCCTCCTGGGGTCTCTGCCTTATTAGTGAGAGAACTGCAAGGTTGGGCTCATTACTGTGGCCTCCTCTTTCCTTTCCTGGCCCACCCCCTCTTTATTCAGCCTACCCCTTAAAGTATAAATGCCTTTTGTAACTGAAAATACAAGGATTCCATCAGCAAATGAATACTCAGGTTCAATGCCAGTCACTGACTACCCACTGTGTGCCAGGACCTTTCACATTTAATCACCCAGCAAAGAAATTTGACTCAATCCAGCTCCTACTGTGTGTCTGTTCCTTTGTCCAGCGCTGTGGGAGTTTGTAAGGAATGAGTGGTCTGGAATTAGCTCTCGGGGTCACGTGGTCTGATGGAAATGGCAGTAGATAGGATCTAGAAACGGTGAAGGCCAAGGAGATGGTGCCAGACCATAGAATACGTAATGCCCCCTTATATAACTTCCAGAGTGAGGCAGGATCTCACCTTTAAGGAAGGTGAAGCCCCCCTATTTGTAAGAACTGACAACACTAAGTTGTTTATGGAGATTTCTCTCGGCCCCTCTCCTGTTTGCTAGAGGGACAGAAGAGCAGCCCACCAGGACCAGGAAAGACCCTGCAATAATTTCCACAGGTGTCCCCACATACACTGCAGTTTCAGTTACCCACAGTCAATTGTGGCCTGAAAACATTAAATGGAAAATTCCAGAAATAAACAGTTCCTAAATGTCAAGTTGTGCTCACCATTCTGAGCAGCATGATGACCTTTCGCACCACCCCGCTTCGTTGCACCCTGGACGGGGATCCTGCCCTTGCCCCGCATCTCCCCAGTGTGGGCCCCCACCTGTTTGTCACCGAGTAGCCATCTTATCATCAGATCGACTGTCCCAGTATCGGTGTCACAGCACTGTGCTCAGCAACCCTCGTTGTACTCAATAACTCCTCCACAGCCATTCGCGTGAGTTTTGTTACTGTATGTTGTTACGACTGTTCTACATTATTGTTGTTGGTACTCTCTTACGGTGCCTAATTTATAAATTAAACTGCATCCTGGGCATGCCTGGGTAGGAGGAAACAGTAAGTACAGGGTTTGGTACTATCCTCAGTTTCAGGCATCCAGTGGGGACTTGGAGCAAGGATGAGGGGGGCAACTGTGTTTAGAACCCATCAGAAATACCTTGCTTGGCCTGCACACCTGGTCACAGGTATCTTGACTGCAAATGTTTAAGCTGACTACCTGCCTCTAGAGAGGCATTCATTCCTTAGAATCTTCTAAGAGAAACACAATTATTAGTTGAGTGGATTCAGCTCACTTTACGAAATTTACCCCAAATTAACCTAAACATAGCTACCGGTCTGTCTGGTCAGTTTATTACAAATGACTTGAGTATAGGTCTAGTTTCATGACCAATCCCTTCTGTCTGGACCTTGGGACCACCTTTATGAGGAGTGACAATGAGAATGTCCAGGTCTCGGGCTGATCCACAGCCTTATCCCATCACAAGGGTCTTCATTGTCTGATGGCTCCTGACTGTTTCCTGCAACTTATGTTAGGAAATTGGGTGGAAAGGTTAAAACAAAGGGCCAAGACAGCTTTTTCATTTTATCCATGAGCTTCAGGTATCCAGGTTCTCCTTAGTATCATGAATGATCGAAAAGCCAAGTGTGCCGTCATCTACGGGGCAAGCCATGCTCTTCCCTTGGCCTCAGTGTCCCCAACGGTCCTATAGCAAGTGCCATTCCTTAACTCCTTCCTCATCTCTAAAGCGTAGGGGTAGGGGTCCCTAACTGTGCTCCAAGCTCTTAAATGCCATGGCATTCTGGCATTCCACGCCCCACTTAGAGACGGTTGACTCCCTTGAGAGACATTTAGAACAGCTCCCCTCCGGAGGTTTAAAACATGCATGGGAATTCTTGGACATCCCTCCGGTGTAGAGATGGGCTCCATGTCCTGAATCCTTGAGTCTTGATGAACTTGTGATGACTTTAACCCGTACAACAGGGCAGAAGTGACATTCTCAGACATTGGAAAGTAGACCGTAATGGCTCTGTAGCCTTTATCTTTGTTGCTGGAATCAGTATCTGGGGGCCCGGGGGCTGCCATGCTGGAAAAGGCCATCTGTTCCAGTTGACCATCTGAGTGGAGCCCAGCCTTCTGATCATCCCCATCAAGTCATGGGGATGAAGAAGACTTCAGATGACGCCAAGTCACTCCTGGCCACTTGAGTCTCTCCAGCTGAAGACTCAGCCATTGCTGAGCAGACAAGCCATCTCCTCTGTGCCCCATCTGAATTCCTTACCACAGCGTCTATGGGAATGTTAAGTAGTTGTTGGTTATGCTACTAAGTTTGGGGTGGTTTGTTACACAGCAGTACTTAGGCAGACACCCTTAGAGTGGCACCTGGCAGGCCTTTTGAGACGAAGCTTACAAGGGTCGCTGGGAGAGCTCTAGCCTCTCCTGTGTTTGTGTGTCCACGTTGGGGTGTGCAGGGAGCCTTTGCCTCTTCTTCCCCGAGAGGTGCGTATCTGAAGAGACCTAACAAGTCACCTTTTCAAGAGGGTCTCTTTTCTCTTTCACTGGCACCTTCACCTGTCTGCCGTATTCCTTCCTGTGCAGAAATTCCCCCGGCCCCCTGCGCTAGTGCTGCTTGGGAGCAGACCCCCACCTTGGCTGCACGGGGAGGGCCTCAGAGCCGGGACCCTCCCCGCCCAGCCTGTCACAACTGTCCATCAGGAAGGAATGCTGGGCTTTCCAGCAGAGAGTCTGCCTGGGGCCTGGAGGTGGTAACAGGTCACACGTGCCGTGTTTTTACTACACATGAGATGGTATAGGAAGTGCTTCACACCCTTCTACCCATCGACTCGTCCCAGCCCCCGAGACAGGTACTCCTGTGCTTCCACTTTACAGATGAGAACTGGGGGGCTTAGAGGAGCTGAGTCAGCACCCACATGGTGTCCACTGCCGAGGTCCCATCTGGACATTTAGTTGTGAACAACTAAATTAAGTGTGGATAAGTGTGGAAGGCTGTGAAGAAGAACCCCTCGGACTGGGATCTCAGGAGCAGAGCAAAGGGGTGACCCTCTCTTCAGGTCCGACCTGGAGGAAACAGGCCAGACACACAGCTGCCAGAGCCCACGAGGCCTGACGTCAGACTCACACGGGTCTCATGCACTTGACCCCTCCTCTGTCCTGCTGCTCAGAAAGACTGGAGGTCTCTCTGCAGTGGTGAGGAGTGAGGTCTTGAGTTGCTCGTGCCAACTGTACCTCAGTGTCCCCGTCTGACACTCGGGAGTAAAATTTTTTCTCCTGCAAGCATTGAAAAGCTTTTGACGGACCTCAGGGTGTCCTATTTGTGCTAAAGTGTTTGCAACCTCTTGGTCTTTGTGCACTTTGAGGAATTGGCCTGAACTTCTCTCCTCAGTGGCCATTGTATTTTGAGATGCATAGTTTTTGAGTTCCAAAAAGAAGCTTAACAAAACTTTGGTTAAACACTAAACCTGCCCCTTTGTTTTGCCTTTGACAGAAACCCAACGCCCTCAGGTTGTGTGACTGTCAGCCCCAGAGCATCCCCGCCCCTCACTTGCAGGGACAGTGTCTTGCATCCTAGAGGTCAGGCCCATTCACGTGAGCTGTTAAGGGTTTGCTTTTGCAGAGGGCCGGTACTCTGCCTATAATTCAGCTCACCTCCTCTGCGCCGGGCCCAACGCTGAGTGCAGCTATGAAGCCCAACAAGACCACCGGCTCTTGCTGTGCCCTCTCCCCCCACCCCCACCCCCCACCCCCACTCCGCAAACCAGTCACCAAGTGCTGTTCACTCTTCATATGGCCTTCTTAACACTTCCTGCCTCTAGTGTCCCCATCTGTCCTTGCTGTGCCTCCCTTTGTTGGGCCCTTCCTCTGCTTTGCCTGCCACATTCTCACAGCAAACCAAGCTGGCCTGGTAGCCTGACACTTCCCATGTCCCCTCTGATCCGTTGTCCACATCACAGCCAGCGAGATTCTTTGAAAATGCAAATGCCCCACCTTGTCCGTGGGAAGGGGCAGGGGCTCCCTGAAGCCGTGGATGTGATCAGAGCCCATTTCCCTGTCTCTTCCTTCCCATGGAATACACGCTCGTTGTACCTCCACGTTCCCAGCAACCCACGCAGTGTCTGCTGCGGAGGTTGTGTCTGGGCCTTTTGTCGTGCGTGAATGAGGAGCGGTTAGTGTGCAAGGCTAGGAAGAGAAACCCATCAGATCATGGGAGGAGGACAAAAGATGTCACCTGCTTTTGGGTCTGAACCTGGGAAACCGGCTGGGCACACAGCTGCGGGTGCCAGGAGGTCAAGAATCCAGGCCGGTGAGATGAATGGTAAGGGCAGTGGGGTGGCAGAGACCCGCCAGACAGGGCGGTGTGATGGGACATGGGCCTCAGGGCAGGAAGGAGCCATGAGCCAGGGACTCACTGAGGCCTGGCATGGAGGTCCGGGTCTGTGGGCACCCTCTAACCCAAGTCCCGATCACTTCTCTACTCTTCCTCACCCTGCTGCGCTTGCTATAGCCCTGGGAGGCTTGCCTCATCTTTCCGAGCCTCAGTTTCTCAGTATGTTGAAAGAGGGTTGAACCACATTGAAGAATGAGGCCACTTCTTCCTCTGACAGTGTAGAACCCTCCAGGGAGGAGCAGTCTGGAGAGAAGGGTGTGGTGTCTGGAATCAGATCCATGTTCGAGTCCCAGCTCTACCCCATGCTACCCATGGGAACTTGGGCATGGTATTTAACATCTATGAGCATCAGTTCCATGATCTGTAAAATGGGTCATATCAGCCTCATGTGGGTTCCAAGAAGAGTAAATTCGGTGTGTAGAAAGAAGGTAGCACCTCCTGGTGCTTTCTGAAAAATTGTTGCTGGGTAAGTGAAGACTTGCCCCGTGGCAGCCCCATCCCCTGCCCTCTCCCCTGGGCTCTGTCATCATCGTGCTTCTGCTCCCCAGCCCACCCTGCTTGCTCCAGTCTTTGCCTCCTGTCTGTCCCTGGCTCGTGAACTGCCCTGGCACTCCCTCGTGCAGAAGAACAATTTTTACATCCTTGCCTTTGTGTGAGCTCTTGACATATGTTAATGTTTGGCAAATCAGCCTGGAACAGAGCAGGGAGCCCTTCCAAACACAAGCCTGAAGGCAACAAATAAATTACTTTGCAGCAAGGGTTCTGCCTGTTACAAGTTAAAACTTAACAAAGAAAACAATTCCCTTCTGTTCTGGACGCCCTGGAAGCTGTGGGCATCCTCGCCTCTGGGTCAGGACTGCACTTGCGCTACAGCCAGGGAGGGACCGTCATCGAAGGCACCGCGCGCCCTGTCTTGCGCAAGACCCTTCACACCCGTGTTACAGACGAGGAATGGCGGCTTAGCGAGGTTAATTGCTTGTCCAAACTCACCCCTAAAGTAAATAGCTGAGGCCAGACTTGAAATCAGGTAGGCCTGTTGGATTCCAAAGCCTGCGTGTTAACCCTTCACCTTCATGCCTCCTAGCATGTACAAAGTGGAGAGGATCACTTTTTTTTTTTAAGAGGAAGGAGAGCATTTTAGATTTCCTTTGGCTCCAGCATGGATTGATGAGAGGTGGGAGTGAGAATAGAGATGGGGGACCAGGTACAAGGTTGAGTGATTGGCAGGGAGGGCCAGGAAGGCGGAGAATGACCTGGCACCCAGATGCCCAGGGCTTCCTCCAGGCATGCGTGCAGTGTAGCTGTGGTAGTGAAGGGCCTGTTTGTACCCACCGTGGGCTTCTGCCTTGGTCATTTTGGGGGGTCTCTCCACCTTGTCGTCTCTTGGTCTAGCACAGTGTGGTAGATTGTTCCCAAAGAGGACCACAAAAATTCTTCCCAGGCCTTTGTCCAGTCTGCTCTGCAGCCTAACTCTGCGTTTCCTCCCGTCACGCAGCAGAGTCTTCCTCCCCACTCCTCTGAATCTGAATGCAGTTTGGTCAGTGGGAATAAGGAAGTGCAATGTAAACAGAGACTTGAGAGGTGCTCGCGCACTTGGGCTAACTCTCTCTCTAGCTGCTCTTTGGAACCCTGGGACCTCCAGGCGAGGGTGCCCGAGCTAGCCTGCTGGAGCACGAGAGGCCACACGGAACCATGACGCGCAGACCCAGCTTCCAGCCAGGCCGCCAACTTCCTGCAGCGCGAGCCAGGCCAGAGAGACCACGCAGCACAGGCGAGCCACCGGCTGACCACGGAGATCGACCGAGTCGGCCCAGACCAGGGGACCTGCCCCGCTGACCCGCAGAATCAAGAAACATGCACATTTGTTGTTTTAAGCCAATAAGGTCTGGAGTGGTTTGTTTTTCAGCAAGATAACAGAGAATATCCGAGTCGATAGGAAGAAGAAGCTGGAGGGGGCGTCTTTCTTGTTTCTGAGCTTCCACTGCCTTAGGGCCTGAGGTACCTCCTGTGCAGCACATAGAGAGTCTACCCACCTTAAATTTTTTTTAAAAAAAGCTGTCCTGGGTCAGAGTGGAAGCTGACAGTCACCTCATCCCCCCTCTTTTATTTCCCAGCTAGACTCTAGGCTCTTGGGGGCAGAGGTCCTGGCCAAGAGCCCAGACTACCTTCTGAAGGTGTTTAGACGCCTTGAAAGTTTTTGCTCATTTGTTTTCTTTAAAATAGGAATTGAAGCTATTCTGTATTGTGATCATGTTGATGGTTATACAACTGTATGCATTTGTCAAAACTCACAGAGCTAGCTATACACTGAAATGGGTCAACTTTATTGTATTTGTATTTGTATTATACTTTCCATAACAAAATATTGAAAAGTTAGAAAACGATTTTTGAATGGCAAAGAATGAGTATTTCAATGAACTCTGAGGACTCTCAAGGCCCATCATGAAAGCCACCACGTGACTGGGACTGCATGTCGTTGTACAGATGTCATTAACAAAAGTTCTTTGTAATTCTAATTTTAATGAATAATTTAGCTAGAGAAATTACATCATGATAGAATGACAAAAAATTAGGAAAAAAAGCATATTTATTGTTAACATAATCTAGTTACATTCCACTGATGGGAAGATGGAGTAGATACACTTTGCCCTGTTCCTCTTGCTCAGTACAACTAGAAACTCTGGATATTAGAAATAAAGCGAGCATAGTAAGGCACCGAGAGGTGGAGGGAAGAAGCCAGACCAGCTAGGGATATTGGGACCAGAGGAATGACACAATCATATGTCCTTAGATTTTCTTTTTTTTAAAAGATTTTATTTATTTATTTTTAGAGAGAGGGGAAGGGAAGGAGAAAGAGAGGGAAAGAAACATCAATGTGTGGTTGCCTGTCATGCGCCCCCTACTGGGGACCTGGCCCACAACCCAGGCATGTACCCTGAATGAGAATTGAACTGGCGACCCTTTCGTTCACAGGCCCACACTCAATTCACTGAGTTATACCAGCCAGGGCTTCAGATTTTCTTTTTTGCTTCATTTATCCCAGATTTGTAGCCAAAGAATCTAGCAACCCAGAAACACAGTTACAGACAAAAAAAAACACCCCTAACAAAAGCCTATTCTCTTTAATCAAAGAACCAGGAAGAGGTAGCCTAAGAAGATAGCAAATTTTAATACAATTACCAGTCTGCTATAGCCAAATGACTCAGAACAAGGAGGGGCTCCATCCTCATCTGTTCCAGCAAAGGCCAAGTGCAGTACCTAGGCTTCCAGTTTGCCAGGCTGTCACGAAGCTACAGAGAACACCTCACCTGGCAATGCCAGAGAAGTTCAAGTGGGGACTTGTATCCCTGCTGGTGGTAATGGAGAGCTTCCTCTCCGAAATGGAGACCCTGTGGAGAACCTGGACTTCTACCCTTAATGGGATGATGAATTACCTCCCCCCTATCCCTGCTGGGGTGTCAGAGGAGGCCTCCCCAAGAGTTCAGACTTCGACTACGGCCCATCTGAAACTGTATGGGGTCAGTGGAGGTTTGCATGGGGAGCAGTAATGAGCCACTTCTCCCTCTCCTAGACTGAGCGGTATCAGTTGGAGGTGTACTGGGGAGAGGGAACTCCCACCCGCCCAGCAGGAATGAGGTTGTCAACAAAGGTCAAGTGGGGAAACTGGTCTTCTACCCCCACCTGGAAGTAATGATACAGTGCTCACTTCCTCTACCAGAGGGGCGTCAGAAAAAGCAGGAGGTTAAAATAAGCTTCAGAGCGTCATAACGCAATACCCAACACACGTCCAGGTTTCAGCAGAAACCGAAATCATACCCATAACCATAGGATCTCAAACTGAAGGCAAAGAAGCAACCAGTAGATGCCAACACTGAGGTGATAGGTTAAAATGATCTGACAAGGGTTTCAAAGATGCTTTCAAAAAATGCTTTAATGAACAGTTAGAAAAACACTTGAAATAAGTGAAAAAAGAAAAAGTCTCGGCTAAGAAATAAAGTCTCATTAAGAAGAGGAGATGTAAAGAAGAACCAAACGGAAAGTTTATAACTGAAAAATAAAATAATTCAGATACAAAGATCACTGGTAGGTTTAATGGAAGAATGGAGGTAACTGGGATGAAGAATCGATGGACTTAAACACAGAGAGTATCCAGTATGAGCAACGGAGAGAAAATAGTCTGAAAGCTAAATAACAGAGCATCAGAGACCTGTGCAATTATATTTTTTAAAAAGATCAAATGTTTGTGAATTGAAGTTTTAAAAGGAAAGGAGAAATAAGGTAAGCCTAAAAAAAATCTTGAAGAAAATCGTAGTTTAAAACTCACCAAACTGACCATAAAACTAGAGAGTCAAAAAGCTGAGTTTTATCAAAAAGGATAAAACCAAAGACATCTTTATCGATAGTCATCGTACTCAAACTTGTGAAAAAATTAAAACAAAGATAAAGTCTTACAAGCAGGAAGAGAGAAACGATGTCTGTGGGGGGAGGGGAGGGGGCAAGTTGGATGACAGAAACCAGGACAGAGGCCTGCACAGCAGCACAACGTGTCCAAGGGCTGAAAGGATAGGATTGCCAACATGCAGTTTTATATCCGGCAAAATATCTTCCAGGAATCAAGGGGGAAATCAAGTCATTCTCATATGGAGGAAAACTAAGAGAATTCGTCACTGGCAGACCTACCCTAAGAGAATGTGTAAAGAGAGTCCTATAAACAGGAAGGAAATGATAAAGGAAAGAATCTGGGAACATCAGGAAGAAAGGAAAAAGAAGCAAAAATATGAGTAAATCAATAGATTTTCCTTCTCCTCTGGGGTTCTCTAGATTATGTTTGAAGC
Organism: Trachops cirrhosus; assembly: GCA_028533065.1. Lineage (NCBI taxonomy): Eukaryota > Metazoa > Chordata > Mammalia > Chiroptera > Phyllostomidae > Trachops > Trachops cirrhosus. Next base: position 11,930,483 of record CM052550.1, on the reverse strand, counting down.
TTGAAGCAAAAATTATAACATTGTCTAATGTGGTTATATAGGTATTTAAAGAAATGGTTAAGACAATTATGTTATAAATGAGCAGGGTAAAGGAATATAAAAGGATGTAACAATGATAGCTCATTTGTATATAGTACAATACCTAGAGTGACCACCAAAAAAATCTATACAAAGAGATACACTCAAAACCACTATAGATAAATTAAGATGGAATTCTAAAAAAAATGTTCAAGTCATCCACAGGAAGGCAGGAAAAGGAAACTGAGAAATGTAAGCAGAAAAGTAACCATCAGGAAATGAAAATTAGAACAGCACACTTAAGCCCTGAATATCAATGATTACACTACATGTAAATGGACTTCATGCACCAACTAAAAGGCAGAGATTGGTAAAGTGGATTAACAGTCATGTCCCAACTACACGTTGTCTATAACAGACCCACTCCAATTATAATGTTAGATGCAGCCTGAAAGTAAAATATGGAGAAAGATGTATACATAATTTAAAAGATCAGGAGTGACTGTATTATTATGAGCTAAAGTAGACTTCAGAGCAAAGAAAGTTACCGGAGACATAAAGTATGCTCCATTGAAGGGTTTTAAATAGAAGAGTGATGTTGGATCTTGGCGTTAGCAAGAACTCTGCTTTATGGTGTTCCAAGGGAGGTCCTGAGGCTGGTTCAATACCAGAGTCTAAGAGAACACAAGGGGAACTGCTTAACTATGTGATCCTGGTTTTATCTCTCGAGGCATCAAATCTCTGGGCTCTTAAATCTCTATTATAATGGGTGGTATATTGCACTGTGCTTGTTTCTTTGTGTATCAGCCTCCCCTGCCCTCCCTCTCCCCCTCCTGCAGCTGAGAATCCAGGATGCACTGAGTCTGGTTCACTTTCTCGTCCCCCAGTGGGTAGGCTGTGGAATGGAATGGAGGGGCGGATGGTGTTGGCCTCTCAGGTCTCAGGAAGGAGTGGCTAGATCGGGGCTGTAAAGCTGTTGTGCAAGGGGAGAGGAAGATGGGGATGGAGGCTCTGGTGACCTCAGTAGCTGGCGGCGCCCCTGCCTCATGTGTGAGTTCTCTGCCTGGGACAGCACCAGACCTCATCCCCATAAAAACGCGTGAATCTTCAGCCTCCTCCTCCGGGCAGCAGGGCCCCGTGTCCACGCTGCTTCAGTCAAGGCAGTTCATTCCTGTCTTGGACACGCTGCACTTCTCAGCTCAGGCAACTCTCTTGTCTACTTGGGGGTCCCTGGAACCCCAGACCAGCATGCCAATCCCATTTGGGGGCTGTTCCCTTGTAATTTACCCAGCCTCAGAGGTTGGATCCAAAAACTCTGTGCTGGGAATCAGGAAGTCTTGTTCTTTCCATCAGCAACTTGCTGCAACCTTAAACGAGTATCCTGTCCTTCTATGTCTTAGTTTCAAAATGTGTGGAAAAAGAGAATGAGTTTAAATGAGCCACGGAAGGGTTTCTTCAAAGGAAATCCTAGAAAGTCTTGCATGTTACACGAAAAACTTGGCACTAGAGGAATGTTTGCCCTTGCCCTGTAGGGGCCCTGCAGGGAACTCATATTGGATCACTGTCCTTCTAGATGGACTTCTTTGCAGCTCTGGCATTTTCCACCATCGCTTCTCAATGCAAAGGTCCGGGCTGCTTGTCAGGGTTTCCTCCTCCATTACGGAACCCCTCCACATGTTGGCCAAGGCACACCGAGAAACTCCAAAGAGTGACTTTCTCCTGTTCCAGTGCCTGCTACCATCGTAGAATAAGTAAGGTGTTACTTCTCAGGGCTGTGCCAGACTGTGCCCTCCTTCTCCCTGAGAGGTGGAGGTGGAATTCTCATGACACCATATTGTCCTGGGCCTGACAGTTGTCCTGACTAGCCTGATGCTTTCTGGGAGCTGGTGACCATGGCTGATGATAGCTTGAAGGTCACACTCTTTGAGTTTAGCAGGTGGGGATCCAGGAGCCCATGCAGGGAGGGATAGCTGGCCAGGAGAACAAGCTCATTTTCACTGTGGGGCATTCCTGACCGCCTCCCCACCCCCAGGGGTAGAGCACTGTTCTCTTCTTTATTTCCACAGGGGCCAGGCTTTTCCCATCAGAGCACGAGCCAGGCTCTGCTGTTACCAGTCACCTTCCCAGGAGATCATGAGTCTGGCGGAGCCTGGAATGGTGTTTTGCACCTCTTGCTATCTCTTCTGCCCAGCATCGGGTCTGGCTCTGAGCAGGAGACCTACAGGGACTTGCAAATTGAAATGCACAGGCTCTGTCTGTGGCTTCTTCCCAGCTGCAGTTACAGATGGTAAATTCCTCTCCAGGTGGTTGTTGACCTAACAGGTGCACACATGGAAGGCCTTCCCCTTTGCAGAGCATTTGCATGTCTGATTTATTATTAGTAGGAAGTGGTGGGTCTGGAGCAGATCCAGAAAACAGTCAGACATGTGAGTAAAGAGGCAACAGCTCCTAGGAGGAAAGTTTAAAGCAAATACAGTCCCTCAGTCACGGGCAGGAAAAACGGGACATACTGCAGGAGGTATCAGACCTGTGAGGCGTCTTTGGGAAAAAGACATCCCCTCTTCTCTACTCTCCTTTCTCCCTCCCGCCTGCCTGCCTGGGGCAGACATGGACGGGGGTCTTACCATGCGCTGGGCACCGTTAGGGGGTGGGAAGGATAAAGAGGTTAATTATGCATATTCTATGCCTTCAGGACACTTGCAATATGGTCAGAGACAGAACATGAATAGCTGTAATAAAAAATTCAAGATTAGGTTGTGTGAGAGGTCAGCGGGAGGAAGCAGAGATCACTTCTGGCTTGGGTGTTTGAAGAAAGCTACATGAAGGAAGGGGTGAACTTTAACTTGAATTAGTGGCGGCTTTGAATCAAATAGGGGAAATCATGAGGAATGCAGACTTTATCCAGGCAGACTGCTCTGAATCCTGATACACAGCTGAGTGGCTGTGTGGCCTTCATGAAATCACTGCCCTTCTCTGAACCTTGGCTTCCTCCACTGCCAACTCGGTTAAAACGTTCTCCTGCAATCGCCATTCCTCCTGCAATTCGTTGGTCTCTCTCCACCTGTTTGTCCCTATTAGCACACACACATTGTAATAACCACAATTAAAACTAAACCGAAGCCTCTCCTTGAAACCACATCCTCTTTCAGCTCCCACCCGTTTCACTGCTCTTAGAATGAACTCCTCGCGCGAGTTGTCCAGTTGTCTCTCTGTCCCCTGCTTGCATTCTTACTTTCCTAGCTCCAGCCAGGCTGTTGCCCCTGTCATTGAACTGTAACTGTGAGGGTCACAGTCACCAATAACCTACATGACGGAAAACCCAGAGGTCAGTTCTTCGTCCGAACCTCACTTGACTTAGCAGCATTGTTGACCCAAGTGACCAATCTTGCCTCCTCCATGTGGCTTCCAGGATGCCCGCCACCGTGTCCTCCACGTTCCCAGGTTCGCTGTGTCCTCCACGTTCCCGTGTGCCTCTTTGGAGTTGAGTCTCTCTTCCGTTTCCTCTGCATCTCCCTGAGCTTCATTTAAACACTGAGCCAGCCCACAGCCCGGTCCCTGGACCTTTTGTCTGTCTACTCACACCCCTTCGGTGATCTCATGCAATACTGCTCTGACATTCTCCCAGTGACCTCCTTACTCGGGACTGTGCCCTGAACTCCCGACACAGACGCACGGCTGCCTACTGACCATCTTCTCTTAGAAGTCTCATTCGCATCTGAGTGCGCTCATGGTGCTGTTGTCAGTGTTACTTAACATATATTCTAACTATCTATTGGTCATTTCAAGGGGAGAATTTGAAGCATGAGGAATTACATCTTTGAAAACACTTGCACCCTTAGGTGAAATAGGGCTTTTATATTCTTTATGTTTTCATCAGCGTGATGAAACCATATTACACAAAGCTTGGAATATAGCGGGGGAAGCATATTTCCCCCACACTGTCATGAAGAGACACACGCAGTGACTGGTTTCATGTCGGCACGGTCCCCTTGGTCTCAGCGCAGTCTTCGTCACCGCTGCCCTGGGACTCCCAGGCTGTGAGGGAGGACAGACACGCAAACAGCAGTGACCACAAAGGGAAATACGTGTCAGTCTGGAGAGTGGTGCGAAGCAGGGCCCTGGAGGAGGAAGTGTGGCCACTGACTCCCTCCAGAGGAGGGAGATGACGAAGGTGGGCCTTCATCAGCGAGGAGGGCGTTCGTGAGCACGCTGCTCCGAGCTGCATTTCTGAAAGCTGATAGGAATGCGGGCTGGGCGCAGGCGCAGACCCATTCGGGGGCCTGGCAGCCTCTCTTCTTCCCCTGGACATGTTCCCAGGGAGCCAAGGGACTTTATAAAAATGAAGTATCGGAACTCCGACGTGTGCACGACGTTGCGTCAGGCGGTGTCACCGCTCTGCAGGGAATGCACGGCTTCTCTTCCATTGGGCTGTCTCGCTCTTGGAACTCTGGGGTATTGAACGCACACGGAAGGTGACAGAAAGTGGTGAAACAGATTATATGTATATACCAGGCTGATTTAAGCAAAACAGTTATTTTGCCACATTTGATTTGCATTTTCTTCAAGGGAAGGAAAGTATTATATGTTGAAGCCATCTTTGTAATCCTTCTGGATTAATTTCCCTTCCTCTCTCCTTTCTAAGAAGTAAACACTATTTTGAAGTTGATACATGTTTATACTATACTATATGTTTATTTTCTTTCACTACCTAAGTGTGTGGCTTTAACTTCCCTCCCTCCTTTCCTCCCTCCCTCCCTCCCTCCCTCCTCCCTCCCCTTCCCCCTTCCTCTCTCCCTCTCTCTCTCTCACTCCCCTCCCCCATCTCTCTCTCTTTCTTTTTCCCCCCTTACCCATCTATTGTATGATAGGTAGAAGCTTCTGTTTCTACATTTAAACCCCTAACTCAATACATGTACTTTGTAACTTACATTTTTCCATCTCTTGATATTAAATTTTTGAGATTTAACCATATGGATCACATGGAACCTGGCTCTTTCATTTTAACTGTCATAAAGTATATTCCTTTCTTTTAAAATACTATGATTTATTTATCCAGTCTCATTTGAATAGACACTTGAGTTGAAGAAAACATTGTTCCCTTTATCTCCTTACATATACGTGAAAGACTTTCTCCTGTTTCAGAGGCACACTACCTGCGTCTTTGGAAATGTGCATTTTAAGTTTCACTGCCTATTTCCAAATCGCTCTCCGAAGAGTTTGCACACACTTTCGCTCCTGTCCGCAGTGTAACAGATTCCATTGTCCCACATCGGTGTTATCACACGTTGCAGATTTCAACTATTTTGTGAGAGTGGAATGTGTCTCATCCAGGTTTTTATTTATGTCTCTGATTAACAGAGATTATGTTTTCACATGTTAATATGTAGGAGTTTCTTGGTGGACACAGTAAGTTTTTGTTGCTTTTATGTATTGGAAGTATTTCCACCCATTCTCTCGTTTGTCTTTTTCATGCTGTTTTTGGCAACTTCTCTCTTACGGATATTTGTAAAGCTTCCCTTTGGTGCAGGTGTGTGTTTCACATTTTGTTTAAGAAATCCTCTTTGTCCCAGGACCATAAACATCTTCTCCAAAACTTTCCTCCGAAAGATATAAGCTTCTGTGTCTACATTTAAACCCCTCACTCAAGTGGATTAAGAAAACAAAACTTTTTAACTATATAAAGTTCATTAAATTAAAATGTATGGCATAATTATCATAAAGCAATGTAAGAATATAACCATGACATAAGTCAAAAAATAATACGCCAGGGCCAGAGCAATGTCCCCTGTGCTAACTATGGTGCTTTTCATTATAGTTTTACTAAGTAAGCATCCACTAAACGCTATTGTTTAGCTTCACTTGTGGTTTGACAGCTGGACATAAATGGAATAATGCAGCATGTCATCTTTGGTGACTGGCTCCTTTTCCTCAGTATTCGGTCTGACGTGAGTCCCCAGGTGGTGTGGCGGTGGCTCGTTCGTTTTCATGGTGGTGTGTGACGTCTCGGGTGAATACACCTCAGAACATTTATCCATTACGGCTGTTGGACACCTGGATGGCTTCCAGTCTGGGATGTGGTGTGAGACAGAGATCATGTCACTTCCTTCCCTGTGGGTTTCCTGGTGCAGCTCGTACTGTAAACAAGTGTCCTTGCCGTGGTCATTTTGGTGCCATATTTTTTGCATTTTTATGCTTTCTTGGGTGATTTTACTATTTAAAATGACCCCCAGACACAGTGCTGATGAGCGTCTAGTATTCATAGGGCAAGGAAGCTATGATGCCACTTATGAAGAAATTACCTGTGTTAGACAAGCCTCCTTCGGGATGAAATTACAGAGCTCTGGGACATAAGTCCAGTGTTAATGAATCAGCAACACATATGTTAAATAAGGTGTCCTTAAACAGACACAAACCAAGGTTTTGCGCTGACCCGTCGACAAGGATGATGTGACCAGAGGCTTACTGGAACCTAACTCTGAGTCGTCCAGGGGACAGTGTTTCAGGATCCACTAGGTCAGTGTCCCGTAGTGACTTTATAAAGCATAAGCATAGTTATAAAACAAAACTGCTGAAATAATGAGAATTGGCTGTATTTGACTGGCATGCCTTTTTCTGTCCCTTTACTTTCAGACTTTCTGGTTGGATTTCTTCCAACCCAATCTGAGAATGTCTGCCTTTTCTTAAAAATAAGTAAATCTGTTCATGAACACTGATATATATTTATTGATTTCCACCATTTCATTTTATAGTTTACATCCACCCTGCTTTTGGGGGTTTGCATTTTTCTCCTCTCTTTTCCTGTTCTCTACTGAATTGCTTGAATTCTATTTACTTATTTTTCACCTTCAGGTTTATAAGTTATGAATTCTATTTTATTCCTTTGGTGGGTACATCACCCTGAAATGTTTAGCATGTGTGCTTAATAAACAAAGATTAAGGCTAAATTGTATTTCTTTCCTTTTGCCCCCAAATACAAGGATCTCAGAATGTGTTCCCTTGAAAAGGTTTAAATTATATCATGCCCGTGATGCTTTATCTTAGTCCCTCAGATCGGGTGGTCTTCCTGAGCTGTGGACAAGGTCTCAGTGACCAGCTCTGAAGACTGGGAATTGGGGTTGGGTTAGAGTTGGGGTTTGCTCTGTCCCACGTGTCTCCCAGGCCGACAATGGGGCCGGGGCTCACCGCAGTCTTTGCGCTGTCTGATTGGGTGGACAGAGGCTCCGATTTCGTGGTGATGCCAGGGGCTCGCTGGTCCTCCTTTGGTTTGCACAACAGATAACGGCCTTGTTGTATACGGACTTCAAACCTAGAACATTTTAAGCATGTATCTGATTGTGAAACAAGGAAGAGAAGGTTATGACGGTTCTACCTGGGGGTCACGGTGGCCCTTATTTTCAGACCAATGTCACTGCTCAGTAATGATTGATCGCTGCTACCAAATGTGGGTCTTTTCTTTCTCTGTTTTCACCTGTTGTGTCACTGTGGAATATGTATTAAATTGGCCTTTGAACCCCTGCCAGATCCTGCCTAGAGATGTAGGCCAGGGGTGGCTCAGACCGGCTGGATTTCTGTTGTGTGCGGGACCCAGGGCTCACAGATTTCACACCTGCCGACTCACGTAAGTGCCTGCACGCAGCAGCCCTTTCGGTAAACTCATTGTCTGCAATTGGTGGCTTAGGAGACAGAAGCCCAGTGGAGTCCAAGGCCAGGAACTAGAAAGGCATGGGCATGTTTTTAAGCCCAGGGGGCCAATTCCCAGTTCTGTGCAATTCATCCTATAGAATAAGGTCTTGCCACGTAGGGTCTCTCGGAATCACTAGGGAGCTCATAAAACAGTGTTTTCCGGGACCCCACCCTGCGTGCACATAATCAGTGGTCTAACATGGTGCCTGGAAATACGCATGCTTATTAAGCTCCCTGAACAGTGTGGAAATATTGGTCTTAGGGAACAAAAGACCCTAAAAAACCCTCCTGAAGGGTTGAGCCAAGAGAGGGTCAAAAGTCACTCCAGGAAGAAAGTGACCAGCTAAATAGCTACCCCTGACTGTCGTACTATTGTCGCTCCCCCTGCCCAGACTCCCCATCTCGGGATGTCATCTCTGCCCTGGACCTCCCAGGGTCTCCATGCCTCGGCCCTGTTTCGGGGCCTCATGCCTACCCGAAGCAGGCCCTTCCTGGAGGACACTGAGCTTGGGCTTGAAGGGTGAGCAGGTCCAGGAGAAAAGTGTTCAGACCTAGGGGATGAGGGAGCAAGAGGGTCAGCCGGTGTGAGGTTGGGGACCATGCCCTTACTTCTAAGAAGCTGGAGGAAAGAGCGTTTGCACAAAGTGCATGAAATGGAGCCAGGGCCGTCTTGTCCTTCCCTCTTTCCCGGCCCATTTCCCTCCCATTGAACAGACACAGAAGCTTCTGCTCATAAAACTTTAGACAGAAAGAGATGGAGAGGGCAAGAAAAACGCACAGAACGCACGGAAACAGACGGGCTTGCAGAGAGCAGATGCTTTGCTCTAAAATCACTCCCATCTGACTCAAAACAGCTGGTGCTAACGGAGCCACCCGGTCCCCTTTCTCCACTGGCCTCCGCAGTCCTTTCTCTCTTGCTCTCCGTTGGCCTCTTCTCACCTGCCCAGGCAGTGTCCTGCTGGCCCGTTCTGCATGCAGAACGACGTCACCCAGAGGGGCTGGGCGTTGTTGTTCCAGTCCTGGTCATTCTGTGGGATCCTGAGGCTCCGGCTGCACACAGTGTTTGTTCTTGTTGGACACTGGGACCTGGGGCTGGAGGCACAGAACCCTGGCTGCTGCCCCGCCCTGCCTCTGGGTCACATTCATGAGGACCCAAGACTTACTGGACCCGGAGTCTGTCTTCACTGTGGGAAAAACATGGGGAAGTGCAGTCAAAATGGGCTGTGCTTTTGGGAGGAACTCCTGCAGTAATTGGGACTGGAACCCTAAGCTGTAAAACACGCCCCATGCCAGGCCTTCTCCAGGTGCTGGGAATCCCAGTGCAGACAGGGATTCTTTCCAAGGCAGACAGGGATTTTATTGTGTCTCCTTGACTTTAGAACTCACTGTTTCTGAGAAATTTAAAACCCATTAGGGAATGACTTAAGAAGTTAATAACCTGTTACCATTCTGGAGAATTACATTGGATGTTGTTTATCGCTATTTGGCTTATGAAAATAAATACATTAAGATTGGGAGCCAATTCTTATTCATGCCATTTATTGAAGCCACATCATTTGATAATAAACAAATATCATTCATCTTAAGCCCACGTGGGGAGAATTTCATTTTTTTAAAAAACTAATTGTACTTGTGGGATTTTTTAAAAAAAAATTAGAACCTAAAAAAAGTGCACTAATACAATAAACTTTGCATCTCTGGTACAGAATTCGATTTGTGTGAAAAAAACCAAATTAACTGTGAAATGTAACCAGGAAAAGTAATGTTGATTACAGGAAGCACATAATTGGGCAGCTCGGGTGGTACCAGAGTCCTCTCTGCTGCCCCCCAGCCCCAGCACGAGTGAATAGGTGTTCAATTTGGTTTTAATGATCATGTTAGTGTCGGTCATAATTTCCATAAATGACTCTCAAGCTGCAAGAATAGATCCTACTAGTGTTGGGAGATGATTTTTTTCTCCTTTTAAGTTTTGAGCATTTATTTCCCAAATATCAGGGCAGCCTGTCCCAAGGAGAAAAAGTCACACAAAGATGGCCATTTCTCAGTGTAATTCCAGTCCTTTCAAAGCCAGGTCATTTGCTTCATTTTGGTGGCTACAGTTTATTCATTCATTGTTAATTAGGGACGCTTTCTTAAACATAAGTACGCTTGGAGCTTGGGAATTTAAAATCTTTGTCCTTGCATTAAAATTTAGTTTCGAAGATATACATGAAAACGATTTCTTAAGTAATGGAACTGCCCCGAGATGTATTGCAAATGCACATCTGAAGGTCACTGATGGGGTATAAGGTGACAGCACATGGAGGAGGGAGCGCGAGTCCTCCCAAGGTGAGGGCATTTGTGTTGGGTGTTGATGGTAAATAGGAGTTTACTCGATGGAGAAGGGAGAAATGGATCGAATCAAGAAAGAGCATAAAGCATTCAGAGGCCAGACAGAGGCTCAGGAGGCTGGAGGGCAAGGTTAGTGTGAGAGTCAGCCCCGAGAGGCTGACTTCTGGCCAGCCCGCTGACCTGTCTCAGTCACCTCCTTCCTCCCGGTTTTCACCTCCCACCTTAACCAGAGCTGCAGCCGCAGCCTCAGCACGGGTCTCCCCATTTTCCACTCTTACCCTTTTCTAATCTGCTTTCCAAATCACAGCCAAAGGAATCTTTCTAAAACCCAGATCTTTGTTTGTTATTCTCCTCAGCCCGTGGGATAAAATCCACAAAGAAGCTGCCAGAGCTGACCTCTGCCAGCCTCTCCCACCTCAATCGCCTTCTCTCTCCCTAAGCTCCCAGCACACTGGCCTCCGCTTCGCTCTGAAACCTGCCAGCCTCAACCCGTCCTCTGAGCCTTTGCACATGCTCTTCCACCCTGCCTGGCAAACTCCCCATTTGCTAAAATAAACATCTCTCCTTCCCTGTCCCACCCTTTTCCCACCTATATTGAGTCCTTTCATTTTCATAAGCTGCACTATACAGTCTGTATTATTTCTTCCATCAGGGTCTGTGTGTGGTTTTTTTTTTTTTTTTACCTGTCCTCTTCGTTAGAATGCAAACTGCATGAAAGGACGATGAGGCTTGTGTCGGTCACAGCTGGACCGGCCCTGTTCCTGGCCCCGGGACAGGCACCTCCAGGCTCTGAGAAATCGCTTTTCGAGAACACAGATGAAAAGGCCGGATTGCAGAGGGCTCTGCATGCCAGCCTGCCCGCATTCGAGCTTCTCCTGTAGACAATAGGAAGCCAAGGGAGAGATTTAACCAGGCTCCCTGCAGTGAGCCTGGTGTGGGTCGGCCTGACACAGAAAATTAAGTTTAAAATACTTTCAGTAATTTTACTCAGACCATGCCTTCGCTGGCATCCTCTCCATGGTGATGTGACGAGGGGAGCAGAAAGCCATTTTCATTTCTCGAGAAAAACATAAAGGCAATTCCTGTAGGGCCTTATGCACTCAGGATGAGAACGGAACCACTGCCCCATCTGAACGGGCCGGAGGGCTGGTTAGCGGCAGAGCTGGCGGGTCACTGACACAGAGGGGCCTCTGCTTTGCCATTTTAAGGGGGCGTACAATGCTGGCTGGCTTTCCCAGTGCACTGGGCTGAGCTACAGAAAACTGTAAAATCTCCCTGTTGTAACATAAATATGGGATGAGAGTTGATTAACCAATTTTATGTTGTTATCAGAGCCTTCAGTGCATTTGCACTTGAATTAAAAAGACAAAATTGAGTTTGGCCTGGACAGGCATTTCCCAACAGGCAGCGTAGGTAAAGGAAAAGAGGGTTAAATTCCTTTCTCACCTGAAATCTTTATGTGGCGGAGGATTTTCTGTGATGTCCCGCTGCTTGCTTTCTGTGGCATAACTGCAGGGGTCTCACAGGGGGGCCCAGGGTAGCCAGACTGCGAAGAGAAAGGGCACCTCCTGAACGTCCTTCTGGGGCATCCTTGCTGCCGTGGACACTAGTTTTCTACTCGGTTGCTGCAGCAGCCTCCTCGCTGGCATCTGTGCAGCTCTTGGGGCTACTTCTGGTCCATCTCTGCCCAAACCCTACGACTTCTCACCGACCAGCCACAGGAAGGTTCTTCCAGGAGGACCTGGACTTGCCAAAAACCTCCCCACCGACTCCAGCAGGCATGCAATTTGAATCTGTGACGCAGTCCTCAAGGCCTTCGACCATCTATCTCCATATGCCTACCTCTCTAAACTCGCTGCCTGTCCACCCTGTCATCTTCCACACTGACACGCCTCACCATCCCCTCTTCTCTAGCCCCGCCTTTGAGGTCGCTTGTGCCAGGAACCTGCAGGGGCTTTCCCACCGCCCTGCTTTGCTCCCGCTCTTTCCCAGACGTTCAGTGGTCCTGCTCCCACCGCCACCACTTCCTGTTCAAATTCCCTGCATCCTCCATCCGGAGGCCTGGGTGGCCCATTTTCTAGGAAGCACAGGGAGGAGGCAGCCTTCCCCAGGCTGCCTGCTGGGAAGATTCCCGAGGGCAGGTGCCAGATCAGGAAGAGCTACCTTTGCCAGGTGAAAAAAGAGAAATTTCACCTGGAGAGAGACGTGCTTGTCCAAGGGCACATGGACATGGTTCTGGGCGCCGCCAGTGCCCACTCGAGCTTGCGTCCTGTGGTCTGGAGTACCATGCCATAGCACGGTCCAGCTTGTGGTCACCCCTGGTTAAACGTTGTCCAATCAATGTTAATTGATTATATTTAGAGTGGAAGGGGTGGGGCGGGGACAGAGAGGGAAACATCGATTGGTTGCCTCCCCTACACGCCCTGACCAGGTATCAAACCCACAACCCAGGAATGTGTCTTAACCAGGAATCGAACCTGCAAACTTTTTGTGTATGGGGCGATGGTCCAAATGACTGTGCTACCCAGCCGGGGCCCAGACTGAATCTTTATCCCCATTTGTCTGCACTGTTCCCCCTCCATAGCCCACGACCACTTGAACCCTTCAGGAAAATCCCAGAATCATCGGAGAAGCCGCCCTTGGCTCTGCCCGTCCAGTCCGTTCTGGGACTCTTGACCATTAACCTGGCTCCATAACCTGCTGCCCACGGCCAACAGAAACGGTCTGGTGACACCCTTGGCTCGTTGGCAGCCGATGTCCTGCGCTTTCAGCTCGCCTTTGCACTCCGTTCCCACAGGTCCCTGCCCGCCTAGTCTCTGTTGTGATTAGTCTTGTCTCCCGTCTGTGGGCTGGCATCTAGCCTTCTGCCCCAAATCTGAATTTGGGTCTCTGGTTCTAAGCTTTCGGCTTTGACCTCTGAGGCTCAGGGTTCCCCAGAAGAGCTCTCTATGCTCTGTTGCCCTGCCCGCACTTCAGTGACAGGCGTAGGCCCTGGGTTCGCCTCAGCTCAGGGAGGACCCATCCCATGTCAGCGTAGGACTCCCTGTTACTCACTGAACCAACGCAAAGCCCATTGGTTTGGCCTTCAAGGCTCCTCACACCCTGAGCCCCCACTCACGCGGCCGCCCTTGCCCCCGGGCCCTGCAGCGCCCCTGACGCTCTAGCCCTTGCCCATCACTTACAGTGCTTGAGCGCACCATGAACTCCGCATTTCTTTGCCTTACTGTGGCATTCGGTGCTGCTCGGTGAGGGCCTCCACGGGGCTGTGAGAATCCTTCCTAGTCAGATTCCACACTCAGATGTGGGTTCAAAGCCCAGCTCTCCTGGCCTGCGTGTGACCTTGGGCGTACCATTTCACCCAACCTAGCCTCTACTGGCTCATTTGGAAATGAGAACAGGAGCCCCACTTCATGGGGCTGGGGTGGGATTCTGGATGACAGGGTGACCCTTGCCTGGCCCTCTCCCCAGGTGCAGGGTAACGTGACTGATCTTTCTCTGCCCTGCCACAGACCCCGCTTGTGGTCAGGACAGCAGCGAGGGCCCTGATTGACACGTCAGCGTGAGTGCCCCGGAGAGTCAGTGAGCCCCAGGCTCAGAGGGGAGGGCTGCTTCTTGACTGAGTCCCACCCCCCAGAGGCCCCACTGGGGCTGCTGTGTGAGGTGGTAATTCAGAGCTAATTTTTGGAGGTCCTGGAGCTCCTGCTGCATCCAGTCTTGTGAGGAGTCGCTGTTCCTTGAGAATTCTAACTTGAACTTGAGAATTCTAACAACGCTCCCCAGGGAGCTGTCACTTTGCAAACCCCTGAGCTGAGATGACTCCACGGCACTGGGGGAAGGGGGCCTGGATCTCCCAAGAGCCCATGAGCGGTTTTCTCACACTCTTCCAGGGACGAAGCTTCTGGGCCAGGAGGCCGTGCTGACCTCAGTGGACAGAGACCTCCTCTGGTGGTTGAGACACCAGCTTCTAGTTCCTCTGCTGGTTTCCTCCTCATGCCTTGGTTTCCCTAACTGAAAAGTCAGAGCCCTGGACCAGGGGCTCCATATGGTCTCTTGGTGTGATGCTTGTCAGTGGGTGGGCACATTCTTCCCCCGCCCACACCTGGTCATGCCGAAGTCAGACGGAGTCTGCAGAGAGCTGACCACCACGGCCGACACGCCCAAGCAGGTGCCCAGGAGTTGTCACACCCACAAATATTTGTTCATAGAAAAACAGACAACATATTTGATTGTACTCTTTTTTTGTGCCTCCCCTGTGCTGGGGAGTTTGCTGAAATTGCAGCATGAATTCTACCCTGCCATAGTTTAGATTTTCCCCAAAGCAGACTCCGAGACATGAGCTAGCGTGCAGGTAGTTTATTGTGGGAATGCTGAGAGAGTGGGAAAGGGAGATGGGGAAGGCGAAAACCCGTTCAGAGTGCATTAATTAGAGGGGTGACTGCTGCGGGCACCTGGGGCACCGTCCCCAGGGGGGTCTCTGAGAAACTGAGGGACACCTCAAGTCAGTACCCTTGTGGCAGGGAGCTGGGTGTTTATTCACTGATCCCCGTCCGTGGCGGGTGGAGAGACTCTTTGGAGCACTAACCTCTGGCTCTTTGATGCAGGTCCGGTGCGGGCCAACCACGCTGCCTTCACCAGGGACCGCCTTTCCACACAGAGGGCCCTTGAAATGTCAGGAACTACCTGTCTGTGACCTCTGGGCCAGACTGGAGTCAGTGATGGGCTGGTGTCAGCTCATACAAGTGCCCAGAAGTCCATGGTCAAGGTTTTATGAATTTTTGTTGGCCTATCATGAAACACAGCCATTATTACAAATTATATTTCACACGCTTATAATTAATTTGGAAGGCAAAGGTAACAAATACATCTCTTCTAATTATCTTACCACCCCTTACTATTCTCTGTGCTTTTGAGGTTATTTATGAACTACGGTGTGATGACTTGTATGCACACAGACACTTGGGGAGAACAGGGGTGGGCAAAAGTCGGTTTATAGTTGTTCCTATGAAAATGATATAAGAACTAATAAATAACAACACAAGAAAAAACTCTGCATTTTGCGTACTTACAACTATAAACTACTTTTGCCCACCCTGTACTTGTACCACGGAGACCAGTAAATCCATCAGGACTTTGTTTCCTTCAAACATCGGGTGGTCCAGCACTTCCCAGCACCCGGGCGGGTGGTACTGAAGGACACGGACCGCCTCTGCTACGTCATCCACCGCAGTTCTTCACGTGAGTTCTCTGGGCAGGTGATAAGTGAGGCACGGATCCCTGAGGGGTCTGACGACACAGATGACAGGCTGGGCTTCCAGGGGTGACCCCCAAAGTGGCATCTTGGCATCGAGGCCCTAGGGCTGCTGTCACCTCTGCCAGTGAGGGGCCTGCAGGCGTGGGAAGCTGCCCGTGGATCAGGTCGTCGCCCTGCTGGTGGAGGGCTGGCAGCCACCTTTGTCCCGCCCCTCACCCGCAGAGTGCCGGCTGCCCTGCAGCCCGCCTCTCCCTGGTGTGACTTAATTCCGGGGCCATGCGTGTGATGAGCAGAAACACGTCACATCTGCATCTCCAGCCGCAGTGGAGGCCGGGAAAGATTTTAGATTTCTGGCCCCGGCATGACAGAAAGGGGTTACAGTGCATGCTGGGAAAGCTCTTCGCATTCGGTCACAGCGCTCACCTTCCTCAGGAGCCTGAGAACTGAGAACGGTGGCTGCCTTACGTAGCCCTCCTGGGTCCCCAAAGCCCAGCACAAGGCCTGGGATGCAGTGGGAGTTCAGTAAGTGAACACTAAATCAACCTGTGACTCTAGAAAAGGGCATTTTACATTTCTTTGTTGCTTCTCATCTTGGTCAGGAAGTAAACTCTGAAAGGGGATTTGAGCTCAGAAAGAAATATGTGGCCTGGAAACTTCTCCCTCCCCTCCCTTCTCTTTCCTTCCCTCCCTCTCCTCTCCTCCTCTCTCCTTCTCCCTTTTCCTCTTCCTCCCTGTCCCTCCCCCTCCTCCTCCCTGTCCCTCCCCCTCCTCCTCCCTGTCCCTCCCCCTCCTCCTCCTGTACTTCCTCCTCTCTCTCTCCCTCTCCCTTAGCTTCCACCACCAGGAGACCTGCTTCTCCTGCAGACACACCGGGGACCCTTCCAACCCATCCCACAGCCTCACACATTGCATACTTGCCTCTTTTAATTAAACACCCATCTATAAGGCAGTCCCTTGGTGCTGCAGCGTTATCAGGTCTGCGGGAACACCTCGTCAGCACTCGGGTCCAGCATTACTGGGAAACACGGTCCGGGCAGCAGCCCTCCCTTGGGGAGTGCCGGCTCCTGTCCTTGGGAACTCCGAGTTCTCCTTGCCGGGAGCACGCGTGTGTGTGTGTGTGTTCCGGGCAGAGCTCTCTTGGGTACACCAGCTGGAAAAGTTCACATGCCCTTTTCAAAATATGAAATACATGCCTAATTTGCAACATCACCGTATCCCATTTCCCCTAATGACACCTTAATAGGGCCTTTTAATTCTGTGTTCTATGGGAAGAGACACCGGAGTGCTATTGGCTCAGGCTGTCACATTGGGGGCCTGGCCGTGGGCCCTTGGAGAAATCCCTTTACCTCTCTGTCCCAGACTGTTCATGTTCAAAATGATGTTCAGTAAGTGCTTTCGGTTCTATCCAGAAACCCTCTGTGGTGAGTGCGAAGGGCCGACCCTGCTGGGTCTGGAGAGAGACCTGACCTCAGTGTGGGATGGGGTGGGAGCTACAGGTGTTGGGCTGTGGGGGTGGAGCCCAGGGGCCTCCAGGTCAGGTGGGGCTCCTGTGCTGGGGAAGGAGCACATGTGCCCCTGTCTCTGTGCCAAGCCCACTGCATCCTGACTGCTAGAACAGGCCAGGCGCACTGTGCCTGAGCAGCAGGGGCGTGGCTCCCCCCCAACCCCCACCCCGCCTTGCCTCTGGGTGAGCAGAGGCAGGACATGCTCTCCAGAGTACCTGCCAGGCCATTCTCTTCCTTTCCATGCTGAGGAAGTGACAAAGGGCAGGCAGGCACTTCGGTAGACAAGGTCACATCTCCCTCTCTCTTAACCTGCAGACATTCCTGAGTTTTTAACACTGACAGTAGGTTCAATGTCAAACCCAAACCCATTTAAAAGAAGTCAGATGTATGAAAACCCAATGAAAAAACTAAAGCAAAAAACCAGAAGCCAGAATCAGCATCACTGAGCAGTAGCTAAGATATCAGGACCATGGAAGGACATTCCCAGCCTACACCGTCCCTTCTGCATAGAGCTGCCCCAAAGCCCGGGGACGGCGGGGGGCGTGTGCAGGCAGCACGGACCCCTTGCAGGGTTCTCAGTCCAACGCTGTCCCCGAGGCACCCAGACCTCATTTCTGGCAGTGCAGGCTGGCTTCACAAAGAGACGAGGGGGAAGAAGGTGGGGACTTCTCAGGAGTATAACTGTGCAGGAAGTCTCCACATCACGCCAGCTGCAGGGGTGGCAGAAACATTGATTCTAGCCCCTGGAACTGATAGAAAATATTCCTGACAGAGAACGTCGGGAATACTGCTGGGGGGAACTGACTACTAGGTCACTTTAGTGGAAAGTAATGGAGAATAAGTCAAATCTATCCAGTGTCTACTGTGCACTTGAAATTATTTTGCATGCTGGGGGCACGGCAGTTATCAAAACCGATGGGAATCCCTATTGTCATGAACTCAGAGTCTGGTGGCCCTTAACTAACCAGACCCTGGGAAGGGCAGCCGCCGAAGCCGGCTTTGGGGCCATTCAGAACTGGAGACTTGACTTTCAGCAAGATTCCTGTGATTCAGTTTCTTGCCGTGTTTTGGAGTCACTCCCTCCACACAACTTCTTCCCGTCTCTCCCTCCACCTGGAGAGGGACAAAATAGCCATCATCCACATTCCTGTTCTCATCTGAGGGCCCCAGACTGGTGAAGAAGGGGCTAAATGAGGAAACTTCAATTGGTCAGGAAATGGGTGTCGAGTGACACCCATGGGTGACAGGCCATGTTTGATATGAGACCCACTGGGCAAAAACGTCCCAGGTTGGGTAGATGGAGTCCTGAGGAGGGTGAAAGGTGACCCTCCTTTGGGACAGGGGTATGCAAGCTGCCCAGTGGCATGCTTCCTGTGACTGTCGTTAGAACCTGCCGAATAGCACAGCTCAGGAAGGGTGAACTAATGTAACCGACCTGAACTGAAGCCAGGAAGGTGAAGGTTGCCTTGTGTGGCACCGGGCAAATGGCATTCTTGCTCTGGGCTTGGCTGCTTAGAGGCGCTACCCGCATGTAGGAAAACTTCTACCTGCGGCGCCCACAGGATGTCTCCCTGCAGCCATGTTATGAGGAAGCTCAAGCTACCCAGGGAGAGGCCACATACTAGAGAACTGAAGCATCCCAGACAAGACCGCCAGATGAACTCCCAGCTCGGAGCCAGCACCAACTGCCAGCTACACGGAGAGGACCTTATGGTGATCCAACCCCCTCTGCCCCCAGGTGACAGTGGCCCTTGTTGACACCACGTGGAGAGAAGAACCACCCAATGAGCCCAGCCAACCCATGGCATCATGAGAATCTTTGTTGTTTTAAGCCACCAAGTGTCAGAGTGGTTTGCTATCAAGCAATAAATGATACATTGGATGTGATAATTTCAAAGTGCCAGTTATCACATAGTAAGTGCTTAATAAAAATGTGCATGAGGAAGAAGGGGTAAATTCTGTAGCTTGGCACTCAGATTCCCTTACGATTGTCCACCGCAGCCTCCCACTTTGACAAGGCAGCTTCTCTGTTGAACCGGATTGGTCTGTAAACCAGGCCGGCCCTCTGGCTCAGGGAAGTCCTTCCCCGGGGCGGGGGGCGGGGGGTGGGGGGTGGGGGGCAGACTGTGCTGTTCCATAGCAAAGGAGGATTTTCCTTTTTGAAAAGCCAGATCCTTCAGAAGCTGGAGAGTTACAGTCACTACTTGGTAATTGCCCTGCCCCCTGCTAGTGCTGCTGTCCTTGGCTCCCTTAATAAAGTTCAGCCTCATGCCCATTTTTTATCTTCCTAAATGGAGCCTGCCATGGCATAGCCATTTGTGTTAGGATCTTAGGCAACCACGACTTCCCAGCCACAGCACCCTGCCACTGCCTCAGTTGGGGTCCCCGTCATCTCTCCCTTGGATAATGACAGCGGCCCCTAACCAGTCTCCCAGCATCTTGGCTTACACTCCTCCATCCCATTCTCTGCAGCAGACAGTGGGCCATTTCTACAGCACAAATTGAATCATTTCACTCTGCTTCTTAAAACCCTCTGATAGGCTCCCCATTGCCTCAAAGCAGCATCTCCCGCAGTGGATTAGTGAGTACCCCGTAGGGTAGGGACCAGGAATGAGATTCATAGTTTAATGCGTCTGGGAAACCCTGGGTTAAACCAGGTGAACCAGGTATTTTTGTGTGTATTACAGGACTTCTCAGAGCCTTTGCTATGCTGATGTGAGTTGTGTATCTCCAAAAGGGCGATATAAAATGCAACATCTGTAAACTCGCTTTCTTGGCAGGCTGTCTTTGGTTCTGTTGAGTTAACGTGTAGAACTACTGCAGCATTTCTGAGTTCCTTAGCTGGGCACACAAGCTCCTTCAGAACGGGACCCGGACTTGTCTCTCCAGCTCAGATCCCCGTGGTTCTCTGAAATTCTTACCTTCTGACAACTTGGATGCCTTTGCATCTGCGTACGTTTTGTCCACGAACATGCTCTGCTCTTTCAGAGCCTGGTTAATTCTTACTTATCTCCCAAGTCTCAGGTCAGGCTTTCCACCTCTGGGAACTCTCCTAACCACCCTGCACTCCACTCCACTCCCTTCCTCCTCCCCCCTTGCTCTGAATTGTACGTTCACCCCGCAACGTCCCACGACTTTGGTGGTTGTTTTTATACTGACTTCCGCACAGCCACATCGCTGTCTGCTGGGCTTTCTTTCCAGATTGCGTGTTCCTTTGAGCTGGGCTGATTGATTGGCCCTTCGTGGGCATTCGGTTAGTGTTTGTCGAATAAATGAGTAAGGAGAAATAGAGTTTTGAGAAAATCATCGTTGACTGAGGTTTTGGCATCATGGCAGATGTCTTTTCAGGTGCGGATCCACCCAAGTCCCGACGCCTTTCACATTGACCTTATCCTGCAGATGACCTCCAGGATGTAACCTCCTGGGCCTCCTCAATTCATTGGCTGAAAGTTTGGGCTTAGTAGTGTGAGCAGATGGAGCAATGGGAGCTGTTCTGGAGAGAGAGAGAGAGGGCGAGAGAAAGAGAGAGAGAGCACAGGCATTATTTAGGAAGAAGCGAAGATGGGGAGCCCTGTGGCCTTGTTCCTAACTGGTTGCATCTTCCTCCTTCCAGCACGCTGAGGCCTGGTTGTGTTGCCCGGGTCTGAGTTATGAGTGCCTCATTCCAATGAACCTCCGTTTTCCTACATAAACTTGTTCAAAGGGTTTTCATGTTTTTTTTTTTTTTTTGTGATCTGTTACCAATAAGGTCTTTATTAATCAACATCCAATTTCTTTCTTGGCCCCTTTGAAAAAGTCCAAGACTGGCTGGCGTTGTCAACGTACTTCCGTTCATCATGGCGACACTTCGTATATTCATGACAGTTTGTAAGCAGTTCGATTGTGCGTTGAGAATATGAAATATGTGCGTCACTTTAAAACAAGGGATTGTCCACGTAGGGCCTGGGCTGAGTGAGCCTCACCCAGGTTGTCACCACTAACCCTCGCAGGCAGGGCTGCCGTTATGCTGCACTCCGTGCCCCGAGGCCAGGCCCTAGGTGTGCAGGTTCAGGAAGGTGCTTTCTTACTCATGATTTGTTATTAACTTGACACATGGGTCGATTTATCTGGAGAAAAAATGTTAATGAAAGGTTTTTTGAGCTACATTTCTACTTTGCTGAGTTGTCATTCCATTAAGCAAATTTGAGGCAGTGTAATTGCTACGAGATTCTAGATCCTTGCAAATAAATTTGTGAACTTACTTGGGAAATAAATGGGTTTTAACTTGGCTTGTTGGACTAATTCTGTCTTGGTGTTTCCAGGAGATGTTTTGATTATGGGTTTCTAAGAGCCTGCAGGGTGGTGACATAGTTTACTGTTGACAAGAGAGCAGACAAATAGGCCTGGATTTAAGTCCTGACTCTGTCACTTACTAATGGTCTGACTGTGGCTTAATTACTCCTCAGAGTCTCAGTCTTCTTATCTGTCAAATGGGCATGGCGGTACTACTTTGCCTAGAGGGTTCTTTGGGGATTAAATTTGATAATGTGTGTTAAAAACTGGCACCCAATAATTGGTAGTTATTGTTTTATCTTAAGCTGTCTTTTGATTGTTCCTATTAGAGCAAAGAGGAGATTTGCCATCCACGCAAATAGTTACAAATTTAATTGTGGTCCTACAAATGTGGGATTTGGGCGAGACACGGTTGAAGGGAAGGATGGGTGTGGCAGTTGGCCCTTGTCACACCTGTTATAGGTCATGTCCAGGTGTCCAGGTGTCCAGAAGGGCCAACAGTGGGCACGTATGGACTACACTCAAAGCAAAGCTGTCCCAGACTTCAACTTCGTGACAGCAAAGTCCAGGTTTGGAACGCACGAACCCCAGGGGGTGAATGTGGCCCACCTGAGGGCACCTTACATTCAGTGATTGGCTGGTTGACCTGGTGTTTGAAGCATTTGTATTTTTCGAGTGTTCTATAGGATTCTAATCCCCTTTTTGAAAGTATCTGATAAGCAGCCATTTTTTAAGGCAGCATGCATGATGAGAATTACATGGAATTTGGAGTAAAACCTGAATTCTAGTTATTTTGAATTTTTTCTATATTCTTTTGCCTTTGGGCTTATCATTTTACCATTTCCATTTTATTTCTGTCTATAAGATAAAGATAATAACACCATGTGAAGCAAATATACTTTCATTTATTTAGTCATTCAATAAATGAAATGCTAAGCGCCAGGGACTCAGCAGTAAACAAATCAAACAAAAATTCTGCCCTCATAGAGCTTACATTCTATTGGGGAAAGAGAGGAGATAAACATTCCAAGGAAGCAAAGCACAGTTTGTCAGGTAGTGATAGCTGACCGCCAGGGAGTAAAACAATTCAGGGAAGAAGGAGTTGAAGCACCAGCATGGAGGGGGAGCTCATCAATTTAGAATAGAGTGGCTAGGCCAGGACTTCCTGAGAAGGAGGTGGCATGTGAACAAAGACCTGAAGGAAGTGAGGGAGCAGCTCCTGATGACATTAAGTGGGAGGTGGGAGCACCCAGGCAGAGGGACAGGGGGGCAGAGACCTTGGGGTGAGGGTGGGTCGGGAGAGCCTGAGAAACTGTGAGCAGATCTGGTGGCTGGAACGCAGTCAGTGAGGAAGGGAGAAGCCAGACGTGAGGGTGGAAGGGTAGGCAGGTCAGGCGTGGAAGGTCTTGTGGACCATTGCCAGGACTTTGACCTTGACCCTGAGTGTGGTGGGGAACCTCTGGAGAATCACGAGCTCAGCAGCAATACAATTGGACGCAGGCTTAACATCCAGACTTCTGCTGCTCCACCCATGAAGGACCGTGAACCCTTAGAAATGCAGCCGATGAAGAGGCCAAGAGACTAAATATTCCTTTTTATTTCATTAGAATTAATTTAAATTTAAACCGAAAAATCATTCCTTGATTCAGTGATTGGAAAACTTTTAAATGTGTTTGGAACAACTTGGGTATGCAAATCCACATTTTCAACTGTACATTTATGAGATCTAAATATAGATCAGGTATTTCAATAAAATTAACCACCTGATTTGAGGCGTGCTATCATTATGAGAGGTGCTCGGGTTTTAAACTATAGGATGAAAAAAATTAAGGTTAAAAAAGCTCAAGGATATTTTGTATATTCATTATATGTTGAAATAATGTTTTGAGTACATTAGGTTAAATAGAATAACATTCGTTCACCTGCTTCTTCATACATTTTTTAAATGTCGCTACTGGAAAATTTAAAATGACAAGCGAGGCTTACGTCCTATTTGTTTTAGACAGTGCCAGCTTAGAAAAAGCCTTGTGCTGAGCTTGACACATGGTAATGAGGTGATTCATCCATTCATTGCAAACGTGTTGGGTGCTTGCTGTGAACAGGGCGTGGTGCTTGTAGAGAGAGACACGGGTGCTCCTGGTCCTGGTGGGACTTCCATTCTAGTGGGGGAGACAAACACAACACGACAAAATAAAATAATGCAAAATTGTGGTCAGCTCTTTGGAAGAAAACACGAGTGCCTGAGAAAGAGCACATTGGGGAAGGGATGGTAGTGGGTGGTCCAGGTTACGCCTCTGAGGGGGTGAGGACTTACAGCTGCCTGAGGATTATTATCGTACCGCCACACAGAAGTGCTTTTTAAACCTTTGAGTGCCATCAAAGTGAGTTACTGTTAATATCTGTGTTCTTAGGGGCAAGGCGTTTGGCTGGAATACGGTCCCCTTGGGAACAGAGACGGAGTCTCAGTCACCATTTCACGTGGGGGTGTCTGCCCCATCGGGCAGGTGCGCGGTGTCAGCGAGGATGTGAGACAGCATGGGCCCCTCGGGAGATGGAGGGCAGCACTAAATAGGCTCCAGTTCCTGTCGCTTCAGGTGGGAGGGGAAAGCTGTGGAGCGAGTGGGAGGCAGGGTGTTCTCCGGGCTGCGGGAGTGACATGTGCGGGAGTGTGGTAAGCATCCTAGAAGGCCAAGAAGGGCGGGGGAGGGAGGGAGGGGGCGTCTGGGGAGGCCTTAAAGGAGGAAGATGATGCATGTAGCTCTGCAGCGTGTGGGAGCCCTGAGTAGGTGGAGAGGAGCAGGGCGGGTGCCCGGGGCAGGAGGTGAGGGACAAGCAGAAGTGTGGAGGTGGGACCTGGTGGCCAAGACTAAGGATGCTCCCAGGAAGGAGGGGGAACAGATGCAAATCACTCTGCCCTTTGCCACCTGAACAGTGGGTCTTGTCTTCTGCGTTCCGAGAAGCCACTAAATAAATGGGCTCAGAGAGAAAGGAGAGCTAAATATAGACCGGGCATTTCTAATAGAAATTTACCATCTAAACTCAGATAATCTTATTGTAAGAGCATTCCAGAGTTTTAAAATTTAGGATGAAAATTAAAGGAAAAGCAACACTCAATTACATTTTTTATACTTATTATATGTTGCAATAATATTTTGAATATGTTGTGTTAAGTAGGTTATATTAACATTAATTTCACCTGCTTCTTTTTATTTTTTTAAAAATGTAACTCCTAGAAAATCTAGAGTGACAAACACGGCTCATGTTCTGCTTCTACCAGAGGACACTGCTCATGGCCCCACTGTGGCCGGGACACCAGCAGGGGCAGCCTGGCCCCAGCCCAGCTGTCCCCTCTGTGAAGGTCTTCAGATGGGCCTGAACTGAAGGTCAAGGCCCCCAGAAATCCCTGTAACTTGTTACAAGTGGGAATAAAATGTTGGAGCCACAGTCTCAGAGTGTGATGGGCAGCTCGAGCCCTCTCCTTGGAAGGGAGAAAATGATTCTGTGGTCCGATGCGCCCGTATTGCTTCCCTCCAAGAGTCCTTATTCAGTGTCACATGTTACTGCGGCCAAGTAGGGATGCTTGTCCTAATTTTGTAGATCTCAGGGCTGGAAAGTGACATCTCTAGCCTTAAGTCACATCTGGGATCCAAATCTAGATTGTGGGCAAATCCTCACCCCTCATGCCATTGCTGAAGCCTTGATACCAATGCTGAAAGGCACCTTGCTCACTAGGGCGGCTCAGATGGAAAACCGAGACCCAGAGGGAGACAGACTTGTTGAGTGGAGAGAAAGACCGTCTATATTCTCTGGGGGCCAGGG
Organism: Trachops cirrhosus; assembly: GCA_028533065.1. NCBI lineage: Eukaryota > Metazoa > Chordata > Mammalia > Chiroptera > Phyllostomidae > Trachops > Trachops cirrhosus. The sequence continues at coordinate 11,905,604 of CM052550.1, read as the reverse complement.
AAGAATGGGCCCCTCTTCTCCCGGCCCACCACTGGGGAGCAATGGAGCCCAGGTGTACTGAACACCAGCCTCAAGCAGGAGAAGTGCTGTGTCAAGGTGATGGTGGCCTGGATGGGAGGGAGCTTCTTACTCCTGAGTCCATCCTTGCCCCGCTCTTGCCCCTCCCGATCATTGCCGACTTCCTGGAGGCCAGAGCAGCAGGTCTGGCTCTCTTCTCACCCGGGAGCCTGGCTGGCAGCTGCAGGCTTCCGCAGGCGGGTACAAGTGTAGGCTGGGTGGGGACATCGCTGGCTCTGGGCGACACACAGAAGCAAGGGCCACTGCTGAGCTCGCCCAGGATTCAGGGCTGAGAGCCAGGCGGGATGAGAGGCGGCTTGCCCTGGTGCCAGGACCTCCCACGTGCTGTGTACAAGCACATCTCCCTGCCATCTGGGCTGTGTCCGCACTCCCGGGCTCCATCCTGGGGAGCAGAGCCGTGTCACACACCCTCTACTTGGATGCATCCCAGGCCAGGGTGTACAGGCGGACACGTGCGCCCTGTGGCGGGGTCTGAGGAGGCAGAGTCCCGGGGGCACTGGCCCGAGCTTCTCCACGCCCACGGCCTCTCAGAGCCCCAGGTGCTGGGCTCCCAGCACTGCCTCCTCCAGCCCAGCGGGTGGGACGGTTCCGTGTGACGGCAGTTCAGGGTGGCTGTTCCTGGTCACCCCAGTGCCCCAGTGCCCCAGTGCCATAGCTCTCTGTTGATTGACAGCATTTCCCATCCCTAGAAACTGCATTCTCTATCTAAAAAGGAACACCCTGAAATGTTAGCTGAGAGTCCATGCCTTTGGGGGCTGGGGCTGTGGAGGATTTTTCTGTCTCCAATTTCCTTTACACTGAACATTTTCTTCACTGAGCCTATATTACTTTACAGCAGTAATATTTGAACAAAGGGTGTGTGTGTGTGTGTGTGTGTATTTCCCTGTCTGGAGGGCAAGCTATGGCTTCTAAGGAGCCGGCTGTCTCCTTGGAATGGAGATGACCATTTCTGAATGTGCCTGACCCACCCACATCCCCAAATGCTTCACTTCCTTTCCGCTCCAGCCTCCTTCATCTATCCCTATTTTCTCTTTCTCGGGAAAAAAAATAATGCATCCTTTTGAAGCTGGAGGCTTTAATACTTTATTTCATTGAGTCATCAAAAATGAAACAAGAAACAAGAAGACAGGACGGGGAGGCGGAGAGCGCTCTGATGCCGGGTCTCTGCCCCCACTGGCAGCTCTCAGATCTTTCATGCCGCGCTGAGCGCCCCCTCCATCCCGCCACACCCTCCGAGCCTGCGAGACCCTTCCCTGAGCACTATCCATCCTCCCCTCTTCTGCGGTGCGTTTGTCAGAATTCCCCTGTGGCCCTCGTGCTGGGAATTTGAATCTCTGAGCTCATCTTTTTCTTTCTCCACATTGTCCGGTGACATTAGGAGCAATTAGCTAATCTCATTATACTTGTTAGTTTGCCGAAAATGTTTGAAAGTTTCACAAACGTGATCATCAAGAGTCCCGAGCTGCTTCTCAGCGGTTGGTCAGGAGTAAGTGGTGCCGATGTTCCGTGTGCCTCTGCTGCCCATCACACCACGGGCTGTCCGTGCTCTCTCCACTGCCGGAAATAGAGTCGTTAGTGCCTCTCCTCGGCTCAGAGAGTGGATTCCCAAAACCCCAGAACCAATTCAGAAAACTCATTCTTAAAATTCGGTTCTGCCAGAACCACTCTTGGTACCAAAAACTGGATTCGTCAGGGTTTTCCAGAGTAATAGAAAAAATAGGATCTATCTGTCTATCTATTATCTATCTATCTATCTATCTATCTATCTATCTATCTATCCATCCATCCATCTATCCATTCATCTATCCTTCCACCCACCCACTAATCCATCCTTCCACCCACTCACTAATCCATCTATCCATCCACTAATCCACCCATCCATCTGTCCACCCACCCATCTCTCTAGTTAAAGCAGGTCCTCGAACAACATCGTTTCATTCAAAGTTGTTTTGTTATATCATTGATGAGATGCTGTAGAAACTTAACTCACGTACATCAGTGAGCCTGTAGTAAAGTTGGTCTTGTACATCATGGTCTAAAGTTGAAGAACCTATCAACAGTGTTAAGTGAGGACTCTGTCTGTCTGTCAATCAAAAGACTTATTTTAAGGAATTGACTCATGTGCTTACGGAGGCCGAGAAGTCTTAAGATTTCAGTCAGCAGGCAGGAAAGCTGGTGGTTAGTTCTAGTGCAAGTACAAAGGCCTGAGAGCCAGGAGAGCTGATGGTGTAAGTTCCTGTCCGAGGACAGGAGAAGACAGATGTCCCCACTCAACTGAACAGGCGAAATTCCCTTTTACTCAGCCTTGTTGTTCTATTCGGGTCTTCAGTTGTATCTTCAGTCAATTGGATGAGGCCTATCACATGAGGCGGGACAGCCTGCTTTACTCAGTCCACAGATTTCCCTTACTTTTAGTGAGGTCGCTATTTGTTGAACATCACCTTTGTTTTAGGCGTTGGGTAATGAGAAGGTTTCTCAGAATATCTACTTACCAAATTGTCTGGAGCAGAGGCCACCGGTGTATTATGTGAGTGTGTGCATGTGTGTATACATGCACAAATACATTTGCAAATTAGTGAATTTTATATACTAAAAATATGTCCTTGTATGATAACTATCATATTCAGGATAGAGAGTTTACCTTTGGAAGGCAGAAAAGAAAATGGGAGTAGAGAGTGATACACAGAAGCTTGACATTTATCTGCAGTATTTTATTTCTTAAGAAAATGCTAAGATTTTATCAAGCTGGGCAGTTATGAACAGGGTGCATTTTACATTTTGTCATTACTTCATCCCGTGTTGAACACACTTTCCCAGTGGGGAGGAAGGAATGGGGGGAGAGAGAGAGGAAAGGAGAAAAGAAGGACCAAAAAGGGACAAGACCAGAGGAGGCCTGGTGACATCCAGGGTGATGGCCAAAAGCAGGCCACAGCACCGGTTGGGAGGACCCCCTGTCACCACCAAACTTGGGGCCCTAGGTTCCCCCTCTGCCACCTCCGCTCTCGAGAGGTCAGTGCTGGCTCCGATATTGGGGCCCCACTGCCGAGAAGGGGTCTCTCCCAGTCCAGACCTGCGTGTCCCTGCCTCGCAGTTTCATTCGGGCACCACCCAGGTTTCACACCTCACTCTCGGGGCATGGGAGATGAGAAAGGAGACTTCTTGCATTTTCACCTTTTATATTGAGATTCATATATGATTCATAAAGTGAGGAGTTTCCCCGGCACCAGAAAGGGGTGCGGTTTTCACTGATGGCCAGCCAACAATGGATAGCCCAATGTCAATGGTGCCTAGAAAGACTGAGGTCTCTCTGCAAGGCCCGGGCCAGGCACTGGCCTGCGTCCGGTACCTGCAGTGCTCTCTCCCATCCTGGCTGCACCCCCACCTCCTGGCTCCCCGAGTGGGGAATGTCCTCACCCCAGCTTCATGGGCGCCCAAGAACTGAACTTGCTCCATGTCACAAGGTGACCCAGAGGCAAAGCAAAGATCGAAATTCAGATCTCCTTAACTCCAAGTTCTTGTTTCTGACACTTTTCAGACAACATCCAAGAGTGGTCCCTCCCTCATAAGTTCCCATTGCCTCCCTGTGACTTCACCACCATTGACAGATAAGACACGCTTCCTCCTGGGCACACTTCACCCTCACCGTGAGGGTGAGGTCACAGACAAGATCTTTTTCTTTGTTACGCTACGGCCAAATAATTTGATGGAGTGTTTGATTTGAACAAAGCCAACATGGGAACAGACAGCCTCGGACACTGCATCGGACAGAGACCTCTGCAGGAGGGAGGCATTTTCCAAAGGCAGCTGTAGCCGGGTGCGAGGGGACACGTCTTATTTGAGAGCGTGGGGGCTCTTTAGATCGTTCTGGAAAAGCCTGCACCTCAGCAGTCAGTGCACACAGAGGAAAGGCTAACAGTCTTGAGTAGAAGTACGAAAAGGGGCGGGGCCGGGGTGCAGAGGTGCCACAACAGGCCGTGTTTTGGTGCCACGGACATGGGTCGTACGCGGAGCACTGAGCCTTCCTCAAACCTCCCGGCTGGTGGTGTGCGCGAGGCCCAGAAATGGGTCACATTTTCTAAAATTAAAATTCAATAAGAGGCATCTTTTATTTCAATCTCCTGCCTTTGCGCGGCAGACACAATACTCTGGTGACAAATGCAGGTGAATTGAATTTTGTTTTTCCCATAATGGTTGCATCTAGCAGCAAAGGAATATGTTCGTTATCACAGATGAAAATAAGCCTAATGCCTGATCCTGAACTTGAAATTACATAGCGGCAGCCAAATGCCTTTCAATCGAATTGCACATTTGTTTTCCTTTCCTTTTCCCCCTTCCTCCTCTTTTTGTTAAATCTCCATTTATCTTTTATGATCATAGCTTATTAGAGGGTGACTTCAGAGCGCATAGAAATGAGATAGTCCTCATTTAATGCATCACTACTCACCCTCAGGCTCTTAGACACTTACCCTGAAGCCTTTAGCATTTGTCTCCTCCACACCTAGACGCTAGGACTTCTCTTCTTCCAATCTCCTTTTCCGTGCAAACCTATGTGTCTGCTCGGAGGATGGGGGCTTTGGTTTGGTGACTAGGGGCACAGTACTGAAAACAGATGATTATTCAAGCACTTTCTATGGGCCTGGTGCTTTACATATATTATATCTAATCCTTATGTCATCTGAGGAAGGGAGATGTTATCCCTGTGTAGCTGATTATGAAACAGGGTCTCACAGAGGATGGTGGATTGGATGGAAGGATGAGAGAAAGAGAGGGATCAGCAATAAACTCTGGAATTGGCCTGAGGTCAAGGTGGCTGGTGTTGCCCCGGAGAACTGGAAGCCTGGGGCACACTGCAGTTTACTGTGGGGTGAAGATACGAGCGTTGGTTTAGGGATCATTTAATTTGGGAGGCTATTTGAAGGCCAAGCGGAAATGTCAGTTATGGAGCGGGGTTCAGAGGAAAAGAGAGAGATGGACAGTTTGGGCCGGCCTCCGAGTCAGCGGAGTTTCATAACTCATTCAATATCGGCTTTCTGGCCTTTGTGACTGCGAAGGCCGGCCTTCCTCCCCTGTCCCTTATACAATCAGAGTCAGTCACCCATGCCGGGGCCCGCAGGCCGGGAAACAACTATGGATTTTGTCATTTAGTCATTCATCAGAGCAACATACACACGTCTCCACCTCATTTTATTGCCACCTAAATGCGGTGGGAGGTCGAAGTGGGAACTCCCCCGTCGCACTGCCCAGAACTCGCTGCTGCTTCTCAGGGCTCCCACATGTGTTCCTGCTCTTCTGCACACAGACTGGGGCTCTGACATTCCGTGGCCAGGACTCTATGTCACCTCCCTTCCTTGGACTTCTGTCCAGACCAGCTCCATTCAGGAAACAGTTATTAAAAAGGCATGTGTGTCCAGCCTGAGCGAGAGACATGGGAGTACACTCATCACTTCCCAAAATGAAGATCAAAATGCACGATCTGTCCAAGGACCTAATTCGGGGGTGTGATTTTAATTACTCGAGGAGTCAAAGAGGGCTGCGTTAAATCACTTTCAGCTAGACATTATATAAACCACCTTTCAGGAAACCAGCTATATCATGGGCCTGTCGCTGCCTGGCAATGGAGGTGGATGTGGGTCATATCTGCATTTTCTGGTTTTCAGGGGTGCAGGTCATGGCCCGTGACAGTCAGGACAACTTCCTCTTCGGGGAGAGGCAGGCTGTCCGTCGGTGACACTGTAGGAGAAGAGCATGGGGGCTAGTGTGAAACCGGAGCCTGAGCGTGCCGCAGTCAGAGAAGACCCAGTGACTACAGGTCTTTTATGTAAAAAGCTGTGCTGATGAAGCAGGAGCGGTAAGGTTGGCTTATTGTCTTCTAGCTGTTCTCAGGCTAGTAGTAGTGGACTGATAGAGAACCTGTGTGTGAGCAATTTTAAATTAACGCAGTGATTTTAGGGACCAAGTGCGATGGGGTAGGGGGAGGTTAGAGAGGTGGGTGACCTCCCCACTGATTGGGGGCACTGGGACAGACCTCCTCGGAGGGGTGTCACTTCAGCTGGGCCGAGAGTGCTAGAATTTGAGTACGGAAGTTTGGTAACAGAGCCTCCTCACAGGCAGAGGGAACGGCGATGGAAAAGGCTTGCAGATCCAAGCCCAGCACCAGGTCCCGGGAAGAGTGGGGAGCACACTGTGTCCACGTGGGACAGAGGTGTGTGAACAGAGTTCACGGTCACCGAGATTGAAAAGGAAGTATGGAAAAAGGCAAGGGGGCTCGTGGGTGTTCAGCGGTGACAGAGGCAGGAATTTGTTCTTCAGGCGATGGAGAACCACAGAGGTCCCTTGTGCAGAGAGAGAGAGAGAGAGAGAGAGACAGAGAGATAGTCTGGGCAGAGCTGCGCTTCACGGAGCTTCATCTGATAGCTGCCCGTGTGTGTCTAGACTGCAAGGCGGGGCATTGTCGGCCACCGTCCAGCCCAGGAACATCCGTCCACATAAAGGTCAGGGTGTCACACGCAGAGGTGCCTATGAATGTGTAAAAAACTCAGGGATTTGAGCTGGGGAAAAGAAACACTGGTCCCTCCAACACCTTTTTTGGAATTCCTGCCTTCTCTCCAAACCAAATAACTTGCCTGCTTGTGAAAAGAACCCAGTCACGCCCACCTCGGGTCTGATATCCCTCAGTGGCGATCCTTTGTCTTTAGAACAAAGTCCAAGCTTCATGTGGATCAGGAGAGTATTCCAGAGTTCTGGCTTTTCTCGGCCCCCTGCTGGACTGGGCAGGGCCTGGGCTGGACCTCAGGGCTTTCAGCTGAGTCTCTCGGAACAGGAGAAATCCCGAGGAAACTTCCCTTGAAGGACTGAGACGGCAGACGGCTCCTGGCCAGTTCCAGGGGAGAATGTTACCGTCGTCCTCTCTTCCCAGGTCTTCAGGGTAGGTTTTCATGAGCTCAGAGCATCTGGGTACTTGGCGCACGTGGCTGTGTAGACAGAGGAAGCCGGCCAAGGGCGGCGAGGGCATCCAACACAATTCTAATCAGGCTACAACCTCGGTTCCAGATCCTTCACTAAAAAGTCTCAGTAAAGGGACACAGAACAGCCCAGCCACCTGTGTCCTCAGAAACGCAGCCTCACACTAATCCTCAGTTTATTTTCTTTCATTTTTATACCATTTGTGTCGCACATTCTGTAGGTGCTGTGCCTTTGTCACCTCCTGGCGTCCACACAACACACCAGGGAGTGCTGAATCCACCCCCGCCACAAGGTCCCACCCGAGGACTTGAAATCCTACTCCCTCTCCACCCTGTAGAGAAAAGGAACGGTGTCTGCTGGTGCTGGTGGTGCCCAGGAAGGGAAGTCCAAGGTCAAGGTGTCAGCAGGGTTGGTTCCTTCTGAGGGGTGGGAGGGGAGGATCTGTTCCAGGCGTCTCTCCTTGCCTTGTAGATGACCATCTTCTCTCTGTGTGTCTTCACATCATCTTCCTTCTGTGCCAGCAATTTTCAACTGAGGTGCTGCAAGAATTTTTAAAACATTCAGTACCTGACTATAGTAGGGGCACTGACCTCCTTTCCCTTAGAGTGTCAAATAAGAAAACCAAAAAGGACAACAGCCAACGCAACAAGAGCCGTCCCGTACGAATGAATTGAAGCTCATACCTATTTATTTTGTCAGATTGCCAAAATAGACACGACATTTTTTGGTGTGCCATAGAATTTAGTGATTAGTTTGTATGTGCCATGAGATGAGAAAGGTTGAAAGTAGCTTCTCTATACTTGTTTGTGTCCATATTTCCCCTTCGTAGGAGGGTGCCCTCATCCTGGGTTAGGGCCCATCCTGATGACCTCACTGGAACTCGGTCACCTCTGTCCAAAGCTTATGTCTAGATCAGCTCACATGCTGGGGTACCAGGGCTTAGGACTTCAAAGTTGGGATTGTCAGAGGACACAGTCCAGCCCATCATGGCCTCCCAGCCAGGCCTGGAAGGAGGGCGGGGGGACGGCAATCTGTCCCTCTCTCTCTGCTCCTGGTCTAGTGTGTGACAGCTGAAAGCAAATTCCCTGACACCCCTCTCCCTCGGGGACCCATTGGGAGGCCTCATCAGTCTCTGTGCTGGGTAACTCTTTGGAAACCTCCTCCTGCTCTCCCCGCCCCGTCTCTTTCTCGCTGGAGTCTACGAGTCTCCCCTTCCCTCTCTCAACCTCTAGTCTGTGCTGACGCCTCCCTCCAGCCCCTCGCTCTCACTCACTCATGCCCTGGCCCGCTGCGCAACCGGGCGCCGTGTTGAACTCCTGACTCTTCTGCAACAGTTTGCTCACCTTCGAAATGAGTCATAGCAAACACTGCGTGTTGCACTTGACCCAAACACGTTTGCTCTTTTATTAAAAAGTCAAATCATTGTTACTGAACTATACTCCAGGTACTTTACTATTTCGCCTGCGGTTTTTAGGAATTGGAAGTGGTTTGCACCTGTCTGCTTATCTGATCGCTTTATTTGTTTATGTGAACCCCAAATGTACTCAGATGTCGTCCCGCCTTTCCACAGGGTTGGGTCATGGCATGTGCAACAGGAAAAGCTTGGCCCAAGTTCAAGTTATGCCATTTGCTCCCTGTGTAACTTCGGGCAAGATGCACAAATTGTCTTTATTTTAATTCTCAGATGTAACACGATAATAATAATAATTAGGGATCCTCTAGGGAACGAGTAAAATAACTAAATAATGCTTGTGAAGTTGACTAACCAATGCTGGACACTAGGTAGGTACTTGGTAAATATTTGTTGAAAAAAACGTTGTTTCTCATCAGTGTTCACCCAGTTTTCTGTGACCTCAGACCCAGGGTAAATGATGAACCGTCCCCCAGGCCCTGAGGCTCCTGGGGGGCGGTTGAGCTCCGGTGGTGGGTGACAGAGCCACGTGGAAGAGGTTCCGAACGGCAGAGACCTGGGAGCACAGCTGGTATCGGGAGCTCTTGCTGCGTAGATGACATTCCATCAGTTGGAACAAAGTTGCTTGGCTTTTTCTGGCTGGAACGAACTTTACATGTGATCAACTCCACCCTGTTTCTTACCCACGTGTATTAGTTCCCAGGTGCTGCTGTGACAACTTACCCCAGACTTAGTGGCTTAAAACAAGACAGGTTTATTATCTCACAGTTCTGTGGGTCAGAAGTTCCGCACGGATCTCACCGGGCTAAAATCTAGGTGTTGGCAGAGCGGTGCGCCTTCTAGAGGCTCCAGGGAAGCATCCACTTCCTTGCCTCCTCCGGCTTCAGAGGCCGCCTGTCATACTTTTGCGCATGGCTGCCTTCCTCCATCCTAAAAGCCAGCAACTTTGGGCTAAGTCCTCAAGCTGCTGCCGTCTATCTGCGTTGCTTCCCTGCTCTGTTTTTGTTATTGTGCATTGAAGTCACCCAGACAATCCAGGATGATCTCTCAAATTCAAAAATACATAATTGCATCTACAGTCTCTGTTGATGTGTAAGGTGACATAGTCACAGGTCTCTAGGATTAGGGTGTGGACATCTTTGGGAGATGTTATTATTATTATTCTGCCAACAAGAGTGGACACGGGATCAGAGAGGGCAAGGATGTGACCGAGACCACACAGCAGCTGGCAGACCTGTTGAGGCTTGATGCTTGGCTCCGATCTGGGCTATGAGGTAGGAGAGGCACAGAGGAAGGAATCAGAGATGTAATGTGAGATTAGTATCTGCCTAGTGTCCAGCATTGTGTTTGGCAGTTTCACAAGCATTGTTTTATTATTTTACTCATCTCCTAGGGGATACCTAATTATTATTTTTATTCTCATGCTACGTCTGAAGACAATGCTGAACAACTCAGTGTACTTTCCCCTGCCTCCACCTCACTCATGTCCAGAACAGGAGGTTCCAGGGTTTGGTCCCTACGTCAGAGACAACGGAGGGAGCAGGAGAAGAAAACAAAGTGATGACGTCAAGGACATAAACCCCATTACTTCCAGCTGCTCTGTTGATGGGTGGAAGCTCAGCTTCTTTGGTGTTACATTTGTGGACATAATCAATTACCTGGTAACTCAAGCTGAGCCCCAGGGACCCGCCGGAGGTCACGCTGACTCCCAGCTAGGGCTTGTCAAACCCTTGGGCTTCGTGGGCTCTTCCTACGCCTGAGCCCTTCTGATCTGCTCACGCGCCGTCAGTGGGCAGGCAGACAGCCTGGTGCTGTGGTCTGAGTTCCGGCTCTTCTGCTGCAGAGCCCCACCTTCTGCACCCTGCGCTTTCTCTTCTCACGTCCTTCACTCTTGGTCTCTCCCTGACACAGGGTGAAACATCCACCTGCATGTGGCGTGTGTGCTTCAAACCCCAGCTTTTCCTCTTACAACTGCAGAACCTTGGGCAGGATTCCTACCCTGCCTGGCCTGCCTTGGTTTCCTCTTTCATAAAACGTCACAGATGGTAACGTATACTGTTAATGTCAGAACGAATACAATGGGAATTAAATTAAAAAGGGAATCATGATATCTGTTCTCCAGGTGCATCCAGGCAGCTAGGAATAGACCAATGAGGAGGCAGACTGGAGGCAGCCCAGGCTTGTGCTGCTACCTGAGCACAGGTGTGCACACCTGCCCGGGGTGGCCCCTGTGCATGAGGGGCCATGTTCCTTTATAGGACAGTCTCGGTCCTTTGTGAAGTGCCCTGTGGAGCCCCAGGAGCAGAGCTGTTCAGAGGGCCTCTTGGAGAGAAAAGCAAGGCACGGGCCCTGTGACATGTGAGCTCTGATGGCACGGTGTCCTTGGCAGGGGCTCGATGTGGATCGGCATCTCCACCTCCGAAGTCCCACCACCGCAAAGAAAGTGTGGCCGAGCCTTTGTCAAAGACTTGTACCCTCAGAAGCATTTTACTGGACCATCTGGCAGGGCGCGGGCGTCCTGAGGATCTCCTGGCACAGCTTGGGGACACTGGGCCAACCGTGCCACTGATCACAGCCTCCTTGCTGGGCAACAGGTGCCTTTTCCTGCAAAGGGAGAGCCAGCCTTTTTATGCAGGAGCTGAGGTAACTCATCTTAGGAAATACTGAACAACGCCAAGCCATATAAAACATTCCCCGCACCCCTGGAGTTTTCCTTTCCATAAGCAGATGGAAATGGTCTCAGTAGCATGAGAAGAGAAGGCCTCTGTCTCCAACCTTTTGGCCTGCTCTCTCCTTGCGGGTGTTTCCTGGCCAGGAGCTGGTAAAGATCCTCTTTGTCCCGGCCATGCTTATGGCCTCAGCAGCTCACTGGCCCCCTGAGCCTCCTTGTCCTGGCCCTCTCTGCCTCGAGGTTTCAGGGTGCCCCCTCCCCACAGCTGGCTGCAGAAGGCAAGAATATCAGAGCTCCTGGTTCCAAGCTGACCTTGCAGATGAGATCCCCTTCAGCCCTTCTCCTCCCCCAGCTATAGCCCTTCATCCCGGTGGGGAGTGAACGCACCCTGACTTGCTTGCTCCATCCCATCGGCACAGTCTCCCCATTCATGGCTGAAACCTGAGGGTGCGTGCGGTGATCAGTCCGTGCCCATGGCTGCCCCACGGCATCGCCTTTGCTCCCCCGACTTAGCCAGTGCCACCCTCCCGCTTCACCCTCCAGGCCACGATCAGACACCCCCTTCGCCCTGAAGCCTTCCCTCCTTCCCGGTTGTTTGCGACCTTCTCAACTGTCCTCGTGGCTCAGTCCCTATGGTCATAATCTACGAGTGTGGTTTCTCCTTCCTACCAGGCTGCAAAGTTCTCAAGGGCAGACACAGCCTTATTCTAAGTGTTTATTGAAGGCCAACCATGTCCCAGGTGCTTTGTATAATAAGGATTTTATCCTCGAACGACACTGGGGCGTACCATTATCCTCATTTTATTAATGAAGACTTTGGGGTTGGGTGTATGAAGGGACTTGCCCAGGGGAGTGAGTGATATTTCAGGGATGCCAGCCTCTGACTTTGAACCTTGACCTAATTGCGAGCTTTGTATCACCAGTTCATCTTTTTTTCTTCTTGCAAATAGAACTTTGCCAAAAATTTCACCACCAGGTTTCCACATTCCATTCCTTTGCAGTAAGGAAAATTCAGCTTCATCTCCCATTTAAATATCATTATCAGTTTTGTTGAAATTGCCATAGATGCAGGAGTTCAATAGTGATAACTCGTGTGGACCGAGAGACATTCTGGCAAACTTCCTAGACTGTGAGTGTATCTCGCTAATGTTGCGTTTTCGTTATGCTGATTAGCGCCTGTGCCGCCAACCTGCACAGCTGTGATTTTTCTGATTAGAGGGAATTTCCAGTCAAAAGCCTTTGTGACCCTGGAGATAAGACATGTCTTTTACTAAAGGAGGGAGGATGCCAACAACACTAAGGTGACCCTGCAGATAAGCCAGGGTTTGCAGAGCCGCCCTCCGCACAAGAGGGGTGCATGAACTGAGACACAACGGACTGAAGCACCAGTCCTCAGGCCACCCGGTCCTGGTGCCACTTTAACAGACCCCGAGCTCCACTCAGCCCTGGCGAGACAGATGCCCCGGGGAGGGCTGGGACAGCACTCTGCACAGAGCTGTGAGGGCTATCAAGGCGGCTGGAGCTGGACCCTGATAGGGAGGGCCTCGCTCTGTCCGCCTTTGTCCTGCGTGGGCAGTGGAAGCTTGTGGGACGCCCAGCCTGGGGTCCTAGGGTGGGCCCAGGAGGGCCGGAATAAACTAAGTTCAGGGATGCTCCGGGGAGGACGGGGCTCTCCGAAAGGCCCCTCTGAAACTCCAAAGTTCTGGGGCTGTCATGGCATGGCCTGGTTCTCCATCCAATGTGGAAAGGAGACTTCAGAAGAGTACAGGTGACCTTTGCAAGGTAGTTTAAGCATCTGCTCTTCACCAGGCCTGGTACAAGGCCTGTGGCATCTCGCGGTCGTGTAACAAATTGCTGTGTCTGCCGAATCTGACCGACACACAGCGCTGAGCGCTCACAGAGATGGGGAACAGAAGGGCTACAGCCCTTGCATACTCAGAACACTGCGAGAGCCTCGCTCCTCCCACTGCCCTGGGGTTTTTGGCTAAGTTATCTCACTAATGGGTGGTCCCCCAATCTTGCTCCCTCCCCCTTTCCTCGTCTCCTGTAGGCCAGGGCTTCCACAGGTTGCTCGTCTCTGATTCACTTTCGGGAGCTGTGGACAGATCGTAGAGGTACGTGACTTGTACTCTAAAGTCCAGGATTTCAGTTCCTGTTCTATCACCTATAAGCTGTGTGTCCTTGGGCCAAGTACTTAACCTCTCCGAATCCCAGCTTTTCTTTTTATAAAATGGTCGCAAGGATCCCCAGGTCCTAGGGCTTTGGTAAGGAGAAGATGAGTTGATGCATAAGTCGGCAACATTTTTTCCATAAGAGCCTAGATAGGACATATTTGAGGCTCTGTGGGTCATACCGTCTCAGTCACTCATCTCTGCCGTTGCATTGCTGACAGCCATAGGAAATGCACCAAAGAGTAGGCGCGGCTGCTCCAAACAAACTTCATTTACACAAACAGGTGGTGGTGGTGGGGTGTGGCTTCAGGCCATTTTCTAACCCCTGATTACGTAAGACACGTAAAGAAAGCACCTGGCACAGAGCCTGGCACAAGATAAGCCATGAACAAATAGTGATCATTGTTATGATTAGTATCTTTACTCCTAGTCACACCGAGGCAGAGCTGAGCACACATCCCGGTCCCAGCTGGAAAGGTGGGCATGAGGATAGTAGGAATCCAGGGGTCTCTGGTGGGCGATACAGAGGCCGTTTCACAACCACCACGTGACATCACAGAGAACTCCGAGGTTCTGAAATTACCGGACGACAGAAGGGGAGTTAGCTCAATGCACAGCAGGGTGAACATGAGTGTGCGTGTGTGTGTGCGCACGTTCTTGTGGGTGTGTGTGCAGGGCAGGGCAGGAGAGGGGCATACTAATATTCTAATACTATTCTATACTAATACTATTCTATACTAATAGGAATAATGAAGCTCCCCAGCACCATTTGTCACGTGACTGCTGACCGGCAGCTGGCAGGGAAAGCCCGTCACCATTAGAAGGGCCCTAATGAGAAGCACTGCCCTGAGACAGTGACTGTCCCCTTCACTGGAGCATGGCTGGGGTCCTCTCGGTGACCTATCAGAGGTACCCTTGTAGGGGAGAGTGTGGAAGATGTCTGTAGCTGGCTTTCTGGATCCCTCTTCTCCAAGTTCTAGAACAGGCCATAGAGCCTTTTCTCCTTGGCTTTCAGATGTACTGTCTGTCTGTGTCTGTAGGAACCCAGGGCTGGGGACTTCCATGCTGAGAAACTCAGAGAATTCCCACCAGAACCTGCATGCCGGTGTCATGAGTGGGTGATTAAGACACTGGTGCTCTGCACCAGAACACACTCGGGTTCTCAGCAGAAGGCCCTGGAAGAACAAAAGCAGAGACCTTTTCTGACGGCCACAGGTGCCGATCTGTATGATAAAGCCTTGGCAAAGAACGTTGTCACCCACCCGCGGGGCTGGAAAATTGCCCAGGTATCAATTCCTGAGTGAGTCACCACAGCTTCTGAGAGTGTGATCGAGTGAGCTTCTTAAAGACCCTGGCGCACTTGGCTTATTGTCAACCAGGTCTCAACCGTGTCCCTTTGTGCTGAGGAAGCTGACGGCCAGCCGTGCAGGGTGCTCCTGGCTTCCTGTCTTATAGGCAGGTAGTGAGCATGCCGGACCCAGAACCAGAAGCCCCCCACGAGTCCTATGCTGTGACGGTGGCTTCTCCCTGCCTCTGAGTCACACGTTGGTGGTGCGTTTCTGTCTATCTGCACTGCTCACAGCTGGGTCCCCAGCCCTTGGACCAGGCCTTGGCTCCTGGGGGCTCTTGCTAAATACTTGCTGGATGAATAAGCAGCCATACAGGCCAGTCTTCCCAAGCTATGCTACCAGCGGGATACGTGGGCCCTTCATCCTCCGAGAAGGGCCAGCCCCCTGCGGCCCCTGTGGGTTGGGACCACAGTGTAGCTGAGAGAGGAAGAGGCGGAACATTTGAATACAACTCCCCACACCTGTCTAAGGAGCACGTCTGAGGCTGGGGTTTCCCAGCACGAGATTGTTTTTTTTCCCTTCAGTATTTGACATACAATATTATATTAGTTTCGGGTGTCCAACCGTGATTCTACATTTATGTACCTTACAGTGTGATCACCACGATAAGACCAGGAGCCATCTATCACTGTACGAAGTTATTATGATATTATTGACTGTAGGCTCTGTGCTGTACATTTCATCCATGTGGTTTGTTTAAATCTAGCAGGAGATTTTGACTGCGAGTGGTTGACTTGGGAGGTGACCAGCGGGGCACCAGGAGGGGAGTGGGGAGGTGAGAGAAGGTGGGAAGAGGGACAATTCAATGTGCCTGAAGGAGCAGGCTCTGCACATCAGGGGCTCAACCCCATGGGATCTCTGGGACACTTTGGAGCTGTCCCACCCAAGCGTGAGGGCCTGGGGTGTTGATCGACCAGCTTGCCCTCATCATGGGAAGAGAGCTTTCTCAGGGTGTTGACCGACCCCTCAGCAGCGCCCTCTGCTCCCGAGCAGAGCTGGTCCTGCAGCTCGAGAAAGCCCCATGCGGGCATCCGAAGGAGTGAGTGCTGAGAAGCATTGTGGGTGGGCACTGACAGAGGTAGCTGCCATCCTCCTCCTCTTCTTCCTCCTCCCTCTAAGACATTGGGAAACTGAGGCTCAGAGCAGTTATGGGACTTACTGATAAGTAGGAAGCTGGGATGGAGTTTGGCTGCTTTGTGGCCGAGCTGGGGTTCAAGTCCAATGTTGTCTGACTCAGCGCCCTGCTCTCCCTGCAGAACTTATGGGTTCCCACCACTTTCCCCGAGCAGAGCACAGGCCAGCGGGTCCTGGCAGCCCTGTCACCTCTGCGTTTTTCTAGGTCATCACTGCACTGGCGTGTCCCATTATAATGTTCTTTCTTCATCTTCTGTTCAGAGCCGTTAACTTTGCTTCATTATCATTACATTGGGCTGAGCGTTAGTGAAACACATCCTGCAATTTGTTTATTTAACACACCTGGTCTGCACTTGCTGATAGGGTATCAGTGATTGATTAATTAGTTAATTGTCGCCTGCCACGGCTCATGCCAGGTCATGGCAATATTACTGATTCTGAAGGACGCTCAGACGGGTCGGGGTGGAGATGGGTCACGGCACCCTGGCCACACCACCGGGCCGAGGCGGGGGCTGACCAGCCTCCCCCAGCCATACCCTGCCGAGCTGCAAGGCCAGCGAGAGCCCCACCCTCAGCCTCAGCCCCCAGAGTCCAGACCCACTGTGTCTCTGGGTTGTATGTCTGAGACACACGGTGGGCTTCAGGATCATTGTCTTTCTGCCACGTTGGTCCAGAAGTCCCAGGGACACAGTACCAAACAAGGGGCATGTCTGAGATGGTCCTAGTTATGATGGGTTTGGCTGGGACAGGCAGAAGCACCATCTACTCCTCTCAGCAGCCTGTCCTGCCAAATCAAGTGCCCCATAGCTACAAACAAGGCACTTCCCTCCTGTCTGAGGCTGTGGCTCTGCTTTCCTCCAGGATTTGAATCTAAAATGCTGATGGCCTCTCTCTCATCCTACAGTCACGAGTTGACACTAGACCCATGGCCCCAGAATTCAGATTTTGCCCATCAGCTGGTCCACCATGGGTTTCTTCTTATACCAGCCTGACAGTGACCTAGTTCATTCATTACTAAATTTTTAAATGTTTATTAAAATGTCTACTGTCTGCCAGCCCGTGTTCCCGGCACTGGGACAGAGATGTGGTCCCTGCCTTCCTGGGGCTTGCTGTCTTCACCGGGGCACACCGCTTTGTTCGAGCTCCCTTTGCAACTTCCTACATCACCTGGCCAGCGCTGGTGCATCTTCTCTTTCACGTTTGTCTCCTAAGTACCAGATATGTCACCTCCTTTGATTCCTACCATAAATCTGCAAGGAAGGAGTTGCTACTGATCTTCGTGGAAAGTGGAAGCTCCAGCAGGTGACATGGCCTCTGCAAAACCAGGAGGTGTCAGGGGTCGTGCTTGAACCCAGGAATTGCACTTGAAGTCCAGGGCCCAGTCTACCCAGCTTGGCCAACTGAGTTCCAGCCAACCCTGCTTTGAGCTGTTCTGCCGATGGTGAAATGGCTGTGAACTAGCATTTCTCCCAGGCTTCGGAGATATTAAATCTTTTATGAAATTGTACTTAGTGAGCCTCTAATTACCTTTGCCCCGGGAAGGAGGGTAATGCCAAATGAGACAGATTTTTCCAGGGCATGGGCTCCCTCTTGGACCCGGCCCCACCTCCTCAGCGTGTCCTGTCTGGTTACCAGGCCAGCTTCAGATCAAAGCCCAGCCCTGCGGGGACTCGGGCTTCTTCCAGTGGCCTGGCTTGTTTATGGACACAGTGCCCATAACTCTATAATAAACACTGGCTGAGGAACGAATCAAAATGAATAAGCTGTGTTCAGATTTTGGTTTTGTCTCTTGCTACCTGGGGGACCTTGGGCAAGTCACATTACTTTTCTGAGTCTGAGATGTGTCCGGTATAAAATGGGATTTACAAAGCGCAGGTTCCTTACGGAGATTAGGTGACATAATGTGACAATGTCCCCGCTCGGTTCCTGGTAGACAGCGAGCGCTGAGTGCAGCTTGCCAAAGTTAGGTTCGGATAGGGCTGGATAAAGTCTTTCAGATTAGCTTCAGGCTCACCAGTCCACATGCATCATCCTCTCTTTACGTAACTCTCCTGGACACGATGGAATGCAACTGCAGACAGATGTTTCTGCCGCCCCAGATCCTCTGGAATCGTGCCTTGTTTACGCTCAGTGTCCTCACCCACCAATGGCGACACAGCGCTTTCCTCCGGAGAGCTCCGAAGGCAACACGGAACCCACGCTCCCCTCTCCAGACCTCGGAAAGGAATGAGCAGGGTTTGTTTCCAGGGCGCTGGGCAGAAGAGGATGGCGGGGGGTGGACTGTAACTACCTGTTTGTCTCTGAGAGTTGACCTCGGGAAACACTGTGCTGTTCAAACAATAGTGTTTAGCAATGCTCAGCTAGGCAGAAAACCTCCATCTGCTCCGTGGCTTTTGGTGGACAGAGCCCGGGGACGGAGGTGGTGGTGGGGCGGGGGGGGCGGTGTCCTCTCAACCTCACAAATGTGCCTTGTTTTGTTGTTACTTTGACTAGTTCACCTTATGGAAACATCAGTGATGGCTCAAGGACCAACTAATGTGTCTTCTGCTTTTTTGACTGATGAGTAGGGAGGCATTTATTAGAAAACATTCCTGGACAGGGGCTTGAGTAGAGACATAGTGGGTCCTAAGAAAATGTCAAGGATTATTTTATCATTGAAGTATTGGGGAAAAGGTAGCTGATTTGCTTTGAGGTTGTTACGCTAAGGTGAAATATTAGAAGAAAAATATATGGCCGCAGCTGATGTAGCTCAGTGTATTGAGCGCCGGCCTGCAAACCAAAGCCTTGCTGGATTGATTCCTACTCAGGGCACCTGCCTGGGTTGTAGGCCAGGTCCCCAGTAGGGGGCGCTCGAGAGGCAAGCACAGATTGATGTTTCTTTTTCTCCCTCCCTTCCCTTCTCTCTAAAAATATAATAAAATCTTTAAAAAAGCTGTTGACTAGAGACAACTCAAAGCTTCAGTTGTCTTTTAAGCAGCACAGATTTAGAGACAGTCAGTGGTAGAAAAGATATTATGCTGGGAGCAGAGGTGGGGGTGGGGAACTAAAGGCACTCATGGCCAAGTGAGAGACCCCCATTCTGGACATACAGAGAGACCAGGTGACGTGCAATGGCTGACCTGGACAAAGTAAGGGCAGGATCCAAAATGGGCTACTTGGGTGGGGGAGTCGGGGGTCGCCTTCTGAGACAGGATGAATTCTGACAGAAAGAGAAGCATGCGTGAGAGCTCGAAGAGGATGTTCAAGGTCAAAGGCCTGAAGAGCGGTCTGGCCGTGAGAACTGGACAGCACACAGTCAGACCTGCTCAAGGACAGACTGGGGAGAAGGCCCTGATCCTCATTTCTGCTGTGTCACCTAGTAGCTGGGCCACCTGAGTCTAGCTGCCCGCCCTCTCGGGCCATCGGTGTCCCACTGTCAAACTGGAATCTCACGTCTGATGACAGACACGAGCATGAAAAGGATATAAAGAGACTGACCCTGGCTCAACAAATGCAATTCCCCTTCTTCTCTTCTTCCTCATTTCCTCAAAATCAACTCTATGTGGCCTGTGGCCACTGGATATAAGATGAATAAAATCGCGTGACCTACAGGGGCTCCTTGGGTGTGACCAGCCAGTGTTACCTTCGTCCTGTCCTTACCCCAGAGAACTGACTGGCAGTCTGTTTCAGAAGGTGACATGTCGCATGAGACTCTGGGACTGCAGCTGTATCCCAGCCACCCTGCCAGGAAAATGAGCCAAATAGGTCTTGTCTTCCTGTGACCTTTAACTCGAGAGCTGGAATCCTGCCACGGAGTGAGGAACATGCCACAGCTGCTCCTATTGCAGGAACATTCCTGTAAATGATGAGGAATCTTCCATAGATAGCTACTGCGAGAGGCAGAATAACGGCCCCGAAGTGGTCCATGTCCTCATCCTTGGAAGCTGTAAGCCTGCTCCCTCATCTTACACAGAAAGGGGTATTGGAGTTGCAGCTGAAATGAAGGTCGCCAGTCAGCTGTCCTTAAAATAGGGAGATTCTCTTGGATTGTGTCAGTTGGCCCAGCGGAGTCACAAGGCTCCTTAGCAGTGGAGGACAGATGGAGATGACAGTGTGGCAGCATGACGAGGACTTGGCCCAACACTCCTGGCTTGGAGGGTGGAGGAAGGGGGCTGTGAGCCGAGGAATGCAGGTGGCCTCTAGAAGCTAGAAAAGACAAGAAAACAGGCTCTCCCCTCGAGCTTCCAGAAAGGAACACAGCCCAGCCGACATCGTGGTTTTAGCCTCGTGAGACCCATGTCGGATGTCTAATCTATAGAAATGACAACAAATTTATATTGTTTGAAGCTACCAGATTTGTGACAGTTGGTAGAAGAGCAATAGCAAAAGTACATCTGCTGTCCACCTCTAATTCTCCTTGACTTCCAATAGGTCTTGTCATTCATTCATTCACTCACGCCTACACAGATTTACTCACGTATCCTTATACATAGGTAAATAGAAGTTTCCTAACTGTAAATAGAAGCTGTGGTAGAAGACATCACATAGGGTCTTCCTGAAGATTAAATTCAATAAAACAAGAACAGGGCTGAGCACGCTGACAGGCGCACCGCAAACACTCATAAATGTTAGCTGTCTTATTACCATCTTCCCTGCTGTTCAGTCGGAAAACATTTCTTGGGCACCAGGCTTGTGCCAGCTCTGCCCGAGCTCAGGCCGTGGGTGCTGGATGGGAAAAGGGTTGGGTAAGTCCTCTGGGGGCTTTGGGGTCAGCCCCACTCGGTGACTTGTGCCTGTGTCCCATTGACCCCCTCTACCTACAAGGCAGGCTGGTCGCTTCAGTCTTTCAGCTGGGTTCACGGCTGCCCTTGAATAAAATCAAGGGTCTGTTGTTAGGGAGAAGGGAGCTTGGGTTTTACTAGGAAATTACCCAAAGTTGGCCAAGGCTTTGGAAACAAAGGAACTGAGAGAGAAAAGAATAATCATTTAGGGAGTACTGTGTGTTTCTCATCTTTTATTTGTGTAATTCCATTTAATTGCACAACAGATCCGCAAGGTCACTAGTCTTGATCCCATTGCGGTCCAATGAACTAGACACCCAAGATCATGTTACTAATAGGAGGCAGGGGCAAAATGGAACCCCTGGACCCTGGATTCCAAGTCCACACCCTATCCGTCTCCACTGCCTCGTCTTCAGTGTGGGGGCTGCCGACAAACTCAGCAGGTTGAACACCCCACTTTTCCTGGTGCTTCTACTCTCTGGCTGAACTGCAAAATGAAGTGTTTCGCCCAGCGGGACCCAGACTGCTTTTCTCCGGCCTTTCCAGCTGCTCCCAGTCAGTGCCGTGGGGACAACGTTGCCTTCAGCCCCCGGCACCGTCCAGGTCCCAGGGCAAGAGCAGCCAACAGGAAGCAGTATAGGCAGAGCTAATGCAAACACAGAAGTCACCAGTGGAGCAAATCTTCAAAAAAAAAAAAAGTCATCTCCATCTCTGGCAGAACCCACATGTCCTGCTAACCTGTCGTTTGTAGCTTCTCTGAGCTGCAGGGGGCTGTCCCCGCACTGCCTGACCTATTTGCTCATGCCAGGCGTTTCTTGCCTCATTGATGCCCGTTGAGCTTTTCTGTTCACACTTCAGGATAACATTTTGCTTCCTGGGTAACCACCAGACAGCTGACCCCATCTTGCGTGAACAAACTGTCATGCAAAACCCTTCAGGTGGCTGAGACACAGGCAAGAGGGCCCTCCCTGGAGACTGTCTGTCTGAGCCCAGACCTGTCATCAACTTCCCTAATTGAAATTCAGGCACATTAATAATGAGGCAAACAATGAACAGGCCAGCAGATAAAAGGGAGCCTGTAGCTACCATTCGGAAATGCTACTTAGCCAAACAAAAACTGGTTCAATGATTAGGCTCAGTATCAGAGATAAAGTGTCTTAGAAACAGTTGTGTGTAAAGATGCCCCAGGGTGACATGGCAGAGAAAAGCCACCGCATGTCTCTGGGACACAGAAGGAGGGACAGGCAGGAGCTCCATAATGCTGTCTCCACACTCACTGCAGGAAGGCCTTTGGGCTGGGCTGTGGCACTTTAACCAAAGCACCGGAGACACACTCGTGATCACGCAACCAAGACGCTCATCCAAACAGCAGGTTTCCAGGCAGGGGCTGGGGAAATCTGACTCGTAAGGTAGGTTTGCATCCGAATGCACTGCTCTGATCAGCCTGTGTTTACCACCACAGGATGGCCCTGATGATTGGGTAAGATGTGGTGTGTTGTAGACAATGCAAGAAGGCAATTCGTCTTCCCACACCCCACCCCTCCATCACCTGCTTTGTCCACGGCTCCTCCCTGAGGACAGTTAGGTGTCCCACGGTTTTTCCTGGCTCTTTCAGAGCATGTTTCTTTCATGCAGCTGAAGGAGAATCCAAAAGAAGAGAATGGGCAAAATAGAGTTGACCACGTACTTACTATGAGCCAGGCATTGTGTGAAGGGCTTTATAATTATTATCTGACTGTTTCGTTTAGATGATACCATTATATTGAATTTATAGATTAATAATCTAAGGCTTGTAGAGATTACCCTGCCCAAGTAGGTCTAGGGCCAGGACTCAGCCCAAACAGTTAACTATAAAGGAAGCCCATGCCATTTTCACTTTATAAATGAGTAACCTCCAATAATCCACGTTTACCCTGCTAAGTTTTAGAAAAAGGGTGTTTCTTTTTAGTCCCTGGAGGCAATATAAAACCCTCCTGCACCTTACAAGCTCTCAGATAAATGTTAATTACGTTTGATTAAAACTTTGTCCAAAAAGCGTGTTGCCATGTCTGAGCCCTGAAAATTAGAATTCCATGCATGGAATGTCCGGGGCCTTCCTGTTAGAGAGACACGCAGCCAACCAGACGGTAAGGTTCTGCGCGTCCAGATGTAAGCGTTTCCTCCACCGTAAGTGTCATGAGCACAACTTGGAGAAGAGCTCACAGACCGTGTGGGTAGATAGTTGACTTCTGGTCTTCGTTCTGTTCTTTCTTTCACTCCAGTTTTCATCCCCTGTCTGGTGAGATGGGGGGGGCAGTTATTCCTGCTTTGTCGTGGCCCTTTGTGTGTCCATTCCCTTTGGGGGTGGGAGAGGCGGCAGCAGAGGATCCACGAGTCGTGGTGACTGCAGCTGTTAAGCACCTTTTCTCTGTGCCCGATTCCACTGGCCGCTCCCTCTCCCACACTGGCTTTCCTGCCCGAGCAAGAGAAGAGTCCATCTGCTCATGAGTCCGAAAGATCTTCTCTTGGTTGTGTCTGTTGCACCCACTGCAGCTCCCTCCTCTCTGGGGAAGGGACAGTGAAGGGATCATATGTGCAGGTATTTTTTCATTTTCTTAACGCCTATCCCACAGCATAGGAATTATTTCATCCAACTTATAGATAAAGAAATGGAGGCACCAGAAATTTAAATGACTTGTCAAAAGCCAGGTAGCCAGTGAATAGTGATGCTGAGCCTTAAGTCTAGGCATTTGATATCCTGGCAGAGGTTGGGGTCTTAGAAGGGGCTGCTGTTCCCAGTGGGAGCATTGGAGCAGATCACCCTTAAAGGAACCCTTCCTTCATGGGTAGGGCATCCAATGGGTTGTCCTACAGCCCATGACCCTGTATCTTTAAGAGAAGGAGGCTATTGTGTGCATCACTTAGAAGAGAATTTTACTTAGTAAAAAAATAGCGTTCTTTCCCTCCAACTTTATAAACAAGGCAAAGAGGATTGAGTGATTGGATGTCAACAAAATAAAGCCCTCAGAAATAAATGAACATTTCATATTGTGCTTCATTTCAGTTTCATGAGCTCTGAAACAGCACTTCAAGTGATTAATGTTTTCTTCATTAACCGTAACTAAACCCCAGTAAAGCCTCTCTCTTTTCTCTGCTGTGCTTTTTTTTAGGAGATCACGGGTAGTTCATTACTAAAAGTAACCCTTTGGAGCCTGCTGTGGGCAGACCAAGGTTGTGGAGAGAGGACGGGCTGTGCTGTCAGGGAGGCCTGGGCTCACGTCCCAGTGCTGGGGCTTTCTGACTGTGTGGCTTTGAAAGGATGGGCCTTTGTTTCACATTATGTTATGCAGATATTCATCTTAACCTGAGAGCACCATGGTGGGCTCTTGCATTGGTGGCCCCCCCAATGGCCATGTCTCCTGGTATTTGTCACTTTGAATCTGGGCTGTGTTTATGGCTTATTTTAACCAGTAGAATGTTGTTGAACTTCTAAGGGTATTCAAGTGTAAGCTGCTGGTCTTTCTACAGCAGTGATTCTCAATGGGAGCTTATTTTTCTCCCCATGGGCATTTGGTGGCGTCTAGAGACATTTTTCATCGTCCCAACTGAGAAAGTGCTCCTGGTACCTAGTGAATGGAGGCCAGGGATATTGCTGCACATTCCACAACACACGGGACAGGTAGCTGGCACCCTGCCACCCACAAAGAAATATCCATCCCTAAACGTCAATAGTCTGAAGATCAGAAACCCTACTCTTAAGACTTAGTCTGGGACATGCCCTACATCTCCACATAAGAAAACCAGTTACCTTGCTGGAGAGACCATGTGAAAAAGCTGCCTGGAGGTGATGAGGCTACATGGAGGTGACAAGGCCACATTGAGGAGAGGCCCAGAGACCCCCCCCCAAAGAGGAAGAGAAGCACAGGCACCCCATCATCCCACCTGAGCTCAGCTCATGGCTTCCTTGCTAGTGGAATGCCACCGATGAGCGATCACCAGCAAGACCAGTAGAAGAACTGCGCAGCTGAGCCCAGCCCAATTCAAGCAAAATTAAAACGTTTTTGTTTGTTTCAGGCGACTAAGTTTGGAGTGGTTCATCACACATCAGTAGGTAACTAAAACAATAGCATACATTAAGGAAACCCTAGTATCTCAACTAACGTCAGATTCCTTCTGTCAGGGATGCTGCAGTATATCCCCTACATTCCCTCTTCCGGATGCAGGTCCTTATTCCCCCAGCTGCTGGTAGTACTGGTGGCTGACAGTTCACCCAACCCTTTCTCTGGGGCAGCCTGCATCATGCGAGCGGTCCATGTGCAGGAAGAAAGTCCCGGCGTCCTTGCCTCTGTGAAGCAGGACCACAAAGAAAGGCCATCTCAGCACGTGAGTTCCCCAGGGCCACCACGGAGACTGCAGCTGCTAAGCACCTTCCTCTGCCAGATCCAGCTTCCTTCACTGCCTCCAGGTCTTAATCTTGAGGAAACCACCCCCAGGGATCTCCCGCATGGGGAGCTCCATCAGAAGCCCTGCTCTGAAGACTTAGACTGAGAGTCTGTTTCCCATGGAACCTGACTTGGAATAGCTTTCATCCTCCCATCTGGGTGTTTTTTGCTTTAAGACCTTCAGGACACAAGGTAGTTTGGCCAAGAGTGCCACCCTTGGGTGCTGAAGCAAGGCACAGTCCCTGCTCCATTCCTGGCTTTCAGTCTCTAGGTTTTTGTTGCCCGGACAATGAATAAGCAATAAGCCTTGCCTTGAACCCACAGAGAAATTCCAAAGCTTAACTGTAACTCTGGGAAACTTACAAAGAGCAAAAAAGAAAAGAAAAGAAAACCACTGGGAAACGTATTAATCTTCCGCAGATATGCAAGAAGTACGAATGAAATCCACCTTGAGATACCATTTTACACGGACTGAATTAGCAGAAGAAAGTAAAAATAAATTCAAACACACATTTCTGGTGACATTATGGTGAATATCGGGCCTTCTTAATCTGCCTGCTTGAATATAACACTCAGAGAAAACAATATAGCCGCACACTGGAAGCTGTAAATAGGCCCTTGGCCTCCGGCCCATTAATAAAGAGGGATCTGAATAAATTTGTTTCAGAGAAAATTTGGGAATTAAACTCTGGTCTCTTAAATGTCATGAGGCTGCAAACATGTATATAATGTAAATAAATATGTAGTGGATAACAAGAAGCCAGAACATATCGTTGGAAGATTGCAGGGGGGCTATATTATGTAGGACAAAGGACGAGTACTGAACAATTTTCAAAGTTTCTCAAAGCTTGGCCTTCTGGCCCCCGACATCCCAATTGCCGGGGGCTTTATTAAAAGGTGTGGTCTGGAGCCTGACCCCCACCTTGAGAAACAGAGTTTATGTGAGGGGGGCCTGCATTTTAAGTAAATCCTCCTGGTGTCCTTGGGCCTCTCAGGTATGACAGCACTATACGGAAACTGTTCCTTTATGCCCTTTTGGGGCACAGAATTTATGCCATTTGGGGATAGCATTAAAAGGCATATTATCTTTCTCAAGTTGCTGTAGTTATTTTTTATTATGTTTTCAGAGTTGTCAAGAGGAAAAAATTGTAATTTTCCTGGAGCACGTCAGAGAAAAGTCGTTTTAATGATAGGTGTCTTAAGAGTCTCCCATTAAGGTGCATAGTTTCTCTCGTGTAGGGGGATAGGTTAAGTATCACGAGAGAGGAGTCTTGCACTAGGAAAAAGGTATTCTTATCATTACTAATCTTCCCAGTAATAGATATTTATAATGTATCTAAGAATCTACCATTATCAACTGTTCCTAAACCCCCTTGGGTTCCGCACCACGCACACTTCTGGCTCCAGCCTTGGGAGGCTGGCGTGACTCATACGTGGTTGGAGTTCTGTCACTTGGTTTAGGGAAAGCTGTTCTGAGGGCTGAATCAGAGACACTGACTCCCTAAGTTTAAAAATATTGTGCCCTTGATCTTCAGAGAGGGACACACCTGTGAGGCAGGAACCCTTCAGAGAAAAACTGGGGAGACAGGTAGAAACATTAGCTGGTGACCCGGTCACCCTGCCTTGTCTGGTGTGGTCATGAGCACAACTAAAATAGCTCTGGTAAAGCTACTAGATATTTCTGTCTCAAGACATTTCAGTGACAACTTAACTAACCATGTGCTAGCCTAGCAGACTTTCTGGTCTTTTAATAATTTTTTTTCTGGTTCAAAAACATCTTCAACACCAAGTTCTTTATCAGAGACATATTGGTCAGGGGGATTTTTTTCAAAGGTGAGCCTTCAACGCCAGTTTATGTTTACCTATATCCAGCACAGTTATCGATTGGAAGGCATGAGAGAGAATCAGAATACAGGCACACATATGCAAGCACACACACACAGACACATGTAGGAGCCTCAAAAGGGAAAATACTGAATGCAGTGAATACAGCAAGGGCATCGAAAGCCAATATTGATGGTGATGGTGTCACACGAGAAAGGCAGGAACCTCCCTCTAGGTCTTGGTCAAGTCTAAGGAACATGAGCCCAGAATCTGTCCTTAGTGTCACGGGAACTGGACCAGGTCAGCTTTGGGACTTTGAGCTCAGATGAAGGTGTGCAAACCTTAGGGTCAGGAGACGTCTCGAAGACCTGGCTTTTCCTAGCAAAAAAGACCTGGTGGTTATAAAAGGACATTCTGATTGAGGTTGATTCCTAAGACTGAGATTTCACCAAGGAGACAAGAGATAAAAATGGATGGGAAAGGGGACTCAACTCAATCTCAGGCTTTTGTTTTCTGAAATCTTGCCCTATTTCTATCAGCATTTAAGCAGTGTAAGTACAGCTAGTAAACTGTGGTTAGACGTTGTAACCAAAATCACAACTTTACTTTCATAGTAAAGTATATATTTGAATGAAAAGACTCATTATTTTCTGAATCCTTGGTAAAGTATGTTTTGTGCTTTAGCCCATGGATCTCATAAGCAAGACCCTGCTACTCATTTGAAGAAGTAAAAAAAAATTCCAATTTTTGGCTGGACGTTTCTGGTCATTTAGCTCTGCATTCATGCATGTACCTATGTCTTTCCCCCCTTCTTCTAAGAGAATTTAAGGTGACCTATAAAATACAGATCACTATGACACGGTATTTTGGACACATAAAATTTAGTTGAATAATTTACATCTGTTAAAACTAGGAGGCAATGAGGATCATTAATGGATTCTGTTTCTGTGTTTAGTTACATGTTTGAAATATTGTCCCACTAAAAGCAAACACATAAGCAGAATGATTATCTGGACCAGGTAGTATATAAATACATGCTAGTGTGTGTGTGTGTGTGTGTGTGTGTGTGCGCGTGTGGTGTATATCTCACAGGCGGAAAGCAGAGGGGGTGCTATTTCATAGGAATCAGCACAGTTTCCAGTAAAGGGCCAGATAGCAAATATTTTCGGCCTGGGGGGACACACAGCGGTCTCTGTCGCGTCCACTCAGCGCTGCCGTCACAGCTTCCGAGCGCGCCTCGACGGCGCGATGCTCTGATGACCGAGTATGGCTGTGCCCAGCGCAGCTTTACAGACGGGTCCCCAGTGAGGGTTTGACTTACGATTTCCTGACTTCACGACGGTGCGAAAGTGATATGCATTCAGTAGAAACCGAGAATGTTGTCGTTTGATCTTTTCTTGGGCCAGCAGTTTGCGGTATGAGATCCTCTGGTGGAGGCCGCAGTGGCAGCTCCCATCAGCCCCAGGATCGTGAGGGCCCGGTAGACAACCGGTGTTCCACAGTGTACCGTGCTGCCAGCAGTGCTGGGTGTCGTGTGTTCCGAGCACATTTAAGGGAGGCCAGGCTAAGCTCTGATGTTTGGTGGCCTATGTGTATTAAATGCATTTTCAACTTAACACTATTTTCAGCGTACGATGGGCTTATCGGGTTGAGGATTACCCGTATTTACAGGAAACAGGCAGCAGGCCAGAAATGGCTGTCGTTTGCCAGTCTCTGATTCAGAGAGTAGACCAGGCGCTATATTGTTAGAATTGTTTTTTCACATACATCATTTTACTTGAGGAGAAGCTGAGACTCAGAGAGGTGAGGTGACTTACCTCAAGACACACAGCAAAGCCAGAGAATCCAGGTTTCCATGGGGTTCCCTGGATCCCTGCAGCACATAGCGGAAGCCCACTGGGGGAGTGGAAGGGGTGCAGGAGAGGTGGGGGGGCAGAAGAGAGCGACAGTGCCTAGAGTGACATCTGCTCTACCCCGCCCTTCTTCCTGACAATAATCAGGGCTTGCCTGTGTTTCGCACCCCTTTTCTTATTTGGTTGGTTTGTAATGGTGGATGAAGTTTGGATCTTCCATCCACTTAGCTCTGTGGCCTTGAGGTGAGTCACTGCCCCTCTCTGGGCTTCATTGGCTTGGTGATTTAGAACAGTGATCCCCAACCTTTTTGGCACCAGGACTGGTTTTGGGGGGTGGGGAATAGTTTTGGGATGATTCAAGCCCACCATATTCGAGCTCACCTCCTGCTGTATGTCCCAGGTCCTAACAGCCTCAGACCGGTACCAGTCTGTGTGGCCTGGAGGTTGGGGACCCCTGATTTAGAATTCTTATTCCATTCTCCAATTTTGATTCCTTCTAGGTCATCACTTTCCCTGTCTAATAATTCACAACTTGGCTACCGTTTGCTCAGGCCTTGGGTGCAGAGAGGCCCTGAATTGGTAGCTCCACCCAGGTGTCCCCCAGTGGCATATTTCTGTGCTCACTGGGGTCCAGTCACTTCCTTCAGAGCACCCCAGGAACCCTGATGACCTCGTTGCTCCCTGGGCCCAGAGCTGATGACCATAGTAAAGGTGCCCGCCTGCTCAGGGAGCTTTCTGCTCTGGCTCTGAACTGCTGAGCAGGGTGCTTTACCAGCTCAGTAGTCTGTGTATTTATCTGTCCCTCTCGAATCACCACTGTCCACTGAACTCCTTCCCAGTAAGTAAGCAGTTTTCTAAAGAACCATGCCCTGGTTTTGGCATCTGCAAGTCAAGTCAAGATGAGGCCCTCCTGTGGACTCCTTGTGGGTGAGTGTGTTATTGCCACTTACTTGTATATTTTTGCCAAGGGCTCAAACTGTGTCTTCTCCACTCCAGGACTTCCATCCATCTTAGTTAAATTTTCTTCCTAGAAAATATGGTGTAGTTAACAGAGCACTGAGCCTAGAGAGCTGGGTTCAAATCCCAGTGGTATCACAACTTACATGTATGACTTCGGGCAAGTTCCGGAACCTCCCTCTGGCTTCCCAACTGAGCAGTAGAGATGGTAGTCTCTGTCTTATTCTCCCAGACCCTCGTCCTGGTTCTGAACTCTGGTTCTACACTGGAGTCACGTGGGAAGTAAAAACAAAAAAAAAAACCCCAACCCTCCAAAGTTCCCCGCTGCTGTTGAATCAGATTCCCTGGGTGCAGGGCCCATGTTGGGCAGAGTTAGATTCTCTCCAGGTGATTGTAATGAGCAGCCAGGCTTGGGAGACACAGGTTTTAATTATCTAAATAATATCCTCATTATGAATGCACTTTTCAAAAGGGCCTTATCCATGTGTTGTGCTGTTATTTTTGTTGTTACTTCTATTTAAAAGAGAGGTACCAAAACTCTATACTCACATATCCCCCGTGAAATAAAATGAAGAATGGAATAAAATGAGGCAGCATGATATTTCGAGTTATAATGAACACGTGCTTGGTCTTTGTCCTGTTTGGTTTCTGGCTTATGGTTCCCCCAGACCCTTGGCATTTCCTGAGCCACAGTCGTTATGGGAGCATCTTTTGTTACAATATTTGGTATCTTGTTCTTTGTTCCTGAAATCACCTGAGAATCATAACTGTGAAATGGGTATATTGTTATTCATAACACTCTCCTTTCAACCTCACCTGAGTTGAGTTAATTAGGTGACTTTTGGAAATCCCCTAGAAGTTGGGGGTGGGGCCCTAGGGGAGGGAGGGAGATGATTGGCCAACCCCAAGCTGATTGCCAGGGGAGCCAACCCTGGGATTAGAGGGTTGGACCTTTCAGTCCCACCCTCTCCCTCCCTTCCGGGGAGGGGAGAGAGGCTTGAGATTAAGTTCAGTCACCAGTGGCCAATGATTAAATCAATCATGCCTGTGTAATGAAGCCTGTATAAGAACCCATGAAGCCAGTTTGGAGCGTTTCTTGTTGGTGAACTCACGGAGGTTCAGGGAGGATGGTGTGCTGGGAGGGAGAGGCCCTGGAAGCTTGGGGCCTTTCCCCATACTTGTGTGTATACATCTCTTCCATCTGGCTGCAGTCTCGTAAGTAAAATATTAGTCTGAGTTGTGTGAGCTGCTCTAGCAAATTAATCAAACCCTAGGAGTGGGTGGGAGGAACCTCCAGTCTGCAGTTGGTTTGCCAGGAGTACAGGGGACAGCCCGGACTTGTGACTGGTGTCTAAATGGGGGAACCAGGTTGGTGGGACTGAACCCTTAACCTGCTGGATTCGATGCTGTCTCCAGGTAGACAGTGTCAGAATTAAGTTATATTTTAGGACTGCCAGCTGGTGTCAAAGAATTGCTTGCTGTGACACCCTGCCCCCTCCATGCACACACATCCCGCCCAACACTGAAATTGGTCTCATAATTTTAGGCATCTTATTCTGCAACATAGTTCGGTTCTTTGGAATGTCCCTTAAGATACATAACCTTTCTAGATTAAAATTAAGATCAGGTATTTTAACCACCCCATAGCCCACGGGGATGGATTCAATGTGTGACCAATTTGTTTAACCCTATGGAAATGCAAAGGGATGAGCTTGGTGGCCCAATTTTTTTTTAAGTGGAGCAGTTAGAGCTTGGGGAGGCGAATCTCTTCCCGGAAGTTTCCATACCTGAGAGGTGGGCGTCATGGGACCAAACATCAAGGACTCTTTGCTTTAGGTCTTAGCTGCTTCCTGATCCTACCGTATAGAGCTGAAAGTGCCATCATTTCAAATTGCAGATGACAGCCTACCACATCAAGATGGCAGTAATATCACATCATCTTATGTGCTGTCAACGCTTCACGATGCTCTCATGTCTTCTGTATTTTAGGGACTCACCGTATGGAGACTGCAACCTCTGGTGGCTACTACAGGGCCGTCCTGGATTTCGAGGTAGGCGGAGTTTCCGAGTTCTGGGGGCATCTCCCAGGGAAGGAATGCTGTAGTCACAGAGTGTGCGAGTTCACAGGCCATTCCGCTACTACCCTGCACGGCAGGGTCAATGGCTGCTCAAGACCCCACCAGGGGAAACACCAATTTACAAAGAAAAATGAGGGGAGAATGCTAGAAACATTCCAATACTATGCCCACTTTGGGAAAAGACATCTGCTGGTCTAGTTACTGGTGGAGAGGAGAGTGGGCAGGAAGCAGCTCACTGCTGCTGCTGCCTCGTGGGACTGTGCACAATGACTGGGAAGGAGCTCAGTCATCAGTGTGCTCCAGAAATCCGCGTACCGCTGCCTGGGAAAGTGGGCTGTTGCTGGGTGGGCCGTCCTGACATGCCACATCGATCCTGTCCGCCCTTGCACTACAGGGACTCAGATTGGGAGACTTGACACTGGTGGGGTGGTCTGCCTGTTTCCAGAATAATTAATCAGTTTGCTTTGGCTGCTCCTTGGGAAGGGTCTGCCGGTGGGGTTGCCCCCCACCCCCCAGCTCCAGCCCTTGTCCCAGCCCTCCCTGGGTCCATAGTTCTAACAGTACCCTAGCCTTAGGCTTGAATGAACCCCAATCTTAAAGGTGATAAAAACACAAGACACGTAGCATGATGGCTGGCACATTTTCATTACTACGTTCATTTTTTCACCTTTAACAGCATCCACTATTTCATCCCAACCCTAATGTCATTAATCCTATCTTCGGATTTAATTAAAAATATCGCTTCCATTTGTCGAAGGCCTAGAGTATCCTGTCTCAGACTATCTCCCCCATCTATCAATTAATCTATCTATAGATTTATAGGTAATTCATAAATCTCAGAAAAAAATCAATTTCTCCATTAGCTTCTTGTCTAGCTTTTATCATCTGCCTACCTATAATCGAATCCAGGGTTTCCAGTGTCAGCACTGTTGACATTTGGGGCTGAAAGGTTCTCGGGGGTGTGTCCTGTCTGTTGCCGAGTGTAGAGCAGAACCCTGAGCCTGTGTGCATTAGGTTTTGGTAGCAGGCCCGGCCCAGGTCGTGGCAATCAAAAATGTCTCCAAACAGTGCCAGCTGTCTCCCCTGGGGGGGTGGGGGGGATGACAAAAACCAATCTAATCTATCTGCTTACTTATCTTTACTGCTGCTCTTGGGAAGGCACAGCGTAGCTTTATTATTCCCATCTCACAAAGGAAGAAATTGAGGGTGAGAAATTAGGCGACTTACGCAAGGCTATGAAAGTATGAAGTGATGGAGCTGGATTACAAAACTAGTTTTGCCTTATTTTTAAAAAAAAAAACAACCCATGTTCTTTCTATGAGACCAAGTTATTGTAAATTAAATGTAATGGTACCCATTTTCTCATTATTAATGCCATTATTCTCAACTTAAAATTAATTCTGACTCTGAAGCCAGTACATGTCTTTCAGCCAAAACGTGTGAGTGTCTCCATAGCCCAAACCTCTGTTCTAATCCTGACCTCCGCTCAGGATGTAACCCTATTTCCAGCCCCATTACTTACTCATCTAATTGCTTTGTAAATCCCACTTTCTGTCGCCCCGACGATGAGGGCCTGACCTGGGAGAGAGCCCTCCACAGCCAGTCCCCCCAGCAGGAGAGTGCATAAGGTCCCCACGGCCAGGGACCTGTTTGTTGTTCCACTCTGAAGAAAACGAAGTGATTCCCCTGCTGATCGCTGAGTGTGCACGTGCAAGCCCTGGTCTGCCAGAACCCCCTGGTTCTGGGAGATTTAGAGATTCCAATAATAGAAATCTTCTATTTGCACTTTTCAGTGCCAGGCTAGGGCTTGTGAATGCAACTTCTGAAAAACCGAGCAAGTGGAAAACGGGGTTTTCGAACCAATCATTCGGGTTCAGAGCCTGACATTTGGCTTCGGCTTTTCCCCGGTACTTTTCACTTCTGCCCCAGGACGCCGATGCCCACCGGAGGGCTGACGGCTCCCGGCCCCACGTTCAGCATTCAAACAGGGAGAGACGTTGTTTCATAGCAATTAACAGTGACGCTCGGAAGAGATGGCAACACACTGAAAAAAAATTAATTGAAAATTTAACCTTCAAATAAAAATACTCAGACCTCAGGCCTCTATTGGTAAGCCGCTTACGCCGTCTGCACAGCCTGCTGCATTATTTAAGTGTTTGCTACACCATTTCTGACTACTACAGCAGTGTTATTTTCCAGTCCAGTCTCCTTAATAAATATATGTGTCAAATACCCGCTGCCTCCCCTGAATGCAGAGACGGTGAATTCCCCTTGTCTGCATGTGCTAACTGGTTAGGTAACGAGATTAACAGCTCTGTCTTTTTTCCTTTGCAGCTCTTATAAGAAAAGCCAGCAGGCTTCCAGACAAAGTTAAAAAGGTACCTTCTTTAATTTTGCATATTGGGAGCTGCGATGGGTTGCTAATGTTTGTTTTATTTTCATCTGTCAAAAGCGATGCCAAAATACGTTGTGTTTGCCTTGAGTTGGTTCAATTAATCCTCCGCTGGAAACGGTTCTGTCATTCCGTGTTTGGTTAAGGTCCCGATTCCACCGCTCGCTCGCAAACCGGGGGCTGGTATCTGCCAAAGGCGGCCAGGGCGCGTGTCGTGTGACTTTCTGGGAAATATCCTCGTGACAAAGACAAAGGGGAAAGGTGGGGCAGTGTCCTTATAGGAATGTGGATTTGGAGCCAGCTCTGTGCCTGCCCTGGGGACAAATAGGGGTGTCCTGGGTTTGATCCTGCTGGCCTGTTTGTCCCCACAGAGCTAAAAGAACCAGCTAATGAACCACTGGGAGAGTGGCTTTGTGGGGTCCCAGCGTGGGGCTGACCCCCAAAAGTTCGGCCTCCATGTAAGGCAAATGATGGTGTGTTAGTTTGCTAGGGTTGCCTTCTCACAATACCATAGACGGGGAGGCTTAAACAACAGAAATGCATTTTTTCATGGTTCTGGAGGCCGGGAAGTCCAAGTCATGGTGTCAGGGGGCTGGTTTCTTTGGAGGCCTCCCTCCTTGGCTTGTAGACGGTCCTCCTCTGTCTGGGCCCTCGCGGAGTCTTCCTTCGGAGTCTGGGTCTCGTCTGCGTCACTTTTTACGAGGACACCTGGTATGCTGGCTGAGGGCCCACCTTGATGACCTCATTTTCACTCAGTGACTTTCTAAAGACCCTGTGCCCAAATACAGTCACAGTCCGAGGTACTTGGAGTTAGCGCTTTCATGTATGAATTTTAGAGGGACACAGTTCAGCCCCCAGCAGACGGTAACCAGAAAGGAAATACAATAAAAGTATGATGAGGTAAGAAGGGAAAGATCTTGGGCCAAAAACTATAAGTGGCCTCTTTCTCTCTCTCTCTTCTTTCCCTCTCCCTTCTTTCTCTGTCTCTCCTTTCCTTCCTCTCCTCTCCTTTATTTTTTTTTGCTTCTTCTCTTTCTTTGTGAATAAAATCTCTCTACCATTTCTAACAAGTCAGCATATTTTACGGAATGCATGCTTTTGAATCACTGTGTCCCAAGTTCAAATCCTAAACCTGACTTCTTAGCTGCATGACCAAGGGCAAGTTGTTTGAATTTTTTGAGTCTTTGGTTCTTCATCCTTAAGATGGGGTCAGAAGCAACTACCCCAGCTGACTGTGTTGGTAAGGACCATAATGTCCTGCATATAAAAGCCTATGGTTTTCTGTTTTCCCCTGAGTGCAGGGAACAGGGGGTGGTTGCCAATAGAGACTTTAAAAATAATAACACTGACTTTTTAAACAATATCAGTACCGATGGCTCCCACAGCCAGCCCACCAACCCTTGTATGGGACAGGATAGCACCATCTCTCTTTCCCTCTGTTGCATATTAAATGCATCTCTCTCTCTCTCTCTCTCTCTCTCTCTCTCTCTCTCTCTCTCTCTCACACACACACACACACACACATTTACTCTCTCACGTTCTCACATCGGTATCTTGAATTCACAGGACAGCTTAACCAAAGGTATTTCACATGACTGCACATCTTATTTTGTATTCATTTTACTTAGAAATTGCCAAACCTCACAGCTAAATTATACATGATAGAGGAGATCCATCATTTACTGATATTTTGAGAAGAGGAGGCCTAGTGGTCTCCGGTTAGAGCCTTCCTCTTCTTTCCCAAGTACCCTCAACTTCTCCAGTCAGCTTCCAGGACTGGGTCGTGGCAGAGAAATCAAAATATACAACTGACCACAGGAGTCAAATCCTTAGCAGCTGACCACAGGAGATGTGTGTGCGGCCGGGCCCGTAGTGTTTATTATTCCGTGCTCCTTTCTGAAGTGGTACCCACCCCCCCACCCCCGGGCATCTGTATATAAAGTACCTACTTCTATTATAGTTATTCTATGTAAGTGCCTATTTTATATAAACAGAAGAACAGAGGGTTGGTGAATTGTGCTAAAACACAACAAAAGCTTCTGCTGAAGAGCAACTCTGAATGGTACATTTCCTTTTTCAATGGGAGATATCTGTTTTCACACAACATCAAAAAGTTTAAACCCTTGCCATGAATCATTGAACTTATCCAGGGAATATTCCTCACTGGGATTTTACTTCTTCAGTTGAAATCTCCAACAATGGGGGAAATGGACGGTATTGTGTACATTGCATGGTGTGTGGTGCAGATGTTAAAATGATGTCTGTGATGGCCATAGAATAAAGTGGAGATGTTTAATCATTCCATGTTAAGTGAACAAAAAGAAGCAAGAAGTTATGTTATAGAATATAGATTAAAATGCCTAACAACACCAAAAAGAAAACACTTCTAATTATGTCTAATAATACTTAAAACTTAGCACAGGGGCATGGACATGCATTTGGAAAGAGCCCTTTCCTGTGAGGTGGGGGCGGGTCTTTCCTTTGCTCGGTGCCTGTCGGTATCAGAGTCTTAGACTCCTGTCCCATTAGTCCGGCCAGAGTTGGTTTTCTGTAATTCACTGGACAGGTTGCGTGGAACCTGAGGATGAAGGGTGCGATCAAGTTTAGGATTTATCAATGGCCATCAAAAGGTTGGGTGAGCCTGGTTGAACTCAGTCTGAAATGAAAACTTTATAGACATATTTAGACATATTTAGTTGGCCTCTTCATAGTCCATGTAACCTTTGAATACTACAGAGCAGAGCCTTTAGAAAGTGTTCCAGTTTCTTCTTATAAGACCTGGGGAAACACCTAGCTGTATGCACCGAGCGCTTTGTCGGTTTTTGCTCAGATGGCTCACTTCCGCCGTCCTACCTCCCTCTTCCCACGCTGTTCCAGGTCTGCCCCGAGATAACACATTCGTGGGTCAGGCCCGTGATCACGAGTTAGAGAATCGTCTAGGTTTCTATTACTAGAAATTGCTCGGTTTGTAGGCGTGGATAACAAGAATATTTATTATGAAGTCATGTTTAAGGGCTCTCTGTGTTCCTCCAACAAGCTTCACCAGAGGCGGCTGCTTCTCTGGTTTGCTCTGACTTCTGTCCCCCACTCCCACCCCGCGGCCAGAATTTCTGTTTGATTGCCATGGGGTGTAGTGTGTGGAGTGGTTTTGGGGAGCAGCAAGTATTTTTCAAAATGGGACTCGAAAATATAGTAAAAGGAACGTCTCAGCTGCAGGACTATAGATTGTACGCCTCTTCCTAAATTCCGCGATTCAGCCCTCCCGCTGGAGTCGGGCCCGTGAGTCAGTTCACACCCACGTTCACCAAGGCTCCACGCTGAGTGGAGAGGCCACTCTTGCTACAAGTCCCTCCAGGCCTCGCTACGACTGTGCTCCAGTCTTGGATTATGGGCATATTTCTTCCCCTTTCCATATGTCCTTTAATGACATTGATAAGAAAGCTGGCTTTCTTTAAAAAAAACCATAATGATGCTACTTTTTATTTTTATTTTATTTTATTTTCGCATCAGACGATGAGTAGCAATCATTTTTGTCAGACTTTGGTCGCCGAGCAGTGTCATCATCTGCACGATGGTGCTACTTTTTAATATGCATGCTGAACCTCTTGACATGTGTGAGCTAATTCTGTTAATGTCAACATTTTTATCATCACACGTGAGAAATTGAAATATTGACATTTATAAAGAGTACTAACAAGAAATTTCCATTAAAATCATTACCGTATTCTAGATGCTGATAGGAATAACTTTCTACCTTAAAAATTCAAAAACCATATTTGTACACCAATATAAATTGAATAAATAGAAAGTCATTATGGAGGATATTGCCCGTGATATGAAAACCTATGAGTCCAGTTAGATCCATCCCAACCTTTGTTTAATCGCTCACTCAGTCAGCCTTATGTACGGGTTAGGTCAGGGCATTCGCTGGGGAGCCAAGTCCATAGTACCTGTCCTTAGAGAGCCCGTGGTTTAGGTTACGTTCCTGTCTGAATAAGCATAGCCTGGGATTAACAGATTCTAGATTACAAGTGAGTGGAGAAAAAGAAAATGCAGTACGTGTCAGAACTATATTTCTTGTGCATGAAAGGAGGTAGGATGAAAGTGTATTCTCTGCTCGGTCCAATGCACACACACACACTCACAAGCACACACACTGTCGCACTGTCTCTGCCTGAATCAGAGACCCAAGGTTGATTCCAGTGGTAAGAGTAGTCATTTATTTAAAACATTTGGTCTGGAAAGACACAGTTGACTCTCCTTCATCGTGTTTGTCCCTCCAATGTCTACTTAAAGGAAATCCGTACACGCAGTGAGGATGGACAGGAGTACCGTAGAGACAGGAGAGCCCCCGGCAGCAGCGTGTACAACAAGGCACTCCCCGTGTTTGATGGAGTTAATGGTTCAAAGTGTCAGAGAACCGACCCCGTGGATGAGGAGGTGATGTCACTTTGGTCCGCTCAGGACCCGAATGGAAGAAGACTTGTTGCAGGCTATCAGTTCCGTGTGCTATCACTCAAGAAGTTTTATTAAAAAATAATGACCTGTGTGGGTGGGTGAGAAATGCTGCAGAACAAAGAAAAAATAACGTCAGCCTGAAAATGATTTTATATATAAGTTGGGTGTAGAGTGTTTGCTAAGATACAGGATGTTGGGACCCTGAATACTATTTGGAAGCCATTTAGAAAATAACAGCATCGCAGGCTGATACGAACACACGCAGCTGAGTGAGACAGAGCAGGCTGCAAGGACGGTGACAGCCAACCGTAGGAGGTGAGCTGCTGACTACCCGCAGCTGAGACTGAAATGATCAGAGAGTCAGATCAAAGCCAGATGAGATAAACTTGAAAACGTGGTCCCCAAATGGGTCTCTCCTTCCCTCTCTTCCTCCCTTCGTTTTCTTTTTCCTTCCTTCCTTCCTTCCTTCCTTCCTTCCTTCCTTCCTTCCTTCCTTCCTTCCTTCCTTCCTGCATTTATTGAGCATCCAGTATGTGTCAGAGGAATACAAAGAAAAAGATGAGAAAAGAGAAAGAGAGAATGGATATAGTACACATAAATTTTACATATCTGAAGATTAAAAGAGAGCAATTAAAAGAAACAATCATCAAGGGTATAATTACATACAGTTTTCTAAAGCTGAAAGGATCTAAATATGGAGACCAAAAATCCCCACTGTATTATAAGAAGAGATAATGAAGAAAACCCAGATTTGCACCTAGAAGAGCATAATAAATGCCAGAAAATGGAACAACTTGTATAGTGTTTTCAGGGGAAGGTGACCCAAAGACATTATAACCAGCCAACTGGTTGTTCATGGGTAAAGGTAACAAAGAAACAACCCTCCCCCCCCACACACAAGGCTAAAAACATACACAAACACAAAACAAAAATACATGTTGAACACTTTCAAAATATGTTACCCATAGACTCAGATTTAAGGGGGAAAATCTTGAGTATGATCTGCAAACAACTGAGAATTGACCTGAAATTCAGGACTCAAGAATGAGGAACCAAGGTATTAAAAGAGTGATTGTGAGAAAACAATTTAAAGTCAAAAATGGAATATCCTTCCAATTTGAATGCAAATTCCTATATAATTCTCAAAAGAGGTGGTTCTCAGTTATACCGTACTAATCTAGTAGACAATGGATTTCGAAAGGGGACGTGAAAAACAGATACGCTAAATTTCTCATAAGGGGTGAGCATCGACATTTTATCTTGCAGGTCAGATAAAAAGCGATTCACATTTGTAAAAGTACATCAAAGTGAAATTTTAAAAAGAATGGCTTCCTTTCTGGGAAAAAAAAATAAGCAAAACCAAAATGCAGACCAAGAAAAAAAACAGGAGAGGAGATGGTAGAGCAGTGTGAAAGCTGATATAAAACAGGATAGCCGAGTCGGGCAGTAATAAAGTTAACTTGCTTTCGTCTTTCAGGCACTACAGGCGAAGGGGGCCGCCTGCACTTTACGTGCACTCCATCGCCTCATTGAATTCTGTTTTACAGAGCAGGAAACTGAGGCAGAGATGTTTTAGCGACACAGAGCAGATGTCTTGGCATACAGTAACTGGCCGTATGGGAGTCGTGTGCTGACTCGGCTCCTGCATGTCCCATGGCTTTGCCCAAGTCCTTGTCTAAACCTGCCTTGGACAGAGGGGATGCTCCCTCAAGTCTGCGATGTGCATTCCTCCAGTGTTCCGCAGTCTTATCCCCCTACTGATACGACCCTGTCACGGCCTCACTGTCGGGCTGCAAGTGCTGGAGAAGATGGCAGTGGGACAAAACATACACAGGGTCCTTAACTGGCAACGTTGTTGTGAACACCAAGATTTTACCTAGAAGTGACGTCTTATTTACCTTTCTCATTTCATCTATGTTCTCAGAGTGTGGAATTGGCTCCCTGGCCTAGAGGAGAGATTTTCAACCTGTGTGCCCCCAGAATTTTTAAAACGTGCAATACCTGACTATTTAGTCAGGGGCACTGACCTCTTTTCCCTTAGATTGTCCAAAAAAACCCCACAAAAAGCAAAAAAGAGTACAATGAACTCAACAATAGCTGCCTGGCGTGAATGAATCTAAATTATACCTATTTTTGTTTATCAGATTGGCAAAAAATACATTTTTGGTGTGCTGTAAAATTTTAGTGATTAGCTTGTATGCACCATGAGCTGTAAGAGGTTGAAATTGCTGGCCCGTGCTTGCTTAACCAAGGCACCCCCAACCCGCGGCCAGGAGAGAATGGAAGCAAAGGGCTGGCCATTCGCAGCTCTGCCTCCCAGGGGTCACCACCAGACGGGGGTGCCCGGGCTCCCGAGGAAAGGTTTCTGCTGGCATTTTTTTTTAGGTTGTTTTAAAAGATTCTGTATAATTAACAGGATTTTCCAACAATTGAGAAGGCCCAACTTCTCCTGGTGTGTCCAACAGTAAACTTTCAGCGGTGCTACATAACACTAAAAGACAGAGAGAGTGAACGTTTTGGTTACAAATGTTATCAAGGAAATGCAGAAACAAAGAAAGCAGGGCCGATGGTGTTAGTTTGACTTCATTCCAGGCCACATAACATTAAAGGGGACAAAGGGTGTCATTTTGCAGTCCCCAGTACAGACACAGTGGTCATGAAAAGTTATTTGCCAAATAGCATAGTGTCAGAATACGTGAGCTAAAAATGTTAGGAATAAAATGGGGAATTTACACAAACGTGTTCGTTTGGGGAAACAGCACACGCCTCAAACTCAGATTTGAGGGGGAAAATGGCAGAAAAACATAGACAAGTACACAGACAAATTTAAATAAAATCATTAATGAAATGATATAGTAAAATAAATAGGTTTTTAAAGGTTCTGTGGAAGATTTAAACATTTCTTTTCATTCTAAGCCACAATGATGAGCATAATACATTTCTTAAAGCAAATATGTTGTTGGATATAAGTTTGGCTCCCCAAATTTTATGTCAGGTAAATACTAATTAAGAATAAAAGTAAAAAAAATCATGAAAATTAAGATTTCTCTCTAAATAATTTTGAGGAATAATGGGATCTCAGTCACTCATTATTTAGAAATAAAATTAAGGTGAAAATATTTATTTTAAAAGCATGTTATACTGCCAAAGCTTTACTGTAAGGTAAATTCATAATTCGTAATGGTAAATCAGTTCCTTATTAAATAAGAGGTTGTAAAGTAAACCAATCAGTCTCTTTAAGATGTTAGACTTAGAACTCAGAACTAGCCTAGGGGAACTAGGTAAATGCAAATCACACAGGTAAGAGAAATCAATTGAAATAGAAAATCATTAGAAAATAGACAAAGAAATAAATTATTCCAGAAAATGGTGTCTAGCTTTTCAATCATTCTCTGTCTTGCTCTCCCGCCTGCCTCCCCATCTATCAAAAGTAAATAAAATAACATTAACTAGCAATAACATTAACTTCTGATGATCTCATTAAAGAAAAAAAACTAAGAATCACCGTTCATCCTTAAGGAAAATAGAGACTGGATAATTTCAAATGTGGCGGTTTAAAAATAAGAAAATACAATTACAAGGTACAACTCTAGGTTAATCCTTTGATAAAATTGATTATTTAGGGGGGAAACAAGAGTAACTGAAATTGGCTCAAAGAATAAAAAACCCACTAATTAATTGCACAGAGAAGTAACTAGAGAAGAAAATAAGAGCGCGCCGTTCAGCGTGAGAGGCAGTGTGGTCCAGGGGTCTCCTCGCACCGCTGGAGATCGGAGTTCCTGTGGCTCACAGGTTCCTCCGTGGCACCGGCACAGTCCGATGTGCACGCATCTACGTTACTCATGCCGCAGCTGATACGTGTATTCAAAATGTGAAAATATATACATCTAAGTTATCAACACCACAAGACTATTATTATATATGTATATACATACATTAGTAAAATATGTTTGATGATGCAAAAAGACAAATAGCACAACAGCATACACGTAAAAGAGGGTGGGACCACATGTGGCTGAGTTTATGGAATAGGTTGAGAAGCACTTTCTCGAAAAAACCAAACAGCTCTAAGAACCTGAATCTCTCAAGTCCTCTTGCCCTGTCTCCTTTTCTCTTTCCCACATATATATTTCTATACACACACACACACACACACACACACACACACACATACACCCATATATACTGTATTTTGCCATGTATAATGTTCACCTTTTTGCCCAAATTTTTGAGGGAAAAATAAAGATGCACATTATATATATGGGTAGTACTAATTCCATATCTATATAAATGTTTTTAATTCTTTTATTTATGCTTATGCATTAAAAGTGTAACTCTAGACAGTAATAATGGTATCTGTATGCAAAGTGATACCCTGGAAAATGATAATAGGTTTTGTTTCTAAATATAAGTAAATAATTGAATTAAAAAATTAAAATGAAAGAGTTTGTTGCTAAAAATTTGGGCAAAAAACATGGGCGTGCATTATACACAGCAAAATACAGTGCATTTTCTAATCTTCTGTGCACTAGAAAAGCAGCCAAGCAATTTTCTTAGAAGTATGAGGAAAATAACTGCCAATAGTCATCACATTTT
Source organism: Trachops cirrhosus (assembly GCA_028533065.1). Classification (NCBI taxonomy): domain Eukaryota; kingdom Metazoa; phylum Chordata; class Mammalia; order Chiroptera; family Phyllostomidae; genus Trachops; species Trachops cirrhosus. The sequence goes on along the minus strand of CM052550.1, from coordinate 11,862,488 downwards.
AAAAGCAGGGCTACACGAGGCTGTGAAGAATTCTTTGGGTCAATCAGAAGACATGTGATCATTATTTTAACTCCTCAGGTTTCTCTCCTGGTTTTTCTGCCGTGGCAGTTGTCCCCCTGGTCTGTGCTTTCACTTACCATGGTTTCAGTTACCTGTGGTCAACCGCTGTCCAAAACTAGGAAATGGAAAATTCCAGAAATAACCAATTCCTAAGTTTCGAATCGTGCGCCATTTTGATTGGCTGATGAAGTCTCCTGATGTTCTGCACGGGGCGTGAATCATCTCTTTGTTTAGTGCATCCGCGTTGTGTGTGTTCCTCTCCCGTTGGTCACTCAGTAGCCCTCCTGGTCATCAGATCAACTGTCCAGTATCCCGGTGCTCGGGTTCCAATTGCCCTTGTTTTACTTAATCACGGCCCCAAAGCACAAGAGCGGTGATGCTGGCTGTTCAGACAGGCTGCAGAGAAGCGACAGTGTACACGTATGCAGGAAGAGACGTAGAATATACAGGGTTTGCTACTCTCTGTGGTGCCAGGCCTCCACTGCAAGACTCGGAATCCCATGCGTAAGGGGAAACTGCTGTATTCATTCCCAGTCTACATGTGAGACTGATAGTTACTTAGGTGTTTCTGTATGTAGTCATCTCAGTGAGCATTGACTGAGACACACATTTGCACACACCCTCGGAGGTATCTGTAGAATGCCAACGTGCTAAGTTTCTTGGAGTTCCCATGGAATACTTCCCAAGGATGGGGTGACTTGTTTTAACAGACCTAGTAACTGTTGTCTCAGTTGTAGGAATAGCTGGAAGGACAAGCACTGAGGATTCCCACAGGATGTTTCTTTAAGATTCTTGGCAGCTGGGGTGACCCCTACCACCCCTGGCCCTATTTGTTGTTGAATCCCAGGGAAAAGTGGGCATGTACCTTCTTCCAGCTTCCCTTCCTGAAGCCAAAAGCAGTTTCAGAGGTGCCGATGGCGAGATATCTCTCTTCAGTTGTTTCTGCGCCTTGAAATTTAGTTTATCTGGTCACAGTGCAGGCAGGGGTGGACGGCCCCTGCATAGAAGTGTCTGTCACCACAGGGGAACCACCGCCTCCGGCCAGGGTGCTTAACTCTGTGTACACGGGGGCTTCCCAACTTCATGCTTCAGTCGTTTTGCTCTCTGAAGTTGCACAAGCAGGCTGCGAATCTGCTTGCTGGGCCATCAGTCAACTTGCCCTCTGACAACTGAAGGACTGGGAGATTCCTCTGTGGGCATCTTTTGTAGTTTCCATCAAGATATGGGAGGGTTCTAAAATGTAAACAAAATCAGCTGAAGAGTTGGATTGCAGGAGGGGCTGAATTTGTTGTGGGAGCTACGTACTTTAGCTTCTTTTTTTTAAAAACGCATTCCTTTTTTAAAAAAATATTTTATTTATTTTGTTTTTAGATGGGGCCATCTAAAAATAAAAAGGGAGAATAAATAAAAGTTTAGAAGGGAGGGAGAAAGAGAGGGAGGAGACAGCGTGCTCCAGGAAACTCTGCAGGGAGGGAGTCTGAGGCTTCCATGCTTTGGCCTCCTGCAGGGCTCACCCTGGCCAGGTGCAAAGAGAAGCCAGAAGGCAAGTGAGTCCCTTCATCCAGTCCAAACAGGTCAACCCTCCAGGACAAGGGCAGGAGAGAGGAGGGTGAGGGTGACCTTGAGGGTGCACAGCTCAAAAGTGCAGGTGTGTAGACGTCCTACCTGCCAGCGTCATCACACCTATCCATCCTGGGGACCATCAGTATGAAAGGCGAGAGGTGAGAACTGAGTTCCCTTTGCTGCTCTGCCCATTGGACAAATGAGGAGGAACAAGAGTAGCCTCAACACCACGCTGCCTCCCGTGGGAGAAGAAAGACGTCGATTTCCAGCCAACAGCTCTCTCCCGTGCACACCATTCCGTGGACTGACAGATGGCTCAGACGCAGGAACACGCAGAAGCACACTTTGCAGAGGCGTCGATAGCACGTGCCCCTGACCGGGCTAAACGAGTGACAGCGACTTCTGAAACCCCAACTGGTCGTGGCGCGCGCACCAGCACATGCGGGGTTCTCCTCCGTCGTCTGCGTTTAGTGGAGACTGTTTCCGGATGGAAGCAATCTGTCTCTCTCGTGTCTGGAAGAGTGGTTATTAACTAGGGGAAACTGCCTCCAACAGTAGGTCAGTTAATTACTGCATTTTAAAGCAGCTTCTGGAAAAACAGCAATTAATTTCACTGCATTGCTGGGTATTTCTTCTCTAAACCCTATCCATTTGAAATCACTGTTATTATGGGCAGATACGGAGACTTGATTATTTCTGAGAGCTTTATAGGAGATCATATTCTGTTTTCTTTTTTGTAATGAATGCAAGGATAGAATTAGGTTTTAATTATTGCTGGCACCTTTTCACTATTGGAAATAGACTTAAAAAGACAGCAAATGGGAAGAATTCACACTGAAAGGGGATATGATAACTACTCAGAAAGACTATTTATCCAAACACGTGAAGTGAAAATACTATCTGATAAGAAAAAAAGAAAATTATGCTCCACGGGGTATTTCTGTTTACTTGTTAATATTCTTTGCACTTTCCCGGTCTAATGGGTTAGGACTTCCGTGAGCTTTTTTACAGAGTAAGAATAATCAGAGGGACTATTTTCCTCCGTTCCTTAACCTTTTATCTCAGCTTTAGTTGCACTATCTTTCACTAGGTTGGACCCTGCTGCCCTCCTAGTTGGTTTCCCAAGAAGCTATAGAGAACCGGACTGGCTTTCGTCCAAAGGGCAGTGAGCAATAATTTTTCTTTGCTGTGTATCATCTGGCTGTAGCAACTGGCCGACTCCGGGTTTAGAGACTACACGTAAGCTGGGCATTGCACGCTGACCTTGCCAGACCTCCCTGAGGATGTCTGATTCCGAGCAGTTCTCACAGATACAGACCAAGGTTTCTCAGCCTCAGCACTTCTAACATTTGGGTCTGGGTAATTCTTCACTGCGAGGGGCTGTCCTGGGCATCTGGTGGCCTGTCCACCCCCTGGATGCCACTAGCACCCCTCTCCCCTCAGCTGTGGCAATCAGTAATGTCTCTAGACATTGGTGACTATCCCCCGGGGGCCAAAATCATCCCAAATTGAGAACCACTGGTATAAACGCATCTAGTTATGATTATAGAGATGGATGATTGATAGACTATAGATAAGCATACATGGACACATGCATACGTATCCATAGTTTAGTAACATGGAGGTTGTGGTGTTTGGAGAGACGTTGGGTATTAGAGTTTTCCGGAGAAACCAAACCAACAGGAGATAAATGTTGAGAGAAAGAGGGATTGATTGGTTACCGAAATTGATCTCATGATTGTAGAGGCCAAGAAGCCCCATACCTGACATCTGCAAGCTGGGGAAACGGGGTGTGATTCAGTCTGAAGGCAGGAGAAGGAGGACATCCCAGCTCAAGCAAAAAGGGCCATTCACCCCTTCTCCGCCTTCTTGTTCCATTCAGGCCCTCCCTGGATTGGAGGAGGTCCGCCCTGCATCTGGGGGCACAGTCTTCACTCAGACTCAAACGCTAATCTCTTTGGGACACACTGCACAGACACACTCAGAAGGAGTATTTTCCCAGCTGTCTGAGCATCCCTTGGTCCAGTCAAGTTGACACATGGAATCAGCCATCGCAGCCTAGGACATGTCTGCTGCCACACCTGGATTTCAGTCCAGGCTTCGTCAGAAACGGCCTCTGGGGTATCTCCTCAGCTCTCGAGCCTAGCAGCGTTTGGGGGAAGAACAGGCGAGCCAATGCTCGCAGAGTGCTTGCCGCTGAGCGCCGGGTACAGTCGGTGCTCCCGGGAGGCCCTGTCCTCCGCCCACGCAGAAGCAGTTAGTGCTAAATAGGCAGACTGGTCGCTGCCCTGGAAACGAAGTCGTTCCATTCATTGGCATGTTTCTGGCCTCTTTGCTCTGTGTCTGCTGGAAGAGACGTCTCCCCTTGTTTCATGCCATATGCTAGTGTGTCATTGCACTTAAGAGTGCTTTTCTTTACAAAGCCAGCACGTAAGCAACGTGCAAACACACTGCCATTACACAACCTCCAGCACCACCAGGGACGCTACAGTGTTCTTGACCTTCACCTCAAACTTTGCCCATCTCCAGAGGGGTAAGATCGAGGTGTGCTTCCTTCCAGACCTTCTCTCCATTTTCTGTCACTGTCATTTTGGGTGTGTAACATGCCTGTGTTTGTCTTGTACGTAATGACGTGTTTCGTTCTCACTGCATGTACTGGCAGAACACACAGACCTGGCCCGTTGGCGTTACGGCCATTGGGCAGTCCGTAGTCTGGGACCTTGGTTCTTTCTTCACATGTGGGGCTGTCACGACAGTGCTGTGGTGGACGGACTTACAGCTCACTGTGCATTTCTGGGCCGTGGATACTAACAAGTGAGATTCCTGAGACAGAAAGTATGCCCATTTTAAATGTTCATAAAAATGCCAGGTCGCCCTCCAAAGTGGCCAGACCGTTTTACATTACCAGCATACAGTAACATCAAATCTATTTCTTTGCCAATATTATGAAAACAGCAGAAAACAGATATATTGTTTTAATTTGTGTTCTACCAATTACTGTCAAAATGAGTATATTTTCTTATGATTGTTGGCCTTTCTTTCCCTTCTGAGACTGGCTCCTTCCTTTCATGTGCCTGCTTCTGTATGGGGTTGTTTATCTTCTTATTGACCTGCATGATTGGGTTTATATCGGCTGCATATTAATTCTTTGTCAATTGCACACGTTGCACAAGAAGGGACTTTAAGAGGCTGCACCGTAAGCCTTTCAAAGGGCATCAGGTTAAAAAGCTGCTGTCTGAGATAATTAGTGAGATTTTCTAGCTGTGATGTGTCCCCGTCCCCTAGTCCCCGCTTCCCCCGTGGAGATCTGAATGTCCATTCCTAATTACACTTCCAATATTGTCGACGGAAGTGTCCCTCCTGAACTTCTGTATCTTCTGCATTCTGAGCAGAGGCCATGGCCACTGCCTGCCCATGACAAGTACCACGGTGCCCTTTGTAAGCCTCGCCTTCCTCCGAGTAGCATTCCCAGGTGGGCAGTACAAAACACTGTTTGTGGAATATGAATACTTGTTGTGAGCAAACAAGATCTGTGACATAAGCTTGCAAAACACTCGGCTGAACCCAATTAAACACTTTTTCTCACTGCGGGCCATTTGTTCTCTCAGTCTTTTCTTCGCCACCATGCACAGTGACCTTCCAAGAGCAGTCGAGTGAGCAGCGTTTCCCAAAATGCATTTGACAGGACAAGACTTTCTTGCTAGCGCCTCTCTGAAGACCGCTTCACCATGGAAGATGCTTCAGGGCATTTTTTGTGGTGCCTGCCATAAGAATGCGGTTTGACGACTGTCACATGCTGTTCTCCGAATGGGGTTTTTTGTTTGTTTGATTTTGGGGTTTTGTGTGTGTGTGTGTGTGTGTGTGTGTGTGTGTGTGTGTGTGCAGGCTACTCTCTGTGCCTTATTTCCTTTCTGCTCTGTGTGTATCTCCCCCATGCAAGGCATCGCAAGTGATACAGGTTCTCTGATAGCAGCTGAATGACGGGTGCTCTCAGGACCAATGTGTGAAATCAGGCTGGGGCACCCCAGGGGCATGGTGTTTGCATGTGTTTGAGGTCTGATGAGCCGTGTGACTCTGGAGAATGTTCTCAGCCTCTCTGGGTGGCAGTCAGCTCACTCTGCGGTGGGAATGATAATAGCCGATGCTCAGTAACTTTGAGGAAAATCGAACGAGGTAAGGGATGCATCCGCACAGAGCAGGTGCTCAGATGTGTCAGAACAATGATGTGTGTTTCCAGTGTGAGCCTTGGCACAGTGTGAAGCGTCTGGGCAGACCAAAATCTCAGGTGTGCTCTGATGCCCCAAATCCATTCGTTTTGCAGAGATGATAGAGGTAGCACCTAACATGAAAACACCTTTGGGAGAGACAATATGTGGCTTGCGTCCTTTCTCGCAGTTCTTCCTGTGGGCATCCCATCTGTTTCCTGGTCCCGCGGTGGCGCCCCAGGCTGGCTCCGTCATCCTAGCAGGAGCAGGGCCTTCCTGGCTCAGCCGCTGATCACATTTGGCAGCTTCTTCAACACTTACAGTCCCCATAGCCTCTACTGAGATACCTGCTCCAGGGCCGCTCCCCTGACCCTCAGAGCTTCCTAATTCCAGCCTCTTCTCTTAGTTTTCCCAGCCCCCAGCAGTGGTCAGTAGCTAAGTCCTGTGGTCAGTTGAGCTGTGATGTCCTAGGGTTCTTGTTTCACTATTTCAGTTACCTAGTTATCAACTTCATTCCTAGTGAGCAATCTTTCTATGAAATTCCCTCTGCTCACACGACTGGGCTGGGTTCTGCCTTCTGACTGGCCCCTCCCTGATAAAGGAAAAAGTGAAGACTGGAAATAAGGAAGGAAGGGATGGATTAGCAGGAAGGGTGGGAGTCATCCATCCTCTTCGTCCATGTCTTGTGCTCCTCTTGGAACTCTCAGCTGCCAGTCAGGGGAGGACTTGGCTGACGTGTACCCTGCATTCTGCTACATACCCGCACACTGTGTGGGTGGTGCTTCCCCCCACGCCCGCCCCCCACACAGTAACCCACTTACTGTAAATCAGCTGCTTAGTCATGATATGTCTCTTGTTTTCTTGTGGGATTGGCGACTCAAATCTGTTTTTCTTTAGGGTGATGGAAAGTCATCAGAAATTCATTAAAGTGCCCTGATGATGTTGATTGCTGTTGTAACGATTATTACATGGTTGTGTTAGGTTATAGGTGTTAACACTGTCTCCTGTATGGGGAACCGTTAGCGAGCCACACGCACTTGCAGGAGAAACTGGGCCCCTGAGCTCGGTGTTTGGGGCCTGCGTGTTGCATGGGCTCGGATGGAGACTGGGGACTCTTCCAGCGTCAGACCCAAGAGTGTGTGCTTTGAGACTGGACACGGGGCTCTACTTGTACTCACTGTGGGGTGCCGGATGAGTCACTCAGCTTTCCTGCCCTCAGTGTCCCCAACACTCAGCTCGCTGTTGTGGTTCCCCAAAGCTTCCCCTGGGAAGCTTGTTCAATAAGATCCCACGACCCCAGGCCTGTCCCCACAGATGCGGAGTCAGTGGGCACGGGGTGGACTCGGCTGCTCACGTTCCAGCAAGCTCTGGGGAGACTGGGTGCCATGGGCATGCCCTGAGGACCACACTCTGCTGCATCTCGAGGTCGTTCGTTGTGAGGCCTCAGTGCAGCTGCACCCGCAGTGCGCCAGGCTGGCGTTCAGTGAAGTTTAACCCCCGCCCCTGCCGCGATGGGGAGGTGCTGGATTTTCATTCAAGACATTAGGTTTGAACTTCAGACCCAGCAAAAAAACAGCAGCCAGGGATTCGGCAGGTTGCTTAACTTTTCTGGGTGTCAGTTTTCTCCTCACCCATGCGTAGGATTTGAAGGGATCGTTTCGAGAGTATCACATGAAATACCGTATGAGAAAAACACTTTGTAGACCATAGCGTGCCTTTCAAATGTTATGTTTTCTAATGTATGGGTTTATTTTCTTTTTTGTGATGTGCCTCTAAATCCATATCCTTAATCCTAAACAAGAAATGATTTTTTTCCAAATAAAGCTTCCTTTTTAAGGTGAATTGGAATTAAGTTGGCTTAGGGGACCACTCGAGTCTACCAGCCAGTGTTGAAAGAGGTGTGAGTGTTGATGGCCAGCCTGGTCCCTCAGGGTCAGGACCCGAGAACAGGGCAGCGTGACCTGCCTGAGTCCCTACATAGGCTGGAGCGTATTGAGGGGTGGCCTGTGACACTGCCCAATGCCCCCGCCCCTGTCCCCGCAGACTGTCCAGTCTGGTCCATGTCCTGCTTTCCTCACACTCCACTCTCCCTCGCACGTCCCTGCTTTCTTCAGTTCTGCCTGCCACGCCTTTCTGGTCGCCACCTCCGCTTTTCTCATAGGAGGAAACTTCTGGAACTCGGATTCTGCTGACTGTCTTTCTTCACTTTAATGAGCTGATGATGGGGGCCCTGGCTGGGTTGCTCAGTTGGCTGGAGCGTCATCACGTCCACCAAAAGGTTGGGGGTTTGATCCCCGGTCACTGCGTGTGTGAGAGGCAACCCATCGATGTTTCTCTCTCACAGCCCTCTCTCTTTTTCCTCCCTCCCCTACTTCTCTCCCTCTCCCTGTCCCCCTTTCCATTCCTCTCTCTCTAGAATCAATAACAATATTCTCAGACAAGGATTTAAAAAAATTATGTAGAGCTGATGACAGAGAATGCCAACCCATTGCTGAGTCAGAGAGACTTAAGTGCAAATCTGTGCCCTGAATGTAAAATTTCTGCCCTTGAAACATCCTTACAGCCTCTGACCCTCACTTTCTTCCTTACTGAAAATAATGATACTGAGGTTCCTGTCTCAAGTGACATGACAAATAAATGGGAACAAGGACTGGAAGAAATAGGTGTTGATTCAGCACCAACTATGTGTCTGACCTTTTGGCTATGCCATCCCCTGTGGTCCTCACCCAGGGCTGTGCTGCTTGATCATCACTGTCATCCTCCCGCTAGAGCCAAGTGGCATGGAGGCAGGAGCATTCGGCCCTTCCCGTCACTGGGGTAGCCCCCACACCTGGAACGTGGCTGATAGGTGGCCACGCCTCCGCCCTTTGAAGGGCATGGGTTCTACCGGAAACGAGCATGTCAGCCGTCTGCCCGCTTCCGCATGACCTGGAAATGGCAGAGCAGGAGCCCGACCCCGGCCCACCTGGTTACAAAGCCCTGACTCTTCTGTGATCCTATGCGTGGGCGGCTCAGCTCCCATGTTGGTGACAGGCTGGGTGCCACCGTGATGCGCTGGCCCTGTGTGCTCGGGGGCGGCTCCTGTTTCCCTTGGCTCTTCTCTTTCCCTGTCACTCTCTCCCAGACTTCACAGTCACTTCATTAAAATGCAGTTGCATGATTCATCACCATTGTGGGTGGAAGCAGTTAGATAAAATAAAGGAGAAAAAATGAGGATTTGCAAAGACAGGTAGTACCGTACTGAGCGTTCCTCCTCATCCAGGGGCTCAATGGACCTGTGTCAGCCGGGTTCCCCTGACAGCCACGGTCCCCTGAGTGTGGGTTTCTTTCTCTCCAGTCTCCTGGGATCCACAATCTTTACACTTTGCCCACAGCCGTGAAAGCTAATGGCATCATTTTCATGCACGGACACGGGCCTGCCAGCTGACAGTGGTTAGCGATTCTTATTGCAAATATAGCTTCCGATTCCCGAGCCGGAATTGTAAAGCTTGTCTGTAGTGACACTGAACCAAAATATCAAAATGGCTCAAGCCTCCAAAGAAAGCAGCAGCCACAGGTTGCAGGACGCCTTTGAAGCATCGCTGCAGCGAGCCCTCTGGAATGCAGATCGGGTCCCTGTCACCTCACATCACCCAGGAGCTCAGACTCGAAACTCCCAGGGCCTTTGGCAGGAATCGAGCAGGGAGAAAGAGGGGAGGGGGAGGAGACACAGCAGGAGAGAGGTCTCTTTGAAAAGTCACTTCTGTGCAATTTTGATCATTGCCTCCATCTGAACTTGGAGACTCCTGTTTGTGGCTTGCAATGGAAATGATAAAACGGATGTGATTGTCAATACAACCCGGAGGCCTGTTACCTGAAGGCATTCTCCTTCCTGCTCCCCGGCCACAGCCACTACGGCTCTTTCTGCAAGACACACTTCACCATTGACAGTACACTCCTAATGAGGACACCCCTTTGCTTCTTCCCTGCAGCCCCAGCTGGCCAAGGACTCCTGTGGACTTCTCTTTATCACACAAAAGCAAGTCTGGAGAAGTGGGAAATGTTCTGGCTTTGAACTTGGTCTGGATTCCATCTTGGGAATATGACTTATAATTTAGGGCAAGACATTTAACTTCTCAAAGCCTTAATTATTTCACCAGTCACAGGGGCTTAATGATATTGGCTTCATGGAATTGTTTTGCGGGTTGAAGGAGATGGTATCGGCCTCAGTGTAAGAGACGGGTGTTAGTTCATTTCTGTAGCTTTCATCACATGCGAGTCTGGGTGCCTCTCTTCCTCAGGAGGTGGGGCCACGTGAGGAACCAGCTGGAGGCACAGTGCAGGATGCCGCCAGGACTCCGACCTCTCGGCTGTGCTGACCTCCATGTGCCGGCTTCCTTCGGCAGGCAGGCTCTAGGTTGGAGGATGGAGGATGGGGACTGTACAGAGCAGCCCCGCCCCCAACCTTTTTGGCACCAGGGACCGGTTTTGTGGAAGACAGTTTTCCACAAATGGTGGGGGTGGGGGACGGAAGGTGGAGTTCAGGCGGTGGCAGGTGTTCATAGGAGCAAAATTTCGCTTGCCCACCTGCTGTTCACCTCCTGCTGTGCCGCCCTTCCCTAACAGGCCAGGGACCAATACCGATCCATGACCCCAGGGTGGGGGACCCGGGTATTGAGGAATTGTTTCCTCAATAGCATTCCGTGGGGCAGGCTGGGATGGAACAGAGGAATCCTTCTCTCCCGAAATCCTTATATTGCTCTCAAGGAAGATTGGTTGGCATGTTTGGGTCATATTTCCACCCACCTCGGATCACGTGTGAGAGGTGGGATAGTAATGCCAGCCCTCTGGAGTGGAGGCAGGCAGTGGGGGTCCTGTCCCCCAGGATCAGATTAAACGGGGCAGGGACAGTCACCCCACAGAAACAGACTGCTGGCACCAGGAGGAGGCAAGGATCCTCGGGAACCAAAACCAACAGGCGTGCATTGCAAGGCCAAACAGTGCCTGATAAAGGGGTTCATTAGCAAACAAGGGGCAGTGCGTTTTTGTGCAAAGAGCCCTGGTTTGGGCAAAGCGAGCACCGCCTTCCCAGTGCATCTGTTAACTTGGGGGACTTTGCATGTTTAGACCTGGCCTGTGCGGGCCGGGCATCCTGGGCTACAGAGTTTTCTGGTTGGATTAGTAGATCTCCAAGGCCTCTTCCAACTTGACATGTCTATTATCTCATGCTGCTGCTGCTCATTAAGAAAGAATTGTAAGTTAATTGAAACAGTGCTCTTCCGGCGGGCTCTGGAGAAAACCCTATAGATGTCTATAGGCTCCTGGAAGCGGGGTAACGGCAGGCTTTCCGTGGCTGAGGGGAAGAGTAATTCAGAGCATGAAGTATAAGTAAGACTAGCTGCCCTATATAGGACAGTGCTGCGTTCTCTTCAGGGAAGACCACGGACGGGAGCAGACACAGAAACTGACCATGGGCAGGTCGGCATGTCCAGTAGGGAGGGATGAGCTGGGACGGCGGGGTCAAGGGTAGCACAAGGAAGACACCTCTGTTAACATTCTTAGGGTTAAACCCAGTTTGGGGGGTGATTACTTAGTATCCCAATGAATAGGTGAGGAAGCAGAGGCTCAGAAAGGTGAAGAACTCGGCTTTGTGATCTAGCCAGGACAGAGAGCCCTGGGTTCTCCGCTCCTCGGGTCCCATGGAAACATCTGAGCAATTCGTGCCGCCTGCTGCCTTGGGTCAGGAGGGACGGGGCCGGCCGGCCGGCCGGAACAGGGAGAGCAAGTGTCAGGTGACTCAAAGGTCAAAGCCAGGCAGATAAGAGTGAGCAGAGGGCCGGGCAGCCCACCCTCGCCAGCCGTCTGAGGGGGCTGTTGTCTGAGGCCAGGGCCCTGGGCTCTGATTTCTTTTTCTCACATCCCTTCATGTGCCACCTTTCTCCCCACAGCGCACCTCACGCAGGACTGGGAGTGCCACAGGGGAACCACACTATTTGAGGATGTGAGTGGACTCAGTCCAGCAGGCAGGCAGCTCTTCGCGGCCCAGACTGGAGCGGGAGGGCTGAAGGTCAAGGCCTAGGGGGTGGGGCCTTTATGGTCGGCCTTCTTGACTGCTGGTGGCCCTTCCACCCAACCTTCTTTTCTCTCCTAATCTCTGTCTGCCCCCTGACACCTTTTTCTTCATTTGTCCCTGTGATTCCATTTGCTCTCGAGTTTTTCTTTCTTTTACCAACTTTCTGTTTGTTTCTCTTCCCATCTCTCTCACCCCCATTTTTCCTCTCCACCTGGGCATTCTCCCTGTCTATCTGACTGTCTGTCTCTCTCTCTCCCCCACTCCCCCCACCTCTCTTACTCTCACTGGCCCCTGCCCCCTCAGTTTCATAGCTTGGCTGGCTCCGCATAGCCCACCACCCTTCCTAGCTCAGGCCTGGATCTCTAAGTACTGGGCTGGCTTCTGCCTGATGGCCTACGGCTGGCGCCTGACAGACAACTGCCCCCTCTGGTCCTGGCCCTTCTCCCCAACTCCTCTCTGAGGTCCTCTCATCCTGGAAGGGTTGGGGAGGTGCCTTCTTCCCCCCAGATGGGGGCCTGGCTCTCTGGAGAGTAGATGAGGCTGCTGGGACAGGAAGCCAAGTCATGAGGGCTTAGCCCTGGCTCTGCCGGCTGCCTTGGCCAGCATAGCTCCCTTCTGTCTGCAGGCCTCCCCTTCCAGAGGCTTCTCCCTGCCCTCAACACTGCGCCTCCCCGCCACCCCATCTCCCCACATATGTGAGGGGCCTTGGGAACCAGCTATCTGCATGGAGAAGCCTCAGTAGATGCCAGTCCCTGTGTCCCCAGCCACTTTCCAGGGCGACCTGTTAACATTTGGTCTTGTTCATTCATTCGCTCCACATGCAATAAGCATTTCTTGAGCACCTCTTCTGGGCCTGGTATTGTGCTAGGTGCTGTCCTAGCACTTCGTAGTGAGAAGGCACCAGGCATGGCCCCTGTCCTGTTCCATGAGCAACGCCACACAGGCAAAGGGACCCATGATGATTCTGCGGAGGGTGCGGGCTCTGGTGGGAAGGGCAGGCCACTGTGGGCCCTGGGGTAGGGCGGGGCAGGGCCCGGCCCTTGGCCCCATTGGGAGAGTTTAGGGAGGCTTACCCTGAGCAGAGGCTCTCTCAAGCTGAGACTGAAGGATGTATTGTGTTTTCCTGGAAGAGAGGTGGGTGTGTGTGGTGGGGTTGGGAGAGGTCGGAAATTATTCAGTCTAGACAGAACCACCACTGCGAAGGCTTGGAGGTCAAGGAGAACATTTCTTTCCTCACCTCGTGATCCTCACCTCAGAGGATCATCATTTCATCCTCTAAGATTCATCCCAGCCTAACCCTTCCTTTTCTGAGTTCCTATAATCTGTTTCCCCATTTCTCCAGGAGAGCTCTAACCTTCTGACAGTGAGCCCGGTCCCCTTGATGGAGAGGGGCCATCTCTGACATCCCAGAACCTGGTCCTGGACCTGGAATATACCCAACTCTCCATCAGTGCTATTGGGTTTTGTTATAGGAATGGATGAAAGGGTAGAAGAACAAAAAATAAAATAATAAAAAGGTGTTCCAGGCATATCTGAACTCTGAGATGGCTAAAGCTTACTCCATCTGCGCAGGCTCCCTCAAGAATCACCACTTCCTTCCAGGGTCCTGGGAACTGCGTCAGGTCTGATCCGTCATTACCACAGCGGCCAAGAAGTCCTTTTCCTCCAAGAAACCAAGCTAAGCCCCCAAAGGCGCTGTGTGTGTGTGTGTGTGTGTGTGTGTGGTTTCCTGCAAGCCGAGGTCTGGCTTTCAGGAAGTAATCAATTCCAATTGATTGGCAAAATCTGAACTTGTGTTCTTTCGGCCTGTTTTGGATGGTAAAGTTCATTAAAAGCGGGCCTCTGGCAAGCCGACACCCCTCAGTGCTACGGTAATAAGGGCTTATTATGCCAAGCAGCAGGATCTGCCCTGAAGAGTCCCTGGCACGGCTTCGTGGGGACTTGTCCGTCTGCAGCCACGGTTTTTGTAATGAGTAATTGGATCACAATAAAAATCCATGAGGGGTTTTGCCGAGCGTGGCCTTGAAGGCTTAGAGAGGACTTGGAATGGGAGTTCCGTGCCTGTCACGGTGTGGAGACCCCGGCCATCCCTCCTTCCCCTGCCCGCTCCTACCCTGCTCCCCGCGACAGAGAGATTTCTCTTGGCACCACTGTCAGAGCGGCATGGCCCCCGCCAGGCACGCCGCCACCGAGGGGCCCTGTGGCCCCTCAGCCAGCACAGTCTCTCCCGAAGTTGTTTGCTCTCAGAGGCTCCAGTGGGCTGGAACCAGGACGGTATAAATTTCTTTCTGGATTCGCAGAGGGCAGCGGCTTCTGGAAGTCGTCATCTCTGAAAGCAACCAGCCCAGGGCCCCGTGCACGAGTGAGCCCTGAGCGGCGTCCCAGTTCCAGAGCCGGAGTTTGCCTTTAACTAATGTTGATGGGGTGCCCGTCGGCTGCCCAGCTCTGTGTTGGGCTCACTCACACGCACGGCCACTTCCACGTGCCTTACAGCAGCCGCCAGGGCTGGGGGTCACTGACACTCTGATTGGAAAGCAAAGCTGACTTTTGTTTTCTGTGTTAAAATGCCCTAAAAGGTTATGCAAAATAAGTGTTACTTTTTTTTTTTTTTGAGCAATGGGGCTACAGAGCTGGAGAAGGCTTTAAAGTTTCACTTTACACCTGACACACATTACTCATAGTTTAAGAAGTAGTTATTAAAATGCTTATTATTGAACCCTGGCTGGTGTGGCTCAGTGGACTGAGTGCTGACCTGAGAACCAAAAGGTCGCTGGTTAATTCCCAGTCAGGGCACAGGCCTGGGTTGTGGGTCAGGTCCCCGGAAGGGCGGGTGTGAGAGGCAACCACACATTGATGTTTCTCTTCCTCTCGTTCTCCCTCCCTTTTCCCTCTCTCTAAAACCAAATAAATAAAAAATTTTTTAAAATGCTTATTAGTGACAATTTGGAAAATACAGAAAATAGGGAAAGAAAAAAGATTGCCACCTCTTAGGTGTAATTAACATTTTTCTTTTCATCCGAGTCAACTAAGCTTCAAATGTATCCAAGTTCATCTAGATAAATGATGAGCCAGGATTTGGCTCAGAATTTGCTAGTGATGTCCTCCTGACTGGGGTTTCCGAAAGTGTTCTTTACGTAAGCCTTGGTCCTGGGAGAGTTTCCGCTGGAGGAAACGCAAGGACTCAAGCTCAGGTGCAACTGGAGCGTGGTGGGTTCCGTGTCTTATGACTGACCGTGCGCAGTCGATTTGCTCGTTACAGGCTCTGAGAAGTCCCGCAAGCTTGAACAAAGGGCCCTCGTTCTTGTAAACCTCCCGTGGAACCTCTAATCTTGGAAGACACATGCACCCTCTTTCCCTTGCGCATCTAATCCTCTCCTTTCACTCGAGTCTCTGGAATTCGTGGGGGCAGGTGGGGACCCCATGGTGGAGGCAAGGGAGAAGGGACCTCAGGGAGTCACTGCTGGGAGCAACAGTGGGAATCTTTCTGGCTTACCCATCAAAAAAAAAAAAAAAGATGAGGAAACAGAGAGAGAGAAATGAGAGTGTCTCAGCCAGAGTGAGAGAGGAAGTTAGTGGCGGGATTGGGATTCGAATCTAAGGATGATGAGCAGGACGTGGGCTCTTGCCAGATATGACTCCCTTTGGGGGCCCGCAGCTCAGCTGGGTTCTGATGTGAGGCAGGATGGCGCGGGTCTCCAGCAGAACCTGACCGTAAACCCTAGCATTTAGCACCAGAAATGCACCGAGCTTCCTGGCTGTTCGTTGTTGCTTTTGCCGCATGGTTGAAGTCGGTTTGTGGACCTTGGAGATGGGGGTTGCCGCTTTGCCAGTCTTCCTCACGGCCTTCACTTTCCCCAGGTCACATCCAGATGGGGCACAGCAGAGGCTGAGTTTGTCCTGGGGCCTCCTGGGGGCCGGGCTCTGTGCCTGGTGCTTCATGCGGCTCCCTCACACCGTCTGCCCGACGGTCCCGTGGGGTGCGCAGTCCCACCTCTTTCTACAGCCTCTTCACAGCGGGGAGCCCAGGCTGCAGAACCCACTCCCCATCTTCCACGAAACTGTCACTGATCAATAGCTTTGAAATCCTAACATTTTCAGCTGCCTGCAGGGCTTAGAGATCCCCAGACCACACATTCACTGATTTGTTTTTCATCTTTCACTGCACATAAACCAGAGACGCCAGGAGCCATCCAGACATAGCAATCCAAAGGTAGCAAGACATCTGGTTGGGGACAGACATATAAGCAGCTCACCGAGGCGAGGGTGAGGGGGGTGCGGGGACTATCAGTGCTAAATTCCTGGTGCCGGAAAGCTCTGGAGGGCCTTCCACGGAAGGGATAGCTGAGACAGATACTGAGGACGGGGCAGGGTTAACACAAAGGTGGCAAGAGGCTCAGCTTTCTTGGCAGTGGCAGCAGCTTAGCTGAAGGGGTGGGTGGAGGTGTGAAACGGCACATCTGGAGCCCAGCTGCACAGTAACCAAGGATCAGAGTGGGTGTGCGGGGAGGAGAGTAGATGCAGCCTGGTGGGGAGCAGGGGTGAGATTGCAGAAGATCACTCAGAGGCATGAGTGAATGCACGTTCAGTAAAGCCCTCCTCTGCAGGGGATTGGAGGGCCCCTGGGGAACCAGGGGGATCCAGGCAGAACTAGGCAGAAGACAGCTGCCCTCAGCCAGGTGACACCTGAGCTGAGCCTGTCCTGAGAGGGCGATGCACCTGAGGGCAAGGGCCAGGGAAGGTCCTCGCAGGTGCGGGGCTGAGGAGGGAGGGTCCAGGTCCGCTTCCAGGTCTCCAGCCAGCCTGGCTGCAGGACACAGAGCACGGTCTCAGTGCCCCGTGATTTTACTCTGTGCCTTTAGAACGAGCCATTCGATGCATAATTAAATATGATTTGTTAGCTGGACCTTTGCACGGCTTTCCCCACACATTAAACCCCCAAGCATTTGTTGTGTTAGGTCAGGTCTCAGATAGCAGCACGCCAGGGCAGGTGTGGTGACAGTGGGGACAGCCCCACTGGGCGTGGGCAGCCGGGGAGTGCCTTGTTGGCAGAGGAGTCCATAAAAACCAGGTGACTTTGTGTTACTACCGTGCGCTGGCAATTCTAGAAAATGACAAGGGTAACACACCCCTCCCTCGCAAGCAGACCTCTCCCACCACTGGCTGGCCTTAGTCTCTGGGTTTGAAAGTGCAGCCACCAAGCCTGCTGGCTGACTTAACACAGAGGACTTAGGCTTCGCCTGTGGGAGCCAGGCAGGGCCCCGTTTGGCAGGCTGCTCAGTCTGGATTAGAGGGCTTTTGAGCTCTGTCCTCAAGAGTATTTCTAAGGTCCTCACTAACCCCTTACACACACGCACAAACATGCGTACACACCAGTCTATAGATTCCAGGACACACTGGCTTGCAGGGCGGGGCAGCCGCTCAGCTTCTGGCCAGCAAACCTCCCGCCTGTTACCAGCCAGGGCTTCTGGCCGAGGGGAGGCCGAGCCCCACCCCGCTCTGCCAACACACTCCCAGGCCCTCTGTAAGCCCTGTAAGTCCTGCAAACGCTCCCTGAAGCAGCCTGAAATCTTGGGCCCTTCTCTGGGGACAGCAGTCGAGGTTCACAAGGAACATACAAAATATCACCCCTGGTGGTGCTGGGTCAGGGCCTGTCAGCTCCAAAAAACCGCTTCCCGGTCAGTGGGGCTGGGGAGCAGCTGAGGCCAGCCCTCCCAGACAGGGCCCCAAGGCCTGCTCGCAAATCGCCCGAGCTCAGGTCAGGCTGAGGGAGCAGCCAGCAGCGTCTCTTGCCTTTCTGCCTTAAGTTTTCACGAGCAGATTTTGGGGAGATGAATTTGGGGTGGGGATGGTGGCGGGACGAGGATGGACACAGGGACACAGCACCCCCTGGGAAAAATAGTTGGTATGTTCCTTTCAGACCAAACTTGCTCTCCCGGAGAAACGTCAAGTTCCTGCCTTGACCCTCGTTCCTGGGGCACTGGCTTGAGGCTGCCGTTCTGGGTCACTCCCTTCTCTCAGGTGTGTGACTCCAGTCCGGGCCACCTAGGCCCAGGTGAGGCGCTGCGCAGGCAGCAGGTGTGATCCGCAGATGTGGGACTTGCATTCGGTGGCTAATGACACAACCCTCGGGGAAGGCTGCCCTCCCTGCTGCCCCCCAGCTCTCTTCGCGCCCACCCGCACTCAGTGCCGCGCCCTTACGCTTCACCCCAGGCTAACCCTTTGGGGGAAATGGCATCATTTCCTTCGATTTCGGCTTCCTACTTACTAGTGAGGGCGGGTGGTCTTGGACGGGCTCCGGTGGTTCGCCCTGCTGTTCCTGGGAGTTTTCCTTTCAAATACTTAGGCCATGTTCTGTTGGATGGTTTCATCTTTTACCTGTTGTTTTGTAGCTGTTTTATATGTTCTCATTAATTTTTCATTATTACTATATCCTCTTATATATCTTGAAGATGCTTCTCTTCCAACTTTGTAATTCAGTGTTTTGTTCTTCCCTTCCTCAGCGTTTGTGTTTAGAAGGCCGGTTATACCCTATTATCGTCAGGACATTTCTCCGTGTTTTCTTCCAATTATTTGATATTTTCACTTGTTCAGTGTTTGGCACTTTAGTAATTCTGGAACTTGTTCAGTTTTTTTTCAATTTTAGCTTATATCCAATATCATTTTGTATTTGTTTCATGTACACAGCACTGTGGCTAGATAATCACGTACTGCACAAAGTGTCCCCCCGATATTTCCAGCACCCACCTGGCACCGTACGTGGTCACTACAATATTATTGACTGCATTTCCTGTGCCGTACTTCCATCCCCACGACTGTTTTGTAACTGCGCATCTGTGCTTCTCCACACCCGCACCTTTTTCACCCAGCCCCCCAACCTCACTTCCCTCTGTCGGCTATCAGTTTGTCCTCTGTATCTACGAGGCTGTTTTGTTTTTTTTTGTTTGTTTTTATTGTTCTTTAGATTCCACATATAAGTAAAAATATATGTTATTTGTCTTTCTCTGATTTATTTCACTTAGCATAATAGGCTCTAGGTCTATCCATGTTGTTGCAAATGGTTAGATTTCATTCTTTTTAGTGGCCAAGTAATTAATATTCCTTTGGAAATATGTAGCACAGCCTTTTTTGTCCACTCATTTATTGATGGGCATTGGGCTGCTTCCAAATCTTGGCTACTGTAAATAATGCTGCAGTGAACATAGGGGTGCATATATTTTCTTGAATTAGTGTTTTGGAGTTCTTCAGATATATTCCCAGAAACGGAATCCCTGGATCGTGAGGCAGTTCCATTTTTAATTTTTTAAGAACCCCCCACACTGTTTTGTGTGACAGCTGCATTCCCACCATCAGTGCATGAGGGTTCCCTCTTCACATCCTCGTCAACACTTGTCTGTTGAGTTGCTGACCGTAGCCTTTCTGACAGGGGAGAGGTGGTCCTCACTGTGGCTTTGATGGGCATTTCTCTGATGATTTGTGATGTCGAGCATCTTTTCATATGTCTATTGGCCATCTGTTTGTCCTTTTCGGAGAAGTGTCTCTTCAGGTCCTTTGCCTGTTTTTCAATTAGATGTTTTGTTTTTTGGTGTTGGGTGGAGCTTATTTTTGTGAATGATGTTAGGTAAGGAGTAGGTCGGAATCTCCATCGTTACTGATGTCACGTGCATGGTTCATTGTTCTCACACCACTGATTGAAATGTCAACATTTCTGAACTGGTTTGAAATGTGTTCTTTGTCATGGAGCACGTTCCTGTAATACAGGGGTGGGTGTGCAGTTGTTCAAATGGAAAATAATATGATAATTAATAAGTGATAATACAAGAATAAACTATTCCATGTACTTACAACTGTAAACCCACTTTTGCCTACCCCGTATGTTTTATGTACATATGTGGGTATGCATTACATACACACACATATATCTGTATATCTGGATCTCTACACTCATACTTTTAATGAAAAGACAGGGGAGAGTAAAGGAGACATTGTGGTTCTGTCCCATTTGGGGGGTGTTTGCATTGATAACAGCAGTGTAGCGAATCTTTGCTATATTGCTTCGTACACATGTAGCAGCTGTGTGTGCTGTGGCTAATGCGAAAAGTTGTGTTTCCTGGGTCCTTGCCTCCGGGGAACCCTCACGACCTAGTGATTGGACAGATGTTGGACATGTCTCCGAGGTTGAGAGACTTAGAAGTTCTTACATTGACATGGAAACTCCTGGACTGGATCCTGGAACAGGAAAAGACATTAGTCAAGACTGTTGATTTCCAGATGAAGCCTGCAGTTCAGCTCATCGTATGTAGTGCTGTTCATTTCTCAGCGTTGCCAAGTCTACCCTGATTACGGAAGAGGTCAACACCAGGGGCAGCTGGACAAAGGGCGTATGGGAATTCCCTATATTACCTTGGTAACTTTTCAGGAAATCTAAAAAGTAAAGTGTGTAAAAAGTTTAAGCATTTAAAAAAATTAGCATGCAAAATTAATGCAACAATGAATATACAACCAAGCTCTTCTTGGGCAGTCAGTGAATGGGTCCCAGAAGGGGGAGCCTTTGAGGTATGTGGCTCTCAGAAGACTCCTCACTGACTTGGGGTTTGGTTCTCATCCTTCTCATCCATGAAATGGGAGGAAGGTGGGAGGCGATCTCTGAAGCTCCTTTCACGGTTTGCGGGGCGGGTATTTGTCCTATTAGAAAGTCCCTCAACTTAGAGTTCTTCCCATTATCTGCAAATTTCACACTCGGGAGATGCCTAATGAGTTTTGCCCCCAGCAGGCACAGGTCATCAAGTTGTAATGCTGCAGGGGCACCAATCTCAGTTCAGAAGAAGAGAGTTTGAATTGCAGGTCATCAGGCTGATCAGCTCTTGCTCTTTGGTGCAGCAGTGAGAATCTCGGAGCCTCGGTTGGCTCATCTGCAAAATGGGGATTGAGCAACACTGCCACTCCCGGGCTGCCGTGGTGGTTGAATGTGGTGCTGTGTGCAGAAACAGGTCTTTCAGTGCCTCGTGTACCGTCAGTGCCCAGTGACCACAGTTCCCTTCCTTCCTCCCTCCCTCTGAACTCCCATTCTGATGAACACAGCCTTGGAAAAACCCCAGTTAACAGCCGAGATCTCATTCAGAGTTCTTTACTGTCTTCTTCCGAACTGTCATATCACTCAGTGGTTATGTTTCTTTCCGGGTGCTGGGGACAATCTAACAGGCGAGATGCTTTCTCGGTAATGCAAAACGTGATTTTTTTCCAGGGTGATACTGCATGGGGAGAGCATCTAGGTTGAAAGGAATTTTTAGCAGACTCGCTGTCACAAATCGGGTAACAGGAAATAAAACAAAACTCTGGCAGTACGTCGGTGGTGTCAAATTTCTTAAAAAGCAGGCACGCAGACCTGCAGAGGTTTGACTATCAGCCTCATTCTGGGCACAAAGCAAAGAGGTAAAAGTGTGAGAGCTTTGGTAGGGGCTCTGCATCATACAGCCAGGGAGTGGGGCTCCACTCCCACCCCTGCCAGAAAATGGTGCCTCGTGGTGTTGTGCAATGCGCTGCCTCCAGGGGGCACTAGGAAGCCTCAGGGCCACATCCTGGTTTTCTGGGGCATCAGCTGAGACTAAGTTACTTCAGCCCTTTAGATTTGACGTCTGTCTGTAAAACAGGGAAAGGCTGAAATGAGAGAATAGGATCTATAGTACCCATTGTAATACAATTTTTATTTTCATGACTTCTCATTAAAATTAGTTGACGGAATACATTGCTAGGTAAATCGTGCCCCCCCTTTTGGGCATTACTGAGGCTATTTGAAAAATAGGGCACAATGCTGCTATTTTGTATAGTACCTAAACACACAAAACTAAACTATATACCACCAAGGGATACATTTGTATGTATATGATGTATATATATTATGTATAGACAAGCATCTGGAGATCTATGAATGCACGATTCGGGATAAGACTCAGTTCTAGTGGGGAGGAGGCAGAGGTGGAACCCAAGAGGGGACTTCAAAGGCCTCGGCGTCTTAGTAACACTGCTTCTCAGGCCCAGTGGTCGGGCTGTGGGACTGGGTTTTATGGTTTTGCTTTCTATCTTGCCTACACCTAATGTATATTTTATTACATGTGAAATATTACAAAATTTAAAGAAACCCAAGGCAAACACTCCGAAAGCAAGTTTATGTGAAAAGGTTTACCGTACGTCTAAAAGAAGTCCAACACACGTGATCAACCATCAGATGCAGAGACAGCAGTGAAAAGACACCGAAACTCCACGGGACATTACGCTTCCACCCCATCCTGTTCCCCCTCGGCAGGTGTGGCTCTCTTCCTTTCCTCCCAGGCACCGCAGGCCGCGGGCTGGAACTCCCCCCCGCCCACTGCTCCCTGGGTCGAACAGGCTTTCGCTCTGCTTCTGCTCAGTCCCTTTCTGCGCCCAGTAACCCTTGTCCAGGGACAGGGGCGGAGAGTGTTTATTTCACAGGCAGTTTATAGTTTGCTTTCCTTCCCTCTCCCTGTTTCCGTCTAAGGAGGAGGAGCAACACTGCATGTCCTTGAGCATCTTTCTGCTCGTGGAACTCCAGGCCACCCCTCCCTCTATTACCTGTTCCTACTCTAATGGCCTTGTTCCCTGTATAACACCCCCAGCAGGAGGCCCTCAGCAATTACTCATTTCCTTTCCCCCCTTCTTTGACATGCTCACTCTCAGTTTCTCCATCTCTAAAATGGGGGCAGCAATACCCACTTTAGATGGACATTGTGACAATCCTAGCAGAAAGCTGTCGTGGTCACCCCCAGCACAGGAACTGGAATGGAGAAGACGGTCCAGAAAGAGATGCTTTTCTCAGGCTACCTTGGCTCTCTTTGCCTTCTGGGGTCTCAGTCGTCCCGTCTGTCAAGTGGGGATGTCCATTTCTGCCTGTGTGTGTGGCTCCTGGGCAGTGGTGGAAGGAGAAAGTGCTTGGAGTGATTGGAAGCACCCTCAGGAAGTCCCAGTAGAGGACTGTAAGTGTCTCCAGAGATTTGGAGCATCTCTCCATGCAGCCGCCTGGCCTGATGGCCCACCTGTCCCTTGTCAGATACGGGGACATTGATTACGATGGCAGTAGCCTCCATGCAGCTCCCTCGAAGCCCAGCTACCTTCTTTTGCCTTCTCTTCTGCTTGGTCACTTGGCTTCAGGGTGAAGGCCAAGTTCACAGGCATAGAATCCTACAAGGTGAAGGCACTCTGCAGGAATCTGTCATCCGAGGGCCGTGGGTCCCAGGAAGGTCATGGTCCCTTTCTCCTGTTTCCCCTCGGTGCCAAGGGCAGCTGCTCTGACTCCCATCGCCTCTCCCTGCTTGGCCTCAGCTGAGGAGCTCTCTCAGTGCCACCGCTGCTGTGTCACTTAACAAGATTTGTGATACAGGGACATCGGTCTCCATCCTCCTGTGGAGCGGTGTTCAGCTTTCAGGCCCCAAAAGGTGTTGGGGTGCAGACAGGTCTCTCTCCTGCCCCAGGGAGCAGACTATGTTCACAAAACAGCTTTTGAGTAACTTGTCAAACTGTGAAAGGGAGGACAGCATGGAGCTACGCAGGGGCTGGTGGCCTCAGAATTCTGGGACCCACGGTGGGCCGCAGCCTGCAGGGTGAGAGGTCACGGTCTCTTTCAACCCCGCCGTCCCATTACTGCACGCAGGACACCTCACTAATTAGACTGCATTCCCTGTGGCCTGTCATGTTCCTTTTATCTTTGCATTCCACCGTGGCCAAGTTTTACCTGCATGACCTTGGACAAGGGACCTAACCACCTGGAACCACAGTGTCATCATCTGTAAAAAGCAGAAATGAGGCCTTGCTGAGTTATTCCAGAGATCAGAGCTAATGCTTGTGGAATTCCCAGCGGCCTGCTGGGGGCCCAGAACATTCCGGTGACTCCAGAAATCACTGTCCTGTGACGTTGTTGGGTCACCAGCACCTAACGCCTGCCTCTGGGGGCACAGTCTGGGTGTTCGATGACTGTTGGATTACTGTCTGTACAAATCCTAAAATCTTAAAATGGGAAGTGGGAACAGAAATTTGGAGCTGATATCTCTTTGTTCTTTTCACTTTGAGAAACATGTTTCTCATGTTTAAGACTCGGGGCATTGAATGAATTTATTTCTTCCCTCTCGGAGGTCGTGGGGGTAAAACCACATGTGTTCGCTGGGTGGGCGCTTGAAGGCTGCAAGTCCTTTATTTGTTCTCTCCTGGTCCGGGGCCTGTTGCGGGCTCACCCGCCCGCTCCTCAGACGCAGGATCTGAGGACGCGCCACAGCAGAAAGCCTGATAGCCAGTCCGGGCTGTGTTCTCGCCTCTGAGAGATGAGGTCAGGCGGTGCCTGGCATTTTTAAACTGTGTTTTTCCTAACTTGCTACCTCATAACAAAGGAAGAGCCGGCTCACGCTCTCGTTAGCTTCAAAGAGAAATACTGATGTTTGTTCTCTTTCCTTTCTCTGGCATTGGCAAGAGATTTAGTTCTGCTTAAAGGAAACACAGATGACGCTAATGAGACCACAGTGTCTTAATTTGCATATTAGATGAGATAAATATTGAGCTAATTAGCACCTAGGATGAATTTTCATTGCCTGGGACAATTGTTCTGTGGTGGAAGTGTTCTCTGCTACTTACCCTGGAGCGGAACAATCTGAAGGGAGACTCACTTCCCCACAAGTAGTCCAGGCCAACCAGAATCCTCCTGTTACGGGAGCCCACCTGTGCTGTTCCGGAGCGGCTGTGGGGTTCGATGGCCTGCCGCCGAGAAGCGTGACTCCCAGTGCAAGAATCTGGTGGAAAAGGAAAGGGGTTGTTTATTTATAGGTCATACAGATTCAGAATAATGGCAGAATTCTGCCGTTAAGTCCCGCTCCCTTGGAAATACCCCCAAAACACATAGTCCTGCCCTGCTTTGCCAACCCAGGCCAGTTTCAGAGCACGCCCGTCAGAGGCACCATCGTTCAGAAAAGCAGAAGTCTGCGGCTCAGCCTTCCCGGTCACAGGCCAGCATCCCAGGCCTTTCCCACGAACTCATGCTTGGCTGGCAGGCCCCTGCACAGCTCTGTCCACTCTGCTGCAGTGTCTGCAGGCAGGCTTCCCGGCTGGTCTCCTCTTTCTCACTCCAGCTCTTAATCCAAAACTGCATGGTACTTCTTACTCCAAACCCTGTGGCACCTCCTTACACACCAGACCTCATGGCTGAATCCCCCGGCTTCACGGCTCCTTCCTCATGGCTGCCTCCCTCATCGCTGCTGGGGCCGCTCTTCTATACCCTTTCAAACTGCATGGCTGCTGCTGCTTCTCTCTCAGCCCACCCTTATTTTAAATGCTGGCCCAGAGCTTCCTGCATGACCTCATGTCCAGCCCCTCCTACAATGTGCTACTTTTGCCAGTCCCCCCATATCTTTTACCTTCTTTTGGCCGCCATCATTAGTCAGGGCAAGAGTGTCCCGTGACACAGGGGCTTCCAGCTCCCGCCTCTCACACAGACTCTGTATAAGCTCCCCCGGCTGCGTCACGAGTCACTATGCAGTCTGAAAGCCACGCAGACCTTTCACAGGGGTGGCAGCACCACTACCAACTAGCTGTCAACATGCCATTGTTATGAAAAGTATCTTAACCACCGTACCATCCCCTTCCTCCTCCCCCATCTCCCATCCATGGGCTGTGGGGAATATTTTTTGGGACCCCTGCTTTGCACCCTGCCTCACTCCCAGAAAACGCCATCAGGATTCTTACTTTAATCGATAATAAATCCTGGATCCTCTTTCAAATGAACCCTGATGCCATTGGGAGGTTGGTCTATTCTACCCAGGATTCTGGAAAAGGGTTTGCAAAGGACAGCCTGGGCTGGGCAATCATTTATTCTCATGGCAGGATGGGCTACTTAATTTGCCAGACTTGGTGCAAAATGAAAATGCAGGGTCCCTGGTCAGAAATCAGTATGTTCAAGACGGCACTAGTAGAACCTGAAAGCAAGCGTGGCGCTTGTTGGCGGCGATGCACCCCGCTGCACGGTCCACACCTGACGAAGCCCGTCCTGTCATCGGGTGTGAGCTTGTAGAGCAGACTGGAAGGGGGAAAGGTTTCAAAGGAAATGACATTTTATAACCAGCTTATTTCAATGAATTAAGTAAATTTGAATGAGTATACGTGAAATTACAGCCGTCTCCCTTTATCTGTGGAGGATACGTTCCAAGACCCCATGGTGGATGCCTGAAACCACGGATAGCATGGAACCCGATAGGTACTATGTGTTTTCCTGCACATGCACACCTATGATAAAGTCTAATTTATACGTGAGGCACAGTAAGAGAGTTGCAACAAGAACTGTTGGATGAAATGTAGCAAATAGGGGCCACATACTGAGCCTGACAAGCTCGGGGGGGAGGGGGTCCTGCACGGAGGGTCCTATGAACTCAGAGACTGAAAGTAACCACATAGGACAGTCTGAAATGAAAACTCCCTAACTCAAAGTGAGTCACTGCGGGGAGTCATGTCCTAGGCCAGTATCTTCCCTGACAGAGGTCAGCCTTTACCTTAACTGACCCTGTCTGTTGTCTTTTTGTCTGTTGTCTTTGTGCATCTCCAATAACATAGCTCTGGAGTGTCAGAGCAACCCCCTTTCCCCCGACGATTCAGGGCATAGTCTCCCACCAGAGTAGGAGACCCCAGAACCCTTCTTTATTGTCCTGTTCCCATTAGACCACCTCTGTGGGCTGTGAGTGTTCATTGTTAACTACCCTACACCCACCAATGGGAAAGAAGGATGCATCTACCCATGTGACTTTTTATTCCATCTCAGAGATTCACCTCCTTTGCTTTTCTCCCACCTCCCTAATCCATCACCAGTGACTTTCACGTAACTCCTTACATCTTCTCCTCTGACTCTGATGCATAAAATAAGTGGACTCCGTTGAGATTTTGCTTCCCAGAAATTGTCATCAGTTTGGCTCAAATAAGCTCAAAGACGTCTGTGGGTTTGGGCGTTTCTTACATCAACACTAATAATAGAATAATTATAACAACATACTATGATAAAAGTTATAGCAATGACCTTGGGGGCCAGTAAAGTAAAGGTGACTTGAACACAAACACTGTGGTACTGTGACAGTCGGTCCGATAACCGAGGTGGCTAGTACATGACAAATGTGCAGGTAGCACGTACAGCACACGGCTATGTTGGACAAAGGGATGGTCCATGTCCTGGGCTGGACAGTGTGGGACAGCACGGGGTGTCACTAGATTTCATCAGGCTACTGAGAACAGCATGCAATTCAAAACTTAGCAATCGTTTATTTCTGGAAGTTTCTATTCAATAATATCAGACCTTGGCTGACCGTGGGTAACTGAGACCTCGGAGAGTGAAACCTCGGATATGGGGCAGCTGCTGTCAATAAAAAAAAAAAAGTAATGCTCAGCCCCAGCCTGGCCAGGGCTTGGCTGCCCGCTGTCCCTCCCCTTCGCACCTGTTTGCATCTGTGATTTCACTGATCACTGGCTGGAGCACTTGGATCCCTCCTCCCACATTTTCCAGAAATGCTTCCCCACCTTCCACAATGCTTGCTCAAGTTCCAACTCCCAAGCGTTAAGCTTTGCTCTGCCTTTTGTATTTTAATTGCTTTCTCTTTTGCTCTTAATGAGCAATCAGGGCTGTTTCTTCGTGGAGGACCTGCTGGAGAATTTTAAGCAGAGTGTGTGCATATGAAAGGAGCAGGTGAAATTGGCATTGTCCTGTGTGATTAGCTGTGAGGAGGCCTGGGATAGCCATCCATCTAAGGGAAAATGTCCACTTAACTCCCAGCCTTAATCCATCGGAAATGTCAAGTGCTCGGCAACATGCTTTGTGGCAGCTGAAGAGAAGATTGGAAGGAGGATTGGTGAGACTGCAGCCGCCGTGGAGGCTGGAGCGGGGAGAAAATGAGCCCGGATAGTTGTGTGTTCTGGGGTGGTAGCGCACACCTGTGCTGAGTGCCCAGCTCCGCCGTCAGAACGAACTCCCTAACGACAAGTAGTGGGATAGGAAGGCCATGCAATGAGGAGAAGCCATAAACCCATTGTTACGGGGTAAGGAGCAGTATTTGTGTGGGACACACTGCATTTTAGGATTGCCCGAAAGAAATGGTCTTTTTTTTTGCCCCAGGCTTTCTTTTCCTTTGGAGATTCCTAATGCTGTCAGTGGGTGTTTGTTTCTTTGCGTTTCTGTATTTTTCTACAGCCACCCTGGCGCCCCGCACTCTGTCGGCTGCCAATGCCTGCCCGTGGGTTGAGTGACAGAGAGGGGGGAAGCCATCACACGAGTCTCCTCCCTGAAGAGGGGGGAACCCTGTGCTTTCAATTAGTGCCTTTCCTCCTGCCTGGAAGGCTTCAGGATGACAAAGGCATCAGGTTACAAAGGGATGTGGGGAATTGTCCTAGCAGTGCCACAGATGTCACACATGTCCCAAGCTCTCAGAGACAGCTGAGCTCAATGATAGGAAATGTGGCTACGTGTCTGTGTCACTTTTTAAAAAATCCTCACTCAGGATATGTTTATTGATGTTAGAGAAAGAGGAAGGGGGAGAGAGAGAGAGACAGCAATTAGCTGCCTCCCATCGGTGCCCCTACCGAGGGTTGAACTCACAACCTAGGAATGTGCCTTGACTGAGGATTGAATCCACAACTTTTGGTGTATGGAAGGAAGCTCAACCAGCTGAGTCCCCTGGGTAGAGTGTGTCTGTGTCACTTTTATGGGGCTCCCCAGTGCCCTGAAGGGCCAACTTTCCAGCTTAGAGCTATAACAGCCATTGTCCCAAACAGGGACAGGACCTTGAAGCCTTAGGCTACTTAGGTCAAATTGAGCAAGTATAATGCCAAATTGTAACAGTGTGTAAAGGCAAGCTCCCCGCTCTCACCATCCCAAAGCTACTGAAAAAATGATTTGCTTCTTTCAAAAAGGGAAGGGCTGGATATTTGGTAGGTCTGAGTATTATTCCCTGATGTCCCCAGAGATGCGGTTGAGTGACCATGTCATGTGTCTTTGCGTGTGTGCACGTGTGCTTTGACGGGCTTGGTGGTGTTCAGCTTGGCCCGTTCCTTGACAGTCTGAGCACGCAGTGCTCTTAGACATAACTGTGGGCCATTGTACCAGTCTTCTGGGGCTGGTGTCACGGACTATCACAGACTGAGTGGCTTAATGGGAATTAATTTTCTCACGCTTCTGGAGGCTGGAAGTATGAGGTCAAGGTGTCAGCAGGATTGGGTTCTCCTGAGGCCTTGTTCCATGGCTCATAGGTGACTGCCTTCTCGCTTTGTCCTCGTGTGGCCCTTTTTCCTGTGCTTGTGCATCTCTGGTGTCTCTTCTGTGTCCGATCTTCTTTTCTTATAGGGCCCACCCAAGTGACCACCTTATGACTTACCTCTTTGAAAGCCCTATCTGGAGATTAGGGCTTCAACATAGGAATTTTGGGGGACACAATTCAGCCTGTAACAATTACAGGCACACCTCAGGGATATTCTGGGCTCTCTTTTAGACCACCACAGTCAAGCGAGTGGTAATCCTTTCCTGGTGGAGGGTCTTGCCTTCGATTTGTAAGAAATGCAATTTCTGTGAAGCACAAGAAAACAAGATATGCCTCTATCAAGTCCTTCCCTTCACATTCCCAAGTGCAGATTGTTCAAGCCCAGAGATGAATTGAAGGCTTTTGAAGAGACTTGGGGGAGAAGGATGGAGACGTGTCTCTTCCTTTATCACCCGCCCCGCCCCCGCTGCCGCTTGTCCTGTGGGTGCAGTCCCCATGGGGCCTGGTATGAGAGGGTGCAGCCTGCACAAACCTCAGCTTTTTCTGCTCCCCTCTTGCCAGGGTAGATGCTCACAAGACCCTCTTTTGCTAAATTTTACTCTTTGGTTAAATATTGTTATCAGAGTTTTATTAGTGACGGCAGACGGATATAATAAGGGGGTGGAAGTGAAAATATAGAGACTCTGGGGGAGGCTAGGGCTCGCCGATGTTTTGTTTTGAAATCTTGGTCCTTGACCCATCACCCCTTCTGCCTGTGTCCCGCCCCCTCTCTCAAAGGTGCACCTTCTGAAAGGCCTCTGATGAGCAGAGGAAGGTAGATCGCAATAGGACGCTGGCCTGTGCCCAGGTCGCTTGCTTTGCCCAGCTCAGCACTGCCCACTGGCTGTTGCCGGGCAGCTTGGAGCTCGTGGTTTGTGGTCGAGAAGGGAGAGCCAGGAAGTGCTGCCTCGCCCCCCGCCAGCTCTGGGTCCATATCAGGACTGGTCGTAGCTTCTCGCTGCTGGGGAAGGTTTGGGGGCAGCCACCCTCCCCTGGA
This sequence comes from Trachops cirrhosus, assembly GCA_028533065.1. Taxonomy (NCBI): domain Eukaryota; kingdom Metazoa; phylum Chordata; class Mammalia; order Chiroptera; family Phyllostomidae; genus Trachops; species Trachops cirrhosus. Next base: position 11,832,293 of record CM052550.1, on the reverse strand, counting down.
GTCCACTCCCCCAGCATCCCAGACCAGTGCATCGGGCATCTGTGTTCTGTCCAGCTTCCGAAGGCCACTCAGCATGTCACTCGTCACCCGTGGAGGCCCCAAATAGATGTTCTCAGCGATGACTTTCCCCTTTGCTTCTATTCTCCCTACGAGGTAATAGTTCATGCTTGAAGAAGTCAGGCCTACGAGAAGAACCAGAGGAAAAGCAGGCTTCCGCCACTTCCATGATAAAGCTCTTCCTTTAAGATCTCCCCATACCCCTTCCAAGAAGCCTGCATCGCTATCCAGGCACACCCATCTCTGAGCACCACAGAGCTCCCCAGCAGCACCTGTGGGACAGACCTGCTTACCCTGTGCAGACACTGTCTGGAGCAGAGCCCCTGGTCTTGAACCTGACCTTCAGAACCCAGCATGGATCTGGGCATACGCAGTCACTCAGCAAGTATGTGTCCAATGAGCAGGGTGAAATGAACATCTAGTAACAAAGCTCCTCCCCCTTCCACATCAGGTGTGACTACTTTGGGAAGGCCTCCTCTAACTAGAGAGTTCACTCCTGCCTCTGTGTAGCCCTTCATGTCTGTGTAACTTTTATATGTGTATCATGTGGTCATCATGTTTAGTTGTTTACAGCTCACTCTCCCCAGTCCTAGCAGACTGTGACCCATTCTTAGTGTTCCCCAAACCTAGAACTAAGTGTGGCCGCGTAAAGTATGACACAGCGTGACTGTTGAACTGAATTGTACTTAACTGGGAAGAGAAATGATCATGTTGTCTCAAGTAGGCTGGATCTGGCTTTGGCTCATTGGGAAGCAATTATTTAATTTATTCTCCCATTATTTATGGGGCAAGTGCTACGCTGAGGCATCGTCCTGCGCGTTACAAGTGAAATAAATGTGTATTTGTGGAGTTACTTCCATGGACGGGCAACTTTCAAAGAGGTCACCTCTCTGCACCCTGCCTGAGTAGGATCAGAGGTCACGCCTGGTGTGTCCACTGCTCAGTCCCCAGGGCCTGGACTGGTGCCCGGCCAACAGGGCACTCTGGTATTCATAGACTGAATGAGCGAACCCCGTGTGAGACAGGTAGTGTGGTACCCCTTTATGGAGAGGCTAGTCGCTTGTTGCAGGCCACTCAGCTGTTGCCTGGCAGAGCCATGATTCAAATCTAGTCTCTTTGTGTCTTTGTGTCTCTGTGTCCCCCCTGTTGTCTCTTAATGTTCAAAGAGGACACTCTCTCCATTGTTACCCAGCTGAGGGCGTAGATGCTGTCCTAGGAAATGGGCCGTGAAAATGACCCAGAAAAAGTTCTAGGTGGCACTGGAGGAAGAGTGGGTTGTTATTAATATTATTGTAATTATCACTATGTTGTTTTACTTG
>CM052550.1:11813351-11830817 GCA_028533065.1 Trachops cirrhosus | reverse complement strand
GGGGTGTCTCCGTGCTCTGTCTGGTTTTGTTTTGCTCAGCACTTGCCGAATTGGCTGAAATGGCACTCCTTCATTGGAGACACGTGGGAAGGCTTCTCGATGATTTATGGCGCGGAGGGTCCAATTTGTGGGATAAGTAACAGGTACTCTCTTGGGAGCATTAACATGACATTGTTGTGGAATATTTACGCTCATGAATAGCTCGAGCGGTGGCTCCGGTGCCGACGGCTCAGGAATGGCTGTCACCGCTTGGGCAGCAGGTTGTGCTGTCAGCCTCTGGCATGGTGATGCTCCCTGACCTTTCATGGGAAAGCAAGAGGGAGGACAGCGTCTCACCCATTTACCCCCAGTGACGCGCCTGCTGTTGTAGCTACTGTCACGCATCTGTGTAGTTCCACTGCAAGGGGCCATGATTAGCCCCATTCCACAGATGAGGAGCTCAGCCTACAGACGAGAGCTCCTGTGAGCTGTCCGATCACATGGCTTGTCAGTGGTGTAGCTGGATTGCTCTGGTTGGTGTCTCTTTTCTCTGTCACCCATCTTCGCACTAGGCTTCACAGGTCTCCTCACTGGTTTTTCAAGATGGCTCGTTCTTGTGCATATTTTTATGTCAGTTGGAAAGAGAAAGGATTGAGAAAGAGCTGGGTCTGATCTGGTGTATGTGGGCTCCTGTTGGCCTCTCATCCCCCTCTCTCTGCAGGCCTGATTTAGAAAGACCCCCAGGAAGCCAAGTAACAGGGCATAGCGGGGGTGGGAGCAGCGACTGTCACTAACCATCAGCCTCTGCGCCTCCTGTGGGCTCTCTCTTTTAACTTGCAGAACAACCCCATGTGGGGTATACTATTACTTCCATTGTACAGAGGATGAAATGCAGACATAACAATGATAAATGAGTTACCCAATATCATTTGATAAGCACGAGACGGGGCAGGGACTTGAAACCACTAGCATCTGACTCCCAAATCCATGCTTTTCCTATTAGGTCACCATGTCTCTTAGTTGGGAGCGAATGGGAACGTGAAGAGACAGTCTGAGGGAATGTGGACAAGGGGGGGGACAGTAAATGAGCGGCCGTGTTGGGAGGGGGCAGTAGGTGGAGGAGGCCAGGTTGTGTGAGGGCAGTAAAGGCACAGGGCCTTGGGGGCCGTGCCAGTCCGTGGCGAGCACGCCCTCGTGGCTGGCCGACGTGCTGGGAGGGCCAGACTCCAGGTCTGCATGGGGCACTGGGAAAGACTGAGCTGAAGGTAATGGGTGGGTGTCCTCGCTTTGAGATTTCCATGCACCTTATACACGAAATAAAAAAGGTGAAACAATCATCATATTTGCCCTGAATATTCTCTTCACAATCTCTGCCTTCCTTCCAATATCTTGAGACAGGCGGGGGTTGTTTGTTTTGTTCTGTTTTATGAGGCCGGCAATAAAGCCAAGGGTGGCTAGAATGAGACACATCCACTCCACTTTGAAAAGTGTCACCAAGGAAGCAGGAAAGTCTGTGTTATGTCCTGTCACCGACATCTGGGACAAAGTGGCCACCATCAAGATTGTAGCTAATGGGGGAAGGGGGACGTGTCCTAGTGTTACACAGGGTGTGTCCTGTCTGCGCACTATGGGCTTTTGATAGCAAATGGAAGGGAAGTGATTCCCGCCAGTGACAGTGACAGGGGTTTAAACATGCACAGGGCTGAGGTCAGGGCTGAGGTCAGAGCTGAGGTTTTCCCCAGAGGTCTTGTTGTTCCTGAGGTCAGCCTACAAGCCCTACGACCTCCCAGGCGGGATTTAGAATGAGCCAGCAATGCATTGTAAGCAAACTTTAAGAGTTAGGAGCATGGCTCCTGAAGCCAGCGGTGGTCTGTCTAGTCCCCATTGACCACGAGGAACAAGAATCTCAGGGGCATCTATTCCTTCGCTCAAGGCCTATTTATTGAGGGCCTACTCGAGAAGGGATGAAGATAAACTCATTGCCCTGTTAGAGCTCACATTCTTGGAGCTGGCGATCGGGAGCAGAAATGAACTGCAACCTCCGGAGATTGTTGGGCATTCTCTGGAGCAGTGCTGTTCATGTGGGGGTGGGGCTTATTACGATGCAGATTCTGTTTCACTAAGTCTGAAGGGGCGTCCAACGTCTGCATTTCTATCGAGTCCCAGGTGCCCCTGAGGCTTCGGTCCTGGCCCTCACTGAAGCTTCGGCCCCAAGCCCACCGTGTTTTCCATTTGGCCTATTTGGTTTGGTGTGCGAAAGAGCATGAATCAAGTCCTCCCTGCCCGAACGTGAACTTGAGCATACGTAATAAATCCATTCACCATCTAGAGGAAGATGCTAGAGATGAAGATCCCCTCTTAGTGTAGACAGAGACCTCGAGAGGCCCAGGCCCCTGCATCTCAGAGTCAAGGCTCCCTTGCCCGGAGCAGGACAGACTGCGGGAATAGGTTCATTGCAGCTCGATATTCTGCTTCGGTTGGATTTTGGGGGCTGCCCCCAACTGGGTAGAACTTGAACGTGGTCCAAATTTATGACACTTTCTGTCACTTTGTTTGTGAGCAGCCCCGCAATCCACAATTTGTTCTTTGCGTCTGCATGAAAACACATTTGTCTGCAGGCTGTGATTGTCTCTGTGACTGTGGGCTCATGTATATTCTCCATCATTTGCAGATCGGTCCCCATCTCAGCAACACATGTCTGCCACTTTTAGTCCTCAAACTACCAGTTAGGTGCTGGGGTTTAAGCGGCTCCCAAACATCCAGCTTAGGCAATCTTGGCTTCATATATGAGCTTCACTGTTTCTTCATTGTAACCCAGGGGTCCCCAACCTCTGGACCTCGGACCAGTACCCGCCCGGGGCCTATGAGGAAGCGGGCCGAACAGCAGGAGGTGGGCTTGAATGTAATGCGCTCGAATCATCCCCGCTCACCCTGGTCCATAAAAAAATTGTCTTCCACAAAACCAGTCCCTGGTGCCAAAAAGGTTGGGGACCACTGCTGTAACCAATAACACAGAAGCTCTGAGGGTGAGGACATCGGAGTGGGGAGCTGAAGAAAGGCCTCTGAGAATTGGAATTGCCCTTCAGTGGAGGCATCTCGTCGGCCCCCCTCAGTAAACATTGCGAAGCGGAGAGAGAGAGAGGTAGGACCTCTGCATGAGGGTGGGGAGAGAAGCAACGGAGCACAGCAGGCTATCAGGAAAGGATCTCGCGTTTGGAAATTAGGCCTTGATGCAGGACCAGGAGCGGAATGCGCGGGCCTTTCCCATCTGGCCAGAGATCAGCGGCTTCTGCTGGCGCAGGAGGTCGCAGAGGGATGAAATTTCATCGGGGAGAAAGTGGACTGACCCATACCCCGCCAGCGGAGGCAGACGCATTTCCGAGTCCAAAAAATGCAGTCTCGGGTAAATGCGATTTACTCTAAAATATGAGCTACAAAGAGAGTCATTGTGTACTCATCTGGGGCCTTTAGACATTCACCCTGCTGTTCCTTCTCTCTAGCGCCATTCCTTCTGGGCTGCCCACCTGTTCCCTGCCAAGTGGGCATGTAACCGATTAACGGTGCCGTTCTCTGGCTCACTGCCAAAAGAGGGGGAAACTGAACCTGGCCATGGAGAAAAAAATATACCGTCTGGTGAACTTTCTTCGTTCAAAAAGTTTGGGGAAAATGGAGTTGGCCCTTTTGGAGCACAGCGCGAAACACCGCTGACTGCCTTTCCCCAGCGACCGCAGTGACAGCAGTGCACACCCGTGGCTGAAGGGCCGCAGATCCTCAGCTTTCCACAGAGCGGAGGACTGACTGCTAATTGCCATGCGGTGTGACCCCCGCTCAAAGTCCCGATGGCATTCACTTTCTGTACTCGCGTCTTTTAAAACTCACCCAACAGTGCCAGTTTCAAGCTTTTGCTTCTTGTAGTTGCTGGACACTCTACACGAAAAGCCCATTTTTCTTTTTCTTCTCTCCCTTTATTAGGTCTGCTAGAAGCAAACCTAATTAAATTGCTAAATGGTTTGGGAAGTCTGCACAATATTTTAAAGTTGTTTGCAGCTAAGGGAAGACTTTTATATCCCCCACCGCACCGCCCCGCCCCGCCTAGGTTAAACACCAGCCACCTTCAGAACGTGCTGAATTTCAGGCAGAGGTCATGGTCTTCACGGGAAGCATACCGTTGGTGATCGCGCCGGCGGATGCTGTCGGAGTGACCTGCCGATAGTGACTGGGGGCAGTTCCTGCAGTTTCGTGTCGAGCACCACAGAGCGTGGGCTCACTCACCGGCTCGGGCATCTGCCCGGGAAGGCGTGTGGGATCGGAAACACTAGCAGTCCCGAAGAAGACACAGCTCCTGCCCGCTTGGCGCTTACTGTCTAGAGCGCAGGACAGACACCGACGAAAGGATGGAACAGAGAAATAGAAGATGGTGACCACGGTAAACGCTGCTTTGAGGGCTAATGGTGATGCCTTTACAGAGGACCAGGGAAGCTTCTGGAAAAAGTGGGACCACAACTTTCATCTACAAAGGAAAATTCCTCGTTCCTTCAGCGTTGAAGGGTTTCTCGCCCCTTTTCTGAATCTTCCTCTGTTCTAATCCTCACCGTAGATAAAGCAGGCAGAGATGACTGTCACCAGGGCACAGAGGGGCACCCTAGGACATGGAGGGCACAGCAGCGGACTGCCCCGTCGAGCCCAGTCTCTGCTGCGACCCTGGGGTTTGGCGTCATGCCCGCTGACATTCAGGGTGATGGTGAAGATGCTGCCTGTCTGTGTCTGCTTGTTTCTGGGGTGTGTTTTACATATTAAGTCTGATCAGACTTAGTTGTGACTGGTCTCTCCGAAGTGGTCAAACTCTGAGTCTCTGAAATAAAATAGTTTTCAGCTGCTCCCGTCAGCTGGCCTCCTCCGATTGCCGTTCCCACGTTTGTGGATTAGTCACTCTACTGCCGTCTGCTTCCTCCTTCTAAACTGTTAGCTCGAGGCCAGCAGACGTGGGACCTGGCTGCCTCCTGAGGCGTCCCCTGTCTTTGGAGAGCTGCACACAGTAGCGAGATCTTCTTTAGAGTGAGCTAAGAGGTTCTCGCCATGTCTTCTGCTTGGTCACCGGTCCTCTGGGGGAAGACAGATGGAGGTAAGATTCGCCTCTCCTGGGCAGGGGAGGAGGGAAAGGATTTGGGACCTCCCGAACGCCATGCTGTGATAGGACAGGACACATGCATTCTGCCCGAAAACATGCGTTCACTGTTAGCTGGTTTGCTCAGGGATGAGATGTCATCCTCCCCCGCCCCCCATTAAAACTAGAATTGTAAACAGAGTGGACCTGCGGTGCCCTCTCAGTGGCCTCCCAGGCCAGGCAGTGGGTGCAGCCCCCGCCCGCCCCCCGGCAGTGTTTTCTCACTCCGCGTTTCTGCGCTCGCATCATAAAGCAGTGGCGGTGACTTAGACACAGGAGGCACTGAAGGGTCCCAGGCTGCCCGGATCTATGCCCCTGACTCTGCCGGACTCACCGCAGCGGCTGGAGGTGAGTTGTTTCCTGCTCACTCCTCTGACCCACCAGCCCCCTTTGACATTCTGCTTCTAGAATCACTGACTCTCCAGGAAATTACAACTGGGAGTCTGGAGAGCTAGGCGCCCCTTGTTTTATTTTTTTAGGTTATTACTGCAGATGCGCCTGGCTCTCAGAAACACTATTTCAGGCAGCTACAGACGGAGCGCAGACCTGGCCATGGCAGGCTCCCAGGTAGCCCCGTGTTGGTCACAGGTGGCAGGCAGGCTCATCCTCGGGAGGGAGGATCAGATCAGCGGAGCTGGGGAATTCGCGCTGCAGAGTCTGCTACTAAAAGCAGAGCCCCTCTGGCTTTGAATAGGGAGTGTGATGAGATAGATCTCTCAGGAAGAAAATGTTCTCTTCCAAATATATACCTTGAAGCCTGATGCTCCTCTACCCCATCTGGAAATATCCTCGGCTCTCAAGGAGTTGGAAAACAAAACCCCTGCTCTGTGCAAGAGAGTTTGGTTTTGCATACAACTTATCAGGTCTTTACTAAGCTCTGCATGTGAAATAGTGGCGTTTTATTGCCTACTCTATGCCACGTGTCACGTACAGTGTCTTGGGTGCTCAGGGAGAGCCTGGCGTGTGGATTTGATTGTGCCCATTCTGCAGATGAGAGAAGCCGTACAATTAGGAAGAAGCTGTACAATTAGGACTCTGGATGTGCCTGCTTGGGAAGCCATCTCCTTGGAAGGCCATGCTTTGTGCTGAGGCCTAAGGGATGGCTGCGGGGAGGGACAGTGTGGAAGGAGAAAGCCTCGGCTGCGTGCTGTGATGTGTGCTGCTGGGGATGTTCAGGGCAGTGGGACGAACAAGACCAGCCGTCAGGAGAATAGGTGGAGGCGTCCAGGTGGTGAGATTTGAATCAGATGTGAAAGAAGGACCTTAATAACTTTTGGAAGACAGGTGCTAGAGACGGAATGTTTATATCTGCCCCCCAATTCATGTCTTGAAACCCAATCCCCAGCATAATGGTATGTGAGATGAGGCTTTGGGGAGGCGATGAGATCATGGCGGTGCTTTTGTGACGGGGTTTAGAGACCTCGTGGAGAGTTCCCTTGTCTTCCTTCCACCGCGTGAGGACACAGTGCAAACAAAGATGGCTGTCCGTGTACCAGGGAGTGAGTTCTGACCAGACACCAAATCTGCTGGCACCTCGATCTTCAACTTCCCTGCTACCAAAATTGTGAGAAATCAGTGTTTGTGGGTTACGCTGCCCAGTCTGTTGTATTCTGAGCCCAAACAGACTAAGGCAGCATGCATGCCCGGTGAGACTCTCATGTAAGCAAAGGCTTGACAGAGGAATGAAGCCCAGGTCGTATTCAGACCAGGCGGGTGGACCCAGCCACGGAGAAGGGGGTTGGACGCTTCCCGTGCAGCCACCATAGCACCGGCCCAGTGTTTCTGGCCCTCAACACTGTCGACATTTGGGGCCAGGTAATTGTTTAGGGAGCAGAGAGCTGTCCTGTGCATTGCGGGAGTTTTAACAGCATCCTTAGCCTCTACCCCAACTGTGACAACAAGAAATGTCTTCAGACACGGGCCACATGTCCCCTGGGGGCCAAATTGGCCCTGGTTGAAACACTGCCCTGGCTTAATCTCCCCCGTCTCCGGTATGCTTATGGAGAAAACCTCGGGCTAATGGTCTCTCAACTTGTACCTGGAAGCATGGGGTTTTGAAACCACATTTGTTCCCATCCCTTACAAGCCTATTCTGACTGCCAGGGGGCTGGAGGGGGCGGGCAACCTCTTGGACTTGGTTGCAAAGAGCTTTTATCTGTTTTCTGATGGTTTGGAACTTGCCCCTGGCCTGGCTGGCTTTTTCAAATAGGAGGAAGCGCCCCGTGCCGCATGAGAGCAGATGGTTGGATTTTAATCCCTTTAGGTGCGCCTGATTAATGCTCCTGTGTAGCACGCTGTGACCCGATTCATTCATTCTCAAGCATTTACTGAGCTCTGCCCATGTCCTGGGCATGAGGCTCCTGGCTGGGGATGGAAGGGTGAGCCCCTCACAGCCTGATCTCCGTGACCGCTAGCTTTCCATTACCTCTGGAGACAGACAAGACAACGGCAACTACAAGGCAGCCGCAAACCCAGACTGCGTGCGTTCGTGGGAGATGCTGGGGTGCGGGAACCGACTAGGTGACCTGGGATCTGACTACGCACTGGGGAGAGGGTGTTCCAGGCAGAAGGAACAGCCAGTGCAAAGGGCCTCAGGTGAGAAAGAGCTTGGTCTGTTTCAGCAACAGGCAGAGGGGTTTGTGGGGCTGGATTTACCAAGGTCTACTGCTTCGAACCCTAGCGTGCACCAGCAGGAGTTCCAGCCAATGGCTCTGTGGACAGATTTCCAAAACCAGCAGGAGTACAGCACAGGAAAGAAAGTGGGCCTGGGTGTGTCTGCAGATCCTCAGGAACTGCCGGCCTTGCAGACGCTCAGGGGACATGTCACTGCCTTCGTGTGTGTCTGTTTCTTCTTCCCAAGGCTTTCAGGCCCCCTTGGGTTGTTTCCACAAGCAGGAGCGGTGGGTGCTTGGCAGTAGCCTCAGAGACCTCCTGTTCCTGGGCTCCCTCCAGGGGGAAGCCCGGCCTTTCTCTCTGCTGCTTGGGCCCCCAGGCTCTGCCACTGTCCCGGCCTGTGTAAGGACCCACGGTGCCTATGGCTCTTTTATTCCCTAGTCCACTCTCTGCTTGCCCTGTACTAGCATTCACCAGCTCAGCGCTCCAGATATGACTTGGCCTAGGGAGACTGCGCTGGCCTATGCCCACCTGCACCTTTCTGCAGGGTGAGGTCCCAGGCACTCCCCTCTCCCTTCCTGTGCTTTGTTCCCCTAACTGTCCCGGATGGATTCTTCTCCAGCCTCTCCTCTCAGAGTTTGCTGGAGCTGGGCCTCTCTGTCACACTGGATCCCTACAAAGCTCGTGTGGCAGCCTGCACGCTGAGTGTGCCTGGAGCTCTGCAGGCCCTGGGGAGCCAGGGAAAATTAAGCCACAATTCTTGCCTGCAGGAGCTCACGGCCTCCTGGCTGCAGGGCTTGCAGGGGCCAGCATTTCCTGGACTGGGAGGCAGCCCAGTGGCGCAGGGACAAGGCTGTGATTCGTGGTTCAGGAAACCTGAGCTAGAACGCTGGGACCAGAAGGCAGGAGCCATGGAGTCTCAGTAAGTCCCCCAGCCTCCTGGAGCCGTGGTGTGCTTGTCGGGACACAGCACCAGAGGCCTGACAGCCGGGTCAGTGCCAGAGGTCCCAGCCCTCTTCCCAGGGGTGGGATCCTCAGCGTTTTTTTCACCCCCTGAGACCCAGTGGCAGCTTGTACCCCCCCCACCCCACCCCAGTGTCTCACTAGCATCTCTCGGATGGACTGCAGGTGGGGAATGCTTCTCCTTGGTTTTAGTTCTCCGGGTAGCCCGGTGCTGGAGAAGGATGCAAGGCTGGGCATGTCTGTGTGCATTCAAACCCAGGCTTCACCACCGTCATCCGTGTGATTCCAGGCCAGGGGCTCAGGCTTGCTGGAGATAATGCCTCTTTCACCGGAGTGAGGCCCGAGCCCAAGGCGGCAATCAGGAGTCATAAGCCTCAATTTCTCCCTCCCTTCCTCCATCTCTCTCTTCCTCCTGAATGAATGGATTCAGGACAAGATCACTTGAGGACATACATCCTTTGTCTCCCTGCGAGACACCCCCATCCACCGCCCCCCCAGCCCCCATGTGATTGTCAGCTACAGAGTTGGAAAATAAGGACGTTTGAAGCGGCTCTCAGTACCGCAACATCTGCACCAGACAGAACTCGAAGAGCCCTCAATCCCCAGTCATGAATGCACTATAAAAACAATGTGGCAGAAATGAAAATTGTTCCATCATAATATTTCACAGTTCTTTCTGACAAAAGCCAAGCCGCCCTCATGAATACACATTTCCCAGCGTCTTATGCATTATGCATCAGCCTATAGCAGGGGACCTGGGAATTGCCAGTCCCTAGTAAAGGGCCTTTGAAAGTGCCTATTTTGTAAACAAATGGAGCCCAGGCCCAGCACTTGGGCTTTTTAGGTAATTTAAGACCGACTGGCTGCTGGAGTGGGGACCAGAGCTTCTCAGGGCCATAAAGTGTCCAAGAACCTCCACTGTTCCCTGGGTGGGGAGGAGGTGCTTCAGCGTTCGGTATTCCGATCTTTAATTTCATGGTGTCCAAGGCGGCCATTCGGAGGGCCAGGGGCAATTCCTGCTGGAGCCAGAGCCAAATGTCACTGGAATGCCAAATAAGTCCGCCAAAGCCGGCTTGCTGGCTGGGCAGTCGGGCAAACTAGTCAGGACTTAGGACTTCCACGAGCCTCAGACGGGATTGAGCCTTGTGAGGAGGATGCTGATGGGGGAGGGGACAAGGAGGCGCAGGCCCAGAGGGGTGGACCTGTCTCAGTGGCCTTGCCGGAGGCATTTCTGTTTGCCCCACGTAGGCAGACTGGACATGCGGGTTACGTGTGTGTTACTGCCGTTCGGTGTTTCAGAGGGCTCTTGACGGTTCACTAACCCCTGTGTTTCAAGGCTGGGGAGACTGAGGACAGACGTGGTGAGTGACATGTTCAAGGTCACACTGGTTCATAAGCAGGGGGTCTGGGACTGCTGGAAGCCCATCATCTTTTCCCATCCCTCCCACGGCCTCAATCACGAATTGACAGCGATTGAAAGGACCAGGGCAAAATTGTTGCTGATTGCTACGATTTGAGCAAAGGGCAGCCTGGGATCCTTACCACAGCCCTGGAAAAGAGCGTAACGCAGGGCTGTTCTGTGTAATTTGCCATCTGTCCTCTAAGGTAGCCTTAATTTAAATGGTGACCAATGTATGACAGATATCTATTCGCCTACATTATATTTGTTGTCGTAACAGGTGGTGATTGATTCCTTGCTACATGTATTTATTTCATAGCAATAGTCAGCTCGCCGTCAAGTATACTGCAAATAGACTTGAACTGAGGAACAGAAATTCTCAGTTCCACTGCTGGGGATTCCCTATTCTTCCCTTCTTTGCACCTCAAATGCTTACCTGTGAAATGAGGAGCTTTGGAGGGAGGATCTCTGCGTTGCGCCCCAGCTGAAACACCCCGTCCGCCAGTGGGTGGGTCCAGGCACCTCGATGAGGTCATGATGAAGACAGGGCGGAGAGGGACTGCTTCCTGCTGTACAGTGAGCATCTGCAGGGCCGGGCTTCCTGGTGGGGGTGGGGGAGGCGGAATCCACCCCAGCGGGGGAAGTCCAGGGACATTCGTCTCAGTGCTGCTGGTGGGTGCCCGGCGTTCTCCAGCTGTCGGGCCTGCTTGCGGATTGGTGCCGTTTGACTAATGAAAGCAGCCACAGCTGAAGGCTGATTAAGGCAGTGAGGCAGCGAGTTACTCCTCGGACACCTGGAAGAATCTGCTTAGGCGCTGGCTGCTTCCCCATCCTCCAGTGACACGCAGAGGTGGCTGGGAGCGGCGGTCAGGATCGCCAAGTCCCCTCTAACACCGGGAGCCCACCCGTGACTCTCCAAGTCTGGAACAAGTGGCGTTCAAACTGCCATTGGGCTTTTGTTAAAACACTCCCCACCCCCGGAGTTTTTGATTCCCCCGGCTCATGGATGGGGTGTGGAGGATTCTGTGGCATTTCCAAATTCCCAGGTGATGCTGCTGGTCCAGGAACCCCATTTTGAGAACCACTGATATCCGTATCTCAGCATCTTCAAGCTGCTTGAAAATACTCCCAAATATTTGTAAAAATAGACAGTTTCAACTTCTACAGCTGGCACAACAGTAAGTAGTGTCCCTGAGGACCGTAAATAGTTATTTAGTTTCAAATCAAGAAATAATTTCCCCTGAATTATGGAAGTAAAATATTCAATGTAGATATTCAGGAAGCTGGAAAAACAAAATCAAATTCAACAGACACGCACCACCGAGAGACAACCACGGCTAGCGTGCCAGCCCCCCGCATGTTTGCCCGGTGGGTGCGTGTGCCCAGGGCTTCGTTTCTGTAATTGGGGCCCTTGGGGTGTCAAGTAGGGTTATGAGCAAAATGACAGAAACAAACTGGAACCAACAACCAAAAAGGTGTCTGATTCAAGGTCAGCCTCTTTGGAAAATGCTGTGGTCACCAAAATTAAAAACTTGAACCATTTCAACTGGAGGAATGAGGCCCGCCTGGGCACGCAATAGACCAGAGGGGTCCAGGGCTCCCAGGTGAGTTTCCTGATGGAATGCCGCCCCGTCTCCCAGTCTCATCGTCCCGAACCTTTGAAGGGATGGCGGCTCTTAGCCCTCCTAGGAGAAGTGCGTGGAGAGGGGTAAGAAATTCACCCCGGGTATAAAATATATAGTTTCACCCTCATCTCACCTGATTCTCTGTCATTGGTCATCTTGAGTGTTCCAAAAGGAGCAGCCTTATTTTGTTGAAAATTCCATAAATAAGCAAGAAATGGTCATTTTCCCTTAATGATCACTCTCGAGACAATCGGAGTCAGGATTCGAAGCCCATACTTTTCAGGCTGTGGCCTGAGCTTGCTGCAGGCCGTCTTCCTCTTCGTGAGTGGGCACTAACTCCATCTGGGGGGCCCACCCTCATGGCTTTATCGAAACATAATTACCTCCCGAAGGTCCCGCCTAAAAATACTGTCGCATCGGGGGTTAGGGCTTAAATGTACAAACCTGGAGGGACACAGACAGGGGCCCGGAACAGCAGTTTTAGTTCTTGGCAAGCCAACTAACCCCACCGAGACTGCTCACACTCCTAAAAGGGGGGTGCTGGTGCCCAGTGACCTACAAGCGAGCCTGTGCTGGCCACTGTGAAGTGGGCACCGCCTGGCTCCCCCCGCCGGAAATAACCTCTCCTCCCCAACCGTTCATCCGTCTAATTTCTACTAGCCCTTCAAGACTCAAGGGTTTATCCTTCTGTCAGCCTGTCTCCACCAAAGCTCCCTCTGCACTGTGTGTCTCTGTCTCGTCCACTGGGCTGTGAGTTTCCCCTTAGGGACAGAGGCCCATCTCAGCCTGCCTGGCACGCCCCGGATGCCCAGTCAGTGCCTGGACCAGAGAGCACCGTGCTGTACACTACACAGAAGCAGGGAGGTACAGTGGGTACCCATGTTTTGCCATGTATAACATGCACTTTTTGCCCCATATTTTTGAGGGAAAAATAAGGATGCATGTTGTACATGGACAGTACCTGGAATACCTTGTATCTGTCCTTGTGTTTTGTAATTATTTGTTACATAAAATTTCTTGTACCATAATTTGTTCAAAATAAATGCTGAAGTTCCTTTATAATACAAAAAAGTATCTAAATATAAATTTAAAAAATTGAATTAAAAATTAAAAGATTTTTTTCCCTGAAAGTTTGGGCCAGAAAGGTGGGTGCGCATTATACACAGCAAAATGCAGTATATTGCTACAACCGCTGCTGAGAAAGACAGAAACATAAGCATAACCAGAGGAGAATATAAGGAAGCACATTAAAACACGGTAGGATCGCCACAAATGTTTAAACAAAACTCCTACCACGATGGTGTAAAGGGACCAACCGAAGAGGAAAGCCCCCTGTTGGGAAGAAGCGCACCTTTTCCTGATGCCAAGTGCCACGCCCGGTGCTCAGAAAACAGCCGGGCTTCCTGAGAGCGTCTTGTGTCGGCGTGAACACTGCACACACGTCGCTCCCCGGGGAGGCACCTGTGTCTGATATGAACACACTTTCCACCTACAGCCCATGGAGCAAAGAGTGAGCTTGAGCAGTTAATGATCATTTTAATTAACCCACAAAACTTTATGCACGGCCAGTCTTCCGCCAACCTTTTGATCCCAGACAGAAATCTATTAGCCGGTTGAGAGAATGAAAAGACAAAAGCTGATGAACGTTTTTACCTTGGTCGACATAAAAGTTGGCACGTTCGATGAGTCTAAGAGTGATCTATTTGCCAATGGCAATATTACATTGAAATGGGGAAACGTCATTCCCTTAAATGCAAGTTGAGCAAGTGTCCTGAATAATGGCTTCAAATTAACTGTGTCTGGGGCTTGTTGAGGCTGGAAAGGGTAGAATTAACATTCCTGTTTTAGGAGGAACACATCTTCTCCAGGAGAGAGTATATTCTAAGCTTGTTTTGATTCAGGATCTGGTCTGAGAATCTGGTGTCACGAAGTCTCTCCCAGAGTAATCTGTGTACATGCACAGAGAACTTGATGTTTCTTGGGGCTCATGGATTTCTGAGGCATCCGTCTGTGGAGTCCAGTCATGAATCCTGCTCCTAGGAGGCCGTATGGTCCAGTGCACAGGGTGCCAAGTGCCAGTGTGAGGAGTCTTATCAGAACCATCTTTGAAATTTTTCATAATACACATATTTCCCAGGTGATATGATGGTGGGTCACTGCAACCTTCCATGAAGGGAGAACCAAGATGGCACTAAGACCTGAACGAGTGGCTCACTTGGTTGGAGCCTCATCCTAGACACCAAAATTTTGTGGGTTCAATGTGGGTTCAGTGTCCCCCCAGCAGGGCACATACCTAGATTACAGGTTCAACCCCCGGTCAGGGAGCATATGAAATGCAAGCAATCAATGTTTCTCTCTCACATCAATGTCTCTCCCATTCTCTCTCCCTCCCTTCCTCTTTCTCTAAAATCAGTAGATCATATCCTCAAGTGAGGATTTAAAAAAATAAATGAAAATCAAAAAATACCCTAATGGTTCTCTTGCCCCTCACCCCTCACCCAATCCATGAGCAGGAGTGAATAGATCAGGGGGAGAGAGAGTAACGGGTCCTAGAGCCATTGTTAGAGATATAACTAATCTGTGTCTGATATTGAGATACATCTTAACAGACATGGACCTGGGCTCAGATGCAAGCTTCTTTCCTTTCTAGGCTATGACCCTGCTCAAGGAACTTATTCTCTCTCAACCACCACTTTCCCATCTGTAAATAGTTGTTGGAGAACTAAGCTAAAGGGCAGGGAGTTTATGACGCAACCCTAATTCCCTTTGTTTATTTATGGGAAAATAAAAGTATAGACTAGGAGATTCATTACAAGGTCTTCTCCAGAAGGAAATCCCGGACGCTGGATACGCTGTGTTACATTTCACGTCTGGTACAAAGCACAGTTGATGATGGGAATTCTCCACGGTGTTCCCAAGGCCGTGAGGTGTCAGGAAAGTGTTGCATTTCTCGAAATCTGCTGTAAGGGAATATTGCTTATAAAGACTTTAAGGAGATGTTTCAAGTGAAGGTTATGAGCAAGTGAATATTGCCAGTATAGATGGCAGTATCTCACCACAGGGTGGCTTCCTCTGGTTTGGCATCCAAGGGCACACTGGGCCATTGGGAAAGCATTAAAATGTGGGTAATGTTGTGAAAAAGTCCTTTTTTAAATCAAAGTTGGAGGATGATCTCTGTGGGCAGATGCTGCAGGGCACCGAGGTCTGGCGTGACAGGGGGTGTCCTGTTTGCCCTTAGGTCAGGAGGGGAGTCTCCCGGACACTAAATTCCCCTGAGTCTCAATGCCCATTTCTACCGTGGGATCGTGGTTATCTCACAGAGCAGTTAGGAGGCTTCAGTAGGTAAGATGTTCAGGCAAAGTATTGGGTGTTCAACAAGGGGTAGTTACCTTGGCGTCGCTGGTAGGGGCAGTGCTCCTAGAAGGCTCCGGTTTCTGCTGGGCAGACCAAGTTCACAGCATGTAGTGCAGCTCAAGCCCTGAAGTGGCGGGGGGAGGGGGTTGGTGAAAGCGAGAACAAACAGGAAGGCGGCTGGCAGTTGGAGTAGAACAGAGGGACAGGCTAGGCTGGGGCTCTGCACTTTCCTCTACCCCCACTCTGCTCAGCTGCAAAAGATGGTGTTGTCCATCCACCGTGACCAGTTCATCCCACTTTATCCCAGACTTTCCTGGACGAACAGTCCATTGTGCCTGGAAAGCCCTCCGTTCCTGGGGAATTAGGGTGGTTGGTCACCCTACTCTCACCTGCATTCTCCGGCCCATGGACACTGGGCCAGTCCTGTCCGGGTGGCTGTGGGGTGATTCTTTCTGCCCCCTCACTTGACACCCACAACCTCAGTCTTTCCTTGCTCCCACCACAGTCTCTGGCAGTGTCCAAAAGGGCCTCAGCTTCAGCTTAATACTTGGGTTCCTGCTGAGAATGAAGGGACATTGTCTAGTTCACTGTGTCAACAGCACGCACAGAATTCCTGCCACGGAGTAAGATGCTCAGTAGCATGCACTGAATGCATACGTGGAGCTCTTGCCTGGAGTTCCATTATGCTTGGTTAGGCTCCTAAGGTACTGCTTAAAATGAAATTAGCTTCCCCATCACGAAATCAAGTCACACTGCCCTGTCTTACTCCTCTATCTGAATGGGCAATTCACAAAAGCATAATCCTCATGCTGATCTTCGCTGTGTCCTTGAAACTCAGGATGCTCAAGACACCTTGCTGGTGCATGGTGTCAAGTTCAGCGAACCCTGAGTCCGAGTCCATTTCAAGTCATAAGAGGAACAATGGTCAAGGCACCAATGTCATGTTTTTAACTGTTCTCTAGTATCGTTCCCATACATCTTTATTATTTGAGACATTCCAATATGCAGGCACCCACACTCCATCTTCCACCCTGACGCCCATCCCTGTGAGAGCCACATTTATTCTGTGTGGGGCCATGGCAGCCAACCATGATTCATTCTTTGGAACACAGGTCATCATGGCTCTAGTTTCAAGACCTGTTTATTAGGGGAAGACAATATGACACCCCATTCACTCTTATTTCCCGTTTTCAGAGAGGTCCATCCATTAAGATCCGCACTCCCATGCTGAAAGTTGCAGGAAGAACAGCCATCTAGCTGGGCATGGTTGCTGTCCCTCCAGCCAAGGATCACAGGCAGACCTGTACTCCGTCAAGATCTGTGGAGCCCGTTGTCCTCCTGGTGACAGGAGATAGGTTTTGGCTCAGACATACCTGAGGTTTTGACTCAGACATACCTGCATTTAGCTCTCAGGCATGAATTGATGAGACCGGTGATTTTGTTATTGTTGTTTTATTATTGTCATCGTCATCACAGCTGGTGCAACTCCAAGGAGGCCTATTGCTGATGTAGTCAAGAGTCTCCACTCTTCAGGGAACAGTGGAGGACACTTTGTGTCCTTGGCCTCTATTCATAAAGGCCACTTGTGTCTCCCAATCACACTGATGATCCTAGTACTCTATACACATTTCCAAAGGCCCTGTTGACGGTTATTGTCCCCAGCGGAAAACTCCTTGAGGTAATTCAGCAAGGGGAGATGGTGGGAGGTAAAGGTGTAATGGAAACTTGAGGATTCTGAGCTCTGGGAACTCTGAGCCAGGTAAGACAGGATCGTGCTCATCCTCTTTCCCATAAAAACTGCACTCCTACCGGTGTTTAGGACAACCTCCCAGCTCATGGGTCCGTGTCCGAGCTCTGAAGGACCCAGTCTGTTTTACTCACTTTCCCATGAGGCCAAACTTGTATTGTCCTTTTGGTAAACCTCCAGCATTTGCTCAAAATATTACAGGGGTACCAGAAGGGGAAGAAGAAAAACAAAAAGTGGAAAAGATATTTGAACAAATCATAAAGGAGAACTTCCCCAATCTGGCAAAGGAAATAGAATTCCAGGAAGTCCAGGAAGCTCAGAGAGTCCCAAAGAAGTTGGACCCAACTTCTTGGAATTGAGAAGTTGGAAGTTTACAGGAGGAACACACCAAGGCACATCATAATTACATTAGCCAAGGTAAAAATGAAGGAGAGAATCCTAGAAGCAGCAAGAAATAAGGGGACAGTAACCTACAAAGGAGTTCCCATCAGACTGTCAGCTGATATCTCAAAAGAGACCTTATAGGCAAGAAGGGGCTGGAAAGAAGTATTCCAAGTCATGAAAGGCAAGGACCTACATCCCAGATTGCTCTATCCAGCAAAGCTTTTATTTAGAATGGAAG
>CM052550.1:11766679-11812851 GCA_028533065.1 Trachops cirrhosus | reverse complement strand
AGTATGGGAAATGTAGAAGCTAAAGAACTTATGATACATGGACATGAACTAAAGGGAGGAATGTGGGTGGGAGAGGGTGTTCAGGGTGGAGGGGAATTAAGGGGGGTAATGGGACAACTGTAATAGCATAATCAATAAAATATATTATAAAAATATTCTTCTCTACCTGGAGTGTCCATCTGCTCTTCCACACTCAACTCCTCCTTCAAGAGTTCGCACAAAATCCTCTCCCCGGGGATCCCTCCACTGTGTTCTCCGCGTGCCCATCAGGCCTTTTTCTGTACACTACTTCTCACCTCTCTGCCCCGGCTGTGTGGTCTTAGACGACAGAGATGACGTTACCCTCTCTGCTTCCTCTTGAACACGGGGCCTAGGGTGACATTTGCCTCCAATCCTGGAGGAGCTTCTCCTGGTTTGCCTTTCTGCACGGCTTTGTTGAAATTTCCAACACATAATCAGATCCTGAGAAAAGGTACTTGTTTCAACACAGCTGCTGGGCAGAGGTCATTGCTTTAGACAAATTTTCTTTTCTTTCTTTTTTTAATGAGCTTAATCATTTTTAATATCTTTTCCAGAGCAGAATACATGAAATGACCCTGCCTTGGCTGAAAGCCTTCTCTGGAGTGCTTTGGGAGGATTAGAGGAAGTTCTTTTACAGCCTCTTAACATGACTGGCTGCCTTTTCCTTTCTTCAGGTTATCAGAGAGTGAGATTTGATCCTAATTAACAAAGGGGGAGCCCGGAGCCTGGCAGTTTCTGTTTACTGGGAGAGACACAGGGGCCGGAGTCTTTGGAGAAAGGAGGCTGGTATTTTCAATGATTTCAGCTTTCATGCGAACTCACCGGGAGTGGGAGTGATAAGGCAGCTTTGGGAAAACACAGCAGACCCCAGAGAAGGGGAGAAGGCATCGGGGCAGGAGAGAGAGCGGTTATCATCACGAGAGAGTCAGGCCTGGCGGTGGAGACCGTCTCCAGCACCGACGGAGTCGGGAATCATGCCATATAGTACAAATTGAAAGTGACGGCATTTCTGTATTGCACAGAGATTGTAAAAAGAGATTTAAAAAGGGGACAAATTAAACAGTGTAATGAGAATGGATTCCAATTTTTGGCTTGTTGCTTTCTGGCAATAGGAGGGATTGGTACACGCTTGGAGAGGGTCATCTGAAAAGAAGGGGCCAAGTGGGTGGTTTGCCCTGGACCCAACAGAGATTCCCTTTCTTGCTGTCTGTGCCCTCGGCCTGTGACTTAATCTCTCCCCAAAGAACAAGGGACAAGAGGAAGGCACCCTTGCTTGTCTTCTCTCTTTCCCGGACACCCACTTAGCACTGGCCATGTGGTAGTGCTTTCGAATTTCAGAGGGGGACACCACTGATCAGAGACACTCCCCCCAAGTGTCAGAACTAACAGACTGAGAGGTTGAGAGTGACCGAGATTTGGAGCAGACTCGGGAGCAAGAAGCAGACCCCCGTCATCCCGCCCACAGTCTCAGACAGGGATGGCGCACCTTCGAGAGGCCTCAGGGAAGTGAGCAGAGGGAGCATACAACTGTCACGGCAGCTGTGCGCTCGGGGATGCCGACTGCATCACTGGCTCAACCCCACATCCCTCTCAGAACACGGCATTACAATATTCCGCTCAGCTGCTCTGCGCTCCAGCAACACAGTAAGCAGCAGCATTATTTTTAAAGGATCATTGGGCTTCATTAAGCAAAGAGAGGCTTCTCTTTAACATGGTTTTGAGGACTCACTGTCTAAACAGAGGGCCGGGGTGTCGACACCCTGGCAGGAGCGTGTATTAATAGGCCTGGCTGTCTCTGGTGCTGCTGCGCCCTTCCCGGGCACTCTTGAGCCCGTTATTGTGATCACACGGGTCCTCACTTCCTCATCTCTGTGTGCAGTGAGGACGGTCTCGCAGGTTTTTTTTTTTGCGAGGATGAAATGCAGGAAGGCAGCTACATAACCACTGCAAAGCGCTCACCTGGCCTCCTTTTCATCGATTCCCTGAGAAACGCTTCTGTCAGGGGGTGCTTGGATAAATATTGTTAGTTCAATTTCTTGATTTTTCTTCGTCATTGACATCTAACGGGATTTAATCATTAAAAATCAGGCCGAGGTGAAAGCACTGTGGTCCACTTTCACCCCTTGCCACCACCGGACCTGTCCCTCTTGCTCAGGGTGAGGAAGTAGGTAAGAGTTACTTTTCCATGGAGGCGGGGGTGGGGGCAGGGCCCGGGTCAGTGCACAATCCCGGCCATCAGCAGACTGGTTCAAATCCCAGGTGTGCTGCCGAGGGGCTGCAGGTACACAAGTCATCTATTTGCTTAACGCCTTGCTTTCGCCACTTGTGAGGACCTATCTTAGAAGACTCTCCTGAGGCCAAGTAAAAGGTGGCCCAGGCTGAGCCTCCCTGTGCCTGGCGCAGAACGGACCCACACACAGTGGGGCCCCACCTGCAGGAAAAGGTGCTCTGGAGGGGGTGGTCTCAGGTCCCCGGCCTGCCTGTCGGTTCTTCTCCCCCAGGCACTCCCCGGCTGCACTCCCCTTCCCCAACCCCAGACTCGAGTGTCCATCATCCAAACCCTGTCTCTGTAGGCGCGTGGACAAGCCCCTTATCTTTCTTAGTGGGTTGGGCTGCGTGGGCTGCCTCTTCCCAGGTGGGTCTGCTCTGCACCTCTTGGCTTCATGGGCTCAAAGACTTAGTGAGAGCAGCTTTAAACTGCTGGAGTCCTTCCAATATTTTTGTTGGAATATACAGAAAAGAGCCTGTCTTGTCAGCGTACAGCCTGCTGCATTTTTGCAAAGTTAACAGGTCTTTGTTCTTGGCACCCAGATGAACAAGCAGATCATGACCAGCACCCTGGAAGCCCCTCTTCCCCGTTGTCCTGTCTAGTTGCCCATCTCCCAGGGTGATTTCTATGGGCACTTTTGCTGGCGTTTGTACTTTATATAAATGGAATCACATAGCAGGCAGTCTTGCGTCTGCATCTTTCGACCTGACGGTACACTTGTGAGAACCGCCAGTGGGCTGTACAGTTGTAGATGGCTGGCCCCCATTGCTGTGTGGTGTTCCACTGGGAACGGAGGCCACAGCTTATATGTCAGTTCTACTGTGGTTGGGTGTTGAAACCAGTGGCATCAACTCTGGGATGGTTGTGGAGCCTTTACCCTAAAAGTCTCCCCCCGCCCCCTGCTGGCCCCAGAGGCGCAGGGCGGCGGTTGGGCGGGGCTTCAGGGCCATTGCAGAAGAGAGACGTTTCATAAATGTTAACATGCGACCTCAAGCTTCCCCAGTGACAGCCCAGTAAGGGAGGTGAGAGTCTCCCAGTGGTGCACATGGTCAAACTGTGTCTGGGAAGGTTTGGATATTTGCCCGAGGGAACAGATCTAGTAAATGCCAAGCTGAAGTTCTAATTCAACTTTTAACTTCTATAAACAGTCTACTACCTCCTTCACCATAGCACACCATCTCTTTGCAAGGTTTGGTGAAAGCTCACTTTAACTAGGAGTTGAGGGAAAATAATTGTTTTTCCAAAGGAGTAGAGGTCTAGAAGAGGTATAGCCAGGTCACAGCTCTCCTGGGCTGGCCCCCAGCTCCTCACCTTTTAAGGGTGAAGCAGTAGAATTCATTACGCACAAGGAGTACAGGGCAGGGGGCTAGACTCAAGCCAGACTGAAAGGTTGGAATCTTGATTCTCCTGCCCACTAGCTGTGTGACTTTGGGCAAGTTACTTGCCCTCTCTGTGCCTGTTTACCCATCCATAAAATGAGGGTAATACCATTTGCTACCTCAGAAAGATGCCATGAGGATTAACTGGAAAATGTATGGAAAGCACTTTGCCTAGTGCCAGGCACCGAGTTGCTATTTCTTGGGCACTTACTTTATAATAAAATTCAAACCCTGTGGCAGGTCTGACATTCTAAGAGCTGGATACTGTCATTTCAGCCAACACTCTGAATCAAAGATCTTCAGCAGCTCCTAAATAAATGTTACGTGGCTGCTACCACTGCTTCTCCTTTTTGGAAATGTCTATTAAAATTATGATTCAATTGTCAGAAACAAAATATTCTTAAGATGTCTTCAACCATACCCTCAAATTATATGGCAGTGCCTGGCTTTAATATCCATCTAAATAGTTACACTGTTGACAGGTTTTGGGAGCAGCATTTGCTCCGCGTTGCTCTCATTAACTTATGTAGCAACATCATAACTCTCGGGAAGGGTGGGGGAAAGAAAGGGAGGCTGGCATATTCCATCTGAATTCACTTCATATAGCGTCTGTGACAGAGCGTTTGCATATGAATGAGATGCACTGACGTTTGCTCATTAACAGGCGAGCACTGCGGTGACGGTTTGAGAGTTCAGGTTCAGGAGTTTGAGGCAAGAGGGGGAAGAGAGGTCGGAGGCTCAGTCTGTTTGAGATTCCGCCGTAGCAGCCTGGCATAGACTCTCAGTCCGTGGGGTCTGGGACCACGTTTCCATCCCGTGCCCACAAGCCCAGCATCCCAGTGAGCCTCTTGATGTGCTTGGTGTCCCAGCCTCGCTGACATGGTTTGTCATTAGTGTCCTCAAGTCCTCGTGTGTGTGTACGCTGCTCTCTCTACTCGTAGGGCTGTCTGCCCTCTCCGCTTGGCGAGCCTTAAGGGTGCCCTTGAACATCAGTGTTTCTCTGAACCTGTCTCAGCTCCTCTGGGCAAATTTAGCCACGTCCTCTCCTGGCCGCACGCCGGACCCTAACCTACACCCGGAATGTCCCGTGTCCCGCATTGTATGTCTCTGCTGTGCTGGAGCTGCCATCTTCATCGTCCCGGCCCCGGCGATCAGTGCAGGGCAGCAGGGCGCAGTGAGTGTGTGCTGAGTGGGTGAGGGTGGACGACGAGACCCAGACGGGGCGAGGCACGTCCTGAGCTTCTCTGTGCAAGGGACCTGCGGGGTTTAAACTGCTCCGAAATGTCTGGAGCGGGCGGCCAGTAACTCTCCACCGGAAAAGGTCAGCTCCAGTGGATGAGACTCAGGCTCAGAATGGTCTCCCTCGAATCACAAGCTTTGGAAGGGGGTTGAGCATATCCTCACAGCCACCTGGCTGCCCACGGCTTGTGAGGTGATCTCATTGTGGAACAGAGGGACTTGGAGGGAATTAGCATCGGCACTGAGCAGTGGCTCCTGTTAGTGTCTCTGGGGTTAGGCAGACGTGGGGCTCGTGCTGAAGCCCTGGGGGATGACATAGCACCAACTGAAGGCACATGAGACCGGGGGACGGCCAGCACTGTCAGTTCCAAGGGACCTGTGCTGATTTTGTAGTGATCCCACATGTGCCCTGGTAGGAGGTGGTTAAGGGGACAGACTCGGAAGTCAGACTGCATGGGTTCCAGTTCCGACTTAGCCATCCTTGTGACCTCTGGTAAGTTTCCCAACCTTTCTTCCTAAAACTCAGTTTTCTCATCTGTGAAACGGGCACACTAAGAGTAGCTATGGAATAGGTCATGCGCTCCCTTATAGAGTGACCTTCACAAGTGTCATACTGTCTATGGCACATAGCAAACTGGACTCCATAGAGGATAACTGCTGTTAGCTATTAACACAAATAATTCACATGAAAAATTCCCTTTGAGTGTCACCAAAATCCTGTAGTTATTATCATCGTTATTTAGAAAATGTGGAAAACCCTGTGGTTTAAAATAGGAACACATTGGGCTGGCCAACAAGTCTGTTTAGTATTTTTCTGTAAAATAAGACACGTTTTTCATTTTCACCAGTGACTTTATTAGTTTGGATATTTTGAGTATGTCAGCTTTCTCCTGCTATTGGCTTCTGGTGGGTAGCGGCCAGGGGTGCTGCTAAACATCTTCCAATGCACGAGACAGCCCCACAGCAGGGAATTATTTGGTTAAAATGTCAATAGTACCGACCTCCTTTGACAACATTCAATAAGTCACAGCACCTTCTCCACACACTGCACAAATCTTTTTTGTGTGTGTGTTTCAGTTGCATTTTTGCTTTTCTTGAAATAATAAGGCATAATATATAAAAAATGTTGCATATTTTCTTCCATCTTCAATATTAAAATGGCTGCACAAAAATTTACCAATTTGGATAAGTTTTTTTAAAGGCATGTTGTATGACAGTTTCACAGTGCAATTTGACAAAATTGTTTTGAATGAAGTTAAAGACAACTAAGCGCTACTAGAGCCAAGTACAGGAAAATGTAACGGACCTTTTGGCCCACCCAATAAAGTGAAAACTCATTCAGATTTTATGACCTGTGCCCACTGTGATTAAATGTCATGGCCAAGGCCTTAGAGCGGCTGTCTGTCATGCCTTCGTCACTTTGGGGCAGCCCAGTACCCCCTCCACCTGGTCCAGGAGGGCGTGCTGCAGATAACAGCCCGAGACCCCGCTGCCTTTTGCCGGCCCCGCCCCCATTTCCATCCCTCACTGCGTTTACTCTAGGCCTGGGCTAGGCCCCTCAACGCTGAGCCTATTTCCAGCCCTTCGGACTTTTTGTCCGAACTACGGCTTCTCCTGGACTTACTGATTTCTTCTCTCATCCACGGCTGTTTGTTTTATTCCTTGTGCATTTTCTTTACAGAAACTCTCCTTCTAGCTCCAACCCCCCAGCCTCCCGGGAAGGCGAAGGCCGTGGGCTCCTGGGCTCGGATCAGCCTCCGGGAGGCGGTCCCTCCCATTGTGCGTGGCTGGAGCTGAGTGCGTGGCACTCTGTTTTGACTCTAGTTGCACAATCTAGGGAGTTACAAGGAATCTTGCAGCCTGGATCCTGCCTTCAGAAATGCTCAGGAATTCCAATTCAAGTGACCTGGGCTATAGCTTGAGCCCTGTTTTCTTTCTTCCTGTCTGTCAAACATCTCATACATCTCAGATGAAAATAATATTTTTGTATATAAATGATTTTATAATATATAAAGTACATACGTATCAGTGTCACTGGGTGAAAATCAAGGTGTCCTCGGGGCCACACTCCCTCTGGAGGCTCCAGGGGGATTTGCTCTCCTGCCTTCTTCTGCCTCAAGACCTGTGTTCCCTGCCTTCCTCAACTCCTGGAACCTTCGTCCACTTTCAAGCCAGCATCTTCCTTTCTCCTTCACGTCGCCTTCTTCTCTAGTCTCCACGGAATCTCTTCTGCCTTCCTCTTACACGGACTCCTGTGCTTACATGTAGGACCCACCGGCATAGTCCAGGACAGTCTCCCTGTGTGGGGTCTTTAATCACACCTGCAAAACTCCCTGTGCCGTGTAAGGTCCCAGGGTGGACACCTTTGGACCATCACCCCAGCCGCGCCGCTGGAGCTGGAGGCTGCAGCTCTGACTCCCACCAGTGTGCTCGGGCCTCTGGGTTGACCTTCAGCCACTGCGGACTCTCAGCTTGGCCCCTGCTCTGATTTGAGGCTCATCCGGGGACCTTTTACCTAGTACGAGGGGGGTGGGGACAGAACAGACAGGTCATGCAGTGGAAAGCACTGGTTCACGTGACTGTTGTGCTTCTAGAGAGAAGTGAATAGGTTGACACTTTGTCAGCTTGTGGGAGCCTGGCGCAGAGGCTGGCCACGCCCCCGTCCCAGACTCCAGAGCTGAGAACCTGAAATGCACCTGGGTGTGTTCATCAGGGCGAGAACCACCTAGGTCAGCTGTGCACATCTCGACACAACCACATATTTTCTTGGAAATGCCATTTATTTTACTAGTATTTTGAAATGAGATTTGAGCCGATAGTGCCTTTGCACTAATCTTTATACAATTCTCACAGGGACTGGTGAGCCTACTGCCTGCCCCAACTTCAGTCCCACACGCAGCCCCTCCTTCCGTCCTCTGAGTGGGCGGGGCCCAGGTCTGCCCTTGGTACCTTGCTTGGGATCACGGAGACGGTGAGCCCAGCGGGCAGCCCGTGGGAGATGGTGAGTCCCTCTCAGAGGCTTTTAGTCCCCTGACCTTGGAGGTACCGTATTTTGGGGGCTATAAGATGCACTCCCTCTTCCCCCCAATTTGGGAGGAATAGTGGTTGTTAATGCTGCTGTTGAGTTCTGTTTACATTTACATTGGTAAAATGTTACGTTATTTATGTTATGAAATATTTTACCACATTTTTTTGCTTCAAAAATTTTTTTCCTGTTTTCCTCTAAAACCTAGATGCATCTTATGGCCCGAAAAAATATGTTATCCGGTGTCTGGTGATTGATTTGATTATTCTGAGACTGTGCAGCAGGTGTGAACTTGCTCACAGGTTCAGGGAACTTGCTCACTTAGCCCAGGGACAGAACGTGTTCGCAGGTAAACTCAAGCCACTGTTCTTCCTTCTGAGGCCTGACGCTCCTCCTGTGAGTGTGCTCAAGATGAGGAGCCTCAAAACATTTTCTTTGCTTTTACCTTTCCTGTTTCATACAGATGATGTTTGGAAACCCGATTGTTCTGTGGATGCCAGCCGACTACCCCTTCCCGAGGGTGTCTTTGAGAACCCCTCAGACACAGTAAGGGGGCCCTTTCCCCAGCGAAGGTCTTTCCCTTGAAACAGGAGGCCCCCTGTCAGAAACCTGTGCATGCCAGGGTAAGCAGGAGAGCCACCTGTCCCTGTCCTCCGGGGGCAGGGACCCAAGGCTTTGCGTGGGGACTGTAGGTGGGAAGGCTGGTGTGTTGCTCACTGAGGTTCAGCCCATCCCTCCCGCTGCCAGGCAAAAGCCGAGCTCACAGATCTGGCCCGGGGAGTCTAGGTTGGAGTGGCAGGTCAGGTTGGTGTTTAACCTAACATCATCACAGAGCTGGATATGAGGTTATGTACGGCTTCTATTATTTAGTATGCTCCTCTTTCTACGGGGATGAGACAGGTTAACGGAGGTTAGGCAACTTGTCCGTGGTCACCCAGCTAGTAAGTGGGTTCCCCGGAGCCAGAGTCGGCCTTAGCCACACTCCCCTACTCTCCTCCACACCATTACTCACTGCATCTCTGTGACTTATACTAGGGGGGTTGCAGCGGGACACCCATGTTTCCAACCTGCCCACAGCTTGCTGGGGTGCACAGGAGGGAATAGAGGAGCAACGACTCTGCTCAGGTGCCCATGGGGTCTCCAGACCCTCGCAGAGAAGCAACTGGAAGCGAAGATCAGAAACTACCAGGCCCTGTACGCCTTCTTGTGAAATCAACCGGGAGCAAACTGCAGGGCCGGGGCTCCGGAAGGATGATGCTTCCTGAACGGGCAGCGGCGGGGACCTTGTTAGAAATGCAAATTTTCAAGCTCTACCCAGACCTACTGAATCAGAAACGCTGAGCCTGAGGCCCAGCTATCTATATTTTAGCATGCCCCGCTGGTGGTTCTGATTCGCGCTAAACAGCTCCCCGTGCTCTGTAGTCCTCAGCAAACCCTTCCGCCATAGTCTGTCCAGACTGAGACTAAACAGCACTTTCCAGGTGCTGGGCGGGAAACAGGATGGGGGCGGAGCTGAGAGCCAGTGAACAACCCCGCGGAGGGCGCCCTTCCCGGAGGCCATGGGTTCTCGCCTGGGCGTGCTGTGTACTCCAAGAGGCAAAAGAGAGGGTGCTTGGCTCCGGGCCGTAGGTCCTGGCCCCGGGTTCCTCCCTTCACCCGCCCCGCCCCCCCCCCCCCCGCAGCCTTCTGACATTGGAACACACCTCCAGACCTGGGTGCACGTGATTTCCATCATTAGCACCTTGTAGTTGGAATCTTTGTCTTATAAATTTCTTTGTTCTCGCAAAGTTCCGGGGAGGGAGGGGCAGGAAGCCTGGAGGAGTTCTCGGCGCAGCCTGTCCTCTGCTCCGGGGAGAACAAAGCCCGGGAGCGGGAAGGCGCTTTGATCCCGGACTAGGAGAGCTGCTGGATTAAGTGTTTGGAGAGACCAGACAGCTTTGGCATAAAACAGATCAGTTACTTTTCTTTCTTTCTTTTTTTTTTTTAAAGACCTAATTCATGTCCTGGAAATGAAAAAGTAAAATGTTTTGAAGGATAGCTCTGCAAGTCTCGGGCACAAGCTGAAACACCAGTGCGGGTGGAGGGCCCAGCTCCTGGGCTGGAGGCCGCCCTGAGGAGTGGGGACCGCAGTACTCTGTGGGAGGCCCTGAGCGGCCCTGGGACGGAAGTGCTGGGTCAGGGAGGAACCTGGGGAAAAGTTGCTCCTGTATTCAACACTGTTGTCAGACCAAGGGAACAGGGAGTTTAAAAATAAACATTCCTGTACAGAGCACCTCCTCTGGGCCAAACACTAAGTACGTTACATACCAGCCCAGTGAACGACTCCCCAAGGCTGCCTCTGGGGCATGCATTTTCTCATACGAGTTATGGCAGTTTTAATAATACTTAGGAGATCAGTGTTATGGTTGTCCCCATATTGTTATTTATTTATTTATAATGATTTAATAATTAAAAAATGTTTTTCAATCACTGTCGACATGCCATAGTTACCCGGGTGTTTTGGATGAGAAGAACTGAGGCACAGAGAGGCTGCTGCATGGCCCGAGTTCGCACAGCTAACCGCGTGGCAGGGCCCGGGGCAGACCCTGGCGGCCTGGCTCCGGGGGCCCTGCTCTTCACTTGGGGAGAAGGTGCCTGTCCTTAGGGAGTTCCTGTCCACCTGAGGAAGCGATGGGATGGCGCAGGGAACCCCAGCGCATCCTGAGCGCTCCGGGCGGGACCTACGTCTGCTGCCGGCACTGCTGTCTGATGTCGGTTCCCACACAGACAGACTGCGCCCTGCGGCCAGGCCCCAAGGGTGGGGCAGCCTGGTGGGAAAGCAGGAGAGGGAGCCTGGCGCTCAGGGCTGCCAGCACAGCCAGGAGGAGCTCAGCCTTTACTCTTGGGACCAGTGAGGGTGGAGCTGATTCTGTAGAACCGCATCCTGGAGAGAAAGGAGCAAGGCGTGACGGGCAGGCGAGCATTGCGTGTGCCAGGGCATGGGATTGAGGCGAGAGCAACACAAGTCAGGGGAACCTAAGGACGCTTTTGCTTGCTGTGCCCTCATTAGCCTCCCCACCTGTCTGGAAACCCCAGTATCAGAAGCTGGCCCTCTGTATCAAAATGAGGGATTTAGAATTAGAAATGATCAGAGCCGATGGGACTCAGCAGATATATTAAGTTAATGAGTAAATGTACATCCAAATAGCAGAAGCCAATTACTGTGGTTCGACCGTGTTTGCTTCAGACCATCCACACACCTAGACCTCCCGCAGCCTGGACTTGTGTGTCCTCGTCTACCCACAACCTGAGTCTCACACCCTCTTAATTGTGCTGATTACTTACCCCTCCGAGCATGTCCCCTGCCCTCTCGCGTCTTTGGTGGCCAGGTCTCTCCCACAATCAAAGGCCGGTTGAGATGTCATTTCCTCCAGGAAGCATTCCGTGCTTCTCCCAGTTGAGAGTACGTCCTTCTTCCTTCTGGTTCCCTTGTGGCAGTGATGGCATCCTGTCTCCCATCCTGTGCTCCTGTCACCTCCCTCACTGGATGGCAAGCGCCTTGCAGCTGAGATCCCTGTTTAATTGTGCGTCCGGGCACCTAGCAGACCTAGCTCATGGTGAAGCGCGACAAGCAGTTGAAGATATGTGTTAATAGGAATTACAGCCGTGCCCCCTTATCCAGGGGGCATGCATTCCAAGATCCCCACTGGATGCCTGAGACTGCGAATAGTACCAAGCCTTATACACACCATGTTTTTTCCTATATGTACATACCTATGATGAAGTTTAAATGATCAATTATGCAGTCAGAGATGAACAACAAAGCCTAATAATAAAATAGTAAAGATACAATTGTACTATCATCGAAGGTATGCGAATGTGGCATTGTAAAGTAAAATAAGAGTTACTTGAACACAAGTGCTGTGATACGTTGACAGATCTGATAACTCAACCTGCTACTGAGACACTAAGGGGTGGGATTTGCTGGACAGAGACGATCCACCTCTCCAGCTGGACAAAGCAGGACTACGTGAGGTTTCATCACTCTACTCAGAATGGCGTGCAATTTTAAAACGTGTGAATTGCTTATTTATGGAATTTTCCAAGCAAAACCATGGATAAAGGGGGATGACTGTACTTGTGTCCACACTCTTGTTTTTCTGCTGCTTGGGCAATTGTGATCTGGAAAAATGTCCCCTGGGAAGGCACCCCTGGGGGTGGCTCACAGAAGCTTGAACTCGTGGGTGGGAGGGGTCCCCATCCTAGGGCACCAGCAGTGACTCTCTCTGCCTCAGGGGTGATGGACAGAGAAGAGATCTCAGCTGACAGTTCAGAGCATTCGGTATCGTGCATTTCTCAGTATGTGATGCGGCAAAACGTAGACTCCGGTCCTAGACAGCTAAAACGGGCCTAGGTTCAGCCGTGCTCTGGAGTTCCACTGGCCCGATACGCCTGTGCTTTTTCCTTCCCCTGTTGCCGAATCAGCTCTGCTTATCGACTATTTTAATGAAACCTCCTGGTACCAGCTCAGGAAGGATATATTTATTAGATATGACTGGGTGGATTCTCATGTTGAAAGCATTTGGTGTAAAACACGAAACACATCCAGTCCTCAGATAGCCTTCCAAATATTTCCTTTGAAATCAGAAAATTACCAAAGAACTTGTGATAAGAAGATGAAAAACAGAATTAAAAAGCAGGGATGAGGTCTCTCCCCCCTACCCCCCAACAATCTTGCAGGGGTGGGGCTTTGGGAATTGGCAGATCAAAGGCAATTAGAAGATTAGAGGGGGCAGGGCCTGGGGTTGGACAGTCTGACCCTGGCTCCGCCCCAGAGGCGCTCAGTCGGAGAGCTGGTCAGAGTCCTGGTCTTCGGCTTTCTCCTCTCCTCTACCTTCCCCGAGGGAGCTGGGGTCACACAGAGAACAGCAGAAGAGGGCTGACTCTCCCATAGTCGACTACTAAATTTTGATGCCTCCCTGGCATTATGGTGTCTAAATCTGAGCATCCAGAACTTTGTGACCAAGGCTTATAGAAATCAGCCCTCCCCTCCTCCACTGAAAATCTCTACCTGGGCTGTTCACCTCCCCTAACTCTGCAAACAGTATGTGCAGAGCTTACAGCTGGGGTTCTGGAGCCACTGCCTGAATTCGAGGGCTGACCTCACCGCGTTAGAGATGGGCCACCTCGGGCAAGCTCCTTTACGCCCATCACTCAGTTGTCTTATTGTTAAAGTGAGGCTAGACCACGGTTCTCATCTCATAAGGTTTTTGTAGGGAGATAATTTATCTAATACATTTAAGCGTACCTGACAGATAGTAAATACTCAATACATGTTAGCTCTTAATGCTGTTCCATCAAGACCCATCTGTCTTGACAAGTGGAGAACAGAGAGGATGGGGCGTCGAATACTCTCCTCCGAGTTCTTCCCGAATAATTATGCCTCATGGGGGCAGACAGCAGTCACCTTCTGAGACATAGTGAGAAATATGTATTTGTCTTTGCCCCTGGCTCCCGACACATAGCTCCTGAACCTGGTAGTAGGGTTTTAGTGATCAGGTTGCCAGGAGCAATGACAAATACTTTTATTCTAATACCTGGATTTGATCTTGGTTCCCCCATCTCTTACAATTTTCTGGGTGATAGGAGTGTCTTTCGTTCTAATGAGGAGACTCTTAGTGGGGGAGTCTTATGGGACTGAGCCCTTAACCTTTGGGGCTTGTGCTAACGCTGGGTAGTTGGTGATGTAATTGAGTTGGAGAACACCCAGGGGGAGTCTGGGAAATGGGAGAAGAGCATGGGGTGGGGTGAGGATGATCCTCGCCCATGTCGAACCAGAAGTGTTGTCAGTAAAAGGAAATGTCTTTCCCTTTTCCCCGTGAATTGTGAACAATTTCCACACATGTCTGGGCTTTTCTGAACTCCCGACCAGATGTCAATTGGGTCTTTCCCTAAGTTCACCAGTGTGCCACTGATAGGAAACAAGACTGCAGACGCTTTCCTGCCCCTCTAGGGAAAGATGGAGGCCAGGCGTCCTCACCACGAGGGGATTCAGAGCATCTGTGAGTAGCCTCATTTTCTCGATAGGGCTGTTTCAGAGTCGAATTTCAGAAATCATGAAACGGGGGCCAAATAACGAGGTGAGTTTAACTCTAGAATTCAGGTTGCTTAACCCGAGAGCCAGGATGGTTCCCTCATTCGTACTGAAATTCCATCTTCAGACCTGCTGCCGTGTCAATATCACCCCGCCATGTAAGTGTCACCCCACCCTCTGATAGGGGAGGAGACCGGCACTCAGAGAAGCCGGTGTGGGGGGAGGGCTGGGTTTAAGGAGGAGGTGTTGGTGGCCTTGTTTAGAAAGGAGAACGTGCAGAACCGGGGCTCACCTGGATTCACTCTGCAAGGCTCGCGGGGTCTGTGCTCCCCTCAACCAGCAGGACGATCAACGTGCCCTCTACTCCCTCAGCTTGGCAGGACAGTTTTTGCCTGTCCCTGGGATTTTCCTGGATGTTGGTACAGGATGGAAGGCGTTCCTCAGAGATGAAAACCATTTTGGGGCTGCAGCTCTTCCATGAGACCCAAAGGCCCTCACCCGTGGGCCAAGAATCCAGTGCTGTCTGGCCCTGCCTGTGGTCCCCCCACCCCAGTTTTCTAGACTTGCACTTTCCCCTTAAAAGAATTATTTTTTTCTTTTATAGATTCTACAGGGAGGGGGAGGGAGGGGAGGGAGGAAGAAAGAGAGGGAGAGAAACATTGATTTTTCATTGCCTCTTGCACATGCCCTGACCAGGAATCGAACCTGTGACCCTTTGATCTGCAGGACGACTCCCAACCAACTAAGCCTCGCTGGTCAGGGCTTCCCTTACTTTTGTGATCTGGGAATCTCTCCATCCCCTTCCTGGTCTCAGTCCTGTAGGGACTGACAAATGTTGGGAATCTCAGTGTTCTGGCCTGGTGCCCCTGCCAGCATGTTCTGGGCTCAGCTTCCTGACTTGGCTGTCTGTCCACATCCATTGGTTCTTCCTTGGCCTGGCCCACTACCTGGTTCTATTGTCTCTCTGCCTTGTTCTCAGCTCTTTTCTGGGACATCCGCTCAGGCCGTCTGTAATCTGCTCAGGTGGTCCGTATCTCCGCTGACCCCAGGCTGACCCCATCTGGCTTTAGTCTGGTGCAAGTCCCCCAGCCCAGCAGCCTTTGGTGTTTTCCTCTCCACACTGGCAGGTGATCCTAGTGCAAGATACTGGGAAGCCCTCCTATTTTACTGGCTGTTTTACTGGAATCCATGAAGAATGGGGCATTTGTTTAATTTCTCACGCCAACTTCAGTTCCTTAGCCATGTGTGATTCTGGAGTCCCAGCCCGTCCTGTCATTGACCAGCAGCATCTTTCCTGGCCGCAGGGTGCGGTGTGGGGGCCTTGTCCCACATACGTGACATCCCTGGGGTAAATGTGCTCTTCTGTCTAGTCTTGCAGGCTCCTGTCTGCAGCCCACCAGCAGGTGCAGAGTCAAATTCTTTCTCTTTGCTGCTGGGCTGATGGGATTTGGCACCACTGTCAGAATATCAGTGACTTCTTGGTACTTCTCCTGGAAAACTGGAATATTAATGCACAGAGACAGAGCCTCCAGAGGGAAAGAAAGGAGTGTTTCTTGAGCATCTGCTGTATACCAGCCTCTGAGATGGTCTCTGGAGGGCCTGTATTAGAGTCCTCTTGATTCCTGACTTCCGGATGAGACAAGCTTAGTTGCCTCTCTGAGCCCTGGGCAAGTCCAAAGGCTTTCTCTAGACTTCCAGGATTCTCAAGGGGTCTTGGTCTCATGACAGAATAAAAGATTGTTTTGGAGGGCGGGTGTAAGAGGTGGGGGGAGCAAACACACCCAAAATGCATCTGGGATTGTAAAGATCTTTTTTTTTTTTTTTTACACAAAAGGCATTTTTGATTCTAATTCTCATTAAATGTCCCCCCCCCCCGCGCCCACCGCCGGGCTAACACATTTAATCCCACTTTACAGCTGAAAAAAAATATGAGTATGTATTAGGGATTTTAACTATGTGGTCCTCTCTCACATAGAAAATAGCTGGCAGATTCAGTATTCAAATCTGAATCTGTAAGGCTCCAAACCCATGTTCTTTCCACTAGTTTAGAATGGAGTTGGGTTTTCAGGTTCAAAGAGCAGTTTAATCGTGTGACGGACATAGGTTTTATAACGTGATCTTTATGTCCCTGCTGTAGATGAAGTCGTTTTCTGTGAGGTGGTTTTACTTTGTACACAGCAACTAGGATTCCCACCTAGTTAGTCTAAATTTTGACCCTGAAAGCGTCCCATTGCAGGAGTGATGGGGCAAATCGTCATATGAAGGCTTTTTGCAAACCTGGAGTGAATCAGATGCCAGCGTACGGCTTCAGCTCCTGTGAGTTAGACGGCCTGGTGTCTTAATTAAAAATCGCTAGATTCCGGAACTTTTTAGGAGTCTGCTTGAAATTCTGGACTGTCCCAATTTTATCTTCAGAACTGCATTAATTAGCCCCCAAACATTTGCATATGTAATTTGTTTTTCCTTCTGATGCACTGTGATAACAAGCTATTCTTTTACATCATTAAGATGGAAACATTATATTTTCATGCAAAGCAGACTCTTATTTTTTGAAGTACCTAATCCCCTTGTTTTGAAGATATTCAAAAAATAAGTGCATGGGCCTTTGGAGTCAAACTTTTAGCGCCAGGGCCGTGGGGCGTTCCATCTGTGTGCGTAGCCAGGAAGCTGATCGGGTGAAACCCTCAGGAGAGCCTCAGCTTCATTACAATGTTCGCTGAAGGCTGGTTCCTAATTTGCAATGGCGCTGGGCACAGGATGGGAAGGAAGGAGCGCTGGAACTTGTAACCGGTGTTGGCCTTTATGGTGTCATTTAAGACAGGAATTTTATAGTTGATTTTTGTCTTTTGACCTTGGGGGCTCGAGAACTCACAGCCTTTTTTAAAAACGGATCCACCGTGATGAACCTCCTTGTCTATAAACTTATAGTCCATGAAACTGCCTCTTCTGATGCTTTTTATTAGAGGAGATTATCATGGAAATACATTTTAAAGATGTTATTAATTTTAAAATGACAATGAGAAGAAGTTTATCTAATTATGAAATATGTATTTCCGCTGTTTGATAAATAAAGGGAAATCTGGTTTTTATTGATTATTCCTGGGAAACTGGTGAATTTCTCCCTTAAATTTACAGAGACACACACCGTAGATTTTTATTTTAAACATCGGAAACAACCTCAAGAGGTATTTTATAGAAAGATATTCTTCAACGGGTCAATTGTCTTTTCTTACATAAGTCTGACTCAATTCTATTTTTCTCCTCCATGTTAATGTAACAAAACAATAAAAATAAAACAGGCCCATTTATACTTTTCTACCATTTAAAATCCACCGTAGAGTTAGCATGAAGTCGAGGGAGCTCGAATGCGTGGTGACGGGAACTGCGTGGGATTCGAAGAAGGGCCAGTGCTGGGAATCTGTCTCTTGCCCTCCCTGGAGATGCTTCTACCCCGGGGAGCGTAACTTTCACGCTCTGAGCCTCAGTTTCCTCTCCTATAATGCGGAGGTAGTAATGAAACCCTCTTGGGGATGTAACGTGCCAGGCTCCCACAGAAGGCATCGCTAAATGGTGATATTTATGTTTGGCTTGGCGAGGATACTCATGAGGGTATCTGCTGACTCTCCTCTTTCTGTATGTTAAGAAGTTGTCTGTGAAGGAGTAGTTGTCTTTGTCCTGACCCTCTCCTGGGGGTAGGCAGAGGCGGGGAAGTAGAATCGGGATTGGTGGGTGTAAGTCACAGGGAAATCCCTTACTTGTGCTGCCTGGTGCTGTGGGAACCTCATTCCCAGTCACGAGAGGCAATCACAGGGTCTGGCATCCACAGTGTGTGGAGAGGTATGGGGATCAGATGGAAGATCAGGCCGGATGACCCCTAACTCCCTTTGCCTGGTGTTCTGAAATTCTCTGACTAATCAGACCCTTTAATTGGGTGAAGATCACATCTCAAATCGGATCCCCAAGGTCAGATGGGTCACTCCCCTGATGTCTGTAGACTTGGCTTCCGTGGTTGGACCTTGGTCTCTCTTGGGTCCCCTTTTGGCTCTGATACAGGGGTGTCTATTATTTTGGCATCTCTGGGCCACATTGGAAGAAGAGTTGCCTTGGGCCACTAAATACATGAACACTAACAAAAACTGATGAGAAAAATAAAAGGTTTTAAGTAAATTTACAATTTTGTGTTGGGCCACATTCATAGCCAGCCTGTACCACCTGCAGCCTATGACACGGGTTGGACACCCCTGTGTCTGACTGATCCCCACAGTCTCTGCTCCAGGGAACCTGCACCCAGCAGTTTTTCTCTCTATGTCAGTTCCCCACAGGCCCTCACTCCTTACTCCTCCTCCTGCCACACCCCCTCTGCCCTCCCCTGCAGATGTCAGCTCCCAACAGGACCAGGAATATCTGCCTTTGATCAGCTTCCGTTCATTCAAGTTTACTTCACCTCCGAGAAAAGCTGACCCTGGGGAAACACTCCCTTTGGGACCAACTCCGAAAATTTCCTCTTCACCTGCCGGCTTCATTTAAGAAATGGCATGTGGGAATGAGAGTGGGCTTTGCCCGCAGACCCAAGTTCAAATCCTCTCTCTACCACTTGCTCCCTGTAAAACCTTGGGCCATTCCCTCCTCATTCTAGGGTCTCCCTTTCCTCATTCACAGAATCATCTACCTTTTCAGGAGCTGTGCAGTTTGGGAGAACTGGATGTGAATCCCAAGCCAGGTCGTAGATGAACAGCCGCTCCTAACACGGCCACCTCTGCTTGCCCACCTCGGCATCACTTGTGTGGATGGTTTACGGTCTTCAGAACCATTTTTCTTCTCTTCTCATTTCCTTCCGAAGCTTTTGAGACACTTTTATAACCAGTGACATGAAAAATGGATATCAAATCCTACCTCTTCCAGGAAGCCTTCTCTAATAAAGGAAGTTATCAAGGATATTAATATCTGTAATAAATGATATTAAACTAATATTCACTCTGGTTTCCTTTCTGTCAGACAGAAAAGGGGACCCACTGTGGGAAGGTAAGAGAGACCCTAAGTCCCTATTCCATCCCTGTGTCGTCTAAGCAGACACATCCTTACAGCTGCCCGTAATTTGCAATAGGAAGCCTTCCTGTTTGTAAGCAGGTGGATGGAGACTTTTTTGAATGCGGACACACTGAAGGGCCATCAGAATTGGCTTGTCCTCCTTACAGTGGACATTGTGAACAGGCATGGTGGTAACAGAAGAAAAACAGGGTGTTTGCAGTCAGGCACAACTGGGTGTTTGGTCTGCATAATCGCGTATCACCTGTGGCCAGTGTCGTTGGTCTGAACTAAGGTTGGCAAACTTTGCCTGTAAAGGGCCAGCTAGTAGATGTGTAAGCCTTTCTGGGCCCCGTGGTCTTGGTGGCAAACACCCAGCACTGCCGTTGTGGCTCGAAAGCAGCTATCGAGGATGCGTAAGCAAATGAATATAGTGTGTTCCAAGAAAACGTTAGTCACAAAACAGAAGGGATGCTCGATTCGGGCCACAAGCAGTCATTTGAAACTCATGGCCCAGTTGTCCAAAGCTTCACGTCCTCATCACTCACATTCAACGTGGGTGATAGGGTTTCATGAAGATTAAATAGGGTAACAGAGTGAAGCATCTGAACGCACATCTTTCCCGACCTGGGAAAGAGTTCAAGAAAGTTACTACTGTCCATCCCTTTGTCTCCCAAGGGCCCCTGTACAGTGAGGAGTTAGGAAGAAATGCACACAGAGTTCCTTCTCCGTCCTGGGATTTTTATGAAATTACCCATCAAAAAAAAAAGAGCAAGAAAGAGAGAGCATGCCAGAGAGAGAAGTTGTACACGTGTTCTTTTTCTCTGCAAAGTCTGACCACAAGAAGCACTGAATCAATCAGATGACACAGCGGATATGAAAAATTGAGTTGCTTTGGTCCCCAGTATGCAGGAAACCTGTGCTGTTAAGATCAGAAGCAGAAAAGAAGGCAGGGGGAGGAAATGTTTTCTACACATTATATGCAGTGGCTATTCTGTGACTCCCACATAATTCATCACAGGAAAACGTTGAGTGCAATAATCCCCTCGTTCAGTTACCGCTCTGATCAAGAACAAAGCCATTAGCATAAATGCAGATAAATACAAGGCAAATAATGATATTCCCAATTGCTTCTGTGTCAACCAGCTCAGCCCATCAATCTTGCCTGACTGGTTAAGAAGGAACCGAGAGAATTTATAACCTGGGAAGCTTTCTTTCTAAAGCATTTCTGCCTCACAGAGGAGGGGAGGGGTGAATCATCTAGAAAGTTCCAGGAAACCAAATGAATATCCTTCCTCTTCGAGTTCCATCTCAGGTGCCCCCTCGGCCACTGCTGCCCCTCTGTGGCTGGGGCTCCTCCCATGTGGCATTTCTTCAGGCAAAGCTTGTGGCCATTTCTGGAATTTGTAGAGCCCCGTCTGGGCAGGCCTTGGGGAAGGGTATGTCCGAGGGAGCTCGTGCTGCACCCATCCTGCCTGTGGTGGGTTAGGGGGGAGGACTGGGCAGGGTTTCTCCCTTCTCGGCTCCGATGTCCATGCTTAGTTACGGTGGGTGGACAAGTTCAGCTCCAGAATTTCTTAGTCTCTGACCCTGCTCACCTCTTCCGTATTTACTTTATTGATGTCACCTTGTTGTCTGCTTTTAAATAGCAGCGTCCCTGGTCTTCTTCCCCCAACACCCTCCCCTCGCTCTGTTCACTCTCCCCC
Source organism: Trachops cirrhosus (assembly GCA_028533065.1). Lineage (NCBI taxonomy): Eukaryota > Metazoa > Chordata > Mammalia > Chiroptera > Phyllostomidae > Trachops > Trachops cirrhosus. Next base: position 11,792,114 of record CM052550.1, on the reverse strand, counting down.
AGTCATCCCATTGACTGTCCAGGTGGCGTGGATCACCTGCTGCCACGTCTTGACCTCCTGCCCAGCCTTCTCCCATAAAGCACAGAGCTTTATATTTAACTCCAGGTTACCCATCAAACACATGGCATTTAACATACTGCCGCAGCTCATAACCCTGCCTCGTTCCTACTGAGTTGTTCTAGATAACGCTGTTCTCCACCCAGTGGTCCGGATCAGAAACGGGGCGATGCTGGCTGCTTCCCGTTCTCTCAGCCCTGAGGTCTCCGCCGCCGCCCCCCACCCCGTAGGCAAATAGAACTTCCTAAAGATCACGCATGCGCGTCTCCTTCTGGCCTACTGGGTCTCACTCCTGGCGAGGGGCTCATTGTCTTCGACCTGAGGAATGCCTTATTTTGGTCTCCCTGCCTCTGGTCTCCCCCTCCCTTCCTCCCCGTTTTCCACAGTTAATGATTTGGGGTTTCCTGGGCACCGTGTCCCTTCGATGCAGATGTGCACAGTTCGCAGGAACCGCTGTGGTGACAAGTTGGAGCTGGAACAGTGGTTTGCAATCTGACGCTGCCACTCAGGCTTGCTCCGGAGAGAGGTCTTGATTTAAAAAAAAAAAAAAAAGCAGCTCCTATTTTTAGTGTCTGTGTGTCTGGCTAGATGATTTAACTTGCTCAAACCAGCTCTCCTAAAATCCCTTCGAGGAAAAGGCTATTGTCCCCCATCTTTCAAGTGAGGAAACACCCCGGTGATCTGATAATTTGGAGTGATCTCTCAGTTAGATTGTGACAAATCCAAGATTCACATCTAAGGCTTCCTGTGTGTAAAAGTCCCACCCACGGTCCCCACTGCCCGCTTCTGCAGGGAGGAGATGACGGGGCTGTTCTGGCAGACACGTGGGGAAGAAACGTGGTGAGACTGGGCACGGGCAGGATGCACTGCCCTGGAATACAAGTGCAAGGAGATCAGAGACTTTCGTACCCATTTTATTCCCTGATCTACTCTCGAACCCACAATATTCTCTTCCGAGGGAGCCACTCAATAGATGTTTATCGAGTAAATGAATTAAATCACAAAATCCTACAGACTTGGTCTTGGAAATGATAGTGTGCTAAAGAGCATCATCTTATAACCTTATCCATGTCTGTCCTCCTTGATTCTGACAGCTGTGTGGACAGGACTTACTGCCGTGGGCTTCTGTGGCCATGGGGAGGAGGGTGGTGGATGCTATACTCACAGGTGTTGGTTGAATGAATCCTGGACCACTGAGTCCCTGGCCGTTTTTTGCCCCACTCGGCACAGCATATCCGAGTTTTCCATGCTCTGTACATAACCTACCTTGCCGGCCCAGGGATGCTTCTAGTTCTGCCAGAAGCAGTGACTCGCCCTCAGCCTCCCTCTGAACCACCATGCAATCCTGAGCAGGGTGCACAAGCCCAAGGAAGAAGTGACATCCTTCCCTTCTTGCTGCACCTGCAGACCGTCTTCTCCTCCGTCTGCCCCATGAGTCATTTCTCTTGCAGTTGCAGAACAGCAACGGCAATATTCCGAGAGAAGTACTTTTAAATATCCCCCCACCTCTGCCTCTTTGCCTTGGAAGCGATCTCACTTTGCTGACCTCTGTATCGCCTGGTGTCGGTGTTAAAGCGTAGCGTAGGGGAAAGAATCAGATTTCCATGGCTCAGGACATCATAGTATGATTCTGGTTCTGTTTCTTATCACCTGTGTGGATTTTAAAAGACCACTTACTTTCGCTGGCCCTTGGGTTCTTTACCTGTAAAATTGGGCTAATGACCTCTACTTAGCCTTTTGCTACTTGACAAGCTGGTGTGGTGCCCTTAGTGGAAAGACTGTAGGTGGCCTCTCTACACATTGGTTTCCTTCCCCGGAGACCCAGCCCTCCATCAACCGCATCTAAGCCAACACATATACACCCTTCCCTCCGGTTAAATGAACTGGCTGCAGGCAGTGTATTTCAAACCCCTCAGGGTGACTGCCGGGGTCTGACAGTCACCTCGCCTGTCTCAGTGGCCCCAGCCAGGCTTCAAGGTGCTCTGGCCTTTGGCCAGTGACATTTGGACCCGGCTGCCCAAATGCTGGTCTTTTCACAAGTACTGGGCTCCCAGGTGCCAATCACGCCTCTCGGCGGCTGGTCGGCGTGCCAGAGAGCGTGCCTGCAGAGTTCCTCCCCACAGATGGGGGCAGATAGTGTTGACCCAACATCGTTGGTCTGGCTGGACGCTCATTTTTCTTCTCTTACCTGTCTTTCTCCTGCTCATCCCTTAAGACATGTCTCAGGTTGCCTCGCTCCGGCGTGCTCCTTCTACACACTCTGCCTCCTCAAGGCGACTTGAAGGGTCAGTGCCGGCCTTAAGTTCCATCTCAGTGACACATTCACTCACTCCATCTGTTTACGCATTAATTCTTGTATTTCTACCCCCCACCCCACACGCACCCCATAAGCAATTGTTGAGCGTCTACCATGTGCCCCGCTCTTGGAGATTTTAGAGACAATCCTCTGTAATGGGTTGCCCTTCCAGCCCACAAAGACATGACAACACAAACAGCGTGTTCAGAGGCTTATTTGCATTGTGATCACTGTTTGCACCCGGCCAGCTGGGGGGTTATGGCTGCAGGCTTAGGGTTGGGGGTGCGGGTGGGGGTGGGGTCGGCAGTTGCTACGTATTTGTCCAGACCTGGTTGTGTTTCCAGGTTTCTAACCATCCCTGCATCCTTCCCACACCTGCTGCAAATCAGACACATTCTTGCTTCTGTGGCTCTTGCGCCTCCTGCAGCCAGGATCAGGCAGTGCTGCGCCAACTCTTGACCCAGGCTTTTGGTGCTCAGCTCTTCAAATCAGAGCTGCTTTGAGGCCACCCTGGGAAGCTCCAGCCATTCAAGATGGTACCGGGAGGTCTCCTCTGGCCCTGATGTCACAGCTTTCTCTAGCGACTTCTTCAACCTTGGGCCGAAGTGATGCTTTTCTAGGTAGAATTCAACAGCATCGCATTCCAACTGGAGTTTGCCGCGTGCCTTATGCCCTCCACCCACCTCCGAGGCACTTCCTTCCCGGCTGTGCAATAAAGAGATAGTCAACCTTTCTCTCTCCTCCGAGCCGGTAGCTCTGATTCCGCGTGCAGAATGCTCCAGGGGCTTTCTCCGAGTTCTTCTCCTGAGACATCAGGAGCCTTTTGCCTAAGGGATTCCTGCAGTCCTCCTTGGACATCCCAGCATTCCTGAGATGCTGATGACCCTCCCTCTGTGGCCCGAGCTTTTCTCCACTATTGGGGAACTTCTCTTCACAGTAATCAACATCTCGTCTTAATTGCTTTTGTTTATGGTTCAATAAGTGCCTCGTTTTGGCAACACCAGCTCACAGCAATATCTTAAATTACCCAAGCCTGCCCACTTTCATTTATGTACCCTGGCTGGTGTCTGATGAGCACTTAGAATTTTAACCATTTATTTCCTCCGCCTGACAGGGAATGAGGAACATAAAGCTGATGGGAACAGTAAAGAGGGGGAACGCCGGAGACTAGGGAACCATAAAAGTGGTGCACAGTGTACGAGGCCAATATAAAAGCAATGAGTTTTTAATATACGGCATGTGTAATACATTTGTATTCCTAATAAAGTCAATTATTGTTGAATCCGTTATTTCTCAATTTTCCACCTCAGCTCAGATAAAAACAAATCTGCAGCTATTCAGAAGAAAAAAAATTATATTATAGTAATCGCAAAGGCAGCAGCTGTCACAAATTTGTTTAGTAAGTGCCTGTTTAACACAGCCACCCTCCCAGGAACTGGGGGTGATGTTAGGAGCAGTGTCTGCCATGAATGTAATCTGAGACAAAACGGAATCTTTGCCCTTGATCTGAGCAATTATCTTGCTCTTGGCTCAATATTTTTTTCTTTTGATATTCCAGTCGTCATTCTGTGGGCAGCAATGAAATGGAGCCGGGGAGTCAGTGGGGGTGCTCCTCAGCGACACTGCAGTTTATTAGCGTGTGCACCGGTCTGCGGTGTGTAACCCCCCTGACCTGTCCGCGGTGCCCCACCGCTTCTCTGCGCTGCGGCTTCCTCATTAATTTAATGAAGGGAGCTGTTCCCAGACCTGACTGATCTTCAGAATAATTTATCTTAAATTGATTTTTCTTTGTAGCACACTACGCCTATTTGAAAAAAACTTCCAAGTGTCACATGCTCTCGCTGTTTTTAATTGTAGGGGACCATTGGTTGTCTGTTGATGCATGACAACGTTACCACAGGTCTCATGGCTTAAAACGCCATGCCTTTGTCACAATTATTGTACCAGTTTCTCTGGGCCCGAGGTCTGTCCGCAGCTTGGCTGAATCTTCTGCTGCCCGGCCTCCTGCGGCAGCAGAGTGTGGGATGGGGCGGTGGTCTCATCTGAGACTGGACTGGGGAAGGTGGTGTCTGCAAGCTGCAGTCACTGTTGGCGAATTCAGTTCCTTTCCCCGTTGGGCCTCGGGCCTCGGCTTCTTGCTGGCTGTGGGTGAGAGGCCACCGTCAGTTTGCAGAGACTTCTTGGCCAGGGAGTTGCCTCTGGGCCTCGTGGGCTTTCCTGATGTGACTTAAAGGCAGTGAGGGAGGGGAGCTATGAGACAGGCATGATAGTCTTACACAGCGCCATCACGGAGGCAGGATCCTGTCACCTTCGCCGTGCTCCGTGGGTTAGAAGCAAGTCACAGGCCCCACTCATACTGAGGAGGAGGGACTCACGCGGTGGTGTGAACGCCAGGGGAGGAGTCACATGGCTGCTTTTGAGTCTTCCCACCACAGAGAATAACACACTGTAGTTTTAAAAAAGCGAAAGATACAGAAAGCTGTAAAGTGTAAGGTTAAATTCTTCTTTCTTCTACTCATTTTGACCATTTCTATTTACCATTTTGGTTAGCTGTTCTATTAGTCTCTTAAGGCTGCCATAAAAAATGACTATGAACTGGGTGGCATGGTGCAGTTCTGGAGGCTGGACTGGGGCAGGAGTACGACTGGGGCACTGGCAGAGCCCGGCTCCTGCCCACTAAGGCTCCAGGGACAACTCTCCCGTGCCTCTCCCCTGCTTCAGTGGGCTCCCGGCAACCCCCGGGCCTTGGCCTGCAGCGCTCCTTCCCTAGTCCCTGCCTCCTTCCCCGTGTGTTCTCTTTGACCCTTCTAAATAGGACGCCCATCCTTGAACTTAAGACCTACTCCTATCCAGGGGGGCCCCAGTTGAACTAATTACACCTTCAAGGACACTCTTTCTACATCGAGTCACATTCTGAGGTTCTGGGGGTACATGACATTTTTATGGGACACTCTTCATTCCACTCCAGCTATTTTTTCCCTCTGGCCTTTTCCCCACAACGCTAAGTCCTTTGTGCAAACCACTATGACTTCCTCTCCACTGTGGAACAGGAGCTCGTGGGGGGCTGCAGGAGGCAGTGCTGAAGAATCTCAGTTCCTTCACTAGCCATGTGGCCAGGGTAGGGGGCGGGGAGACCTAGTCTCTCTCTGCCTCCAAGTCCTCATTCGTAAAATGATCATCTCCATAGTAACTGTATTTTCCCTCGGGGTTGTTGGAGGGTTGATGAGGTCGTGCAGGGTGAGGCAGAGGTAGCGCCTGCATGAGTGTGGTCCGTAGGGCACGTGAGTGTCTCTCTAGAGATGGACAGCAATTTGAACATTGCACCTAAAAGGTCGCGTGGTATGCTTGAGTGTGACGTTGTTATGTTACCGAATCACATGCTTATGATGTTGTGATAAAAAAGGGGCGTTATTTGTGCCCGACCCTGCATGTGTCGAGCTCCTAGGATGGCACCGGGAAGGTGGGCACTCATTCCCTACCTCCCCCTTCACCTCCTTTCCCACCGCCCGCTTTCTGGGATTTGTAAACTTCATGGTTATTATTTGTTCTGTTATTTTATATCACGTTTAGGTTAAAGGATTAATTATTCATCGTAATTACAATTAATTATTCATATATAAATTAGAAATAAGCCCAACATCTTAAAAAATATCCTTGCGTAATTTAATTATAATTAATGAGACATTAAAGAACTAATACATGAAAGTGAATTGAATTAGCTTATAATAATTAAATTGTTTTCAATTTTATGTTTGTGCGCAAAACTATTGCTTGATCTATTTTATTCGCACAGTATCTGGTTACTTCCTTCTTAGAAGAACTTAACAATCCTCTTCCTCCTTCCGCTTCCCCTGTTTGATCAGCTATGCTTTTATATTCTATTTAGTTATTGTTTTATTCTCATTTGTTTGTTTTCTTTATTCTCACTTCGTATCCTGTATTTTGAGAGGCTAATTTTCTAACAGCCGTGGCGTTGAACATCACCCAGTCCTCGCTATTTTCATATCGTGACAGTAACAGTGACCACGCGTGCCGTTTGTGCGGCTACTGCGGCCCAGCTCCCATCGCGCATGCGCTGTGGACGGTGCTCTCCGCCCAGTCCGTGGCGCTCTGGCCGGAGTCGGTGTTTGTGTGGCCTCTCCGGGTCCGGGTCGCGCACGGCGGCCACGTGGTCTGGCTGGACTAGCAGGGGGCAGGGTGCGGGGCACTGCACCTGAATTCACATCACACGGAGGAAAACAAGAAAACCACGAAAACTTTTCTCCCCTGACTTACACACAATGAATTCCTCAAAACTAAGTTGCATTTTAGTTTTTCATAGTCCTTTCATGCCTTTCATGTACATGCTTGCTTTTTTTTTTTTTTTTTGGTCCCTATATTTTTTTCTACTGGATAGAAAAAAATCAGTGTCTTCATTTTCCTTTTGAGAGGTGGCAGCTTCTTCCTCATACAAATAAAAGGTGGGCTTCCCCCTTGAAGATGTTATTTCCAGGACCTTCCCACTTCCTGTTTTCATTTGTACTGATTGCTTTTTGCCACATACCTGTCATCCTGAGATTTCATTTATTCCTCCCACCCCCCGGGTGATGTTCCATTTTTCTTTGGATTTCCTTGACTCCTTATCTATTTTTCTTGGGTTTCTTTTTCATTTGACTGAAGTATACTCTCAATGTTGTTGTTTTGCAGAAAATATTCTTTGCAGAAGCATCAGTGTCCTTTCCATAGGTTGCCTGGGTGTGTAATTGAAATGCATTTCCCGCAGAGGGTGAGAACTCAGTGAATCTGATCACTGCCCCACTGAAGATAACGCCTTGCTTCCCTTTAAGCTCTCCCAGTTTTCTCTCCATCTTTGCTGTTTGGTTGCTCACCAGGATACGAGGGGAGAGTTTTTGGTTCCCATGTCCTCTGTGATACTCCATGTGAGGGAGTTCTTTTATTTCAATGAGTACTGCCTTGGGAAGCTTTATCTTTTAAATGGTTCCTGCCTTCCCTCCAGGTCTAGGGTGGGGCTCAGGAATTTGGATCCTAACAGTGACATCTGTGAACTGCCCCCAGCCAGGGGGCCCCTGAGATCCCTTCCCGGCTCCAGCACTTTTTACACAGTGGAGTAGCCAGGGCAGCGTTCTGCGTGGTGGCCGCACGGTGCTGTGCTCCTGCGGGTCTTGTGACCTTCACCAGGCTGTCCGGGGCGCACGGGCCGCCCTGTCTGACTCACGGCATTCTCTCAAAGCTCGAGTGTGATCTTGCTGGTAGAGAGGCTTTGAAAATGTCCCTAGGCCCCCAGCGCGGCCAAGTTAATTCACCCAGGCACGCCATGCTTTGGCGTTGTGGCAGAGTGCACCTCTTGCAGTGACCTGTTTGTCCTTGGGTTCCATTTCCGCTGACTCTTTCCTTCCTATTACCTGCTTCTTGGTCCCTGAAGGCAGATGTTTGCCCAAGACAGAGCCGTCTGTTCTAATTTGTCCCCTTGCCTTCTCTGCTTCCCATTACATGTTCTGACTTAAGTATTAAATCGGGCTTGGTCTTCCCAGTCTCTAAATAGCAGAGTCTCCTCAAACGGCTCTATAAATCATTATTATTAATAACAGGGATAATAATGCTAATACTAAGTGGCACTCAGGTAAAATTTCCCAATACAAAATGCTTTCAGAAATAGTACCTCTGGGCTGATGGTTTATGTAGGAAACACAACAACTGATTAAAAAAGATGACGGTTCTAGCCAAAATGTGTTTGCTTTGCTGGGTTGAATTCATTTGTCTGATTGAAAGTTCGGTAAGGAAGCTGTGTGCCAAGAGAGGCCTGGGACCGTGGAAATAGCACAGTGCCGAGCCTGAAATAGCCCATCGGTAACCCAGATGTTCGCTCCATTTCAGGCATCGATGCTGCTGTGTCTGTGTGACCCCGTTTTTCCGGAATAAGCCAGGTCTGGCGACCTTTCTGGAAACACTCTGGAGTTGTGAGGTGGCCCAAGGAAGGGCTTCCTGGGTTTCAGTCCCTGTGTGTTCCTGAAGGCTGATGGTGGCTTTGGGCAAGTGATCGACATCCCAGCACCCCCATTTTCTCATCTGTAAAATGAGAATTGACCTCACACGGTCGCTGCCGGCACCCGCCGGTTTCGAGCATTGCAGAATGGAAGTTGTTGTTGTTTTATTATTATTGAGGTTGTTTTAATGAGTGATAGGCAGTGCAAATAAGAATAATTTGGGGGGTAAAATTTTAATTGAAGTACATTTGTATAAATGTGCCCACAGATAGTATGTGTACAGCTGGCTGGATTTTCACATGGTAAACACACCTAACGGAGCTGGAACTGGAACCAAGAACTCACCCTGGGGGTCCTCATGTGCCCTGGCTTAGTAGCTGCCGCCTGCCCCCACCAAGGGTAACTCATATTATAACTTCTGACAGAACCGAATTGTTATGCCTGGTTTTGAACTTGTAAGTGGAACGGTGCAATAGGCATTCTTTTGCTTGTTGGTTTGGTGGGTGCTCGGAGGGTTCTGGTCTCTCATCTGCAGCATCACATTTGTGTGGTTCGCCCTGATGATCGTCCTGTGGGGACCTTTCCTGCTCCAAGCCTGTGGATGCTCCACGTGTCCCGGATGTTCCGTTTCGGAGAGTACGTTAGTGAGTGTTCTGGTATGCTCTTGTAGGTGAACTTGAGGGAATAACAGTCTTTGTTTTAATAATTTAGCAGGCCAGGGTGGTTTTCCTCCCCCACTTCTTCTTTACCCACCTGATCTCCAAGGCCCCTCCCTGCCCCTCCTCAGTGTCTGCGGTCCGATGGCCCTGCCATCTGTTGCCTGCACTGTCGCACCCACTGTCTTCCTCCCCCTGTTCCCCGCCTCTCCCGGTTGAGCTTCAGCACCCCCAGAATCGCCTTCCGGAAATGCACACGTGATTGTGCCCCCTGACCGCTCAGAACTTTCATCCTCAGTGCCATTGAAACAAAGCAGCACAGTGCAGCTCTGCGCTCCGTGCGCAGCCCGACCCACCTGGAGCCAGCTCCTGCCAGCACCTCCCTCGGCATCACCCGCTTCCTCCCTGGGTACCGGCGCCATATTGGTCAGCCCCTTTGGGCTCTGGTGTTGTCTCAGCCTGGTGTGACCTCCTGCTCTTTCTGTCGATGCTGAATTTCTTCTCACAGTGGACAGCCAGCCCAGGGCCATCGTGCTCCAACAGTGCTGCTTCTGTAGTCTCCACGAAGCCTAGCCCAATGTCCTGGGACTCCTGTGTCCATCCTCGCCTGTCCAGCCCTTACCTGTGGCGTGCTGGGACTGAGATCCTGGCTGACGGCCCTCCCCATTGCTCAGTCCTCCTGCATCCTTGTTCTGTTGAGGAGGCTGCTTCCTTGCGCTCTCAGAAAATGTCCTCGTCCTCATTCAAGAAGCGCATGTGTAGAGTAGGCTCTTGTACAAATCACTCGTGATTGGGGGAAGTGGACCCAATTTCTTGTTTATGCTGATTACTTGAGAATTACCGATCATAAGTTGAAAGTAACTTTTATTTGTATAATTAGCATCCCCTCTTCTGCAAGGCAATTGAATGAATAAAATTCCCTTTCCTTTCAATAAGAAAACAAGACCCCAGAGCATTAGTGGGAGTCCGACAGGGGGAATGTGGTTCATGCAGCAGGGAATCTTCTGGGAGGTGCTGAAGTGAGGAAAAATCAGAGCTCTCCCCTGCCAGTCTGACATTCGTTCCTCTTCGAAGTCACTATTCCTGCTCCTTACGTTGGAGCGCTACAGCCCTGCACGAGCGCCTTTTCTACCTGACACGGAACAGCTACCTGTACGTGCAGGAGTCCCCGTCATTTGCCTTCCGCGTCCTCCAGACTGCTACCCCAGCACCTGGCACACGCCCAGCACACAGTAGGTCCTCCATACATGCTTGCTGGTTGAGTGAATGAATATTTTGATTTTGTTATTTGAACGGGCAATTAAAAGTCACTTTCACTGGGCAAACTGCTTCAATGTTGACTTTTCTGGTTTGCAAATTGAAGGAAGAAATTTTAGTTGATTCTACAAACAGAGATGTATCTACTTCTAGTGAGTATCTGCAGATCTCAAGGACTCACATCAGCAGCCCATTGGGACCCGTGCCCTGCCCTTGCTTTGTGTGCAATTTCAAGTGTGATTCAGGACGGCCACGTCTGTGGCAGGGGTTATGGTGGACGCTCCGCCTTCGTTATCAGCTTTCCTCCTCATTCCTTGTGCGCATTGTCCAAGGAAAAATACCAATTCTCGACAAACAGACACACAAACAAACCCCTCTTCCAAGGCTGGTGAGGAGTTAAGTTGAGTAGATGGATTTAAAAGAACATGAGGGACAGTTTCATTATTTGAACCAAAAGCAACATTAGCGGGGTTTTAATCAGTAGCCCCCTCATATTAAGATGACATTAAACCATCTTATCAAAAAAAAAAGATACCCGTTTGACACCAGGACTGAGCCCTGGGACCACAGTGGTATAAACGAGAGTCTGTTCCTTTATTCACATGGAACTGCCCGTGTCTCCTGGGGGAAGCCAGACAAAACAGGGAAAAGGCAAGTAAACAAGCCGATGACTTAAAATGGTTCCAGAATTCATTGATTTTTAAGACACATTTCTTCTCACCTTTTAATATTGTTGAAAATGTGATGTCTTAAAATGAGAACGTGTGTTTAATATATTGCTTTTCCCCCTGAGAAGTTATTAAATTGATGCTTTGACTTCCGATCGATGGTGTCTCAGAATGCAGGAAATATGGTGATAATAAAAGCTCCCACTTAGTGAACACTAAGTATGAGTCAGGTGCTGGGCGGTACGTGTTGCGGCATCATGTCCGGTATTCTGGAAGGCAACCAGGTGACTTGCGTGCAACCCCTCCCCTTTACAGGAGAGGGGAGAGCATCTCAGGGAGGTGAGGTGCCTGGTCTGGGGTGGACCCCGTGCAGGGGCTAGTATTTGAACCCTGGCCTGTCTGGCTGCTCTCCTAGCCGCTCTTTACTCTGCCTCCCTCCTCCCTCACCCCCGACGCCTTCCTGAGCTGGCTGGTGCAGAGCAATCAATGCCGTCAGGATTTCCCCAGGTACTCCTAGTGTGGCCACGTGGTTTCCATGTAACCAGGAGGTACTTCCTGAGACTTAGTTGACACGCATGTGGAAACACACCACAAAGACAACACCCACGGAGCCTATTCCCCAGTGAATCTTGAGCAAGGGTTGGGGACACCCACCTTGGCCCATGGTGCTGAAGTGCCTCAGCTTGCTCAGGTGAGTACTTAGAAAAGAGGAGCAAAGCACCCTCTGTGCTACCTGGAGGTCATCCTTTTAGGAGGGTGTTCTGGTAATGAAGAGAGAGTACTCTGGATCTTACTGTGGGATAGAGTTTGCCAGTGAGAAGATGCTAGAGATAGCTTCTCAACCACACCGACCGCAGAGGGGTGCAGGGACTCGCTCAGGGTTCCCAGGGCCAGGTAGAGAATCAGAAGTAGGTTCCTGACCTTCCAGTCCCCACAGGGTTTATCCCTCTCACCTGTATTTCCTTCTTTCTCTTTTCTCTGCACGTCTTCCTTTTCCTTTTCTCTGCCTCCCCACCCCCTACTCCACTTCTCTCTCTTCCTCCCTTTATTCATCTTCCTGTTCTGTTCGTTTTATCCTTTTGGAGCCTCTGGGCCACACTGGAAGAAGAAGAGTTGTCTTGGCCCACACACATTAAATACACAAACACTAACAAAATCTGATAAGCCAAAAAAAAAAAGGATTTTAAGTAACTGTATGACTTTGTGTTGGCCTGCGTTCATAGCCACCCTGCACTGCATGCAGCCCACCGGCCACAGGTTGGACACCCCGGTCTAGTAGACTGAAAAGTTATTAAATAACTTCGGAGGCAAAAACAGTGAAGAGCAGTAGCTAAAATAGAAAGTTCTAGAACTTGTGAAATTATGATGAACCCCTAAGATTAGTTTAGGATTGATGTATGTGGCTAAATAGTTAATATGTTCAAAGGGGCTTTAAAAGATGAGGCTTGTAATTAATATTTATAGGTCTAAGTGATGAGAAATGGCCAGAAAAGAAGTCTGTCGACTTGCAGAGTCGGAAAGCCCCTCGGATGATACAGGCGAGAAGGGGGAAGGCGGCAGGGCCAACACGCCCGAGGTCGGCGTTAGCTGCCGACGCAGAATCGGGAGGCTGCGTGTGCACCAGAGGCAGGAAGGACTTGGAGGCGGTTTCCACATTCACTGAGTTTGCGTCGTGCAGGCTGGACCGATTTGGGTTGCACTGAGCTGGTGAGTCGACCAGAGCCCCAAAAATCCAGCACGTGAACTAGTAACCTATTTAGAAAATTCCGAGAGAGTTGGAGACAGAAGGCCTTTGAGTCCAACGAGCCAGGAGGTTGAAAGAAATGCAGGAGGAGGGAAGGACTTCTGGAAATGAGGGTGCTGCTTTGCCATGTCTAAGGCCAGGAGGCCGTGGCCCCAACCAGGCAGCACACTCGCTGCCCCAAGAGAAGCAATGCTTGTGGCCACAGGTCTGTGCTCTGTGGTTTAATGTCCCCAGGGACCTCGTCTCCCTTTGGTGTGCCGGACTGGTGCGCCATACTGGGCTAAACTGAATCCTTCCAACCAGAATATAGCACACTGTCCAGGAACTTTCTCACTGCTGAATGAATGTTTAAGAGCCTGTCGTTAGTTTATAAACATAGATACAGAAGGAAAAACTCATTTTAAGAAACTCTGGCATTCTGAACTTTAAAAAAATAAACTACAAAATGATTAGTCACTTTACAAAATGGTTTCTTCATTTTTTTAAAAAGGATTTACCATGACTATCTTTCAAAAACAGCAAAAATCTAACAAAACAAAGACAGAACTTTTCAACTTCGTAATTTTAAAACTATATTCCACATATAAACTGAGGCTCCTCTGCCTAACATATGCATAATGAACTTAATGAACTTTGCACACTTTGAGCTTGTTCGTTCATTCATTCATTCGTTCATTCATTCACTCAACAGTACAGGATGCATTCAGGCAGATCCCGTGAGGAAGAGAGAGAAATAAAATAGCATCTTTGTCTTCAAGTAGAAGAAATGATCACTTCCATCTTTTTGTAATCTGTACTACGTTTTATGAAAGCAAAGTGCTGCAGAAGATTTAGAAAATACTAAAAATGAATCACAAGGAAGAAGGATATATGCCTATAATTTCTCTAACCAGAAAACCTCGCCATGGAAGTATGTATCCATGTCCTTCCTGTCACTGCAGGCAGGGTGTCTGTGTGCGGATCCTCAGGCGTGGCTCAGAGCAGGGTGGGCGGTGGGGGGCGGGGCTGGAGGCAGTGCTCTACGCATAAGCAGGGCTCGAGCTTTGCAAATCGTAATGTGTCTGGGTTTTTCTCTTTGGAGATGGGGAGCCTGGATGAATTAATGGCAAGTGAGTGGTGTAACCTGAATGCTTGGAATTGTTTTTCTTAGCTGGATGGGTATGTCAACGAGCATACAAACGATAGGGAAAGGCTAGTTATCATTTGTCTCACTAGCCAGGCACTGTGCTAGGTGCTTGACATGCATTTCACTTAATCCTCTGACAACTCTTTGGGTGGGGAATCCTACTTTTGCTGGTGATCTGGCTACTCATGCTTAAGGAAAATGAATCAATATGCAGGAGGTCACCCAGCTACCTAGCAAATAATGGAATTAGTATTTGAACCCAAACCATCCGACAATAGAGTCCTTGGCAGTCATCTACTGTCGCAGAACAAACACCCTGAAATGTAGCAGCTTAAAGCAGACCCTGCTTTGTTACAGGCAGGAGTTCAGGCGGGGCTCAGCTGGGTGTTTCTTCTGCTTGCTCACTCAGTGGTATTCAGCAGGTGGCTGGGTTGGTTTGGGGGCAGGGGTCCAAAATGACTTAATTCCCTTGCTTGGGATGACTGGAGGGTGGGCTTAGCTGGGACTGTGACTGCAGGACCTTCATGTGGCCTCTCCAGGGTGGTGGTTAGCTCAGGGTAGACAGCTCAGTGCTCCCAGAGACAGCTTGTGGACGGTACCAGTCTCTTCAAGCTTAGAAAGTGGCACAGGCCACTTCTGACATTTTTCTATTAACCAAAGAGCCACAGAGTCCACTCAGAATCAGAGGGAGGGACATAGACCACTCCCGCTGACATAATCTGTGGCCACATTTAAGGTACCCCAGGTCCCAATGCTTAATTGCTAAGGAGACATTAACAGATTATCTTTTAATTCGTTGATTAACTGACTGATTAATCTGTCAATCAAATGCTTATTAAAATACTGTCATGTGTTAGGCAGTGGGATATGACAGCAAGATCAGGTTCTTATGCTCTAACAGGAGGGGCAGGAGTAACTGAGTGACAGACAGAGAAGCTCAAGGGAAGGTCGTAGGAAGGACATGAGCAAGCTGATGAGAGAGAGAGGCCCCCTGGGAAGGTGAAGGGCCTTATCAGGGACGCCTGGCTGAGGAAGAGGTGTTTCACCTACCAGCTGGGGGAGGAGCAGAGGGGGAAACACCTCATCTGGGAAAGAGAAATAGCAAGTCTCAAGCTCAAAGCGAGAAAGGACTTCGTTAATCTGTGGAAGAAGAAGCTTGTATGCCAGGAGGGGGGTGGGAAAGGTGGGGTGTGGTTCCAGCAAAGGGCGGCGGGTGGGAGCCAGATCGCCCAAGGCCTCATATACCCCAGGAACTTCATTTCATCCTCATGACACGCACAAGCCATTGGGTTTTGGGCAGGGGTGTGGCATGATCTAAATGTCTCCAGTGCATTAGCACAGAAGTGCTGTGTGACTTTGAGCTGGAAATTAACCTCTCTAGGCCTATTTTCACACTTGCAATCAAGGATTTTGCATGATTTGCAATGATATTTTCAGCTTTAGTGTTCTGACTCTACATGGCCCTTGTTTATATTTTCACTGGGGGTTGGTCCCTTGTTATTTTGCCAGGGCATGAGCTCCCCCTCAGCCTCTGCAGCCCTGCCCTCACCAAGGAACCTTCCGGGACCCTGGTGTCAACACCAGCCCTGGCCAAGATGGTTCGTCCACAAGGAGGCTTGTGCAGATCAGAGGAAGAGACAGGGATTAGAAATAACTCGGCCAGCACATTCCAAGGGGTCTTAACTTGATTTAAACTTTTGCTGGTAATGCTTCCCAGCTGTTTTGAAGTCACACATCCCATCTTGATTAGACTCACTCCCTAAAGTGATCCAAACAGAGGGGATTGTTTGGGGAACCATCGCCCTGTCCGGCTCTCTCTGGGCTTGAGTTTGCGGCTCCAGCCTGAAGGCGGTGACGGCCCCCAAGCCTTGGCTCACTGTGGCCCAGCCGAAAGGGTCCGCACTCCTTCCCCCTCACTCTCTGCCAGCAGAGGCCACCTTTTTAACAGTGTGGTTCTACAATGTGGAGAAAGAGGTGGGAGCAGGGGACGAGCCAGTGTCCCTGCCCCCTCAAAACAACAGACCCCAGGTGGCGGGAGTTAACTGGGAAAGCACAGGGCTCCGATTCCAAAGGACACATTGAAATAAATGAAAACCAACTGGAATTGAGTTGGGCAGAGGCAACGGAAGAAAATTCAGCTGCAAGGGTTCCCCCCCGCCCCCGTACCGAATGCTAATCATGGGGTGAACTCAGAAGGAATGTGCTTTCTCCAGATGAATTTCCTAACATGGTAGAAAATGGACAGAATTCGGGAAGCGACTCTGCCTGTAGTCAGGGGTCGGTGCCTGCGTGCCGGCCACGAAGGTGACCTTTCCATCTATCACCAGGCCTGGGGTCCAGGCGCCTGCGGCTCGCATGAGCTGGGGAGAGGGCCGAGAGCCCCCCACCTCTCCCATGATTCTCTAAGACCCAGAGAATCAGACCCTCGGGTCTCACTTTTGTTTTCTCTGAAAATAAGCTTTCAGGTGATTTTTTTTTTTTGGTACAGCATGAGAAAATGTCCAGGAACTCATGTTTTTGCTTTGCAAGTTTCCTAGCATCTGTTCAACTAAAGTGCATCAACATATGTATGTAAATTTGTGCAAATCAGTTAACAAAGACTTCCTATTATGCCACGGACTCAATTCATTTGACCGCCCTAGACGTGTGCTAAGTTACGACTATGCACCTGGCCCTATAAGTATTCAGAGACAGCACATGGGGAATGCAGCTTCAAACCAAGCCTCTCATCAGGACACACCGCCTTCTCTGTTGGGGGGCACGGATAGGTACCCCATCACCCCGCTTCTCCGACTGATCTGGCCCCCGAGGGCCTTCGCTCACCCCCAGACTCGGCCAGCTTTCTCATCTCGTCTGCCAGCAGCTCTTCCTCTCAGTGTCCAGGGCGGCCCCTCTGAGTTCCTGACTGTTCCCCACGTGGGCCGGGCAAGTTCTTAGCCTTCCTTTCTCTGCATCCTCTGTTCCTCTGGCTGGAGGGCTTTTCCCTTGCACCCTCCACTTCCTCACTCGGCCAGTCTTTCAAAGGGCGTGGTCCCTGGAAAGCCTTCTCTTGTTCGGGGCAGAACTATTTTTCCGTCTCTGCTGTTCTCTTATAATACAGGGCAGGGCAAAAGTAGGGTTACCGCTGTAAGCTTGTGAAACACAGGGTGTATTCTTGTGTTATTGTTTATTAATTATTATTTTCCAAAGAGCAACTGTAAACCTACTTTGCCACACCTGTATCATATTAAGCCATTGTAAGAGGACTGCGCTTTTATAGATGTGTTTTCCCCACTAGACTGTGAGCCTGTTGAGGGCAGGGACCCTGTCTGGTTCACCTCTGTTCCTCCCAAATCCTTACCCAGTGCCTGTACAACTTAAATGCAAAATAAATGAGTTTTGACTGAATGGGAGTATTTCAGACACAAGTACAAAATCCTATACAAAGATCAAGTTTATGGCCCTGGTCGGTGCGGCGCAGTTGGTTGGAGTGTCGCCCCATCACCAAAAGGTTGTGGGTTGGATTCCCGGTCAGAGCACGTGCCTAGGTTGTGGCTTCCATCCCTGGTCCGGGGGCGCGCTCTGGGCTGCCCAGTCTGGGCTCGTACAGGAGGCAACCAATCGATGCTTCTCTCTCGCATCGATGTTTCTCTCTAAACGCAATGAAAAAATGTCCTCGGGTCAGGATAAAAAAATTCAAAGGAAAGATCAAGTTTACAAACAGCAGCACTTTCTAGTGAATTCTACAGGCATTTATTGAGCGCCTGCGTGTGCAGGCGCTGTGTGACACCGCTGGGTGTCAGAGCACAGAGCGCGTGGACCTTTTCCGTTGCCGTGACACAGACACTGACGTGGTCCTGCCTGAGGCACACCCGTTCCTCACTTGTCCCCGACATTTTCCCAGCAGATTCCCGGGAGCCACGGCAGGGAGAGCGCTCAGCCCCTGGGACCGGGAGAGCAGCCTGCAGCCTGCAGTCGCCGAGGCTCGGGCTGCAGACCTCAGGATCTCGTTCTGTTTTTACTCAGTACTGCATGCTATCCCAGAAAGGACCAAAAGAGGTGCACCCTACTGCATCCTGGGCGTGGTGTGACCAGTTGTTTTACAGATGAAGAAACCGAGGCTCGGAGAAGTTATCATTGGCCCGAGCTCGTTCACCTGCTCACTGCGTTACTAGAACTCACCAGACACCCAGCCAGGGCTCTTCCTTGAAGTCCGTGCATAGTCCGCCGGGCACTGCCCGTCCCGCGTGCGTCTCTGTCTCTCTCTCCCCCGCCTCGAGCAGAGTGCCCGACCTATGTCTCTATCTATACATTCAACGGACCAGACACATGTGGCTGCGCATGCGTTGTCCTTACTGAAACGGCATTAGCCGGCTCGCCACCCTTCCTTTCTGTCACCCTGCCCTCTGCGGCTTGCCGATGCATCTAAAGCTGCCCCAGGGGTTCATGGGTAAACCGGATTCTGCCGGGAGAGGAGGGTCCGAGGGGCACAGAGTGTGGCGTCAGACCCCGGTGCGCCGAGGACAGGCTCCCGCGAGAACTGGTACTTGAGGCTGTGGGTGCGCCACTCTCCATCAGGAGGGGAGCGGAGGGTTCAGCCGACAAGTTCAGGCCTCTGGGGACATCACAGCGGTGACCCGCCTCACTGTTTCGTCTGTTGTACTCCTGCGGAGGGGGAAGGGTGCTGATAGCGTTGTTGTTTATTTGGGCTTTTTGTTGTGTGTTTTTCCTTCTCACTCTGACGCGGCCCACCTCGGCAGCCCATTCTTTGGTGGCAGCTCACACAGGTTATTGCTGTGGGTAGTGTTGATAGAAAATTTGGTGCATGGGCCAGAGACACTTCAGTAGGCAAATTAAAATGAAAAGGAGTCATTTTAAAAGAGGAGGAACATAAGATGGCAGTTTTGATCATTTCAGGCCCCGGGTGTCAGGCGGAGGTGACATCTCAGCGTTCCAACTCATTTCTTCATTTTAACTCTTTATTTACACGGCTGTTGTCTCTGGAAGGGAGGACGCCTGGCCCGCCTCGGAACACGCGGAGCTGGAGGAGGCTTCGCCGCCTGGCGCGTTCACTAGAAGGCGCGGCTCGGACCGGCTGGGTTGCGTAGGTCCAGCCCAGTGAAGGAAGTCCTCAGTGGACTTGTGTCAAATGCCAGCTGTCTTTTCGTTAATTTCATTTGGGATCAACGGCCTGTTCCTGAGATTAGGAGAAGTAGGGGGATTCTGCGATTGGAAGCTGGAATTACTGCCAGTGGTGATGGTGTCTGCCAACCGGATTAGAGGAGATTCCTAGAGCCAGACGGTGCCTTCTGGATCATCCTGTCTCTCTCGTGGTTCGCAGGCCTGTTTATGGGGTAAAACGCTTCCCTCAGCAAAATGCCGTGCAGAGCTGCATTCGTAACACCGGAAACGGCAGAACGGCTGTGGTTGTGTTCTGGAACCCTTGGGGTTTCGGGAACATTGGCTCTTTTTTTTTTTTCTGTTTTTCCCCCTTTCCTATCTTCCTTCCTCCCTGCCTCCTTACTTCTTTCTCTTTCTTCTTTTGTCCCTTTCAGTTTCCAGAGTTGGAAACTGGGGACGAGAGAGGTCAAGATGACCCTGGCAGATCTTACCCCCAAAGCAGTGACTGAGCGATCTTTCTGGGAAACCACTGCCTTGTTGATTTGAATCTCACAAGTTCCCACAAAGGGGTCTCCAAAACAAGTGGCCACACGTCCCTGGGGGCCACGCAGCTCGGGGATGGACACACACACTGGCTGCATTCGCTGAAAGTTTCCGTTTCACCCACACCCAGTGTGTGGGCACTGACCATCAATTCAAACAGGACAAGAGTGACCATGGTGAGTGTGTGGATCCTGGGCCGGACACTGGGCAGACACTTGCATGCCTTATTTCATTTTTCTTCACAGGAGAAAAACCCGAGGTTTATTTTTCTATTTCTGCTTTACAGACAGGGAAAACTAGATTCAGAGGTTCAACTTTCTGTACCAACTGCTATGTGAGGATACAGGTGAGGCTCTTAGAATGAAGAGACCCTAACACACAAGGTCTTGGACACAGCAGAAGTTCACTTCTTCCTGGTGTCATGGTCCTCCGCAGGGGGGCGGTCTGGGACTGCTGGGCGTGGCTCCTTTCGGCGTCCGGCTCCCACCTCTGCAGGTGCTGTGGCTTTTCTCGTGCTAATGATCTCTCAGCCAGCAGAGAAGCCACGTAGCCAGAAGTGATGGGGCCCAGATTCGAAAGCAAAGCTTAGGTGATTCGGAAGTCTGATGTTCGCCAACCACTGAATGAACTCCCCGCCCCCCGCCCTGCACCCTCTCTCACCCTCAATCATTACCGACCAAGCATAATAATAACAAACTGCCACCGTCTTAGGCACCATCATTCGCCGGGATAGCCAGCCCCCAGAACGGCTCCAGGTCAGCATGCCCCTCCGTGTTCCTGCCCCCACTGGATGGGGCTGACCTGTGCAGTCAGTAGGGAAATATGGATGTGAGAGAGACTAACTTTTGAGGAGGTGAGGTGCCAAAAGACATTGTGGTTTCTGCTTAGCTCTTTCTTAGCTCTGTCTTAGGGGAGACAGCGCCATGCTGTGAGGACCCTCAAGCAGCCTGATGGAGAGGACCATGTGGGAAGGAACTGAGGCCTCCCACCAGCACTCAGCGGCCAGCACCCGGCACCAGATGGTCGGCGGTGTGAGCCATCTGCCTGTAGACTCAGTTGAGCCTTCAGAGAACAGTGGCCCAGCCCAGTTCTTGACTATTCCTCAGAGTCCCAGAACCAGAATCAGCTGGTAAAGCCACACCCACCCAAATCCCTGCCTCACTGAAACTATGTGAGATAATAAATGCTTGTTTTTCTTCCATGCCGCTAAATTTCACAGTAATTTCTTAGGTAGCACTAGGTAGCTGATGCATTAGAGCAGATGCTAGGTTAAGAGCACAGACTTTTTCTAGACCAAACTCAAGCCGCCTCCTCAGGGAAGCCTTCCTTGATTCCATCAGAGAAGTAGGCCCTCCTTCTTCCTCTGCGCTGTGGTTCCTTCACCCCGTCTTGCGTCACCCAAGGCTGAGATGTGTGTTTTTACAGATCTGTTTCCTTGTCTGGGTCTTTCACCCCTTGGTGACAGCATCTTGCATTCAGATTTGTCCCCTTGTGCCTACCAGTTGCCACATTCAGTGTGTACTTAAGTGGACGGCCAGAACCTGCCACCTACCCTTCCCTTACTTGGTTCATAATATCGTGAACCTGTTTTCTTCACATGCGCGTGCGGGAACATTGTGTTGCCTTTCACACGGCGCCTCTCGCTTACATCCTTGTTACAGTAGCTGGCTTTTCAAAGTGCTCTGTGTAAATAAGAGATCAGTATCCTAAGGGCCAGAGACCATGCTGTTTTAGGGGCTTTTCACACAGTCGGCACCTCCTTATTCTTGAAGATCAGGCCTGCAATCTCATCAAAACAAATGACCCCTGGAAATCCCTGGAGCGGAAAAGTTTTTTTAAACCTTTTTTCTCTTGTCCCCTTTGGAAGAGGACAGAAGGAGGCGCGCCTGAGCCCACTCAGTTTGTCTCCCCGGCTCTTCTCTCTTGGGTGACCGACCGGCCTTTCTCATCGACCCCGTGTGTTTCTGAAGCCACCTCATTTCCGAACACGCACCCAGCCTCCTGGGTAACCTTTTGCAAGTCTCATCTAAAAATCCTTCCAAGGCACTTAATTTAGAATCACTCCGGAGGGTAACTGGGATGCACGCTGTATCCTTTTAAAACCTGTATACTGTCCTCAGCCTTCAGCCCCCAGGGAACTTTGCATCAGTTTCATGGAATCAGGTTTGGGTTCAACCAAGGAGGAAGTTGAGGTGTCCGTGGGGGTGATGGTGGCTTCCCAGAGGAAAACACAGGGCACTTTGTGACGGTTCTTTGCCGAGAGAAGCATCGACTCGACTCCTCGCATGCACCTGCGTTCTCGTCTCGGCTGAGCCGTGGGTCAGAGGCTCGAGTCTGGACTGATCTGCATGCACCCTCCTGCCCCCAAGATCTGCACCTACACATTAAGTAACACGAAGGAGCAGATTTCCTTTTTACTGGCTTTGGGTGGTGACATTGATGGGCTCACAGGGGACAGGAGCTAAGATCGTGTTTATGAAACGGTCATGCCTCCGTGCGTCGGGCAGAGGGGCTGTAAATCTCACCCCTGTTCCCTGCCCCATGCCCCACACACTCTCCATAATGCCTCTCAAATGGGTGGTATTAATATCTCCATTGTAAACATTTTCCATGTTTACTCAGATTTAAGACCTATGGATCCACATCATTGATTGAGTAATGCTATATACTTTTTTTTAAGAAAAAAATCAACTATATTAAATTCCTATATCAGTTGTAAGGTGCAGTCAGATTTTTTAAAACATAATGAAAATGGAAAAGAAATATTTGCCCTGTACTCAAGGATATTTGGTACATTTCCCGAGAGGAAAAAGCTCTCGGTTCCTGGAGGTGACCAGGAAGAAACACGAGTGGAGGGTAATGCAAAGGCCTATCAGGGTGTCTGTTGCCAACACAGGACTGAGAGATCTTTGTGGAAAGGGACAATGTCACCACATCCCCTGCTGGGCCACTCACACCTGGGTCGCTGCCTGGCACCCAGAGTCACCGGACAGCTCTTTGTTGAATGAAGCAGGATCCCTCTGATCCCTCCCAAGTTCTACTCCGGGCCTCATTATCTCCTTCCATCAGAGAGGGCTGTCACAAGCACCCAATGAGAGTATGCGCCTAACCATCCTGGTGTGTGCTAATTTCTCCACAAACAGATGCTACCTCCTTTGGTTCCTCCTCACACTCCCTCTCCTTCCTTACTCTTTGCCTACTCAAGATCCGCCAACAGAAATTAAACTTTGCAGACAAACTCCCCAGGGCTTTCCTGAAGACATACTCTTTCTGTGAGAAAATGAGTTTATTGACTTTTCTGCCTCAGAAGAGCAGGAGGTACAGCTCGTGGTGCAGGGACGTGAGCCTGGTTGGGCTGGCAGAGGCCCTGCCGCAGGGGGCTGGGCGGAGACAGCAGCCAATGCCACGGAGGGATCCTCGTTGCAGCCTCCTCCCCGTGGGGGCCGAGCCTCGCTGTCACAGTGGGGTGACAGTGGACTTTCCACTGCTGAGCTCACATCCCCGGCCCCCCAATGAAGTCCAAGCTCCGAGTGGGGTGCTCAAGGGTCCAATTCTTTGGCCTAAGTTATACTTTCAACTTTATCCTCACCCTGTATCTGTCACATGCCTGGAACAAGGGAGGAGCTCGATACAGTCATCTGGGGGATGTGAAGGAAGAATTTCCTCTTATTAAGGCCCAGTGCATCCAGTTTCTCTTCCATGAACTTGGGAATCACAGTTCAAAGTCCAGCTCTGGCCTTCTCTGAGCCCCTACTGTGTGCTCTTCCTCTCTGTCTGTGTGATCGCCCGCCTCCCACGGGAATGGCTCCCCTTCACATCCTTCATTATTTCTTGCTAGCCTGGTGGGGTTCACAACACGCCGCCTCCTTCTGGAAGCCAGGTGGATTTGCCTTTTCAGAGTAAAAACGGTAGTAGCTTAGGTCTGCCTGGAGTTCATCCAGATGGAGACCGACCTTGTGTGTGGAGGGGAGGGTCGTTTCCCCAGAATGCAACAGAAGCCAAAGGAGAATTTAGGACAGGGAATGACAATCTCAGGCTTGTGTGTCAGGTCACTCACGCAGCATGGTGACGGACAGAGTCTGCAAGGGAGAGGTGAGAGGCAACAATTATTCAGGAGTTGCATCGGGTTTGAATCTATTGGTACTCAGTCTCAAGTCTTATCTTTCTCCTTATCTCTGCTCCTCAAGTTCAGCAGGAAGCCAGGGTTTCCTCCCTTCCTCTCTCCCTCCTTCCCTCCCTTCTGCTCTCTTCCTCTCTCCCTGTCCCTATCTCTTTGTAGAACAGGCCTGCTGTGGTTCCAGCTTCCCACACATGGTTCCAGACCACGGACCCCAGTAATGCTGCTTCATCACTTCATCCCTTTGCCCTTGAAATCTGAGGAAGGTTGTGGCTTCCCACTGCTGTGAATCTCTATTTGGGTTCTCAGCTTTCTTTTTCTTTTTAATCCTGACCTGAGGACAGTTTTTCATTACTTTTAGAGAGAGAGAGAGAAAGAGACAGACAGAAACATCGATGCAAGAGAGCAACATTGATTAGTTGATCATATGAACCCCGGCCAAGACCAGGGATCAGGGATGGAACCTGCAACCTAGGTGTGTGTCTTCAGCGGGAATTGAACTGACAACATTTTGGTTAGAGGACAATGCTCCAATCAACTGAGCCACACTGGCCCCCGGCGGTTCTTAGCTCTTCCCTCACTGGTGTAACCAAACTCCTGTATTCAGTTCCTGCTGTTTAAATCTTAGGGTGCTTTCTGGTTTTCCATCCAGACCTTGACTGAGGCATAGTCTGATGAAGTTGTGCATGTAAAATATGTGAAGGTCTAAATAAGTGTATTGTCCCAGGCTTGGAGGAGAGGAGAAGACTCAGAGATATCCTTAATCAAAATCCTACCTCGGGTTGTGATTCCTTGTCTCCTTATTTACACCATTTGAAATGCTGTCCATTGGATCTCAGGTATTGCTGGTCTTTAAGCCCCTTGTCATGTCACGAGACTGTATGGAACGATGCCTCGTCAGCCATGAATGCTTTAATGTACCGCTGATTTGTATGTTTCCATGAAGTGAACACACAAGGAGACTCCAAACCAAAACAGAGTTGAGAGGAGAGACAGAACATGAGTTGCAAGTCAATAGACCAGGTATTTTTGTTTATTTGTTTGCTTTGGCTAGTTTCTTGCTAGCTGTGTGATCTCGGGTGAGTCACTTTCCTTCTGTGGGGTTTACTTTCTCCATCTTACAGGATAGGGTCCTCATGGACCTTTCAGTCCTGGCTAAAATTTATCATCTTCTTCACTGCTCTGAGAGCTCATAATGGGACCCATGCCACTAACATGTTGAGTTCTTACACTCTGGTGCCTGATCTGTGATACCAAAGTCTGCACAAATGTTAATAACCTTGCTTCCCGTTGAAAAGCTAGTTGAGTACAGATGGATTTTCCAGGTCCCATCTGAGCTTTGCACCCAGCAAATCAAATATCACACATTTAAATGTCCTTGGCAGTCAGTATAGACAGAAGCCTTTGCCAGACTTTGCAGGGAAGGTTGGTTCATTCACCACCAAGCAGTTCAAAGTCAGACCCTCTATTTTTGAAACGAACCAACTTGCCTCTCACCGTCTGTGTTCGAGGACCTGGAATGATGCACACGCTTCCTTCTATTTACAGCCTAGTCTGCTCCCAGAAGTGTACACTGAAAACCAGGGAAGAAATGTCATCTTTTGGCTGGTTACCTTAAGATATCACAAGCTACCTTCTTTTTTTAAAAAAATATTTTATTGATTATGCTATTACATTGTCCTATTATCCCCCCTTCATACCCGTCCACCCTGAATACCCTCTCCCACCCACATTCCCTCCTTTAGTTCATGTCCATGTGCCATAAGTTCTTTAGCTTCTACATTTCCCCTACTATTCTTGCCCTCCCCCTGTCTATTTTCTACCATCCATGCTACTTACTCTTTGTACCTTTCCCCCCTCTCTCCTCCTCCCACTCCCCTGTTGCTA
>CM052550.1:11664266-11766179 GCA_028533065.1 Trachops cirrhosus | reverse complement strand
AAGTTTTCCACTTGTTGCTCTTCCTCTTCCCCTTCTGGTACCCCTATAATTTGGATGTTGGAACGTTTAAAGATGTCCCGGAGGTTCCTAAGCCTCTCATTTTTTTGAATTCTTATTTCTTCATTCTTTTCTGGTTGTATATTTTTTTCTTCCTTCTGGTCCACTCCCATGATGTGAGACCCATCTTTCATTCCATCACCATTGGTTCCCTGTGCATCTTTATTCATTAAACTTATTGTAGCCTGCATTTTTTCATCTAATTTGTGACCAAAACCAACCAATTGTGTGAGTATCCTGATCACCAGTGCTTTGAACTGTGCATCTGATAGGTTGGCTATCTCTTGGTCACTTAAAAGGATGGGTTCTGGGCTTTCAATTCTTATGTTGGAGCCATCTTTTTGCTGTTTTTTTTTTGTTTGTTTGTTTTTTGTTTTTTGGTCTTGTCAAGCTCCTGTAGTGAGGGGCGGGGCCTTAGGTGTTCACCAGGGCAGGGCAGTCCAGTCACTGGGTTGTGATACTGTATGTGGCGGCGGGGTCCAAGAAGGAACAATGGCGCTTGCTCTGCTCTCTGTAGGACCTCAGACCCTTCTGCCACTTTCCGGAAGCTAACTGGGCCCCTCTGGCACCAATTCCGGTGTGGGTGGGCCTGTGCACCCTGCAAGACTGTCCTTTTCAGTCAGGGACCCAAAGCTCTATTTCCCGGCACTGGGACCCTGAGTTGCGCACAGTGCCTTGCTTCACAATGGCCACCTCGCTAGGTCTGCCGGTCGCCACACCCTGGCCGGGTCCCACCAGCCACGCTGCTTGTGCGCGCAGGGTCTGCCTGCAGAGGACTTGCGCGCCGCCCCAGTTGCTCAGCCCTCTGCTCCGAGTCCCTCGCCCGGCCTGACTCCGCCCCTCCTACCGGTCTGGATGAACATGTCTAATTTAACTCCTTGGGTGTCCGACTTCCATACAATTCAATTTTCTGTCAGTTCTGGTTGTTATTTTGTTTCTATATTGTCGTTGTCCCTATCTTGGTTGTGCGAGGAGGCACAGTGCATCTACCTATGCCTCCATCTTGGCTGTAAGTCTATTTTCTTATTTTTCCTTTTATTTTAAATTATCATCTTCTAAGAAATACATTTAAACATACTTTTCTCTCTGGGAAAATGGAAGAGTGCCCTCAGTCCAGGTGGTTATTGGGGTCCACACTGAGGATGGTGACCTCTTTTCCCCTTTTTGATTGAGCAAAACCTCACTGGGGCCCTGTGGCACCCTTGCTATGTTAATTTTAGTGAGGGTTTTGTTTAGATGTTTAGAGCAACTTACCAACCCATAAAATAGATGTGTACTCAGTAACTGACACTTTGCTTATCTTTAGGTTTTTCTGATATTAAAATATATGGCCTCTTCCCATGAGGGCCTGAAATCTGATGGGAGAAACAGAACGGTGAACTATGAATGCTATACTGTTGGTGGATTTACAATACTGGATTCTTCTGCACCTCCTATTAAGTCTTGCCCTCATTTGCCAAAGTCAAAGAGTGACCACTAGTGGGCAATTACTGAATTGCAGGTAGAGAATGAATGGCTTTAGGGCTAGAATTAGATTTCAACTTTCCTAATCTTAGCAAAAAAAAAACCCAACAACAAAAAAACCTTTTCCACTCATTTTCCAATGTGGAAGTTTATATACCTGCATGTTTGATTTTTGAAACATAGGTTTCCAATATTTTCAAAAATTTTACCTGTCCATTTGAAGGCATGTCTCAAAAGTCATAAAAATGGTGCAGGAACTTTGTCCCAGGGGTTTCTCTTTAAGGAATTCACCCTAGGAAGCCATAGATGCACTTCACGCAAAGGTATATTGTACAGATATTTATTACAGTGTTATTCACATCTAATTTTAAGGTATAAATAATGAATTATGGTAGATAGATATCATGGAATGCTGTGCAGTGGTGATAGCAAAAAAGACTTAGTGGCAGGGGAAGAAATTCATGGTATGTAATTTGATAAAGCAGCAGGTGATGAAATTCTGTAGGCACTGACACCAAATTCTAATATTTGTGTGTGTGCCCTGGACAGCGGTAGATGTGGATACAGGTACACACGTGATAAAAATACAGAAGGACACGCACTATTAACACTGGGCATTTCCTGGTGGGGCTGTTTCAGGGGACATTTCTTTTGCACGTGTATTCAGCACTGAATATGTGTGGACTTTAAAATCAGACTATATGTTGACTTAAAAAATGGAACTGGCTTTGGGATGTGCTCTAGGAATGACAATGGTGAGGGCTGGTTGGCGGAGTCATAAGAGATTTTGAGACTACAGACTTTAGGGTCCCTGCAGAATGAACCCTGAATTTGACATCCCTTTGGAAGTGGACGTTTCAAGCACATCTGCACATGTGAGGCTGAGGGTAGTTGCAGTAAAGGGTTTCTTTGGAGGACGTGGAATAGTTGGTTAGTTTGGACAGACTGACCATGGATGGTCTCAACTGAATGGAGCTCCTCGGACAGAGGCTCTTATCTACACTTCCATCTGCTTCCTCTCCTTCTCCACTACGTGTGGGTGATTAGAATAACCCTAAAGCACAGTGATGAAGAAGTTGCTCTGACCCAGCCTCAGTCAAGGTCATGAAAGTCGGCCAGCCCTCCGCTTGTCTGATTCCTGATGGAGGTTGTACATCAGAGGCCCAGAATGACAGTGGTACTTACTCCCTGACACTGACCTGTGATCTGCCTGGATGCATCTCAAAGCAGTGACCTCAGGGCCACTTTATAGAGAAAATAATCCTATAGCTCCTCTGCAAATAACTAAAAAAACGAATGACTGGTTATGTGCGTTTCTTTGTGGCTCAGAGCATGTGTAGATGGGATGTAGTCTCCTCAGCCTTCCCCCTCCACACTTACCACCTCCCCATTTTACTTTCCGCTCCCCATTTTAATTATCAATAAGCAGCAAGGCGTTGCTAAATCTGACGGGTTCCAGGAGAGCCACTGAGACGTGTTTTGCTGTTGGGCGTGATGAGCATCATAAAGCTCATCCTCCTCACATTCCGTTCTTTCTCTTCTTGCCAGGAGCCTGGGCAAGGCCTACCCTCAGGGCATTTGCTCCCTCCCTGAGTGTTTAGCCAGATGGATAATGGGGCCAGAGCCCCTGGTTTCGCCCTACCGCTACCTCACGGAGCCACCTGAGCAAGTCCCAGTTTTTCTGTAGCCTGCTGTTTGCTATTTATAACCAGGGGTGCGGCCTGGCAATCCCTGTGTTTTCTTACACCAACATTTTTGAACCTCTTGACATTTGGGGCTAGAACATTCTTTGTTGTGGGGGTGGGAGGTGGGCTTCCTGTGCATTATAGGATGCTAAGCCACAGCCCTGGCCAGTAACACTGGCCCTCCCACTCGTGACAACTCAAAGTGCCTCCAGACATTGCCCAATGTTCCAACTGAGAACCGTGCTGCTTTTCCCTTAGGATTTCTAGGTGTACTCCCGTCTTCTGTCCGGCAGTGTTGGGTAATGGCGTGTGGTTTCTGGACGCACATCAGCAGGTCTCTCCAGAAGAGCCACCTCATGAAGAGTTCTGTTTGGAACTCTCCTGCTAACACACAGCCACACTCAGAGGTCTGGCTCATCTCTGGTGGATTTCAAACACCCTGTGAGGGTGGATTTTCCTCATAGGCACCTTTATGCAGCCTTGGAGGATCAACGCTGGCGGCTGGCCACTGGCAGGGGAGCTGGGGCGCCAGGCCTTGTTCAGCTTCCTGGCCCTAGAGAGCCTGTGGGGATTTTCGGCTTGGACCAGAGCCCACAGAGGGGAGAGGCCGCTGTGGAGGCAAGAACAAGGCAGCAACGAGAGAATGCAGGAGTGGGTCAGGAATTTCCTTACTTCATTGGAAACAGATGCCTAGCAGAGGTGGGGGGCTGAGGCTCAGCTGCAGGGAGTGTGCTTGGCAGCTTCCTCTCCCCACGTCCCTCAACCTCCCTCCCTTCCTCCCCATCCCTGCAAGGACTCTGGGTTCTCATTGAAGGGGTTGGGGGACGCTCTGGTTTAAGGGAAGCTGGGGTCATTGTGACGTAGGAACGCAATCTGCTTTCATGAGCTTGTGTGATATGACTCTATATACATGTGATCATAGAAAATTCTTTTTGTGATCTGAGTGAAACACCCTCATGTGAGGTCCAAAACCAAGAACTGAGTCCGGGAATCCACCCCTGCCTCCAAGTCCTCTTTTAAGATGTCCACTCATTACAATACAATTGATCACACCTACCACCTCCAGCCTGTGCCTGTGGCAGACATCACTAATTGATCACAGAGTCTTTTCCTGCTGGGCCTTGATGCTGCCTAATTACCCTTTATGCATACAGCACTCCAGGTAGATAGTACCCATCAATCTGAGATGTTTGCCACACCTGCCAGTGTCTCACTCTGTCAGTCTTTCCAGAGCTGTATGGAAGCAAAGATCTTGGGAAATGTGTTAACTGGAGATTGTCTTTTGAGAAGGGGTCCAAACCAAAAAGTAAGTCAGGAGTATACATTCTCCCAGTGTTTTTCAAACTTTAATGTGGACACAAATTACCTGGGAGATCTTTGTAAAACACAGTGTGTCTGGGGCAAGACCTGAGATTCTGCAGTTCCAACAAGCCCACCGGTGATGCCGAGGCAGCTGGTCGATGGACCACACATTGAATAGCAAGGTGCTCACCCAACCCGTTATTTTATCGCTTAGGTAATGGTGGTTCTGAGGGTGAGGGAAAGAGAGCCAGGGCTGCTTCACCATCAACTGAAATTGTTCAGTGCACGGATTGCATTAACCTTTGCTCATCCATTCACATCTCATTCTACTGACTTTTGCCCATCTGTTTACCTCTTTCCCTGCCTTGCATCAACCAGCTGGGCTAACCTGAGGCATCTCAGAACTGAAGTCCACTTCAAATCTGGTGTGTGCAGACCCTGACCACAAGAAAAAAAATGACTATTTGCCTTCACGTTTCTGATGCTGGAGGTCACACCCTACTGAAAATCAAACCTTAACCATGGACTCTAGTGAGTGTGGAGATTCACTAAGAGGACTATTTTCTTAGAGCAAGACTCATATATTTATGCAGATCCTGATGTTGGAGGGAAAGTGAGTCGGACTTTACATGGCCTGTCATGGCCTAAGAGGGAGGGCTTGGATCTCTCTCTGTCTCTTTTTTGTGAATGACACCTGAATTGAGAGGAAGTTGTTAAAATCCAACTTGAATAATGGAAAGGGAATGGTGCTGGCAAGGGGCTTCTTCCTGCAATCCTTGTATCCACTGCCCTTTGCAGCGTGGGACTCCCAGTCCTTTACATGGACCATCTTCTCCCTTTTGTTTTAATGAACAAAGAGAGAGAAAAAAACATATGCAGGGTCCTCTAGGGCTGCCTAGGAAGGACTGCTCATTCGGTATCTGTTAACAAATAAAAACTGGCTTTGAGGAAAGAGAACACTAGGAAGCATATAACGTGGCTTTGATCAAGTTTGTTGCTGCTGTTGCTGTTGGTGGGAGGAAGAGGAGGGTAGTAGCAGTAGTAGCAGTAGTAGCAGTATAATTCTTAGAACTTGGTGGTTCTTTTCCCAGGGTTCATGAACTTGTTTGGGGACAATCTCTTCATCAGACACAGGCAAGCCTTGGAAGTTTCAGCTGACTTTCCAGAGCTTGTAAAGAAGTCTCTTGATGCATTAAGGGCCCCCCTTTGCCAAGAAAAGTAGAGATGCAAATGGGGTCAGATTGGCTCTGGTGTCCCTCAGGGAAGGAATTGGCTTTTGTTCATAAAACACCCTTGACATATGGTGGCCCCCAGTGAATGGGGACTCCACAAGTGGGAACGGGTATGTATCCGTGACCTATGAACTTGGGGCAAGGTGCTATCTACCGAGCACTTGGCCAAGAGCTTCAGTTAGGCCTTAGTACACATGAGTGCATTGAATTCTAGCCTTTCAATGGGGAGAAAACTGAGGCTCAGTGAAGGTGTGTGGCTGGTAAATTTTGAATTGTGGATTCAGATTTAAATCTGATTGGCTCCGAAGTCCTTGGTCTAATTACTACAGCGGAGTGATGGGCATTACTTATTAGGCTCAGCTCTTACCCACAGGATCGAGGAGACCCCAGTCTGCCCTCCCCTGCTCTCACTAGGTTCCTCTCTACGACTCCAGGGCTCACCGACGCTCTTGGATGCCAGTCCCAGTGCGGCTTCCTTCTGTTCCCCCACTTCTACATTGACTTCCGCACTCTCTGGGCTGTGCGGCCCAGTGGTAGTGACAGGGAGGTGGGGCGCTGCAGTACAGTGAAAAGACAGCAAGCCTTGGAAGCACATATATTTAGATTTCAACCTAAGCTTTACTTAACTGGAGGCAAATTAGCTTCATCTTCTTGGTTTTCAGCTTTTCAGTCTCTTCAATGGGAATGAATGTATAGATGGACATGGACAGATTGATGATTGAAAGAATGGATGGGTAGATGGATCGATGCATTCAAAACAGTAATGAGTAGGGAGATGACGGGTGAGAGAGTAAGCGGTGTTGACATCATCAGGCATGACTGGGTAAGAACGGTATTTTCCTTCATGGCGATGATACACCACACCTTTGGATCAGGTTGGAAGGACTCGGGAGTGAAAGGCAGCAGAGACGCAAGGTTGGACCCCAGAGGGGGCCTTTGTAAGTAGATTGCTCCCAGGTCCACCGTCACCAGGTTTGAGCCACGTAGCCCAGCCCGATTCAGGGCCCCATGCTCCAAGCTCTGAGGGAAATTCAACCGCACATGGATTCATACACAAAAGAGCATATTGCAATCTTTGAGAAGTCTTACAGAACTTGTTTTACTATATTAATAACTATTATTTAAAATCCAGTGACTGTAAAATTTGCCCACAGAGCCTCTATTTCATCTGTTGCTTACTGAATTCGAAAGGACCTACATGGCGTAGGGTTTGCGTTTTATATGTGACGGCCCAGGTTACGTGGCACCCTCAGTGCTGCACCCATTTATTTGCGTGGGTTGGTGGTCACCAAGAATCCCCCACTGATCATCCTTCCGAACAACCGTGCGATAGAATTACAGCGGGCTTTTCTGTCTCCACGTGGCAGACGGGTGAACGGGGCCCCAGTGGGTGGAGTGAGTTGTTTAAGTTCACACAGCTTGCGCTGTGACACGGACCCGGCTCCTGGGGTCCGTGACATTGTGGATGAGGAGAGAGAAGTTCACACAGACTACTGAGTCCTGTGGAGGAAAAGGGATGGCACAGCTTCTCTCTCAGGAGGAGAAAAAAACCTCGGCCCTTGCCTTGACCCATCTTTATTGCTTTTCTGGGCACGTTA
The DNA here is from genome assembly GCA_028533065.1 of Trachops cirrhosus. Lineage (NCBI taxonomy): Eukaryota > Metazoa > Chordata > Mammalia > Chiroptera > Phyllostomidae > Trachops > Trachops cirrhosus. Next base: position 11,758,841 of record CM052550.1, on the reverse strand, counting down.
CAGGATGGTCCTCATTTACTACGTACAGGTTCGCTTTAGGTGGTTACCTTTTACAGAAAACAAAGGAGAAGATGCCACTAATCACATCACAGAAGAAGGATATTTGCAAATGCAAAGGGAAAAGTGGTTGAACTGGTTACACCCCATACTGGGGAGGTTTAGCACAGACTTTAGGAAGTTACAGTAAGCACTTGCTGCCTCAATTCAGGGTGAGGGAGTTTCAGCAAAAGCAAGTCTCAAAGAGGCCTAGGTACATCGCAGACCTGATTCCCCACGGGAGAACCTATCCGTGGGCGTGGGTCCTGTCTGGGCCCACACCACGCAGAACAGTCTCCTATAGTGTTGGACAAGTTGGACCCCACCCTAGGTTGTCCAGTGCCAAGTTGGTTGTCTCAGAACCACGCACACAGCCACAGAGCCTTTGGAGCCGGCTCGGGCATGCCTCGATGCCAGGTCCATCCAAAGGGGTCTAGGTGGCTGCGATTACTTCACGCTGTGTATGTGGGGCTGTGGAGAACCCTTCACAGCCGACAAGCAGCTCTCCAGCAGAGCAGAAAGGAGCAGGAGAGAATGATCGCAGTAACGAAGGCAGCAATTACACCACCCAGGGCTCGTAGAGCACTCCGCCGTTCTGCGAGCACTTTCGCACACGGCATCCTTTTTGATCATCACAGCCACCCCACGCGTAAGCTGGGCTGGCAGTTTCTCCGCATGTGACAAGGAAGAAACCCCGCAGCACAGAGACGGGCAAGCGGTCCTCCGATTCCTCCTCCTCGCTCCTATTTCTAATGTTCGGCTTGGCGTTCGGGGGAGAACACGGTGGAAACAGAGCTTTCTCTTGCTAGCGCCCATTTTTCCCCCTTCCCACTGCGGTTATTCCCCCCCTTCCTTTGAAAGTGAACATTTGAAATACAAAAACATGTGAAGAAAAGAAAGCAACCACCTGTGACTCACCACCCGGAGATAACCGCTGTGTGTTTGCCTCTAGTAATTGTTCGGTGCCCATTTGCCTGTTACTCAATATGCTCAAAATCATAATTTTAAACGTGGGCAAAGAATCACAGTTCTTTCCTACTGTACGTAACCCATCTGTTGTTGGATGTTTAGAATGTTTTCCTATTTTCTGTAATTTAACACGATGAATATTATTACGTATAAATCTTGGTGCACTTTTGAAAACATCCCTGAGAAAAATTTCTTGAGTGCAATTTTAGACTCAAGGGTTGCCAGATATTTAAGACCTTTGACAGATACTCTTTGCCGCCACCAGACAAGTGGCACCGATTTGACAGATCCTCAAGCAACTGTTTTTTAACACTTAGTGTTGTAATGCTTTTCCACCTTTTGAGCATTCACAGGCATGATTTAATATCTATTTCTTAAATAGCAATTTGGATGATTTTCTAGTTTTGTAATAATCACTTTCAGTTGCTTATTTTTATTTTTTTCCTTTAACTTCCTATTCATGTTCTTTTCCTATTTTTTCTATTAATATTTTATTTGGGCTATGCTTTTCTTATTAATTTTTTAGAAATCTCCATGCATTAAGGAAACTAACCCTTAGGTTACAGATAATGTTTTTCCCTAGGTTGAAATGGTAATGAGCTCTGAGTCACGTTTTTAATTGATAAGGGAACCTGTAGTGAGAGAGACTGCGACCCAGGGTAAGGGAGCAATTTCTAGTGGTGAGTGGAAGTCGTGAAAAGAAGGGATTGGCAGCTGGGTGATAACCCTGTTTCATGGAGAGGTAAACCAAGACTCAGAGACTTGGCAACAGGTCACACAGAAAAAGGCGGCAGAAATGAGATTCGCACCCAGGTCTGTCCATCTCCAACCTCTGTGTTCTTTCCGCTGCGTGGCATCTTGGTGTCAGAGAGAGGCGCTGATCCAAGCAGTTTTGCAGATGTAAATCGGTTGCAGGCACAGAAATCAGACAAGGGAAGAGATAGGAAAATGAGAAAAACACTTGGGCGATTGGGAATTGAAACCCTCAAATGCTCTCAAAGAAGTGAAGGCAAAGGCCTTCGCGTCTAAAAGGGAGTGTAGTTTCGTGCACGAGCCACTCTCGTCATCCTCACCCTGCCTCACCCCTGTCAGGACGCAGCTGTGGTGACTTGAAAGCCATTCCTGGCTCTCCTTGGGCTAAGCTCTCCCCAAGAGTCAGTCTTCTAAGAAGACAGACATGGAGTAGCCTTTGGGGCAGTACCATTTCCGGTGTTTCCCATTCCCACTTTTATCTGTCTGCCTCTCGCTCCCCCTCCCTCTCTCTCCCTCTTCCTTCTCTCTCTTTCTCCCTCTCCCCCTGCCTCTCTTCCTCCCTCCTTCTCCCCATCTGCATTCCCATTTTTATTTATTTTTCTTAAACTGCTGACTCTGATAAACGAGGGCTGTAGAGAGACTGCCTGTTATTCTGTCCGGGGCTACTATTTCAAGGGCTAAAAACACTCATAAATATATGGATGCTGGGACTAGAACGGGGTTCATTTTAGCCACTGAAAAATTCATTTTCTCTAATATACATTTCTAAAGAGTCCTGCTGGAATTCTCCACTTCGCCCGTCATTGTTACCTGAGAGGAGCAGATCCATCATCCACGCAGTTCCTTTTCTCTGCGCCATAAATAACAGCAGGGGCTGGGAAGCGCTCCCGTGACACAGCGCTGTCGGATCCTAACCAATCTTGGAATTTACTGTAAGCCTTCTTGGGACGGGAGCCAAAAGTGCCTGCGTGCCCACCAGTTATCTGCTGGCCTTCCTGGTTTGGGACAAAGCCACACCCCGTCCGAGCACAGAAATTTACATCTTATTTTAGCCTCACTTTCCAGTTGGAAGATGGGACGGGGCGTGGGGGGTTATTTACTACACATCCCAGCTCCTCTGGACAGCAGTCCCACTGTGTGCTTATGGTCCCTGTGAAATTACTGAGCGTGACCTCTCACTCTCAAAGGTGTCCTGCTTTTGGTTTGCGCGAGTCACTGTAGATGAAGGCTTCAGAACACAGCACCTTGATTTGCCTCTCATTTCCCTCCCTTCCCCGTCAGATGCTCATTCTGTGTGTTCAAACCTGCTTTTTCCTCCATCACAGTCAGGAGACTTACGAGCTGAGGTAACACCTCTAACGTGGCAAAAAAAACCCCAAATATAACTTCATTGACTACCATGCTTTTCAAAAACAGTCATGCTTTTATTCTGAGAACAGCCCCACGAAGTTCTATAATTCAGCAATATCAAATGCCTGTTGTTTCACTTACTAATATCTCAGATTGGGCTGTGCCTTATAATGGATGTCATCTTATAATTGCCATGGGACACGCAGCATCGCGATGTACTCGTCATTGTCCCTGCGTGTACCAGCCTCGAAACTCACAGGATGGGTGCCAGAAGCTTGGGAGAAAATCCCAGAAGCAGAGCATTCTTTTAGTCCCCAGCAATCACATGATGGGAGAAAGGGGGACAGAGCTGGCAAACCAGAGGCAGTTAGCAATGTTCAGGAAGCGGACGCTAATGGCAGACCAGTGCACCACACTGCAGAGTCGGGTCGGACCCTCGGCAGACACGGCGGTTGGTTCTCTTAAGGATGATTTTAAGAACTGCTGCATCACCAGCAATCTCGATGACACAGAGCTGTATTGTTTGGGAAAGGACCTATGTGATGATTGTGAATCTCTAAACGACTGAATGTGAATGAGGTTTAGAGCTACTTCATCCCATTTCGTTCATTTGTCATTTCTCCTTTTTCTACGTGCCCAAGAGGGTCATGGAATAAAACCCTATGCCAGTTAGGTCCAAAAGAACTTTGAAAGTAATTGTAAAATAAAAAGTTCTAAGAGATAAAAACATCGGGTCAAAGGCATTCAGAAGCATCCTTTCTTGGTGATACGTAAGAAAACGGGTGTCCTGCAATGGTGATTGCAGTGTCCAAGGGTAGTTGGATGAGGTGGGCACTGGGGAGCCCATCTTACTGGTGCAGCTGGAAAGACACGTGGTTTGCTGTTCCTGAGGTCATGCACTTTGCTAGTGGTGGTGCAGGAGCAGGGATGGACCGTCCCAAACATTGATTTAAGTAACGGTCATGGCGTTGCTACAAAGTGCCAGACACCCAACAGTAAAAGAAACCTGTATAGCCTCTGCCTGCTCAGAGCTTCCTGTCCTGGGAGTACAGGGGACATGGTGGGGCTGAGGGGAGGTGACTGTGATCTGTCCCGAAGGGTCTGATGGTAGCTAGAGAAGCAACCCGGAACCTGGGGCTACAGGGCAGCATCCGGGAGGAAGGGGCTCTCAAGCCACGGTCTAGCAGGGGTGTCCGGCCCACGGCCCACGGGCCGCATGCAGCCCAGGATGGCTATGAATGTGGACCAACACAAAATCGTAAATTTACTTAGAGCATTATGAGATTTTTTTTGTGATTACCTGTCACAATGTATTTAACGTGTGGCCCAAGACAACTCTTCTTCTCCCAGTGCGGCGCAGAGATGCTGAAAGGTTGGGTGTCCCTGGAAGAGGGCGGAGGATCAGCAGTTAGACAAGAGGAATGCTGGGAGGGAGAGCAGTCCACGCAGCAGGACAGCGAGTACAAACACCCAGGGTTCTGGGAGTGGGTAACCCACCCCACCATTCTTTTAGCTTTATTTCCATAAATGATGACCTGTTAACTAAGATGTGACTGCAGATAGACAGCCTGCTTGCTTAAGAATTCTAGGAGCTAACTTCAAACGAGGCAGGCTCTGACCTTCAGACATTCCAGCTCTGGTAGATTTCCTGACCTTCAACCAGTTAACTGAACAGACTCTGCTGACTTGCATGTAATTCCCTCAGTGGAGAACTCTCAACACCCTCCCTTCGATTCCTTTGTTCTGTTTTTTTCTTTCTCCCCCCTCCTTACAGAAACCCCTGCTGGGGTCCAGTGGTTAAGATGGTCTTTGTGATGAGAGTCCGCCATCTTCTCAAGCTGCCAGCTGCTGAATAAACCTACCTTCCTTCCACCAGCCCTTGTCTATTGATTATTGGCTTCTGAGCAGCAGGCAGCTGAACCTGGGTTTGGTATCAAGTGTACGGCTCTGCCCTTCCGAGTTGTCGGTAGGGATGGGTTCGGGCAGTACCCTGGGATCCAGGGCAGCAGCCGTCGGGGGGAGAGCCGAGGTGAACTTGCCTGCGTGCTGATGGTTTGGCCCTTCCCCCTCAGATTCTCACAACCTGCTGTGCCCAAGGTCAGAAGTCACACATAAAGGATGGAGGGAAGACGTGAACCCCCATGAACTGGGGTCAAAGAGAGAGCTCTACATCAAACTGCGTCACACACTTCCCAGATGCGAGGGGAGCCAGGATCCACTTGTTCAGCACCCCCCCACGCCTCGGCGCTTTGGGATGGGGAGAAACATAGAGGCCCCACCAGTGAGCGGTGACCTGTCCGGGTGACACACAGCCAAGGACAAGCCAGGAACTGGGCTATCAAGGAGCAGCCTGCTTTCCACTCCCTTGCACCGTCATTACTTTTATCAACACGTATTTAAGGATCGTCCAAGCAGAGCAAACCACAGCTTTAAAGCAATTACTTGGTGATGATCAGGAGAGGCCAAGGGGATTCTGTTTGCTTGTTGGTGTGAACCTGAATGCTTGCTTGCTTAATTAGGCCTTGGCTCTGGGTTTCGCCTCCAGCTTTTTATTTTGTTTCCTCTTTAACAGGTCTCAGTCTTCCTCCACCACCGCAGAACTTGGGCTTTGCGTCTTTGCCTTATCTCTAAGGAGCGCCTGCTCCTGCCCCACCACTGAGGCCGCCCCCTCAGTTAGCCCCAGTCCCCAGGCGCTCTTAGTTTCATAATGACCCGCCATAGGTGATCTGCTCTTTTGAGACTCGGGACCCAAGGATGCAAGGGTGTCCCTACCTGGGACTCCTTCCTCCGCCCACTTTCAGTAACACTCCTGAAAAACTACGTCGAGTCACCTTCGGGGGGCAGCCTTCCCTGGTCAGCACTGAGTCTGTTCGGGGTGCTCTGGTCTGGCTCTCATGGCCCCTGTGACCTTGAGCTTTGTGACTTTACCTCTGCAGCAGCAGAAACTAGGTCTGGCATTCAGGGGAGCGCGAGTGTCTGCTGGCAGGGTGCTGGGGTGGGGAGCCGCCAACTGTCTTGTGACGTAACAGTGTTAGGAATCGCTTTTCACATAGGAAGAGGTTCAATGATGGTGAGTGGTGGCATGGTAACTCCTGGGTTTGTGTTGGAATACGGTATACCAGCCTCCTGGGGCTGGGCACAGCATATGGGTCGCTTCCATCACAGTCTTGGTAGAGTCATTTATCCTCGTTCACTGGGACTGCTTTAAGAATGTGGTTCTGTCCTTAGCTCGCCCCCCACCACTAAGTAGGGGCCTCTTAGCTGCCCCAGGTCTTGAGTAACTGCTGTGCTCCCTGCTGGAGATCCGTTGCTGAGAAAGAGACAGACAGACAGGCGGAGGGGGTGTTGCCTGCGGGGACCTCATAGGGTCACGGGAGAGAAAAGCTAGCAACTAGGCACAGTCTGGTGGGAGGGGCATGGGTTTCTATGGGAACACAGCAGCGAGGCACCCAAGACAGACTTGTGTCTTCAGAACAGGCTTTCCAGAAGTGAGGCAGTGACCTCTGACCTCAAGGATGCAGGTCAGTTGGTCAGTGAGAGGAGGGGAGAAAGTTTGGATTATCTGTTCCTGCATAAGTAAGGCGGTGGCAAAACTTAGTGCTCCAAGCCACCGCTGTCCTGTTGCATCTCCCGGTTCTGTGAGCCAGCAGTTGGGGTAGGGCTCATTTGGGTGGTGCGTTTCCACGGGGTGTTACTTGAGGTTATTTGATGCTATTCAGCTGCGAGACAGTCTGGTGTGCTGGGTCCAAGCAGGCTTTCCTCGAGTGCCTAGTGACTCGGTGGGGGACAGTTGGGAACCAGCATCTGTCCTCTCATGGCCTCAAAGACTCTCCACCTGTCCCCTCCTGTCTCTCTGGCAAGCCAGGCAGGTTTCTTCCAGGTCAACTCAAGCTCCAACAGGCAGGAGGTGGCAGCTTCTAGTCTCTGAGGTTCTGGGGCCACAAGTTGTCAAGGGGTAACATCCCCTCAACACTGTCGGTTGAGGTATCACAGAGCCTGCCCAAATCAAAGGGGAGAGGGCACAGACCTGCCACTTGATGGGGAAGGTGTCGTCTCTAATCCGCTCTTTTGGAGGGTGGGAGGGAGGGAGGGCTCTGGGCTGAGGAATCAAGTGTGAGGTTAGAGAGAACTGGACCTGTGGGGACCCGTGGGGGGGCCCTGAGACCAAAGGGGCCACAGCCATGGATGAGGCTGCGGAATGGGCCGAAGTGAAGCAGAGAGGCCTTGTGGAGACATGCCATGGAGTCTGGAACTCGTCCTGGAGACCGTGGGAGGGCTCTGGAGGGTTTTGTGCAGGGCTGTGACACAATCAGATTTGCAGTTGAGGAAAATGACTCTCGGTAGCTGTGCGGGAGGGAGGCGGGGGAGGCTTGCGGAGGGTCAGCTCGGAGCCGCACACGCTGACGTGGAGGGAGGCGCTGAAATAACTCAGGTGGCAGATGTCGGTGCCTGAAGGGAGGGCCGGGCAGGTGGAGGAGCTAGATAGATGTGGGGCCATTAGGTCTTCGGGTGCGCAGGCCCCATCCCCAAGCTGGCCAGCTGCACGTCCTGCTTGCCCCACTCCTGTCCCCTGCGGGTCAGGGCACCCACCCTCCGCCACCACAGAGACAGCTGTCTGGGTGGACATGTGGCGCCTGGCCCTGCACTCATGGTCCCACAAGCAGCTGCGCTTTCATCCCAGCATTTTCTACAAGCATCAGTCAGCTTCCTGTCTGTGAAAAATGGGGACAGTAATATTAAAAGTGACAAACATTTAACCGTCTCTGAAGCCATGATCTCGATAGCGCTGGGAGGAAATGATGAAGTGGTGACTAGGACGGAAATCAGATTTCCTGTTGGAGGAGCTGATAAAACATTTCATTTTTCTAAACAAAGAGTTTGGGATGGACCTGATTTATTCCAAGCCCACAGGGGCTCATTCTGGAATCTTCAAGTCGGGAACGGGGAGGCCTGTGGTTTCCCTGTCCCCGTGTTGGCCCCTGGTTTTCCTGGGAGGTAATTGCTGAGCCCCACAGAGCATCGAGTTTATGTTGGGGTGCTTGGATTTGAAACCCTCTCCTCCCAGCACCAACGGGGCTGCTTACCCACTTGAGCTTCAGTCTCCTTATTTAAAATGAAAAGAACTGATTTCCACTTCCCACGGTTGGTGTGGGGTGTCCACGAAAGCCCCCAGTCACTGCCTTAGTGACCCTCGCAGACTTTCTGCGTGTCCAGTCAGGCCCACCCCGGTTTGCATGGGGACAGAGGCTCCCGGGGCAAAGCAACTTATCCAAGACCCCCTCTGAGATGAGGCGTGGCATTCTGTGACGGGACGCGAGTGAAACTTTCTCTGGCTCTGCAACACAGCCTAGAAGAGTGGGTGGGTGCCGTGTGGAAACAGGTGTACACTTGGTTCAGTGATTAACTGTGTTGCAAATAGAGTCCCACAAGAATGTGTGGTGGTGAGCTCCTTGTCGTCAGAAGTGTTCAAGCAGAGGCTGGGGTTATCTGTTCCAAACCTTGGTTGGGAGTACTTGCAACTCACGTGTGGGGTCAGAGCGGAAGGCCTCTAAGGCACACCCTGGCTCTGAGCCGTAAAACATGTGTTCCAGGGATAAGCACTTAAAGAACCACAAGGGGCTGTTCCAGCTATGACCGAACTCTTCATAATGGAGCCTTCGCTTGGGGCCTCAGGTGGCCAGGATGAGTTGTCCCTCCGGGCAGGAGGGGTTGGCCTTGACACAGCCTGGGCCAGCTGGTGTCCTAGAGCACCTCGGACCACACGTCGCCCTGCGTCAGGCCCCTGTGGTGGAGGCCGAGTCGGATTCTCCGTGGCTTCCTGGGGTCTGTCTGGTTTCTCCACCACTTTGGGAACCCGAGGAGACCAGATCTGTCGCATGCTTTGGAGAAGGGCTTCTGGTGGCTTCCTCTCTGAAATGAGGGAGCTGGCCGGGCCCTGGCGCCAAAAACGCCTCCAAAACAGGTCATGCTGAGCCGTGTTTGCTTTAAAACTTAGTGTATTTCCTTCTCTGTGCCGCTCACTCTCTCCCCCGCTCCTCCCCAGTCTGTCTCACTGTAACTGCTGGGTCCTCTGGTTCAGGGTCAGGTGGCTCCTTCCTAAGGAGCCAGACAGCAGTATTTTCAGCTTTTCGGGCCACGCAGCCTTCATCACAACCGCCCAGCCGTGCAGCTATTGCGCAAAGCCAGCCGTAGACGTATGTAAATAAATGGGCATGTGGTGTTATAAATATAGCCATTGACAATAAATAAATACCACCGTAGACTATTAGCTTGGCGTTTTGCTGGAGCTCTTGCTGAAGATGAGACCATAAAAACGTGAAGTGACAATGCCATTATTCAGGGTGTCCAGAGCCCTTCATGTCCCTTCCAAAGCTCCCTGGTGTTCTAGGTCATTAAAGTATATTGTTGATTAATATTTGAGCAGCCACATGTAGTGGGCGTCTCTCCAGGTGCCACATCCCTCATCCATTTCCGCTCCCTGGAACTCTCAGCTCTCCCTGTGGGTTAACGCTTCCCTCCTTCGCTCCTTCGCCATCTGGCCCACAGACCCCAGACCAGACTGACCCATGAACTCCGCGCAGTCTGTGTAAACGTCACGGAAGCTGTCGTGGACGGAGAGGAGACGCTCCCACTATGTCCCCCCCCCATCCTAACGCTCGCCATCTGTTCACCCCTGCACACTCCTCCTAAGAAAGTCCCCTCAGGCCCTCCCTCCGCTTCTTTGGTTTTCCCTCTGTCCACCCTGTGGTCTGTGGGGACAATTCCCTGCTATTTTATAAGGTGGGTCACTCGGTGGGTCATCTGAGAAATGCCATTGCCCGAGCTGGGGACGTCCTTCCCAAACCTCTCTGTAGGTGGAGTGTCACTTCGGTCACAAGAGGCAGTCGCCTCCACTCCCGAGTTCCCCTGAGGAACCCAGGCAAGGCCCTCAACCTCGCTGACCCTCCGTGTTTCCGTCGCTGAAATGCGGGCAATGACAGTACCCGCCCCTAATGGATGATGGGGTATTGGATAAGATGTTTTTTAAATGCAAAGTGTCCCAAAAGCTTCAGCGCAATTTTAAGGTTCGAAACTTCAGAAGCAGAAATGCTATAAACTCACTGAATGCATCATTTGAAAGTTTAAGTATTTCGTGAATTTATACATTTTTAATTTTAATTTTTGTTTCAGTCCATATTTGCTGTGTTCAGCTAGAGGAGCTTAAAAAAAAGAATTTAAAGACTTATTTTTAAAAACTTACAAGTGACTAAATGCAAAGAAAGTCAGAGGCACTTCCAAGCGAGCTGTGTATTTATAGCACTTTATCGCTGAAGTTATTAGCGCATAGAGCGGCACTGCGGTTTAGCGCGGGCTGCGGAAGAGCAGCTCGTCTCCCGCTATTTGTGCGGTAGTCGTCGCTATCACTGTCATTTGGTCGGAGCGATCACCTGAAAAGTCCTTCTGTGATGTGAATTACTGGAGACCATGTCCTGCTGCTGTCACCGCTGTCACTGCCTGGGTCCCACGAGGTGCCTCCCACCCCCGTCCTGCGGAGCTCGGTGGCGATGCCCCTTCCTGGCTCGCTCCTCCCGCGGCCCCACCCCACCGCTGGCCCGCCTGCCCGGCTTCAGTGCCCCCTGGTGGGCTTCGGGCTCCCGCAGGAAACAGGGTCGGGTGGGGGCAGCACACGGTGGCTTCGCTGCTGAAAACTCGCTCCCATAGCCCATGCTGGACCTAGATGTCGGGTTTGCAACCTTTCCCTGAGTCCCACTCTGCCCTTGACCCGACTCCCCGCTGCTTCCATTTAAAGGATGTGCCCTCTGGGGCGGAGCGCCCGCCCACACCTCCTTCCTCCTGGCCTTCGCACGCCCCCATCCCGCTCAGCCCCCACGCAGCCCGTCTCACCTACCGTTTCCACTCCCGTCGTGGGACGCCCCTGTCATTGCAGAGCCTCCTCCAAGCAGGGTCCCCCCGGGTGGACTGTTCTTCCCGGCAAAGACCTCCACACAGTGGGAACTCTCTCCAGTCCCAGGCTGTGGTGTGTATGAGACTATCGGGAACGAAAACATCAGTTTAGAAGAAATGCTCTGCTCGTGGCAGCTGAGTTTGCAGCTACCTGGGACTGTGTGGAATGGGTGAGCGTGTGGTCGATTGGGAGGGAGTTGGGTAGGTGGGTCTGAATCTTCAGGGGGAAGTCGAGGTGGGCAGGGCATTGCCTCTGTGTCCTCAGCAGGAGGGGCTGGCTGGGGAGACAGGGAGGCCTGAGTGGAGGAAGAGGACTGATCCCAGGAGAAAGATGTGCCTGCTGGCCTGCCGATGGTTCTGGAATGACACCATCTGGGGTCGCAGGTACCAGAAGGGGACAGGGATTCAGTGGACTGAGTGACAAAGAGTGGCTGATGCTGGAGAGATGCCAAGGGGGACATGCACTGAAGGAGTTGTCTCCTAGGAGACCACTGCTGACCCTGGAAAGGACAGTGTCGGGGGTGGGGGTGATGGCAGGACAGTAAGGAGTGAGGAGATAGGACGGTGGCCGCAGCCCAACCTATCAGTCAGATGGGCCGCAGCAGTGACGGAGTGACTGGCCTTGGAAAGGGGGAGAGTTTAGGCTGGTTGATGCTGAAGGAAGGATTGAGGGCCGTGGCGGCTTATGGTGTGTTGGGCTCTGAAAGCTCAGGGGGACAGCTGTTCGGCAAATGGGGTCCATACACAAGCCCCACAGCTTGTGGTCCAGAGTCCATAGACCCTATTGTGCCCGTCTGGGACCCCAGCAGACGCTGACGGGGTCTGGGCCCAGAGTGGGTGCTGGTGGGTGCCGGACTGGGGGCCTTAGGGCCTTTCCTTGGAGCCCTCTCTTCCTTCTCTGCCTTATTCAAGGCCACTCTTCTAGTCCACAAGGACTGTCCCCATTTTACAGGTGGGGAAACTGAGGCACGGGGGCTGGGGTTATGGGATGCTCGGCCTAACTCCCCTCACAGAGGCAGGAAGCCAACGCAGGCCTCGCGAGCCGCCTGGTCTAATTAGACTCTAATTGAGTTCTCTCTCCTTCCTCTCAGGTGTCACAGTGATATTAAATCACAGGACTCAAACGTATAATTTCCTAAACTTAAATGTGATTTATCTTAATGGGACTCTGTACCAGGTCACTTTGTCATGCGCAGTGTCAGAGAGCAGATCTGTCATTCACAGGGAATTTGGAGTGAGGACAGACTGAGAGCCCCCAGGGCCGGGAGGCTGCGCCCCGCGCCGGCAGCCTGTGGGCGGGCCGCCGGGTTGCACCGTGAATGGAACCGGAGAGGTCCGATGTCTCCAGACCTGGCATGGTACGAGGGTCTGGCTTCGAGCCTCGCTGCTTTGACTCGCCTACTCAATTCTGGACCGGATACTGGTCCTGCCTCAGGTTGCCGGAGTGTTGGAGTGTTGCTTGGACAAGAACCGAGCTGCACTGACTGTTCTTTAGAAAAATGCTTGAGAGCCATAGTATCTCACAGCAGGAAGATGGCTGGGATATGCTATACTTTATGAAGTTATCAGTTTATTTATTCCATCATTTAATAGTGTGCAGAGGCCCCAACTTGCTGGGCAGACGGCGCAGATGGAGAAAGAACAGCTACGAGAGAAGTGACTTGCCCACGGGTAGGAGCAGAGCTTGGGTTTAACCCCGAGCCTCCCCAGTCCCTGGCCCAGGTCTCCTGGTCCTACCGCCAGCTGCCAACCAGCTGACATGTGCTCTTTGAAGGTGGCAGAGGGGGCGGGGGGGTAGCTGATGGTTATCTCCATGATGAATGCGATTCCGGTTGGCAACTTGATCTTCCGCCTTTGCAACTTTGGGAAGATGGAGGGTGATCAAAAGAATATAGTTTTCTAATGAAAGACACCCTTGGAAACGCAATACTCCACTCTGTCAGCCTGGCGAGTCAGGGGAGGCGGGATAAGAAAGGTCTGTTGTGAGCAAGCCTGCCACTGACAGTGAGGCCTGAATGTGCGTTAGCTCGGCAGCGTGTCTGTGCGCCTGCCTGAGTCCAAAGCGGTGCCGAAAAACCCAAATGCAGAGATTTGGGAACAACGTGGTGGTTCTGAGCTCTAGCTCTGGACCCAGGCCACTGGAGCTTAAACCTGAAGGGCAGCTCAACCCCTTGATATCTGTGTGACTGTCCAGGCGGAGACTTAAATACCGTCCTGGTTTTCCATCCGGCACGATGCAGGTAGCTGAGCGGAGCTCCCCGGCCGGTGTGAGGGTCAAAGGCGATGAGGAACGTAAACCTCTTGGTGCAGGGCTGGTCAATACACTGCGAATCCTCCGTGACGCTGACTTTGATTAAACACACCGAACCATCTTTTCCCACATCTGAGGTGGACAGGGATGGCTGCCCGTGGGCAGCCTTCCCAGGCAGAATTCGCCTTGCTATTTGGTGGTGCAGACCTGTGCTCCCGAGCAGTGGACAAGCCCCTGCCTCTTGCGACCAGGTTCCTAGCTCATAAAAACAGGGGCGGGAAGCCCCTTTATTTCACTCGTCCTGTTCCCAGTTTTGGAGGGAGGTGCATTCTAGTGTGTCAGGAGTACGCAAACACCAGGGACCCTGAAGGTGGCTTGGCCCCTCCCCTCCGGGCTCAGCTGAGATAGATGCTCGCTTTCCATCCGGGACAAGCCTGTGGGCAAACTGCTGTGGGAGACCGAGCGGTTTGGTTGGGGGCAGGGGGTGTCAGGGGCCGAGGGGCACCGTGTGGGGGGCAGTTCTGCAGGCTCTGCTCAGGGAGGCGTCAGAGAGGAGGGGGGTGCCGTGTGAGCCGATCCTAGGAGGATGAGGAGGGGTTCTGGTGTCTAGTTCAGTTTGATGAAGGCAGGCAAGTCCATGGGGAAACAGCAGGGAGGGTGGCTCGGATGGGTCCTGGCGGCCCGGGGAAGAGGGAGTGGTCAGCGTGACGGGGTGTGTTTGTGTGTGAGAAGCTCGGTCAGTGCAGCAGGAGGGGGAGCCAGCCTGGGCGGCTGGGGCTGGGGCTGCAGAGACAGGTGGCACTGACAGTGACAGGCTTGGCATCTACTGCCTGGAATCAACAAGTCACAGCAGAACCAGCAGCTGATCCCTCCTGTGGTGATGGTGATGGGGTGGGCAGGGAGGTTTCCAGGAGGCGTGATGTTTAGGCTGGCAGCCGAAAACCTGGCGGAGGGCTGATCTGGGCGGGGGGGGGGGAAGGGGGGCAAGTACAGAAGCCCAGGTGGGCAGAGGACAGACCGGGAGAGGGACAGACCGAGGGGCAGTTCTGGCTAGAGTAGCGGTGGGGACAGACAGGGTGTGGTGGACGATCCTGCATGGGCCACATCACCTGGTGCCTTTCAAACCCTGCAGGCTCTAGGATCCAAGGCAGGTCAAAGGCGGGACCTGATGGGAGCAGGATTTTGGCTCAAGGCTCCCCAGACCCCAAATGACTCAAAGCTGCCTGATCTCAGGGCCTGAGCTCTCCTGCGCGCATGCTGCCCAGTACACTGGTCACTTGGCTGTTGACTGGGCCGTCTGTCTGCCCGGCCGGGCACAGAGGAGGCTAGCTGTCCGCTCGGGGTTTTAAATGCTCGCAGAGGCCCCTCGCCAGCCCGATGCAGATCTGTGGCTCGTTCCGTGGAATCCATCCTGCGCGACAAGAGTGTGATATTACCCAATGTTTATGGATGGCTGAGTCTAAAATATCCATTCTGAAGTCCACTGAAGGATGAAATTCCTCGTTACTTTCACAGATTCTCTTGTCTTCCTTTCCCCCCGTGGAGGGACACAAAGCATTGGTATTTTTAGCTCAAAGCCCGGCCATTTTTCTAATCATACCTGAGTAAGAAGGAAGGGCATTTCAGCAGGGAGAGCGGTTTGATGAAGACCGTCCCAGCCTGCAAAGGTCCCCAAAAGCAGCCCCTCCCCTAACCAAGGTCTCCCTTTGTCGTGGTTTCAACTACGTCTGGAGGCTGAGAGCTGCAGCCCGGCATGTCTCGGCAACTGTCCGAGATACCCACCCTCTCGAGGACTCAGGACTTACACACAAGGCAGAGGCCCCGGGCTGCCCAGCCCGGCCACCCAGGAAGGAAGTAGGGCCAGCGCTGAGTCGTCCATCCCCAGCACACTCTCTCTGTGGTCAGCATGCCAGTGTTCCTGGGGACTTGGTAGAATATTCCAGCGCTCCGGAATTCTGGACGGAGCTGCCTTGAACTTCACCAATGGCTCCTGAGTCCCGGGTCCGTTGTGATTCCCCGTTGCTCAGTGGGTCGTGCGTGCTTTCCTCTCCTTTTACACCAGATGAGAGCCTTTCCTGCGGGTCCGGCTAGGACTCTCCACCCCCTGCCTCTACCTCCAGCCCAGCCCTGCCTGCCACGCACTGTGGTTCATGCCTTTACACGCCCAGCGTTGCAATGGTCTTCCGACCGTTGGATCCTCCGTGTGCAGTGTGACCTGGCGCCCAAAAGGCATGCTGGATAATGAATGAACAGGCGCATGGCCCACCTCGGGGGCGTTTCCGTGAACAGCCCCAAGCCTGCTGCACTGGGAAGACTGTTGCTAGCCCCCATCAGTGACCCCTTACCCACATGTGGGTCAAGTGTAGCATGCTCAGAATGTCACTTGCGTCGCTCGCTTTGTGACGATGTCATTGGTAATGATGTTGATGCACATGACTCTGTGTGGCGGGGTTTGGAGCTGTCTGCATCAGGGGAGAGAAGCAGGCAGTCCTTGCCCCCTTGGAGCTTACAGTCCGAGCGGAGGGCAGCCAAGGAGACAGTGTGCAGGGGTGGGGCCGAGTTCCAGCACAGGCAGGAGGCAGGACGCCAGGGCAGCGCAGGCCGGCGGATCTCACCCACCTGGGAGACTCTAGGGGGGCTCCTCGAGGGAGTGCATTTTACAGCGAGACCTGAAGTGCAAGTAGGAGCTGACCAGGCCGAAGGCAGGCTAGAGTGGTCCAGGCTTGGGGACACATGTAGGAAGGACTGGTGACAGGGCGTGGCTCTGGTGGCGATCTCGGTTGCAGGGTCAGCTCCTTTGATCCAGGTGGCTGTGGAAGACCTGGCCGCACTGACCTTACCTCTGGGTGCCTTTCCCTCCCCTGGTCTGGCCATGATGGGTCAGAGGAAGCCCCGTGCTCTGGGGACGGGGTGCCAGCCCCAGGCAGCACCCTGCACGCCTGCTCAGGGAGTTTCAGTGTGTGTCCCGAGGGGATGTCCTCCTGCTCCGAGAGTCACCCCATTTTCTCATGTCCCGTCTCCCCCTCTGAACGTTGTCCAGGCGGCGACCCAGCCTGCTGTGAACTCCTCACTGCCCCCCGCCCCGGCCCCACAGCAGCCCGAGGCATCCTGCAGTTGCAGGTTGCTAAGCGGCAGGCCCATGGGGCTCATCCTTCGCCGTTGATGCAGATTTCAACCCGTCACTTAACCCCTCTGAGGCTTCCGGCCTTCTCCCTTAGAAAGGGAATCAGGCGCCCACTCCCTTGGCTTGTTTTGAGGATGAAACACAAATGTCTCTGCAATAGTACAACCTAGTAGGTGCTTTATGTGGCCATTGCTTACCCTTCCTGTCCATTACAGAACACCCCAGAACTCAGGTCCTGCTCGTTCAAATGGAGCTGATTAAAGTGCAGACACAGAATGTCGGACTGAGCCCTGACTCGGCCGCATCGTGTCCTCTGGCCATGTTATAATGCCCATTGCATAGACGGGGCAGCTGAGGCTCAGAGAGGCCAAGTTCCTTTCCCAAAGTCCCAACCCAGCCAGCTGGGAATCAGACCCTGGCCGTCTGATCTCCTGCTGCTCCCTGCAGCCCTGCCTGGCCCTCCCCGGAGGTCCATGGGCAGGCGCTGGCCAGGGGCTGGCGGAGGCCCCTGTTCCTGCTCCTCCTGGTCCTTCTCTGGCGGGATGCAGGCCGTAGCTGAGAAGGAGAAAACACAGTTGTGAATAAGCACTGTCGCAAACCAGGAGGGCTGTTCCTGACCCCGCATCCTGACAAAGTCATTCTCTCCCCAGGTTCCTGTTTAATTTGGAAGGACACCTGCAGGCTCCTTGGATGCAAGCTGCTCGTGGATTCTGCGAACAGGTAAGGGCAGTGGTTGACTGCATCACGCATTCCCAGGCCTGCAGGGGGGGCGCCGCGCCGTGCCCGGGCCCCAGGGTTCCCTTCGGGGACAGCATCCGGCGCCCCCCCAGGGAGATCCGGAGGAGGTCTGCATCAAAGCCCGGAGGCCCTGCCTGCCTGTTCGGGAGGAGCGAGGACGCGGCCAGGAGGCAGACTTCCATTCAACGCGTCTGAACAGAGGTGTGTTCCTACTCTTCTTGTCTCATTATCCCAAACCTACTGGAAGGCTTTCTAGACGAGGGCGCGGAGGCTCCAGGGGGCTAATGACTTTGTTCTAAGTCACACAGAGAGTGAGTGCCGGAGTGTGGAGTCACACTGAGGTCTGTTGGGACTCGGAGCCGTGCTTGTCTGCCTGTTTCCAGTGGGGCGACGCCTGATGGGGGTGCTGTGTATTCCGCTGTGATTGAAGTGGGAGCCGCAGGCCCACACTGACAGTGGTCTGGGGGTCTGTGGCTCCCTTTACCCCTGTGTGTCACTGAAGCCTGAGCACCCCCCTGGAATGTGGGTGCTGTCTTTGTGCCCCTTGTATATAGGAGGAGGCTGAGGCCAGCGTGGAGTAGGAAAGCTGGGCCAGTGGGAACTTTGTGGTGGCACTCAGGGGAGCGACAAGCATTGGGAGGTCTCATCCATGGTGTCCAGCAGGTGGCATGTTGCCGACCAGTGCACCAGGTGACCGCTGTGACGTGGTCTGGGGAACTGAGGGAGTTGAACAGGGACTGACGAACTAGGCCGGTGTGCAGGAGCTGGGTGCATTTCCTCCAGAGGGGACGCGGGAGCTCTATCTCTGGGTGGGCAGCTGTCCTCGGGCTTGGTCTGGGGCGCAGGGTGGGGCTGCCTTTGGAACGAGGCAGGAGCTGAGTTCTCAGGAGGAGGTCCAGGTCAGGGTACCCCTGTAGGGAGCGAAGTTCCTGGCTGCGGGTGGACAGGTAGGGAAGTCAGCCCTCTGAGAGGCCAGCTGGGTCCACCAGCCCCGGCTGTGGGGAGGGGAGGAGGGACGGCAGCAGACAGTGTCACCCACCCCGCATCTTTCTGCTGAGAGCTTGGTTTCTCTGCCCCTACATAGCAGGCGGCTGCTGGTTTCTTTATAGACGCCCAGCCCATGGACTGGACTGGGGCATGACTAGTGCTTCAGGGAAAGTGTCCCCTCAGGTATGGGGACGCAGAGGGGGTGAGGAGGGTGGGCCAGCCCGTCCCACTGCCTGGCCTAGTACTGCTCAGGTTTCCTGCCGCGAAGAACACAGGCTCTGCCTGGCTTTGCAGAGGGTTCTGGGTTTCCCAGAGCATCGCGCAATGACCCAGCGTCTCCGTCCTCAGGAGCAGAAATGCACAAGAACTTTGAGGCTGGGGGTTAAGTGGGCAGGAAAGAGGCAAGGAAGGAGAATCCAAGAGAGGGGCCGACATCATGGGACCTGACACCTGCTGCCCTCGCGGAGGGGAGCTGGCTCCACTCAGGCTTCCGGGCAGGCGCCATTTCTGACGCACGGAGACGTCATCTCTCTGTCCTTGTAGGCGGCAGATAATTGCTCTGCGCCCACTCTGCGTGGGGCCCGGCCACGGTGAGGAGAGGCATCAGCAGTAGCTGGGGTCTGGATGGAGGGCTCTGGGGAAGTGGGAGCACGGAGCCGGGCCTGCCTTTCCTTTGTGAGAGGCCTCCCCTCCCCTCGAGGGCACACCCTCCACCTGGTCTGGCTCCCTGATCAGGACCCAGCACTTTCCCTCCTCTGACCACGCTTCTGCAATCTCCATTTCAGTCCCTCTCTCTCTCTCAGAGTCACTCCCACCACAATCCACAAAAGTGCTCAAAGCCGGCCCACGTCCAACAGCAACAGACACCACCACTGCGACCCCCAAGCCTTGGGTCCCCCACTGCCCTGGGAGGCCTCTCTCCGAGGCCCCTCACGTCCTGATCAGTCCTCTTAAGAGAACCGTCTGCGTGTATTTGTCCTGTCTTGCTCCATTCTAGTCGTGTGTCCTTCTTACTTTCACCACCCCAACTCTACAGAAATGCTTTTCTGAAAATACCAGGGGACATGCTGAGTATCACGACCTAAGGATACCACTTTTCTTCCCCCTTGACCACACCAGTGGCTGTGGACCATTACTCTCTGCCCTGAACCCCTCTCTGCTTTGAATTTGGTGACATCCTTCTCTCAGGGCCCTTCCACTTCTCTCTCCACCCCTGGGGTGTGGATGGTCTCCAGGGTTCCTTCCTCATTCCTCTTCTCTCACTATCTGTCTTCTGCTTGAGCAATCTCCGGGCACCTCGTGGCTTCACCCACCATCTACCTACACGCCCCTGACCCCAACATCTCTTCTTCCTGGGCTCCACGTGGGCCTTCACATCTGTGTGTGGCTGTGGGGGAGCAGCGCGGTGCTTTCGGTGAGCCAGGATTAAGGACCAATAGGATGGTTGCTTCAGAAAGGTAGGTTGATACAGGAATTAACTGAATTGTTGCGGATGTAGGCAAAACAATAGTCTTTTGATTCAGTTTCGATAAGAAGCAGAATTGAATTAGAAACTCATGGCCATACAGTTTTATTTTGCCCAATTCCTAGTCTATTGTAGAGGAGCTTAATAAATGTCGGCTGAGTCTATTGTTGATTCCTTGTGCATCTGCCCTTCATTTTGAAAAGGGTGGGTGAACAAAATATTATTTATTGAATGGCTAGGAGAGTCAATGGAGGAGCTAATTAGCAGGAAGGAACTGAGCTCTCTCTGCTTCCAGCTGCTCATCTGCGGGCGTTGTGTCCTTGATGCTGTCGTGCCTGATGCCCTGGTTCTGCTTCCTTCTCGCCCGGACGGGCACCCAGTGCTTCATGGACGTGAAGCTAACACTTGGGATGAGGAAGGTTGGTGTATTTGAACCTTAAAGGTCATTGACCAAAAAAAGAAAAAGCCAGTTGAATAGAGAATCTCATTTGTCTCCAACGAGGTCAAGAAGATACCTTTCAGTTTGTAAGCCCCGTGGGTGACCTCTAAAGATTCCAAGGTCAATGACAGCAGTGGAACCAGGTCAGAAAGGCACATCATTTTTGAAATGCACCCTTTAAAAAAAATGGAGATATCATCGGCATTACAACATTACATTAGTTATAGGCATATGACATCATGCTTTGACATTTGTATGTATTAAGTGGTCTCTACGATAGGTCTAGTTAAAATCCATCACCACACTGTCATAAAAAGTTTTTCTTGTGATAAGCACTTTTAAGATCTGGTCTCTAAGCAGCTCTCAAGTATATACACCGTGGCACTAAGCGTAGCCACCGCGCCGCACATTGTAACTCAGGGCTCGTTTTCTCTCTGCGGGTCTGTATCTCTGGACCCGCTTTGCCCCTTGCCCGCTCTCACTCCCCTCCTCTGACCCGTGTATCTATGGTTTGCTTGTTTTCATGAACACGGGGTGCCCGTATTTTTTAAAGTTGGTGTCTTTGTTTCCCTTGAATAAATACCCAGAAGTAAATTACCGGATCATATGCTAGTTCTATTTTTAGTTTTTGGGGAAACTTCACGCTGTTTTTCATAGTGGCTGTACACATTTGCAATCCCACCAACAGCGCGCGAGGGCTCCCTTTTCTCTTCCTCCTTGGCAACGCTTATTTCTTGTCTCCTTGTAGTGGCTGTCGTGACGTGTGTGGGGTGACATCTCGTTGTGGCTCTGATTGGCGTTTCCCTGATTATTAGTGGTTTGAGGACCATTCCACGTATCCACGGGCCATCTGTATGTGGTCCTTGGAAAATGTCTATTCATACCCTCTATTTTTAATCAGATTTTTATTTTCTTAACATTTTGGACATTAAACCCTTATCAGATGTGTGATTTGCAAATGTTGTATTTGGTAGGTTGCCTTTTCGTTGTCGCTGGTTTCATTTGCTGTGCAGAAGCTTTTCAGTGTGATGTAGCTTCACTTGTTTGTTTTTGCTTTAGTTGCCTTTGATTTTGGTGCCAAATCCAAAAAATCCCCCAAAGCCGATGTCAGCAAGCATGCTGTCTATTTTCTTCTAGGAGTTTTATGGTTTCAGGTCTTAAGTTCAAGTATTTCATCCATTTTGAGTTAGTTTTTTGTGGTGAATGTTTTATTTAATTCTTTTGCATGTGGCTGTCCAGTTCTCCCAGCACCATTGATCAGCGAGACAGTCCTGCTCCCCATCGTATGTTCCTGGCTGCTTTGTCGTGAATTAATGACCATATATGCACGTGCTTATTTCTGGGCTCTCTATGCTGTTCCTTTCATCTGTGTGTGTTTTTACGCCAGTGCCATACTGATGTGAGTGCTATAGCTTTGTAATATAGTTAGTTGCAAATCATGGTACGTGATGCTTCCAGCTTTTTACATCTTCCTTCCTTCCTTCCTTTGGTTTTTTGGGTCTTTTGTGGTCCCACACAGGTTTTAGAATTGTTTATTCTATTTGTGTGAAAATGCCACTAGACTTTTGACAGGGATTACACTGGATCTGTAGACTACTTTGGGTAGTATGGGCATTTTAACAATATTAAGTCGTTTAGTTCACGAGCATGGAATATCTTCTCATTTATAGTAGTTGTGTCTTTAGTTTTTTTTCATCAGTATCTCATAGGTTTCTGTGTACAGGTCACTCACCTCCTGAATTAAATTTATTCATATATATTTTATTATTTTTATGCAATGGCAAATGAGACTGTTTTCTCAGTTTCTCTTTCTGACAGTTTATTAGTAAATAGAAATGCAACAAAATTTTGTGTGTTCATTTTGTGTTCTGCACCTTCACTGAATTTGTTTATTAGTTTAACCAGTATTTTTAGTGGTTTATTTTTTAGAGTTTTCTATGCATAATATCATGTCATCTACAAGGTGGGACAGTTTTACTCCTTCCTTCCTTTCCAGTTTGGGTGTCTTTTAGTCCCTGTCCTTACCTAACGGCTCTGGCTGGAACTTTCGGTACCGACCCTAATGACAGTGATAGGAGGGCATCCTTGTGCTGGTCCTGGTCCTGGAGTGAGAGCCTACAGCTTTCTTCACTGGGTACAGTGAACCCTGGTTTTAAAGCTTCTTTTATGTTTCACTGTGGTAAATGACACATAACACACAATTTGCTCTCTTAACCATTTTGAGTATGAAGTTCAGTGGGATTAAGTCTGCTCACGTCTTGCGGATCCGTCACCACCACCTGTCCCCAGCACTGTCTTCACCTTGCAAACCTGAAGCTCTGTCCCCGTTAAACAGCAGCCTCCCATTTTCCCCTCGCCCCCAGCTCCTGGTGACCACCACTCTGCTTCCTTTCTGTGTCTGTAAATCTGACTGCTGCGAACCTCCTGTACGTGGGAACATACGGTACTTGTCTTCGTATAAAAGGCTCATTTCACTCGGCACAGTGCCCTCGAGGTTCATCCACGTCGTAGCCTGCGTCAGAGTTTTCTGCCTTTCTGTGGCTGGATAACATTCCATGCCATGTGGCTCCCGGGCACCCAGGGTTTAACCGATGAGCTCCAGGTTGGAGCTTGGTTTGAGGCCTTGGTGTTCTGAATGTGAGTCTCATTGCTTAAAGGAGTTTTATGATAGATAAACATGCAGGTTTAAAAGTAGATTTAAAAAAACCACGCCCCTCTCTATGGCCTTTACATTCACTGAGTTTATTTTCAATTCCCTCTCCCTCTGGGTGCTCAGGGAGATCTCTCTTTCAATTGTGCTAAGGGCACAAAGCAGCAGATGGGTGCCAGGACTGAGGTCTTGGGTGGGAAGCAGGACGGCGCAGCCCAGAGTCTGCGGCCGTGATATCAGTGGGGGCAGATCAAGTTACCTGACAGGGAAATGGGGAGAGGGCGTCAAAGCACCGGGCTGCTGGGTTCCGACCTCACCCACCCGCAGGGGCTTGTGAAGAGTGCCAGAGATCGGGCTGGGTTTCCACATTTCCCCGCTTGTGGCAGGCAGGCGGGAAAGAAAACTCCACCCACACCTTGCTTGGGGAAGCCTTCTCCTAGGGCTGGGACCGAACCATGCCTCTGACACGTTGCTGTTTGAAGAAAATGTGTTGCCTCCCAATTTGTCTCCCCCGGCGTCTTTTTCTCATAGTGCTGCTGGTCTACGGAGGAACAATTGTAGAAATGCTGGGTGCATTCGGAAGCTAGGGAATGGGAAAACAGAGATTCTGTAAGCCTGTTTGGAAATCAACATTCTGCCCAAATTTAAACTTATGCCGGAAGAGCCGAAGCTGCTGCCCCCCAGCTCCCGGCACCATCGATCAACCTGGGTCTTCAGTCAGCCTCTCTCTCTATGCCTCTCTGCCTTTCTCCTTCTCCCTCTCCCCCCGCAATGTCACATACGTGTCACATGGGGGGAATGACTCCTGCCTCTTTCACCCTCGGCCATTGAAAACATGGCCTGTGCCTGCTGGCTCTCTGGAGAGCTTTCAGGTCTGAGTCCGCAGCCCCAGTGGGCAGCTGGATGACCATTTCTCACCCTGACCTCCACGAGCGGTCACTAACAAAGCGTAAGGTGCACGCGGCCAGGAAGCCAGCTCAGAGGCGGGCAGAACCCTGAGGATCGCAGCAGGAATATGAATGGGTATTATCTTTTCTCTAAAAGAAGGACTGTAAAGGTTATCAATTTCCCTTTCAAACAGAAAGCAGAAATGCCATTGACTCCAGTTGTGGAAAGAAAGTTGACTAACAGTTTAAAGTCGGTCAGGAGGTTTGAGAGAGGAAGCTACTCTGAGCATACCAAAAGGCCACGGTCTGAACTCAGCCAGAAACACGAGGTTCTCGGTTCAAATCCCACCCCCTTCCTGGGACTAGTGACCTTGAGCAAAGTGTTTGGCCTCGCTCTGGACTGCGGTGGAGAGAGGCTTCATTTGGTCTCAGGGGAACCTGGGTTTACTGAGGTGCTGCCCTCTCTAGCTGCGGGGCCTGGTGGCCTGAACTCAAGGTGGACATTATGAAGCCCCCTCCTTTGGAGAGGCTTTGTGAGGAAAGCTCTTAGCTTACCGCAGGTGGGTGAATGCATGCGTTCCCAGATGGAGCTGTGGAGGAGGAGGATGACAATGACAAATAAATGGCACTTGTTGAACATCAGAGTATCCCTCTAATGCGTTTGTTGTGTGGGGCTTTGGCCATTTTCCTTTCGAAAGGAAACTCCTAACACAACCCAGCTCCATCCACGCATGGCTCCCGGCCGTGGCCCAGCTCGCTTGGTCGGAGGCCTGCGCCGTTCCAACGCTGAACAAAGCCCCGTCTGCTCCGATTCCCCTGAGAGCGTATCCATTTACCCAACACGTGTTGTTCTGTTTTCTCCGAGCGTGTGCCCTTCGCCCACGTTTTGAGGCAGAAGAGCTTTACACCTGACGAGAGCTCCTTTCCAGTTCACGTGCCACTCAGAATGTTCAGGAGTGTGCTTGAATTTTCACCTTTCGGTGCATCTCTGTGATGGCACGCTGCCCTTAAAAAATGAGATGTCAGCTTCCAGCTGAAAGGACTGGACACTGATTTTCAAGCCGAAAACCGCCACTCGTCCTTCTAGGCACCTCATTTGGGTTGAGAATGTTATAAAACACCGTGGGATGGAAAGGTGGGTCACCACTGCCCGTGGAATGTCCATTGTGCAGGGACCCGAGTTATGAATGAGGCACACGCCTAGTGGGGTGACACATTCTCATGGCATTTGAGCACTGCTCTCGATCTGAAATTCATTACTGGCGGCTCTATTTTTTTTTAAAGAGGCTTCAATATCACCTAAGTAAATTAATGTTGCCAAGAAAGGCATGTTAAGAATTGATGCATTAGAAATCATTGCCGTCTAGGTGCTCACACAGCTTGATGGATTCATCCTGCTCCTTCAAACCCATTGCTAGCGAAAGTAATCCCTCCACGTCTTTTCATCGTCATTCTTCACCATGGAGTCTTCTCTCATCCGAATGGAGGCTCTCACTGCTCCCACACCCTCGGGCTCCTCACCTCAACCGCCAAGCCCTCCTCTTCTCTGAAGACCCCGTTCAGTAGTCGCCTCCCGTCTAAACTGTGCCCAGATGCCCTGACATGGGGTGCTTGCCCCTCCCTCCCCAGACGCCCTCTGGTACTTTCTTTATGACTCTACGGAGGAGCTCCGCGCTCCAGATGCACTGAGCTCTTGTCTTGGACTGTGAGCTCAGTGGTAGCAGCTGGGGGTTGGGGGAGCATTTGATTTCTTTTTGATCATTAGCACCTAAGAGCACCCAGGCTATATCTGATACTCATTAGAACTCTGATTTAAAAAATGAGTGAGAGTTAAGAAACGCCAAAGCTGGTGTAGAATGGGAGGAGCCAGGGGGTGACTAAAATAAAAGATGGGGTGTGAAGGGGGTCCCAGTAGATCAAGGAAGAGGGACGGTAGATGGAGGCCTTGGAAGGGGAAGCTGCTTGCCTGGGGGACGCAGGATCCAGGGCTGGACCTCTCGCTCGGTGGTGAAGCGTGTCTTCTCGCTCCTTCAGGGCAGTTTTCCTGGGGAAGCGTGACCTCTGACGTGTCGTCCTGTAGAAATGAGGGGCCTGAAGTGATAGCTGCCAAGGGACACACCAAAAATAAGGAGAGAGTAAACCAGGCTTGAGGTTACCTCACTCTATGCCTCCAGCTCCCTCCGTAGCTAAGTTCTACGGTGTGTGTGTGCTTGGCTGGGGCTGGAAAGAGGGGTCGGCCTCAGAACCTGTGATAATGACCGTGATGGGGCCGACTGGTTGCCTTCCCAACCCCCAGCCCTCCTCCCTGTGGCTCTCAAGTCCTGCTCTGCACCTACGGGCTCGGGTCTCGGAGGGACTGTGCACCGTGACTCAAGTCATGCCGGAGGCTCTGCCCCCTGCTAAGGGTAGGCGTGGCTGTGGGTCACAGGCCTGGCCAGTGGCACAGGAGGCCCGGTCTTCCCGCAGAATTTCCTCACTGCAAAAGGAGACCTATGTAGAATTGCCGAATGCAGGGAATAAAAGCACAGGACACCCAGTCAGATCTGAATTTCGGGAAAGGACATATTGTCAGTCTAAGGATGTCCCAGCCAGTACTTGAGTGCCCCATGCAGCATTTGTGGGGTGTCTTCCTCTGGGAACACCCAAGCTCTTGGGCATGTTGCTGGTGCCATGTGTGGTCTGGGAGCAGAGGGACAGCCTATTTAATGTCCCTGGGGCTCAGACGCTTGGGATAATAACAGATTTATGTTCATTAGACATACCCGCTTCAGCCTTATTCTGCCCTGAAAGGCTGTTAGGTCATCAAGAGCCATCAGGGTTTTTTGTTTGTTTGTTTTTTTGCCCGGTTGTTTTCCCCTCACTGCACCTAAGAGCATTCTCTCACCCAGCCTCCAGTGAAGTCGGCCGTGGTGACAGGAATCAGGTTTTCTGTGTTGCTGGGAGGTGGGGCTATGAGGAACTCTGAAGCTGTGTGCCAATGTGTAGAACACCCAGGACAGTGAGCTGCAGCGTGGTGAGCGGTCAGTCCCTCACTCACTGGCTGGAAGATTCGGGGCAGCTCAGGGTGCCCAGCTGTGCAATCATTACTGAGCTCACGCGATCGTTATGAGAATTTTAAGAGGGTGAAACATGCAAAAGGGCACAACTACTTAGAAGATAGTTTGACATTTTCTTTAAAAAAAAAAACAACACAATCTTAGCAATTGTACTCCTTGGTATTTATCCAAAGGAGTTGAAAACTTACATCCACACAAAACCCTGCACTCAGATGTTTATGGGAGCTTTCTTTGTAATTGCCAAAACTTAGAAGCAACCAAGATGTCCTTCAGTAGATAAATGAATAAATAAACTAGTACCTCCAGACAATGGAACATTATTCAGTGCTAAAAAGAAATGAGCTATGAAGCCATGAAAAGGCATGGAGAAAACTTAAATGCATGTTATTAAATGAAAGGAGCCAGTCTGAATAGGCTACATCCTGTGTGAGTCCAATTATATGACATTCTGGAAGAGACAAAACTGTGGGACAGTAAAGATTGGTGGCTGCTGGAGGTGGGGAAGGGGGAGTATGACTATGTGGAGCCCAGAGGATTTTTAGGGCAGTGAAAATATTTTGTGTGCTTCTCGAAAGATGGATACATGCCATTTTAAATTTTTTCAGACCCATAGAATGTGCAACATCAGAGCTGAATCCTAACGTAAACTGTGGACTTTGGGTGATTCTGGTGTTTCAGCGTAGGGTCATCAGTTTTAACAAATGTTCAACTCTGGCGGGGAGTGTTGATAATGGGGGAAGCAAGGTGTGTGTGGGGCCGGGGAATATCTCTGTCCCTGCTTCTTCATTTTGTCTAAAATTTCAACGAATCTAAACCTGTTTGCAAAACTAAAGTCTGCTGTAAAAACAGAGGTGAAACATTTAGTGATGGGAACAGTGACAGGGCAGAGTGACTGTTTTCTGAATGGTGACTTGCTCCCCACACGCTCACTGGGGCGGTGGCCCGGCTCCGCTCTGGCAGACCCTCTTCTTGACCACTCTCGCCATGTCGACTTCTCCGGGCCTCCATCCGGCTCACGGCAATCGTGTTTTGAAGAGAGATGAGCTGACTGGGAGCCAGGAAGCCTGAGTTTCTCCCCAGCTTCCCCCTGCTTACTATATACTACAGATTGGGAAAACAGATGAAATCCAGGGGACACAGCGACTTAAATGGAATGACAATGATGAAGATGATGGTGGTAACCAACACTGGCGTAGTTTTCCTCAGCTCTCAGGGTTCTCGGAGAGGGTTCTGTACTTGATAATGAGACCTGAAGCTGCTTACCTCATTTAGCCCATAAACCCATTTGGAGCATGAGCATTGTGCTGGGTAGAAGGCACGTGGATGTAGACAGGACTCAGAGTGTGACTCAAGGTCCAGGAGGGCGGATGGCTGGTGAACTCGCAATGGCCACACCCTACATTAAGAGCAATTGCGTGTAATACAGTGAGGCATAGCAGCATAGACTCAAATAATGTGGATGAGGCTAGGTGGGAGGAGCTCACTGGGGGGGTCTCACAGGCCTGGCTGCCTACATGTGATCAGAATGTTGGGAGGCAAGCAAATGAGAGGAGGAAATAATTATCTTTAGAGTTTTACTAGGCCCTTCAGAATCTTTTATGGTACTTCAGTGATCTGACCAGGCTGCTGATTTGTTAGTAGTATTTCATTAAGTCAAATATAACTGCTCTGGGTCAGCACTGGGGGTCTATGTAGTTACTGAGTCCTTGGGCCACTTCTAACAGATCAACTCCAAAATTGGTAGATCTCAAGAGCTTTCTAATAAAGTTTATGGAAGAATTGGAGAAATAGAATAAATTTTGAAAACCTACTTTCATTCAACCCAGAGTCAAAAATTAAGTGTTTAATAATTCAGCATACTTTGATTCGATCTAAAAAGCTCATCAATACAAAATAGAGGTGTGTTAACCACATAAACCACACCAATCAGATTTAAACTCAGGAGCTATCACATGAAATTAAAGTAAAAAGAAACAGAGGACACATTTCTGGAGACCTGTCTCTATCTCTTGTCTTCAGCGAGAAGGGCGTGTATCAGCCGAGGTGTCTGAACAGCCTAGACAGACTACGCAGGAAGCTTACCCAAGACTCTCAAAGGCAGTTGGAAGGCTGTGCTGCCCTGAAAACTTCCCTAGGCGAGGAAATCCGGGCACTCGAAGGGACCACGTTCAAAGGAGTAAGGACAAGTGACAAGACCAGCTCCCATTTCCAGCCTTTAACAAATTAGGTCATTGTCTTTCTCCAAGAGACTCTTTCTGCTTAAAATTACACATACTTTCTAGAATAATTTAAGTCTTCTGGAACTTTTCATCAAGAGCAAACCAAATCTTAATGGCTAAAAAAGAAAATCAACCTTTTATTGGTTTCACAATTCCTTGGGTTGGCTGATCTCTCCTGAGCCCACACGTACCTATACCATTAGCCGTCTTGTTGGCTGGTGACTGGTTGAGCTAGGATGCCTCACTGGATTGACTCTCACTTGAAAGAATGTCAGCTGGGGTGCTTTGGTTTTCTTGTAAGGCCTCCCTCATTCCTCAGTTGACTAGGTTGGGCTTGCTAACAGAGTGTTAAGCAGATTTGGGTGAGACTGGGGTGTTGGTATAAAACCAGGAGCTTGGCTTGGAGCATTTTAAGATTGCGGTACCTACTAGACCTCTAAGTAGAAACACAGAGTAGGCAGTTGGGTATAGGAGTCCACAGTTCAGGGGCAGGGTCGGTCTGGGCTAAGGAGAGATACTGTGTGGACGTCATCTGCAATGACTTCCATGGATATCACTTAAAGCCATGAGACTAGGTAACTCAACATGGGAGTGCGAATAGAAAAGAAGCCTAAGGAATGAGTCCTGTGGCTCACTACTGGTTAGATGTTGGGGAGGAGAGAAAAAACAGGTGAACAGACTGAGAAAGAAGCCAGTGACCCAGGAGAGAAACCAAGAGAGAGTGTTGGAAGAAGGAGGGAGTCATGTCACCAACAGGTCAAATAGGAGGACTGGGAGTGCCCATTGCACTTAGCAGTGAGAAGGTCTTTGGTGACCGTGACAGGGAGGAGGTGACGAAAGCCTCATTTCATTAGAGTCGTTTCAGGAGAGAACAGGGTGAAAGGAGTTGAAAGAAAATAGACAGCTTTTCTCTAATGTTTTACTTAAAAAATTTTCAAGTATGCAGAAAGAGTGAAAGATGTGTACACTGGATACCCCCCACCAAGATTCTGTAGTGAACTTTTCACAGATTCGCCCTCTCATGTCTCTCTGTCTATCCAATCCTACATCCATTTGGCAATCCATCTTTTTTATGTTAAAGGAGTAGAGAAATGGGGTGGAAGTGGAGTGACGCGGGGTGAAGGAAGGTCTCTCTCTCTCTGGATCTGCGCGTGTACGTATGAATGATTTTCTGTAAGGCAGCATGCATTTATGTGCTGATGAGGATGATCAGCAAAGGCATAACTGATGATGCTGGAGGAGTTAGTATTCGGAATGATGTCTTTGAATAGAAAAGGGAGTATGGGCTTTGGCACGTCAGCCGAGAAATTGGCCTTGGGTAGGTTTGCCTGAGAGTGGGGAGAGAATACAGACAGTCAGACCCAGGAGGCTGTGCGTGAAGGATGTTGAATGTGCTGTGAAAGGAGAGCACGAAGTCCAGCTCCTCCAGTGCACACTCGGGATGTGCCTCTCTCCAACTCTGCAACGCGGGGCGAGGAGCACAACCAACCTCTCCGGTCTTCTGGGACCTCGGCAGCAACGCGAGCCCGATGAGGACTATCATACATACACTACAGGGGTCTGTGGAAATTGTGCACCGGGGATGTAGGTTTTGCTGGTATTTTTATTATCCATACTTAGAAGAAAGGCCTTGCAGGCTGTCGCAGCTCTGTCCCCCACAGTGGGCAGTACCTTCTCTCTGGAGACTTTCTGATCCTGGATGAACAGCTTGGGACTTCACAGACTTTGTCTGTCCCCACTGAGGTCCCTTAATGTTTGGCTGGTGGACCAACATTATACTGGAGGACAAGGAGCTTAGGGGTGTCCCAGGGGGAGTGAGTTCATTCCACCTCGGGTTGGCGCCTGGCCCCCACGGTCGAGGGCGATGGTGTTGGTCAGTGACAGTCTTTCACTCCCTCCGACTGCCTGTTCTTCGTCTCGGTCAGCAGAGCAGAGTTTCTGGCCTGCAGCTCATTGTTGCCTGTGTTTCGCTCCTGTGTATCCTAGCAAGCGTGGCGTTTTTACACCAAAGTTCCTTTGTTCTTTCTGCAGCCTTCCACGCCTCCTCCCTTAAGCTGGGAGTTATTTATGTCTGCAAAGAAGTTAGGTGGGTGACCTGTCACAAGTAACCATGCACAGCAAAAAAAAGTCTTACTAAAAAGTACAGTAGATATATTTAACACTGCTTAATTAGAACTAGCTATCTTGAATTCATTTTCCATTCGTTATGGTGAGGTTTTGAATTAAAACCCAAACATCCCACATTTGTACTCATTGTGGTGGAGAAGCCGCAGGGATTGGAATCGGGGAGTTAGGTTGCAATCTGGATTCGTTTGCCTTGGCCAAGATTCTGGACCATTGAGCCCCAGTTTCATCATCCGTAGTCTCAGGATAATAGCAGTTTTCTCATAAGGGTGCTGGAAGGATTGAGAGAGGTCATGTATGTGAAAACCCCAATATAGTGCCTGAAAAAATACTAAGTTTCATTAGATATTAACATAATGGATTAATGAGCACACTGCTAGCAATAAATTAAACAACCATAGTTGATATGGAGTGCTTTTTGTGCACCAGACTTGGTGTTCAGTCATCATCACGGGCTGAATTAACCTAACAGATGAAAAGGTTGGCAGACTCTGCTTTCTTCTCTGAAAATGAACTCTTCTCAAAAATTTATATATATGATCAACACCCCAACTTAGATCTCCAACCTCTATTTCAGTAAAATCTACCATACGTTTTATTCTATTTAACTTTAAAATTATTCAATGATTCTCTAACAAGTTTGACAGATAAAATCCAAGACACCTAGTTAATTTTTAGTTTTGGATTTGCAAAGAGAAATATTGTAGTATACGTATGTCCCATGTAATATTTGAGAAATACTTATACTTAAAAAAATTATTGTTTATCTGAAGTTAAAGTTTAACTGGCAGTCCTGTATTTTAATTTGCTAGGTCTAGCAACCCTGGGCCCTCAGAAAAATGGTGTCTAATGTATGTGTTCGAAAGGCAACAAAATCTTGGTCAGAGAGTTTGAGGTGTGTGGGTGTGACAGTAGCTTATGATGACCTCCAGAGAGAGAGGGTTTCTGACACTGATGTCTAACAGAGAGTTGGACATCACCTTCTCACCCACCTACCCTTCTCCCCCGTCTGAGTTCACCGCCTTCACAATAACCGTTCCCTTCTTCTTTAGCCCTACTAGGTAATAATATTCTTAGTTATTATTTATCCCATTAGAGGGTCCAAAATGATTTCTGTTCCATTCATTCCCACGTTGCTCTGCCTAACAGAAGGTCTGGCACATACCCTCAATGCGATTTTATTGACTAATGAAGATCTAGCAATGATATAGGCTATAATAAAGAATGGCAGGCTTTATAGACAGGAGGCTGAGCTTCATTGACCACCTACTATGTGCCAGACTCTGCTAGACAGAGGGATACTGGGATGAATAAAACTGATATAGTACCTGACCAATAAATGGGAAAAATAATAACAGAGAATACATTATTACTTGGTTGAGAGCTGAGGATAAAGACAGGGATTTTGGGTTTTTATTACTCAGTGACCTCAATTTGCACATCAGGTGAGCAAATACCTGTGCTAACTCAAAAGATGACCTTGAGAAAGTGTGTGCCCGCATCTATGTCTGCGCCTGTCTCTGTGTCCGTTGCCGTTGACCTTGAACAACACGGAACTGAGCTTCGTGGGTCCATTTTTATGGGGATCTTTGTCAGCACACACCTGTGCTGTTTTTGACTGTGGTTGAGAGCCCTTGGAGGCAGAGGGCGGGCCGTGTGCATGGTCTGTGCCACTTACATGGGGGACTTGAGCATCTTTGGGTTTTGGTGTCCACAGGGGCTCCTGGAACCAATCCCCACAGATATTGGGGGACAATTAAGTTTTTGGGGTGTCAGAAATTACATGCGGATTTTTGACTGTGTGGGGATGGGTGTCCCTAATGTCCCCATTGTTCACAGGTCAATTGTGTATCTGTGTGTGTGTGTGTGTGTGTATGAGAGTGAAGCCAACTGATAAACATGAGGTTCTCTAAATTAATACCGACTCCTTTCCCTTTTATGTTAGGAAAGTAGGGCTGTCTCAGCTTATTTCACTTTCCCCTCATTTGTCAAAAGAGGGGTAATGCCTTGACCAGAACCATTAACACTTTTGTTTTCAAAGTAAACTTTGCAGAATGCACGTCCTTGATAGCCAAGGGACTCAATCAGAGACTCGGGCAAATATTGAGATGACCACCTTGCAGAAGGCCCTTGAGGATAGGGTGCTAATGGTCTGGCACAACCTCTCCACCTCGCCTATGGAGTCCCTGGAGTTCTGGATGATTTAGGGGGAGCATGGTGATGAGATCTTGCAGATGGCTCTTGTCTTTCCTGGGACACATGATGTGCAAGTCTGGTCTCAATGAAAACCCTGTGGTTGAAGGTTAAGACCCAGGGAGTTTGTACCCACTTTAAACTCCTTGCTCCTAGGGAGGGTGATTTTGACACCCTGAAAGATGGCTTGGGAGTTAATAACAACATCTCCTAACACATTGCTTTTGTTATTCGGAGCTCACTGCATTTGCAAGGAGTTCAAAGTCATTCACCAGCAACATGTCTTCACGGTGAGACTAGGCATGAAATGCAAACCCCGGGGTAATATAATGGTTTAGTGGAGAGTGTAAAGTCCCCGAGGTCATAGAACACACAGAGGGAAGACTTATTTGTGCTCTCCCTGGTTCATGTGCATCATGAGTCCCTGGGAGGTACCCGTTCCACTATTAGGTACATGCCGTGTGTGTGCATTGAAGTCACTATGGGCACGTTGTTGTTGTTAGGGTGTGTTAAAGTCATTCATTTTTCTCGGGTTTGTACACAGAGGACTACAGATGCCTTGACCTCAAGGGTGTGACTAAGGAGGAGGAGTCTTTGGAAGAGCACCACAGAAGAACACGGTCAGGCATTCATCCAGAGCTGTGATTTCCTCGCCTTTCCTTTGTTCCTCCAAGGATTTAAATCCTGAATTGCCCGGGCCTTCAGAAACTTCCATAGTGAAAACAAGGTTTATTAAATTGGGCACATTTGTTTTAAATCTACTCAACCCAGATAACAGCTCAGTTCAGCATAATTTTTCCACGTCAAGAGAACACCTTTGAGAGCTTAGTTTGGTAGCTCTTCACAATCCCAGACAGAGTATCGAGAGATCCAAGATATTACAAGCTAGACTGTCGAATGCAGAAGCACCAGCACAGGGGGTTGAGTAGCAGAGTGAACCCAGCAGTAATTCAGACACACAGTAGAAGGCCATTTCATAGGATTTAAGAATTCAATAAGTTCCTAGATCACACGGTGTTCTTAGATATCAAGCAGAATAAACAAATGAAAATTAAGTCCATACAAGACATGCTATGGTGAAATTTTAGTCATTAAAGGAAATTTTGAAAGCTGGAGGTGCGGTGGGTGGGTGGACTGATTAGCTAGGAAGGAATGTGAGTCAGGGCGACACCAGGCTCCTCAGCAGCAGCAGTGAAGGCAGCAGGTAATGAAACAATATTTTCTAATCTCAGGAAGACAGTTAACTTTGAATCTGATTGCTGTAACCGATGAAGTTTAATTCAAGTTTGAGGATGAAAATCAATAAATTTCCTGGTATGCAAAGATTTGGAAAATTTGCCATGCACAGATCCCTTGAAAAGAATTACAAGCAAATAGAAAAATAAATCCAAGGAAGAAGTAGAATAAAATACACCATTATGAGAAAACAAAGCAGAAAACAAACCTCGTTCTTAAATTTAAATGGATTGATTTTTAGAAATTAATTTTCGAACTAAAATATTTCCACTGATTCCAAAGGCAATGTGCTAGGGATGTATGAAGGAGGCAGATGAAATTTAAAGCATGCTGAGATTCTTGTTATGTGGAGAATAGAGATGCTGATTATTCTAAAATTGTTCAGAATAATCCATGTTCAAATATGTTTATCAAAAGCATAAGGTAACAGTCAAACAGAGCTAGAGTGCACGCCCCCAAACCACTATTCATGCATGTCAGGGGAGGCAGAACTGAACAGAAGAGCCCCCATCAGTCCGCAGGAGCCAGAGATGGGCAGAGGATAATTAAGGAAATGACCAGAAAGAGCGGCAAACAGAGAATGAACTACCTCCTTCATGATGTAATTACTAATATACTCAAACACACATAAGGCCAAGGGTATTAGTAATTATAATACTTTCACTCGTTACGTTAGTGATTCTCAGACTGAGGTAAATTTGCCAGAGCAAAAACTAAGTCAAAATAGTAAAAGAAAGCTGATGATAAGGGGCTACAAATGCTCTCGTAGACCAGTGAATGGAGTGAGTTTAGGGGCGGGGCAGGTGACAGAGGACCAGGTACACATTACGGAGGGCTCCTCAGGGAGTAGCTTGGAATTTTTCCTAAAGGGAAATGAGCAGTTTTGGAAAGAATCTAGTGACTTAACGAGATTTACTTTGGAGAAAGATTACTATGGCACTCGGGCTAGCTTGGGGCGCAGGTCAAGCTTGTGGTGGGCAAATCCTTAGGAAACAGTGAAGGAATTTGTGCATGAGTGATAAGCAGGTACAGCATGCTGTAGCAGGGGTGGAAAAGAGGTGGTGGGTAGTAGTGGTTTTAAGAAGATAGACTCAATGGGATGTGACGTTGAAGGGGAGGACAGGAGAGGTGGCGCTCAGGTTTCCGAAGTGAATGACCGGGCGGCATCTTTCACCCGTGTGGGAAGACAGACCGTGGGGAGCGGGGGACGATCCAGGGAGGGGAGAGATGACAAGCTTGGGCTCGGTACTCTGGGCTGGTCAGTGACAACTGGATCTCAGGATACGGGCTTTGACCACATACCTAACTCTCGGAGCCACTGTCTCACTGGTGGAAGGAGACTTCCTGCCTTCACAAACAAGCGCTGGGCTTGCCCATATGAAGTGCTGTTCTTTAGATTCATCCTGAGAAAAGCTGAAACGTGGACATGACTCCTGACTCTCTCCTCTCACATTTAGTAGAGAAAACACTGAACGAACACAGTCACGTCTCCTGAAATCCAGTTAGGAATGTTGACAGTGAGGCTCAGCAAAGATCAGTGCCTTCTCCGCTCTCTCTGAGTTCTTGTGCTGTACAGTCATGGGAATGGTGTAGGTGAGAAGGGGGTGTTCTTGCTGCCTTCTGGCATTAAGGGAGCCCTAACAGGAAGCATCTCTCTGAAGAAAAGCAGCCCCTCGAGTGAACTGATTGCTAATTATTCTCATATCCAGTCACGAGTTGAATGTAATAATCAACTTCATAGATTACAAGCCAGATACCTTTCGGGAGCTTTACCCTGTGAGGAACCCCACTGCCCAGTCCCCTCCCACACACAAAATGGAGAGTCCCACAGTGGAAGTCGGGGTGCCTCGCAGGGTGGTCTGGGGTTGAGAAGGTGCCCATTTACATTCCTTGGGCTGCTGAGGAGTTTGCTAGAGCCCTCCTCTTTCTCAGGGATGGAAAACATCTACAGTTGCTTGGCTTTCCAGATTCCAAAGCTAGTTCCTTCCCAGATCAAACTTCCTAGAATGGAATGGGTAATTTCACCGTGATCTGTCCCAAAACCTGGAAGGGGGAGTTTTGTGTGACACCCAGTGGCCCTGCTTTCAGTGTTCAGCATTCACTGGACTCTGCTGGAACGTTAACTTGTTCACGGGAAAGGCTCCCCCGAGGAGGTGAATTTTGGGCCCCAGCTTGAAGGAGGAGCGCATTTTCCAAGAGTAGAATGGCTCCGGGCTCCGCTGCTTTCCGGAGGAAGCGAGCTCACCCTGCTCCATGCTTCCAGTGCACCCCACAAACACTCCTGTTACAGCTCTGGGATCCGCCTTGGATTTATTTGTACAGCTGTCCGTATCCCTGATACCTACCAAAGTGCCTGGTATAGAATAGGTCTTTGGTAGATTTTTATCGCATAAGGGAATGCAAAGAATGCATCTGAAAATATAGAAAAGTCAGCTTTCATCCAAAATACCTATTAGTCTTGTAATATAGTATTCTTTATTATGAAGTGTATACTTTAAAAATTAAGATATGGTCCTGAAAGAACTCAGAATTTGGAAGCTCCTGGGTAGAGTTGAGCCATCTATTTAAATAACCAGGTAATGAGTACGAATAAAAGAATGAATGCGGTTCCCAATGGTAATAAGTAACTTCCATCGACGAAGTAGGAAGGGTCAAAGGTGTGGTCAGTAGAGCAGTGGCCTGCATTCTGTCTCTATTTCCGTTGAGAAAAAATATTTTCCCAATGAATTCCATTGTCTGGAGGGCCAGAGAGATGGGTCATCTGTGCATGAGGAGTGTGGATTCCCTGGGAATATTTGAACCCCAGAGGAAGAGAGTTGGGCCCCTTAGTCTCTTTCAATGTGAATGGCTTTACATCAGAAGGTAGGGCACTTGAGAGAGCTGCTGATGTTGGGTCCTACTTTGGGTCCAGATAGGAAGGGAATCACAGCTTCTCATTAATACATGGAGAGCCCAGGGGTACTCTGTTCTGTGTAAGCCCCTCATCCTCAATCAGCCCTTTACCTTCCGCTGTAGCAAGAGGTGATGCTTGCTGGTCCTACCCATGCTGGTGACGTGGGACCAGACAGAACAGCTGATGAGGAGGATGGGGATAACTTGTACTGAGCTTTCACTCTGTTGTAGTTACTACTCCATAAGCACTTTCTATGCATAGGGCAGGACCCACATTTTATGAACAGAGCATCACAAGGAGGAAGGTGTGGTTTGTATTCCTTTGACAGATGAGGAAACTGAGACTCACAGAGGCTCTCTAGTGTGCTTCAATAGAAGGAAGACGTGCCCCTGAGCTATGGTGTGTAAGTCTCATTTCAGAGTTTTCTTTGAGCAGTAATACTTGCCATTCATGGAATGGAGCTTTCCCCAGTAGCTCATCACACCGAGGGGTCTGAGAGGAGAACTGCGGTCACGTTGAGCAGCTGAGAGGGGAAGGGGTTGGGCAATCAGCTGAGTGCAGCAGCTGAGAGCAAGGACTCTCCGGGTCGAGTGGGCAGGTGCTCCGGAGGAACACCGAGACCGGGGACCGACAGCATAGCTCCGTTCTCCGAACTCTTCAGCAGTGCGTTTCTGGTAAGTTGTCGAGGCCACTGAAAGGTTGTGGAATGGAATGGGTGATTGCATTGTGAGGACAAGTCATGTCCACGCTGGATGGAGGATGCTCCTTTCAGGTTTCAGCGAGGCCATCGTGGACTAGAGTAGGGGCCTTGGAGGCAGCAAGGGGGAGCATGTTGTGTGATGGGCTGAATGATATCTTTAATCAGGAGCACTAAACCTTGTATCCCAACTTGACCTTGTACTAGCTATTTGACCTTGGATAAGTAATTATCCTTGTTGTGCCTCTCTTTGCTCATTTTTACAGTGAGAACCATAATACTGACATGGCATGGTTTTAGGGAGAATTGTGCGGGCTAACCTAGACAAAATGTCCAGAGTGTTTTCCTCCCTCTCCAAGCTCCTCTCCTGGACACAATCTCCTTGGCTGACAGTATAAATAAGGGAGTGTAGTGCTTACTCCAGTGGAGCCAAGAGACCTATTTCCAGAGACACATGATTGACACCCTCAGCTCCTCCCAGGCCTATCTGCGAGGGAAAGGGCAGGATTCTGGGACTTGTGCAATTTTAGCTTAGTGCATGACCAGCAGAAATCCTTTTTAAAGGGCTACTGTGGATGTATTATCCTGCAGGCTGGCATGACCTGGTATACCCAGGTTCTGTTTGCACTGGAAAATAAAATACAAACATGTTAAACACAAACTTGTTAAACATTTAACCCCCCTTGCCTGGGAAAGGATGCTGCACATTGGGACCAGCCCCTGGGTCCAAGGAGGGCATTTCTGTTGGACCGTTCCTGGGTCCGAGCCTGGCCTTGCCATGTGCCTCCCAGCTGCTGCCACTGGGAGAAGCAATTTGTCAACTTTACACCTTTCTGCTTTATGGTCTGGTGACTTAATAGGATTCGACCGTCCCTGGATTCCATTTCAGTTGGGTCAGGCACTGCACTTCAAATTAAAAACTTGAACTGTGAGACAGGTGATGAGCTGGCGAGGGGTGTGGGCACGTGGCCATAGGTGGGCTCCTGCTTCTGACGCCCTGGGAGCCAGCAGGATCCATTCCCGTGCTCCTGCTACCACCCGGCCTGAGCTTCGAAGGCCCTGTGTCGACACGGCCATCCACTTACCTGCAGCACTGCGCCGGGCCCCACAGTGTGATGGGCCTGCCCACTGAGAGGAGGCCTCAGTTTTCCTCCAGCAGTGGGATGGAATTCCGGGGTGGGTGGGGACACTGTCACGGCAGAGGGTTCTTGAGATGGCACGGCTCACTTGGCCAATATGTATTTAGTGTCACTGCGTGTCAATCACTGTGGAAGCCAGGGAAGAAAATGAAAGAATTTCAACCACGCTGTCAAGGAATTTGCAGTTTGAATGGGAGACAGTCCATGGCATCATGACTGCAGTGCAGGGCAGAGGGTGATTAGAAAGGGGCAGGGCGGGGTGGGGGAGCTCTGAAACAAGGTGCGGGGAGAGAGAGAGCACTCCAGGGCTCTGGAGGGCTCCTCCAGAGAGAGCGCTCTTGGAGGAGAGGTGAGAGTCTGCCAGGCCTTATCACGGGGGCACACTTGAACTGAGCTTTAGAAGGAGAGAAGGATGAGGGCTCTCGGGCATCGGATTGGGGAGAAGTCGGTCTGAGGGGAGGGTGAAGGGGCAGGGGTCTGGCCTCACGCCGCGGGCAGGGAATGGAGTGCCCCATCACGTCTCAGGCTGGAGCGCTGTAGGGACACCTGGCCTGAGGATGGCTAGCAGAGGCTGAGGCTTCTGGGAGATTTCTGTGGGCCCCTGTTTAAAGTACTTTGTATGTATGATGCATCTTTTGTATCTGGGCACTAATTTGAAGGGAAATAAATTCTACTTATTAAATCTTCACTTCTTTATCAGTTACTATTTCTGTTTTATGGCTGATGAAAGTGAGGCCAAAAGAACAAAATGTATAGCCTGTCGGAACACACGCTGCTGAGAAGTCGAGTAGGCGTTGAGCCTGGAGGTTTGGGCCCCGGTGCTGTGCTGGCACCCTCTCGGTTTTGCTGATGTCAATAAAAGTTCCATTTGTAGGGTCACTTGCAGCTTGCCCGTCAGGATGGGATTCATAGGGAAGAGCTGGCGAGGAGGTGGGGATGGAAGGGCGGTGTCTCCCAGCACTGACTCTGTGCCCGTGGTCCACCGGGAGCAGTCTCTGGGCAGAGTCTGCTTGTGTGGGGGGCTGGAGGGAGAGAGAGAGGGGGACTCCTCACCCCATGTCATCTCTGCTCCCCGCCGAGTCCTCAGCATGAGCCTCTGGGGTCTCTACGGTCTCTGAGTCCTTTCTGTGCACCACCTCCCTCCTTCCCCTGCTGCTGTCATGTGGTGATACCACTTCGGCTTTTCTCTGAATGAAGGTGTCACTGAGGCCCAGCTCAGGAGGGACCGTGTTGGAGTGTGAGTAAGGGCAGGAAGGGGACCGCTGGGGGCGAGCGCTCATCGTGGGCCCGAAGGCCTACCCTCTGCCTGTTGTGTGCAGAGAGGCACCTGAAGAGTTGGCTCCGAAGGGGCAGAAGGTCATTTTATCATGAGTTTAGAATGACGGGCGCCGGCCAGGGCGGGGGGCATCGACCCTTGACCACCACAGCAGGTTTTCACCTCACCTGAGAGGTACTGAATGGAAATATTTGAGTTTCTGGTGCACATTGGCTTAGTTAACATTTGGGATAATATCCTTCAAAAATATAATACAGAGACTTGGTTAGAAATGTTTATAGTAGCATTGCATGCCTCCACCGAACAAAAAAGAAAAAGGGGCCCCCCTGGAAATGACTGGAGCACATGCCATCCGCCACCCGCCATCCTGGATGTCCAGGGTGGCTGACTGGGTGGGCGGCTGAATGAACCGCAGGACCCTGGTGTGTCTGCACAGTAGCACATTGTGGGGCTGCTTACGCTTTAGAAAGATTGGTGTGCACTAATCTGGAAGCGTACCCAGGAAAACACAGTCATGAAATTAAAAGGAGCTGTAGGATAATGTGTGTAGTGTGTACCTAGTGTGTGTGAACAAGAAAAATACATGGAGAAAGAAAAAGGAATGAGTGTCTCTAAGCAGAGCGGGAGCGAGCCAGCGTGCGTGGTGACAGGGGCATGAATGTTATCTTAAAGCCCTGGTTTGAAGGAAAAGAAATTGTTTATTCTCCATGAAGATTCTTGTTGAGCTTTATAAAAAATCACGCATTTATTTTATTTTATTTTTTAATTTAATTTATCATTAGAGGGGAAGGGAAGGAGAAAGAGAGAGAGAAACATCAATGTGTGGTTGCTTCTCATGTGTCCCCTGCTGGGAACTGGCCTGCAACCCAGGCATGTGCCCTGACTGGGAATCGAACCTCGATCCTTTGGTTCGCAGGCCCGTGCTCAATCCACTGAGCTACACCAGCCAGGGCAAAATCACGCATTTATTTTATAGTTGCGTGATTGCTCCTCCATTTATTTATGGTTAAAAATTCAATAAACGAGGCTTTGCTCATGGCTGAGATTGAAGAAGGAAACAGCAGTGGAGCTGAGTGGGGGAGCACATTCAGTGCCAGGATCTGGCTTTGTGCTCACATCACACCCTGGACCTTCACATGCGGTTTTCACACGGCACGAGTACCGAGGATGCTGCTGAAACAGTGTTTGCTAAAATAATTGCTGAGATGCCGCCCCATACAGTGCACACGCGGAACTTCCGTATACTTCCTGATTGCTATCTTGTCAAAGTCACTGAGAAGGCCTGCGGTGGAAAAAAACAACAACCTCAAGCCCTGGCGCGGTGGCTCGGCTAGTTGGAGAATCATCCCGTACACCAAAAGGGTGCGGGTTCTATCTCCGGTTGGGATGCATGTCGGGGGCAACTGATAAAGGTTTCTCTCTCACATCGATGTCTGTCTCTCTCACCCTCTACCACTGTCACTCTCTCCCCACCCCCCACTGCTTCTGCTTCCTCTCTCTCTTGAAAAAAAATCAATAAACATATCCTCAGGTGAAGATTTGAAAAAAAAACCACCAAAAAACCAAACCTCAGGTATATTAATCTGGTTTCCCAGATGTGTTTGTCTCCCCAGTAAACCCTCCTTTTGCATTATACTTTGCCTGTGGAACACTCGGCAAAAACTCTTGAGAATGATATCTTTGATTTCATGGCAATGGGAAGCTTCTAGGGGTTTGGAGGCAGAGGCAGGACCTGAGCTGCTTTCCAGGGAACTGAGTAGCAAGAGCCAGATGCTCAGAGAGGGGGAGACCCAGAGCAGAAGGGAGCAGCTGGGAAGATGTGCCAGCAGTTTAGGGACAAGGTGACAGTGGTGTGGAAGACAAAGCATGGAGCTGGGGAGCAAGGACGGTTGTACATCGCCAGGATAATGTCACCAGGGCTAGGCAAGAGAGGGAGGCAAGTACACATGGGAGAAAAGGTTGAAAACAGCGTACATGCTTGGCTGCTCGGGGTCTGGTGCTGTTGGTGATGGGGGATGCTAGAGGAGGGGCAAGTGTGGGGTCCAGGAAGAAGGTGATCATAAACTGAGTTTGAGGAGAATGTCCAGTAAGCCACTGGGTGTGCAAAACTGCAAAACACAACTCTTCTGAAACCACGCGAATCTGCCACTGGTCAGGGAGGAGGACGCTGGCCTTACTGGGTAGGTTGTTATCTGACTGTCTTGATGGGACTGCTAAGTAGGACTGAGGTCCGTCCTCGAGGAGACAGACTCCCAGAGGGCACTTCTGTCCCTCGGAGAGAAACGTGGACTTCCCTGAGTGAGCCTTTGACGGTGCAGGGGAGGGAACTCCTGCCTCTCCTGAGACTGATTCTCCTGTGCTGGGGCACCCGAGAGGGCAGACACCCAGCTGTGGGCGCCTGGGTGGTGCGACTTCAAAGGCACCTCACGGAGGCGCACGCAGAGCTCCAACGGAGATGGCCAAAACCGGCCCAGAGAGCAAGTCAGATTTTCTGAGTCAGTGTTTATGGGATCCTGCAGGTTTATTTCCCTTTGTTTTCCCTAAGTCTTCAATCGGAGGCGAAGGCTCCAGCTCTGTCTAGTTCAGCTGTGCCACAAAAGAACTAAGGGGAGGGTCCTGGGTCTGCATTCCGCCCTGCAGTTTACAGGGGGAGACAGTGCCCCCTGAGGCTAGTGTGGAGTTGGCAGCCAGAGATGGAGCGGTCTCTTGGTGTTCAGGTTTCATTCTGTGTGGTCTAGCCACTCCTCCCCACGTGGGCATTTCTCTTCTCCCAACCGGGGAAGGTTTTCCACACACGTTCACCATCTTGAGGTTATAATCCATTGACCTTTCTGGCCGAGGAGAAAAGACGGCCAGGTGTTCTCGCATCCTGTTCACAGTATCCACCAAGATGCCCTGGTCTCCACTCCTTCGTGAGATGACTGGTATGCTCTAGGGGATGGATTGGTGAGATTTCAGGGTTTTCTTCAGATCCTGTGTATAACTATTCTGTGGCAGGAAGAAACCTCATTGTCACACCATTAACACAGAAAGGGTCAAAGCGTTACAACTAAGACATGCCTCATGCACCCTCAGTCTGTGCATAGAGGCAAAGACACAGCCACACAGAATGGCAGGAAGCCCCAGCGAACACTTCCGAGCTGTGGTCTGTCGGGAAGTGGCTTTATTACAGAGCAAGATCAATGGGATTGATCTGCAGATGGGCTATCATTGCCAGGGCTTAGGATCAGAAGGAACTGGCTGAGGCTTCGGGAGTTCCTGGTAACTGGGTCTAAATCCAGTTAGGATCTTCTCAAGCTTTTAATATTCCCCCCCTCTCCTTTGAAAAATATCCTGTGGCTTATACAGTTCTTTTGAAGCACATTGCTTTACATAGCTCCCAACGGCATCTCCTCCCTGGCTCTCAGTCTCAACAAGGAACCTGCCTGGGAATGGCAACTGGTTTCAGTCTGAGATCATACAGGTTGTTTGTGGCAGATCCAGGCAACGTGGCTTCCTGACAAGTTGTGACCTGTGTCTTCTCCAGTGGAACATAAAGACAATGATGGGATGTCTACCAAGTGCTGGGTGCCATGCTTTGTCCTGGAGAAACAAAGCTGGGACTTAAGGGTTCTTGCTGGAGGCACAAATGGTGCATTGGAGGGGACTCACGTGATGGGGCAATTTATGCACCAGACATCCATCCTGCGAAGGAAGCGGCGTGGTTTCTTGGGTCCATTGCTGTGTTCCCATGGCCAGACATGGCAATCTGGTGCATAGTAGGAGACACATATGGATTTGCTGAATGACTGATGATTGCAGGCTCGTACAGGGTGCTGTGTTCTCATCACATTCAAAAGTGATTCATTAAAGCTCAACAGAGGGTCCTTGTGTGATGGATCTTGGAGGATGAGACGTTCACAAGGGAACACAGACTGCGGTCAGTTCTAGGTGGAGGAAACGGCACCGCCAGGAATCTGGC
This sequence comes from Trachops cirrhosus, assembly GCA_028533065.1. Lineage (NCBI taxonomy): Eukaryota > Metazoa > Chordata > Mammalia > Chiroptera > Phyllostomidae > Trachops > Trachops cirrhosus. The sequence continues at coordinate 11,714,454 of CM052550.1, read as the reverse complement.
ATTGCATTCATGCCAACGTCCTGGGACAGGGACATTTTTGGTCCTCCGTGTGACCAGAGCCCACCTGTGGGTGGACTGGAACAGAAGGGGGAAGAGCCCAGGGGCCTGCTCGTGAAGAGTGTCTCAGCCTTGCAAAGGAGACTTTACTGTTTGGCAGCGGGCCACCATCATGAGACTTCTTGCTGTAGGCAACAGCTTCTGGCCTGCGGAGAGGGCAGAAAGGGAACTCCTGGCTCGTGGCTGATAGTTGCCTTCCCTGAGACTGCAAATGTTCCAGATGAGGTCGTCAAGCGAGTGAAGACGCAGTGCACTTGTGGCAGGCGTGGTCCGATCCAGCTCCTCGGGTCCAATCTGGTCCCTTGGAATCCAAACAGTGCTTGCATCCCTGCAGTGTTCGCAGGAGGCTTAGCAGGCGCGCTCCCATGAAACACCAGATTTCAGGGAAGCGCCGGGGGAGAGGTGTGAGATGTGGGTACAAATGATCTTTGCGGAAAGTGCAGGAGAAGAGTATGTTGCAGATGGGAAAGGGAGGCAAATACTCTGACAAAGTGAAGCAGCTCTGTCTGGGGTAGACTTGACTGCACTGGGATGGGGGTGGAGCACCAGCATTGGAGTTTCTTGGGCTGGGGCTTGAATTCAGACTTTGTCACATAATACCTAGGTGGTTGGGGGTTTTTTCGTAACCTCAGTTTTTCCAGCTGAAAAATGTGGGGGATAGAATCCATCATACCGCATCCTTGTGACAATGAAATGAGATGATTGTGAAAATGCTAGTTATGAGGGCTTCCTCCCTGCCTCCTTTCTCTCCTTCATCCAGTAATGGGGCTTGGTCTCGCAGGCATGCGGAGAGGGAGGGCTGGCACTTCTGGCTCTCAAAGGAGCGGATCTCCATGGCGGGGTGTAACGAACTGTAGCACGAGGTGGACGCAGCCAGGGTGGGAGGGAGGTCTAGATGCAGGGCAGTAGGTGCTCAGGGGAGGGGGTGGTCAGCCTTTCCAATGGTGCAGAGAAAGGGTAGGGTGGCCCAGGGACCCTGGGGTCTAGGGAGGTGCTGGGAATTTTAACATTTGGGGGCTGGAAACCAAACAAACAAAATGGGGGAGAGAGCCTTCTGAGCAAAGGGCATTTGAGTTTAACAGCAGTGTAAAGTGGTTTTGGGGTGAGGTGCGTTGAAAGGGAACAGTAGGCTGTAAAACCCTCGGAAATATTGGGGGCAATTCTAGAGACTCTAGCATCCTGAGATAAGGGATACAGACTTTACTGAGGTTTAGAAAAATCCCAGCCAAAAAGAATAAAATAAAAGGAGGTGGTCCCTCCCCTTTGCTTTTTTTCCTCCCCCAGCCTTGCAACACCATAGTGCTCGTTGTCTGTGAGTTGGGCCCTCAGTGGAAGATCCCTGTGAGACCCTCTGGGCGGGGACTTCCGCTTGAAGCAGGTGGACTCTGCAGGAGCGCATTGTCCTGCTCTCCCTTCCATCGCTTTCTCCTTCACAGCCCTGGAAAGATCCCGTCCTGCCCACCGCTGGCCACACACACACACAGGCCCCTGGGTTGGGCCACCCACGTCCGGCACCAGCAAGCTGGGTGGGAGGGGCTACGCTGTCAGCGCCTCACTTCTCCCGCAGCCAGTTTCTCTTTTGCCCCATCCTGGGGGGGCCTGGTCTATGTTGTTGATCAGAACTTGCCTTCCAGAAGCCTGGGGCAGATTCCCAGTGGAAAACCAGTGCTGACATTTAATTTAAAAGGCAAGATGCTCCTTGGTCAAAGTTTGCTCTGTTCTATTTCAGTTCTTTCTATAGACCGAAGCTCCTTCCAAAGAAAACAGGCTTTCTGAGAGTTTGAAATTCCTGTCTGATGACTTTCTTAACAGTGGGGATGTGTAAACAGTGAGGCACCATCTACGTGGATGAGAGAGTGTCAGGATAAAGTTCCAAGAGTCCCGTTACAGATGGGCTGAACGAGAGTCAAATATGGGAACAACCTCGTTTATTTAGCAAGTGTTTATTAAGAGCATCTGATGTGAGCGTTGTGTGTCAAAGGTGAGGGAGACTCACAGCAGCAGGTGTGATCTTTCATACACACACACCTGACTGTGTCTTTCCTCTGCTTTGGACCCTTCGACAGCCTCCCCCTTTCCCTGCAATAACCCCTTTAATATAGTTGGTAAGGTCCCGTATGATCTGGCCTCTACTTTTGGCTCCATTCTTACGCTTTTCGTCCCTCCTGTCTACATGGTTCCTCTATTAAGTTCGAACATGACAAGCTTTCTGTGGCTCTGGCCATCCTCACAGACTGTGCATTCTTACTGCAAACTCCTTTCCTCTGTTCTTCAAACAGCTGGCTGCTTCTTATCCTTTAGGTTCTAGTTAAAAATGTTATCTCCCTAAAAGGCCTTCCATGACCATGCTCTAGCTACCATCCACCTCCATTATTCTTTGTCAAAGTGTACCGAGTTTCCTCCTTCTGTAGGACTGATAATGATTTCAGGTCAATTGCTTACTTGTCCAGCACCCTCCTCATCCACCGGTTTCAAGCCCTGTCATGGCAGGCAACATCTCTGTTTTGTGTGTGGGTGTGTGAACCCTATGCCCACATGTGCTAAACACAGAGGCGCCAAGCACATATCTGTGGGATCAATGAACGCATGCATGGGCGCGTGAATAAATGTGTGAATGGGAGCACAGGCCCTCCCCCCCGCCCTGGCTCCTAGGGAGCCCAGCACTGAGACCATCCCTGATTACACATATGATGCTGTGACAGTGGTCCTCCAGCGGAGCAGAGCCCAGAGCACTCTGTCCCTAGGGGGGAGTGACTATTTCAGAATTAGAGAAAGCCATCTACAAGAGGTTTCTTTTGAGCTGGTTTTGGAGGATGAGGAGTTTTGCAAGACTCTGAAGGGCAGGTTTTTTCAGGCCGACGAAGTAAACAGTGTTCCATATTAAATAAGCAACAAATATTTATGTAGAATAACTATGTCCCACGCAATATTTGGGACACACTTATACCGAAAAAGTATTTGTTGCTTATCTGAACAGTGCATGCATTTATCTGGGCGTTTGTGTTTATCTGGTAATTCTACACATATCCTAGCCTGGACCAGTAGGAATACATAGAGCATGCATGTAATTGAGGGGTGCATGGAACTCAGGCTGCCTTGGGGAGCGTGGGCTGTCAGGCACAAAGGCTTGAGGGCATCACTGTGGGGGAGTACCCAATGTTGGGCAGAAAGAGTGTGGTTTTCATTCTGGGAGCAGTGGTTTATGCGCAGGAGGGTAGCCGGATCAGAATTTGTCACGCCTGTGAGCTCCAGCCCTGCCTTCTTCCCACTGAGACTGCAGCTGGTGCCGTGCGAGTACTTTCCTTCCACAGTGGGAATGGGGATGTGTCTTTGGTCTGGGTTCCAGTTCTGTGTGTCCTGGGTCAGTTGCTTGCCCTCAATGGGTGTTGGCTGTCTGGCTGCTAGAATGAAGGGGTTGACCAGTTGCCTTTAAAGCCCCACTGAGTTTAAAGGGCATGGAGATCTTACTTTGAGAACCTGTGAAACGTTCCAATAGTAGTGTCCAGGGAAGAGCTGCAAGGCAAAGATTTCGGAGTCCATTCTCAATGGCTTTACGTGTGCGACGTCCTCCCTCCTTCCTCAGTGTGTTAGAATAGGTTCCCTCGAAGTGGAGCCTGAGACGGGTAAATTTTGTGCAAGTCACTTACCTATTGGTTTTAGGAAAAGAAGACTGAAGGAAAGTAGGGCAAAAGAAAATAAGTGAGGGGAAGAGTGTTTTCTCAGACTGAGACTGGTTTTAGCCTGACCTCATGGGGAGCTCTGGAAAGTTGTCCCATCAAGAAGTAAGGGGTCTGGCCCTGGCTGGTGTGGCTCAGTGGATTGAGCGCGGGTCTGCAAAGCAAAGGGTTGCTGGTTTGATTCCCAGTCAGGGCACATGCCTGGGTTGTGGGCCAGGTCCCCAGTAAGGGGTATGTGAGGAGCAACCACACATTCATGTTTCTCTCCCTCTCTCTTTCCCTTCCCATCTCTCTAAAAAATAAAGAAAATCTAAAAAAAAAAAAGAAGTAAGGGGTCCTAGCTTTGGGGCCCAATGAATCAGTCACTCATTGGCTACGCGTGGCCACTGTGGGGGGCACAGCGTGGGAATAACCTCTCAGCCCCCTGTTGTCCTGTGCTTCCATCAGGCAAGGGCACTTCTCCCGAGAAGGCTGCAGCTGTGAGCAACCAGCATTCACAGCGGTTGGGGGATGGTAATCAGTTCTCAGAGTGTTTCCGTAAACAATTACAGGGTGCGCCTTTTTGTCTGGGACTCAGTTTCTGTGTCTTTGTAATAGGAAACTTGGATTGCGTTTTTTTCCCTAAGGAGTCTATCACTGCTCCAGTGTTCTATAGTTCAACTGCCTTAGTTCGAAGGAGCTTTCACACTAAAGTGTCTGTTTGCCCAAATGAGTGTTCTTCGGTTTGCGGTAGTCACTGATCATCAAACTCCAAGGCGGGCTGAGCCTCATCTGTGAAATGGGAGCCACAGCAGCACGTGCCCTGCACGGGTAGTAGGACGACGGATAGAAAAATGTGTAGAGTGTCGGCCATGCATTCTCCTCACCCTCTTCCTAACATCTGTCATGTGCAACTTGGTAAGAAATTTGGAGCACGTTGTCTTGGGGACTTTAACAATCTTCATTTTTGTGATCGAGGAATGAAAGCACATTTTCTTATTAAATGAAGAAGAGAGATGTTCAGTCAGGCTGGGTGTTTGGAAGTGAGCTTCAAGGTCTGGCCAGGGCTTAAGACATCTACCAGTTTTCTTCCCCGTGTGTCCTCTGTGCTGCTTCAGATAGCATCACGGGAGGCCTCAGGGGGCGGGACAGACCTGGATGGAACCTTTCCTCGGCACGTTGCCTTAGGAAAACCACACACAGATGGGCTTGTACCGATTTGAGGAAACAGAAGGGAAATCATTCATGGTTTCAGAACCTGACATTTCTTAGCTTCCCACCAGATATGTCGTGTGTACTATATTTGCTGCACTTCTTGGCCTGACTTTCCAAGCTCAAGATTCAGGAACTAGACTTGACATTTCCTCCCCATGGCGGCAAGAGAGACAGAGAAGGAAGATGCTGTGGGGTAGAGGGAGACCGCGGGCCCGGAGGTGTCCAGATCGAGGCCCAAGTCCTGGCTCCGGTGTTGAGACTCCGGGTGCTCTTGCCCGGGTCTCTTCTCTCTGAGCCTGACTCCCCTCCTCTGTGGAGTGGGAATCACTCCCCATTCCCAGGGATGACAGAGACTCAGGGGGAGTCAAGTTTATACAGTGCTCACATCGCGCTGTGTGCATAGTAGGTTATCACGTGTCCTCATAAGAACTTAAATAGCTCTCTTGGCATTGCTTAGCATCCCCAAGGAAACTGTTCAGAGTCTTACACCAGTACGTGTGAGAGGCAGACTAAACCAGTATGTGTGTCTCCCTCTGAATGGGCCTTCCCACTCACCTGCTCTGCCTCCTTCCCCCGTGAGCTCCTCCTCTCCCCGTCCAGCTTTGGGCGGCAGCTGCATAGCCCTGGTCTGTGTCTCACAAGCTGACTTCTATGGAGAGAACTTCCAGTGTGCGGGATGGATGTGGCCTCTAAGAGTAGGCACGTGGAAAGACAGTCTGGTGGGTGTTGGCACTGCCAGATCAGTGGCTCCATCAGTGATGAGAATGAGGACCCGACAAAGTGCGAGGTCCTGTGAGTGACACAGCTCGGGAGGATGACGTACCGCATGATAGATGTGGGAGCCGGTGGGAGGTGGCACACAGAGGGGACCACCCACAGCTGTGTGTCACTGTGAGGCCTGTGGATGCCCCCACAGAGGCTGGCAGGTTGGGGACGGAAGAAGGCTTATTTGGGAGTTGGGTGTAGGGCACCCACCCATATATTTGGGTGCCAGGCTGGAGTCCCCAGCACCAAGGGCATGGATGAGGCTGCCAGGGTATGAATTTGGCTATCCATGGGGGAGCTTGGCTTCATCTAGAACAGCATCCATACGCAGGGTGGGCTCAGCACTGTTGTGGCTTTGGGAACAGTGACAGTATTGGCCCCTCATGGGTTCTTCTCCTTCAGAGCCTGGACCAGCAGAAGGCTGGGGGATTGTGGTGGGCACGTGCAGTCTTGCTCTCCTGGGTAGGTGGGCTTGGCAAGGTTCTGGGTTCCCCAGTGTAGTTGGAGGTTTCAACAGAGAATGCGTGAGTGCAGGCCCCTCCCCCCAACATTAGAAAAAGGGGCTTATCCGGGGCACAGTGGGTTCTGATGTTGAGGAAACAACCCACTGAATCATAGATGGATAGGCCCCATATCTCGTCACTTGGATGGTGTCTATTTGCATGAGAATGGCTCAGGGCACCGGCTGCTACTGTGCCCCGCTGTGCTTGCTCTCCTCCTTCCCGGGTTTCAGCTTGGAACGTTGTCTCATTTCCTCTGGAACCTGGGCAGGTCAGCCTCCTGCCGCAGACCTGCATCCTGGCTCACTCTTCCAAAGCCTTACCAGTGAGGGGGTCGGTGGGGCACGTTCCCTTATTTCCCACTGCTGCCCCTCTGTCCCGTACCCCCAAACATCAGTCTGATCATCATCCTGGTGGGGCGAACCCCCCTTCTCCAGGCCTTCTCAGGACTCCACCTCTTCCTCCTCCTCCTCACGTCAGACTGCCTGCGTCGACACCTGGGGATGGGCCATGACCCCGAACGGTCAGTCTGCTCTTTCATGCTCGCCGAGAGCACACTGCAGACATGCTGTGCCGAGCACTGCCCTTTACAGAACACGCGGACACAGCGTTTGGTCTGCGAGAACCGAGTGCAGTCCTGTGTCTTACGGACCAGCAGAGGAGGGCGCAGGTCAGCCTCAGCCTCAGCGTGGGGTGAGCGCCGCGAGGCGCGGGCCCCACCTGTGACTGCTGGAGCTGGCCCTCTCTCAGGGCCCTCACAGGGGAAGGAGGCAGAGCAGGCCAGTGGGGAAGGCCCCTGTCTCAGGGCTGTTCAGCAACTTCCCCTGGCCATCCATGCCCTGTGCCCCCAGGCAGTCGGATGCTGCAGAGAAGTCTCCATCTCTTGGCCCCTGTGCCTCCATGGATGGTTCTTTGTGAGCCCTTTAGCTCCTTCAGAGTCGGAACAAAACGTTCTCCCGCTTTGGGAAGTTCCCGTTGGAACCATGCCCTGTACCGCACCCACCCTGCTCGGGTTCCTGCTTCCCCACCCTCCCTCTGGCCCCGGTGAACAGCCTGCCTGTGAATCCCCGAGCTGCGCGGCTGTGCTGTGCCAGTCTTTGCCGGGAAGCTGTTCCCCTCCCTTTCCTTGACTAATTCCTGCTCAGGTTGCATCACTGACCTCAGTATCACCTTCCAAAGGCAGCCTCCTACAGAGACACTCCACTACCTCTGCCCGCCTCAGTTTGGGGCCCTCCTCTATGTCTCTGTAATGCGGTGGGAGGTTGGGATGGCCAGAGCGTGGGCCACTGTCTTAGTCTGAGGGGGTGCCCTGTCCCATACCATCCTGGGCCACTCCCAGCTGTCGCCTTTAGGGTCTCACACAGAAGAGGTTGGTGTGGCTTGTCTCTCTTCCAGAGAAGGGGCTGCTGTTGCTCCTCTCCGTGGCCCCAGGGTCCAGCACAGGGTTTAGTAGAAACTAAGTGCTCGAAGTCGAGGGAATAAGTAGAGGAGGATGTAATAGGGGGTGGTCTAGGGTCTCCACCACCACGATGAAAACTACAGCCATTGGCTGAGAGCAGTGGGGCAGACGGGTTTACCTTTCTGATAATAGAGGAGCGGTGTGCATGGTAGCTTCGAGATGGTTCTTCCGTCGTCTGCTTCTTAAATATGTGGGTGAGTGTGTATGTGTTGGACAGAGGTTCCCTGCCCTCCCAGTACCCTTGTGTTGCCACAGGCAACACACTAAGGGCAGACCCCCGCGGGGTAGGTGTAGCCCTGGGTCAGCTGCTGGGGAGACCCGGGCACGTGCCGCTGTTCTCGTCCGGTGGCCGTGGCTGAGGAGGAAAGGCCTGAGCTGGGGTCCCCAGGTGACACAGACGGGGTGGATGATGGGTTTTTGTCTTACTTCTGAATAATTAAGAGCACCTTCTGTTTGTGGGGATTTGCTTTGAAGGGCTCACAATGTGTTTAGTGGTCGAGTAGGCTGCATGTGTGTGAGTTTAAAAGGCGAGAGAGAAACCCACAGCCTCGAAGGTCAAGTTTACACCTTAAGTGGCTGTGTCACATCACCATTTACTGAAGACCTGCCTTCCGGGCCCCTTTGCACATGCGCACCACCTCACTCCTTCAGCAAAGCCTCAGTCTGGGGTGCAGGTGAGCAGACAGGGGTTTGCTGTGCTTCTGGAGGTCAGACATAGTCAAAGGATGGAGTCACTCAGACCAGGGCCGCTCAGAAAGCAGAGCGGCGACAAGTGTGTTCTCCCTCTCTGAGCCGCAACCTTTTGCTTTTCTGTAAGTGGAATTAAAGGTGTGGGACTTACCCGTCTTAATGGGTGGTGGTGGGTGATGGTGCGTGTGCCGTAAGCCCGAGTACTGGGGTTGACAGGAGGGCGAGCCTCTTTTTGCCCTTGTGTGGTCCTAGGCATTTCCTTCCTCCCGTGCAACGCGATCACTAGCAGGGGTAGGTGTCTGTCTCAGAAGAAAAGGGGGAGTTACAGGAGCTGGAGCAGGCCGACCCCAGAAGCCCTCAGGGTGGTTCCTGCGGCCTCCAAAGAGTAAGGGAGACATCCTCCCCTTGCTGAACCCAAATTAAAATGGGGGCGGGAACCAGAAGTTACTCAAAGGGGTGAATAATCCCAAATCCCAGGATATGCAGAATTTACAGGTGAAATTGTGCTGATAGGCATGTCCCACAGTGGTGTTTTTTTAAACATCACTGATAAGGAAGAAAAGGAGGTAAATACATAGGGCGAGAAATGTTCAGATATTTTTGAAAAAAACAAACACAGAAGCTTGTGTTCAGGCTTGAGGGAGTTGTAGTGGAATGCCAGCCTGGACGGTTCCTTGACCCCTGCTGTGCGTTCGCTTACAGAAACACAGGGTGTGTGCGGAAAGCCGGTCACGCTTCAGCGGGATACGACCTACTCAAGAGGGGGCTTCAGCCGGGAAACCCTCGGTGCCCGAGCAGCCACCCTGCATTTCAGTTCTGGGCGGGAAGGAACTGTGAGGGCCCGGGTGCGTGCAGAGGAAACGCGAGTCTACTAGGGCTGTTATTTTTTCTTCAAGAACGACTTCCTTTGTGCGGCCATAGGAAGCTTTCAGGAAGTTATTGTTTCTGGCACTGCTGGTGTTTAAGCGCCAGAATGAGCCTGCATTCAGTAATTTAAAGCAATTTTGTTTTCCAAGTTAATTAATGGAATGATTCTTGATGTTTGGCAATGAGGTACAGCATAGAAACAGGGTGAGGCAGATTTCCCCTTTTATTGACGAGAGCTGGGTCTACCGCATCTCAACTTGGAGCCGCCGCCATCACCGGACGACAGAGGGTGGATGGGCTTCTCTGGGTCAGACATTTCGCTAAGCATGAGATAACCCAGACCCACACTTACCAAAGTCTGGTGTTCCTGTGAATAATCCGAAGCTCTTTTTAAAATATAAGAGCCAGGAGGGATGGGACGAGACCTCAGACCCTGCATTTGTAACCCTCTCTCATGTAAAACACGTGAACCCCATTTTAAGTCATGTATGAGGCAGAAGGTGCTAGACACTACACCCTGAGAAACCTTAAAAAATAAATTTTGGAACCTCAAGGAGAAACTAAGTAGTGGGGGTAACTAAATCCCTCGGTCCACTTACCTAGATATGAAAACATATCAGCCTGATTCAGGGATTTCACAATGATCAATCAGTAGAGACCGATCAACAGAAGACACAAATGACAGTTTCATCCCGAAGATACAACTCCTAAGGATAAACAGATGTTCCAGGGGTTGCTCTACCTGGCCAGGCTGTGTAAAAACGACTCCAGAAATTCGAGTTGTGCGTTCAGTTTCTTTGATACCAATGCAAATGCTCTGCTTTCAAGCACACACAGCCCAAGCCACGTGAGGTTGTACTTTGGGATGGAGACACACAAAAGTGCTGTCTCGTTTTGTCTTTTGTTCTCATTAACATGCCCCGTGGGACTTCTTAAAGAGGGTTGATATTTATTACGGTGGTTTAAGAATACTGTCCAAAATAAGCAATGAGAAAATAAATGTAAGTGCCCTTCCTAATACATTAGATTTTGAAAAGGGGAATGTGAAAGAAAGCATCATGGATGTAAGGAGAAACAGGAAGTGGGCTGTAACCCGGAACCTGTCACTCACCTGTGCTGTAGGCTTGGGTGGAGCTTCTCCATTTCCCTGTCCCAGGAGGCTGGGAGGCATCACACGAAATAGTGCTGTTAGGGCACCCTGCATGACGGGTCCAGGTGGTGACATGACCACACCCCTTTTCTGAGAAGACCAGCTCTGGGCCAAAGGCTAAAGAAGTCCCAAGGGAGTATAGGTGCTCATTCCACTAAAAGGGTCCCAATTTGACATGTGTGGGTGACTCAGATTGTCAGTGACCTTGAGCACTTCTCCATGCCATGAACTTTGATCTCCCCCAACGAGACTGATGGGGACTTGCCAGTATAAACACTGTAACCATGGTCACATCATAGCACCTACCGTCCTCCGAGGAGCTGGTGCGGTCGATGTCCTTGTCTCACCATCGTGTCCTTGTTCTTCATTGCAGATGGTGACAGCAGAAGCCAGTAGATCCAGATCCCACTGTTAGAGGAGGAGGCAGAATTCACAACCAGGTCTTCTGACTCTAAACCCAACACTTAGTAGAGAAGAACATTTGTTACCTGCTTTAAAATTTTATGGAGACAGTTGAAATAATGTATGCTTAATACTTTGGAGGAAAATGTGAAGCAAATTAAAGATTGAGCTTTAAGAGAGAGAAGGGCAAAAGTGTCATTTTTGAGGGTCTGCATTTTGGGGCCTGTGCTTGGATGATGCCTACAGTATAAAGTAACGATTACGATGGAATTGGGCACAGGCCTTCCGTGGAAGCACGATTCCTGTTCTGTGTAATTATAGCCGATTCTTTTGGCACCCACCATAGTCTGTTCTCACCTTGGCCCAGTATGGTCAGTACTATTAATTCTTAGTTTTAATGTGGACAAGGTTTGATACAGAAAGGTTAAATGATTTGTCTGAAGATCGCAGAACTAAAAGTTGGCCAAAATTCACACCTGAGATCAGCCTGACTGCAGAGCTCAAGTTCTGAGTTCTGATTGCCTTCTTGTTAATTAGAAATCTTTAATAAAAATTCACCGTAACGATCCACCTTTGCTGTACTGGTACCACATGAAGAGAAGGAGCCTGTGCCTATAGCGGGCGTAGCACAGGACTTCAAGGGGTCGTGATGGTGGCAAAGGCATAGGCCTCAAAGATACCAGCTTCTCCTAGATAGCTCCTGTCTGGTGCTAACACTTATGTGCCCCAGCTTTCCTTAAACAGGGGGGAGACACCTGCCCTCACTCTCTTACTAGATCATATCTGATGGAATGCGCCTTATTTAGCTTTCTACTACATAACCAGGCTCGTAGCCAGACACACGGTAGGAGCTGCTGGACGCGTGAATCACTCTGACTCCTAACTAATACTGCTAATAGGCACACAGGCTGTTCTCCAGCCTTTTTCTCATTTTAATCTCCTACAAAGCACTATTGAGATGTTACACGTGTAGATGTGTCATTAACAAGCATTACATTATCTCATGAAAGGTTAGAGTCACCTATTATAGGAACACTGTCACTTGAGCTAGGTGGCTAAAGAAGAGCCTGTATTTGGACCAAAATGACATTTCCTCCAGAGCATTCTGACCTATGAGGAGCCTCATGGGAATCTTTACAAGAGGCCAAGCCAGGTGAATACATGTGAAACCCATGCTGAGGATGCACGTGTGGGGACTCAGATGTCAAGGTCAAGAACACCTGAAGTTGTACAACTCAGCAACAGACTACCTTGGAGATGGACAGCCACCCAGTATGAAACTGGGCCTTTAGGCTTTCTAGATTAACGATGACTGTGCTGACATTCCAGTGCTGGGGATTGCTGATAAGGCTTTGGTCCTAACTCAACTAACCTGTAGGATCTACACTAAGGGACTATTGTACTGGAGACTGTCTAACCATACCAAGGGCCAAGTTCACATGGCTCCTCAGTGTTTGTAACTCTGACTCCCAAGAGGGGGAGGCAATCAAAAGAGGGGGTGCCCAGGAATGTGGAGGAACTCAGACACCTGCACATTGGCAAGAACTGGGAGGCACCAGGCTGGTTAGCTCACGGGGAAGGAAGGGCTGATTATTTGATCATCATCAGAACGTTCAGTTTGATACAAGATTTAATGGAAGGGATTGCAGGGAGTGAGAGTTTACCTAGACTGAAAGTGCCCTGAGGACAAGGGGCCACCTCTGTGCCATAATCTCCAGGTGTGGCATTGTGTCACCCACACCAGCCACTGTCAACAACTGTTTGTTGACATGAACTGAACAAAGCGACTAGCCTTACTGGACGAGGGTCTTTATAGGAGTCAGAATTGTCTAAAAAGTTTAAGGGCTTCCTGGGTCGGTTATAAGTCCTGTCACTAGGTATTTATTCCCAGAGTCAGGGATGGTCACCCGTCAGGTGGTCTGTCCATGTGAGACGCCACAGGGCTATAACTGCTGGTAACTAATGGATGCATCATCGCATAGATCAGTAACTATACATAGCAGGCCTCGGAACTGGAGGGGGACAACACGGGAGAGGACCCAGGTCCCTGGTTACACACGCACCCTTGTAACTGGTTGCTTCTAATGCTGCCCGGAGACCTAACGCCTTTCCCCAGAGGCTGCGTGGCTGCCCTGTGACGGTGTCAGTGGGATGTCTTTTCCTGAGTCTGGTGAGACAGAGACTAACTTCCACTTCTACCAACTAGACATACTAGTTGTCATCTCTCTATTATTAGGTTTTACCCATCCTTAAATCAAGAGTTTGACAGATACCTACTTACAATGCACGCATGTATCCATCTGTCCATCATGCTCTTCCTTGTTCCTGGAACCGGCACTGGAGTCGGCTTCGGGGGAGCTGCCGTGAACTTCCATGTGCCCGGGGCCAAGTCAGGTACCCTCTGTGAAAGGAGGGATCCGATGAGTCCCCTCCCAGAGTGCCTTCCTTTCCCAAATTATCGTTAACACAGGGCGCACACACCCCAGGCACAGCACAGGATAAATAAAGCTAAAAAGACCTGTTTCCTGATTTAAGGGAACTTTGGATCTACATTTGCAGGGTTACACAAATGAGAACGCACAGCAAAACCACACGACGGGGCAGAATGAGGCTGTGTGAAGGAAAAGAGGCGGCAGGAAGTTCTGCTAAGGGTTAGGACGGGGGGAAATCCAGGCAAGAATCCCTGGAAAAATGGGGTAGAAAGCTGGGTTTTTAAGTAAGAACTGATGTAAATGAGCATGGCAAGGGGATTCCCAGAAATGGTGGAGAAGGAACATTGTGTATAAAATCATAAGCACCCAAGAAGGTAAAGAACAAACCAGGAGTTTCGTTTTATATGGGTGAGTTATGAGGCCAGGTACTGGACATCTTTAAATGCCAGGCTAAGGGTGTAGGCCTTCCAATGAATGAACGTAGCGGGGAGCCTCGAAGGCTGAGCAGGGCAAGGCCTTATAGATAGCTTTTGGGGAAAAATGGCCTGACAGCCTGGAGGACTGATTGTGTGGGACAGAGTTAGAAGGCAGAGAAACTAGACAGAAATGTCTTATTCCAGGTTGGCTATTTTTCTACCGAAAAAAAAAAAAATCCGAAGCTTCCAATGAACTGCCTTTTATTATGACACAAAAGCAATAAAAGTAGTGATGTATATAAAAGCAGTGCAGGATGTGTTTAGTGGCTTTATGAAATACAAACAGCAGTAGATAGTTAAAATTGGAATGTCCCGCATCAGGTTATAACCATCTGAGTTTGGGAACTTATGGCGGCAATGCAATCATATTTTTATAGCTCGAGCTTGGTCTTTTCACTCAGATAACAGAACTATGAGTGGGTAAGAAGGGAAAAACCAGCAAATCAATGCCGTTAAATAGCAAAGGAGGAGAGTCTTTGAATTTCAATGGCCACAGCAGTTACCGGCTTGATAAAAGAATCATTATTGCCCCAAATCTGAAGTATGTGCTCTATGAATAAAGGTAAGATTAATACTTGGGAGGTCAGGCTCCCTGACAAAATAATATGAGGGGGAAGAAGCCGTCGTCCCAGACACAGGCTTTGAGATGGGCCTTGAGGAATGAATGAGTCGAGGTGGGTGCGGGTGAACCTCACGCATTCTACTGCGTGAGATGCCGTAAATAGGGTGCCTACCTGGTGGCTGCCTGGAGTAGGGGTACAGCAAGCATTGGCTCTCAGGTCAGGTCCTTGTCTGGGCTTCCGAGCAAGACCTCTGAGGGTTCAGAGTGAGAGCTGCTTGGTGAACCCGAGTCCACCCAGCCAAGGCTGTCTGCCCACCATGGCTGTCACTGCCCAAGTGTGATTTGGAATTCACGCTCAGCGCTCCTTCAGAGTCCCTAGACCTAGTTCGAGTTAATCTAGAAAACACACCCTGAATCAGTTCTGGAGAGTTCCTGCCCCTGCCCCTGCATTGTTTTAGAGGCTCGCAGTTTCTATCACAGAAGAGAGAGCTTGCAGTTTCTGAAGGACACGTTTCCATGAAAACGGCGTTGGCGGCCTCTGGCAAGGCTCTGCTATCCCACCTCTCAGCTGCTCGTGTGATGTGAGCCTCCGAAGGGGGGTTACTGGATGACATGCGTGAGGCCCAGTTAAGTTCTCATTTAAGATAAATCAGAAACATTTTTAAGCACAAGTAATACTTGGAATGTACTTACACTAAAAAAAAATTGTTGTTTGTCTGCACTGCAAATATAACTGGGTATGATAACCCTATGCCTATGGCCCGGGGAGCCCAGGGGGTAGAATATCAGTCTTGAAATCAGATTTGGGGATTCAAATCCTCATTCAGTCACTTATTGATTGTATAGCCATTCACTTAACTTCTCTGAAGTTAAGAGTCCTTCTACTAGCCAGGACAATTACAGATGAAGACACTCAGAGTTACTGAAGAGAGAAAGTGAAATGACACAGGCCGATATGACTGGTATACCTCCCAGAGCATAACACAAGTGCCACATCTGACGACGTAATTTCTGTGCTGTTTGCTTAAAGCAAAATTCATAGTGCAACTCGCTAAAACCGCACAGACGCACCACTGCTATTTTATTCCCAGGGCCGTCCAACGGGTAGGCGGTACTTTTGACATCGTAACTCTAGTGTTCAAACTCCCACCTCGAGGCGTTCTCTGCTGTCCCACCCTCTTTTGAAGCCTCTCTTATGTGAGCCAAGAGTTGTCTTCAGTCAACTGCAGAAAGATTCAAAATAAAATGTATTCCTGTTTGCAATGTGGCCCATTGCCGTGACTTCCTTTAGAGTAGGGTCCTGGGAAGCAGGGTTCCTCAGGAAAGCATCTGTATCTCTGTGATTGTTTCCAAAGATGGCAAATGGATTTCAGGCAGAAGAATGAGGGGTGTGGTGGTGGTGGAGCCAGAATCAGTCTCACGGAGCACGTATGATCTATGCCGTCATTCACCGTGAACGATGAAGATACTCACACGCGCAGTCTTAAGTATGTGAACTCCAGAACTCATACGAAATTGTGAAGGCGTGTGTGATGCCCAGGTTCCAAAGGAGGAAACTGAGGCTTTGTGGAGTGATGTCATCTTCTCCCAAATGACACAGCCTGTAAGCGGCAGAGCTGGCTTTCACACCCAAGCCTGACACAACAAAAGCCATTTCTTCTCCATAACCCAAGGCTACTTCTGCCTTCTTTTTTGCTTCAGTTTTTCTGAGCAATAATAAACAGAGCATTTGGCTCACCAGCCGAGAACATGGCTCCCCTCCCTCCACCCACAGTTCCTGAAAAGGGAGAAAGAAACAGCATAGTGTCAGCTTCTATATCCCCGGAGGGACTACAGCCAGGCAGGCTTCATGGCTGGACCCAGGGCCTGAAATGCTCCGAGTGTCACCTTCCACATTTCCTCGGCCATATAAGCCGTGTCCTGCCTTCTTGGCCCCAGTACAGCCGGTCCCTTGTTCTGAACCTTACAAATCCCCGGAGGGTGTTATTTCACAGGCAGAGGGGTGTGCCAGGTCCTGGAGGATCTGACACAGGCCTGACTCACTTCTGACCACGCCGTGGTCTGGAGAGAGCGAGCGCTGGTCATGCTGGTGATTAATGACTGAATTGTCCAGCTAATGGCTACCTGTTGTGACATGACTGACCCACACTCAGAACACAAGGTGTCCTGACCTGGCCACAGCAATAGAAGAAAAAGCACTTCTCTCAAAGTATCACACTTAAGGTTATGAGTCTACGGTTGAGTACACCTAGACAACGTGGGCACTGAGAATGGCTCAAACATGAAGAAAATACAGTTCTGCTCCCTTATCAAGCCCCCCACCCCTGCAAATCTGGTGAGAGACACAGACTCACAGTCAGTGTAAGAAGTGCTGAGAGAGAACACAGGGGGAAAGCTGGCGGGGAGAGACAGACCTCAGAGTAGCTTCTTAGAGGAGACAACATCTAAGTTTTGAGTTTTAGAGAAACAAGGTTCCATATGGAGATTCTGGAGAACAGGTTCTGCAGAAAGAACACAAGCAGAAAGTGACGCCATCAAGATGGTGACAAAAGTTGTTCCTGACGTCAGTCCCCCTTCAAAGAAAACCAACTAACGACTCCCCATGGAGAAGACACTATTGTAAAAAACCCTAGAAGAGTTGTCTGCAGACTTCCAATTAAGATGGCAGAGTAGACAACGCCGCGCTCACCTCCCGTGACCACATCACACTCACGACAGTATAGAACCGCTGTCATTTAGAACCACCTGAAGAGGAGCTGAACAGAAGTCCCGTAAACAAGGATGTAAAAAAGAAGCCACAACAAGACTGGCAGGAGGGGCTGAACGGTGTGGTGTGGGTGGTGATTAAGGCCTGGGAGAAATCTCTCAGCTACAGAGGTCCTTCCTAAGGAGTTGGGGGGTCAGTGAAACTGAGAGCTGGTTTTTTAAAAATGATAATCCAAGTTGATAAACTTTTATCTAGACTTACGAAGAAAAAGAGAGAGGGCCCAAGTGAATAAAATCAGAAATAAAAGAGAAGTGAAACTCATACTACAGAAATACAAAGGATTATCAGGGAATACTATGAATATTTATATGCCAACAAACTGGACAACCTGGAAGAAATGGATAAGTTCCTAGAAATACATAATCATCCAAGAATGAATCAGGGAGGAACAGAAAATCTGAACAGACCAATAACTACTAACAAAGTCAAATAAGTAATAAAAAAATTCCCAACCAACAAAAGTCCTGAACCAGAAGGCTTCACAGGTGAATGTTACCAAACATTCAAAGAGGAATCAATCCCTTTTGTCCTCAAATTATTCCAAAAAATTCAAAG
The DNA here is from genome assembly GCA_028533065.1 of Trachops cirrhosus. NCBI lineage: Eukaryota > Metazoa > Chordata > Mammalia > Chiroptera > Phyllostomidae > Trachops > Trachops cirrhosus. The sequence continues at coordinate 11,696,901 of CM052550.1, read as the reverse complement.
AGGAAGGGAGGCTCCCAAACCAATTTTATGAGACCAGCATTACCTGATACCCAAACTAGACAAAGACACAAAAAAAATTATAGGCTAATATTACTGATGAACATAAATGCAGGAATCCTCAACAAAATATTGCCAAAACAAATTCAGAAATACATTAAAAAGATCATGTACCTTGATGTGGCAGAGTAATATTATATAATTTAATCTATTACATTTATATAGATTTGTATGAACTGAATACAAGCTAACTAGTTATAATATATTGCTTTGCGGATGTTTAATTAAGTGCTTATTCATTTTGATTTCTCAGTTTTCTTTTCAAATATACAGTCCGATCCATCTGTGTTTTCCAGACCTCAAACGTGTTTGCAGGCTCCTGCCCATGCCATTGAACCTGAACATCCTGTCCACAGTGCCGAGAGGACGAACAAGCTTGGGCAAGGTGTAGGGCCTTTTAGGGGGATTGCATGTGGTTCTTTGCCCACGGAGCAGATGTGAATGGAGTAGAGAGGAGCAATAGTTCTTGAAAGATGAAGGGTGGTAGGCAAGGCACAAGACATTCAGGTTCTCGGACATCTCACTGAGGACTTGAGCTCAGAGGAAGTGGAGAGCCACAGAAGATTTTTAAGCAGGAGTGATGGCCATCATTGCAGTGAAGACCCTGGTTGGTGGTTTGGAGCACAGGTGGCCAACACAAGGCCTGCCGGCCGAATCCGGCCCTCCACCTTGTTTTATCCAGCCTGGCACCTTGTTTCCACCCGGCGGCAGCACTGAGCTCCTCGCCCCTAGTTAAGGAGTAGTTACATTTATACAGCCCTAAAATTACATTCGGCCCTTTGAAGACAACCGCAAGGCTGATGTGGCCCCTGGTGAAAATGAGTTTGACGCCCCTGGTTTGGAGAATGTCCTGGAAATATGGGTGGTGAGGGGGCAGCTGCAGATCTACAAGCCAAGGGGCAGCAGAGAGAATGATCAGAACACAGGAGAGGTTGGAGGAGCTGATGGAGAGCAGACTGAGGCACTGAGACTAGGGAGGAGGCCGGTCTGGGGAGCAGGATTTGGGCCGTGCTGAATAGGGGGCTGTGGGTGTGAGCATGTGTGTGATGCATGGGAACCTTTGTAGCAACCAGGTTGCCGGGATGCCTCATTCTTCCCAGGCTGCAACTGGAGGCTGAAGGTATCCGTTAGCGCCACAGGGCTTTTCCTTTTGGAGGAAGGAAAATGAGAACGCCAGGAATCTGACCTATGGCCCCGGCTGGTCAACGGCCGGCTGAATGTGCTTGTTAAAATGTCACAGCCGTTTCTCTGGTGGGAAACCTCTTTCCTTCTCAGCCCCTAGCCTGTGCGTACCCCAGGAGGGAGCCAAGGGGTCAGGGGACATGCCAGAGTCCCGGCTCCCTGCTGCTGCTGAGTCTGAACCCTGGAGGCAGCAAACTCCAGGATTGATGGCGGACGTGAGCAGCACTGAATGAGCCCAGCAGATGCACGATCAGAGTCTTGTACCCGGGCAAGAGGCCTGTGTGTGGAAAGGCAGAACCAACCATGAGGCTGATGTTGATACCAGTTCATGTTTCCTGCTCATTCACTGTGGGCCTGACACTATACTAAGCACTTCACGTGTGGTTTCTCATTTCATCCTTAGGACTTCATAAGGCAGGTTCAGGGAGGACGGGTAATAGTCCGAAATCACAGTTAGGAATAGGCAAAGCCAAGGTTCTCCCCCAGCCACCAACTCAGAGCCCGTGGCTGTTATCCCTTTGATGCATTTAATTCAATGGTTTTCAACCCCACCCCCCACACCCAAGACATTTCTGATCGCCGCCACTAGGGGCGGGATGCTGCTGCTGGCATCTATTAGGTAGAGGCAGAACTGCTACTAAACTTCCAATGCACAGACCAGCCGCTAAAGCAAATGATTCTCCAGCCCCAAATGGCAGGACTTGAGATACCCTGATCCGGTGACCGGCACGAAGGGGTATTTTCCAATCAATGTCACACAGTTTTGGAATACACTTTCCTCCGCCTTCTTCCCTTCCTTTCTTCTACATTCGGCTTTATTCGTTTGTTTGCGTGTGATCTTCTGTTCTGCCAATGACTTACAAGGAGACCTTGAGGGACCACTTCTCTGAAAGGAATCTTTCATTGAAGAAATTGCACCCCTCTTCTGAAGCTTTTGGGACCTTCCTTGATATCAACAGGTAGCTTGTCTTGGCTTAGTGGACTTCCCAGCTGGAAAGCGAGTCACGCCCTGTTTTCACCTGGTGGATAACTAAGCTTAGGTGAAGTAGAGGCTCTTTCTGAAAACAACTGGGAATATATTGGTACTTTTTAAAAAACAATTCCAGTTTGGGGAATGAGCTGGGAAGTCTCAGGACAGTGCTGATCCTGAAGCACAGCATGCGTGTGGTGGATACGCTGAAGAAATCAGTCTGATCCCAGAGCAAACAATTAGACTCGTGTGGTTTTTCATTCACCACTGTTTTCAGAAGCGCTGCCAAAACATTTGAGATGAAGACAAAGGGGTCATTCACGCTGGGCAGCCCACACGGGGGGAAGCCGGGGCCCCTGGACAGACAAAGGCAGGCAGTCTGCCTGCCCCCACATTAGGGCTCGATTAGCGGGACACACAGAACTTCGAGACTCTGTAGGGTGAACACTGCTGCTGGCCAGACAGGAATCTTCCCAGGCGGCCGCCTCCGGGCCTGGAGAATTTGCCATACAAGGGCTTGCCACCTAATTAGTGTCCTTCTGAATACACAAAGGCAGAAACTCAAGGGGAATTTGTGTGACTATTTAATTACTGTTGGGTCTCTTTTGTCTTAAATCAGATGAGAGTCTGCTAGCCCAATGCAGGACCATGGGGAAGCGTTCAAAGTCTCCTAATGAGTTGGCCTCCCTCTGTTTCTGTTATGCCCCAAGGGTGAGAGGATTGTCTGTCCACCCCCAAAAGACCAGCGCAAGTAGCAACCTATTGAACTTCGGGAACCACTTGGAGTAATGAGATTCTTATCAGCAGAGCAATTCAAACCTGGGCAGAAGAGTCTCTTGGCATGGAAACAGAGAGGATTCATGCATAAAATTCAGAAAGAAGAGATTCCACCAGACTTAACAGGCTCCCCAAATCTGAGAGTTGTAAGCTTTATAAATGAGTTCTATGTATAACAAATGCCTGGTTCAGTATGGGAGCTGAATGTTTACTAAATGATTGATTGAATGCACAAATGAAGGAATAGTTTTGTTATTCCAAGGCCCAGGGGATACTGAAAGAATAAGTATTTTAACATAAATTTCCCATGCTGATGCAAAATTCTTCCGTGAATTCAAGTTAGGGCTCAGTTTCCATCTGAAGTTGGTTTTTAGTCATGGAGAGTCTTTAGCTTCATGGGTCCAATGGCTTTTATTTTCTCTTTTATACATTCTTTAAAAACTTACTGAATTCATTGGGGTGACATTGGTTAATAAAATTACAGAGGTTTCAGATATGAAATCCTATAATATATCATTATTGTAGCATGCATTCACCGCCCCTAACCAAGTCTCCTTCCATCACCATTTACCCCCCTTTACCCTCTTCTACCTCCCCCCTCCCCCTTTCCCTCTGCTGATCACCGTACTGGTGTCTTTGTCCATGAGGTTTTTTTTTTTTTGCTTCATCCCTTCACCTTTTTCACCCAGCCATCCAGCCCCCCAGCGCCCCCTCCCCTCTGACAGCTGCCAGTTACACACTCTTGTTTTATACACTCTAAACTTCAGGGAAGGCATTTGGGAAACAGTAATTTTGAGATCTCAGAAAAAAAAGTATAAGCCCAAGAAAACTATTGTTATTCTTTCCCTTGGAGAAGATTACTAGGTAAGTGCTGGGTTGTAACAACTGGCACAGAAAGCTGAATGTAAAACCCCAAACAAAGGGCAGTCAAATCTGGGGCAGCATTCAAGGCAAGGCAATTTCTTTTTTATTTAAAGCAAAGTGGCTCAGCGGGGTGTATGGAAAGAGAATTTTAATGATGTGAAATTCAGAGGTTTGCATATGATCTATCTCCTGGTCTGCCAATGACTTACAAGGTGACCTTGAGGGACCACTTCTCTGAACCTCCACTTTCTCTTCTAGGGAATGGAAAGAGTAACATCCACCTAGCATAATGCTCTGAGTAGTTTTGCACATCACAGAAGATATTACCCATGGATGCTGTTTACAGACTGTATAACTCTATAACAAATTATTTTATCATCATCTTTTCATGGTCATTTTATTTCAACATCCAACCTCAAACATCAGGGTTTGAGTTTGTGATACCCCTACAATAACTACTCACTGTAGAGATTCTATCACTTCTACATTGACTGTTCTTCTAGAATTTCAACAAAATAATACAGGACTATAATTTTCATTAACTATCAAAATATCTCTATGGCACACTTTATTTTACTTATAAATATAGCCAAGAGAGTCATGAAATGGGAGAAAAGGACTTGTGATCAAAAGACAGGGAACATGAAAGCTGGTGTATCCTTTTCTTTTTTTCCTTCCTTCCTTCCTTCTTTGATCTTTCTTTCCTCCTCTTTTTCCTCTTCCGCCTTCCTGAATCAGGAAGTATTTACATGGCTGGCATATTTCATATCATAACACAGAATTAATGAGACTGATTCCCTGACCTCAAAGACTTCAGATTGTATGGTAATGAAGGTCAAGTGAAAAGAGAATGAAAACAAAGAAACAAAGTATCAAATAACGTCCCAAGCAGGCTGGACCGGGAGGCTTTCTGGAGAAAGAAATGACTGGTTTGAATTTTGAAGATAAGTAGTAATTCTGAAGGAAAAGAAAGGGCGAGTGGGAATACAGGCCAAGGAAACTCCACGTGTTCCCACAGAGCTGAAGGGGAGGGTGTTTCTGATCATGTTCTTGGGAGTAAGACAAGGAAGGTAGAGAGGTGTCTGGCTGGGTCCTTGGCTGTGAAGTGCTTTGGTTTCATCGGACAGTTACGGGGAACCGTGGAAGACCTTAAAATCAGGGGAGTGATGTGATCTAGTTGTTAGTTTGAAAAATCATCCTGTCATCTATGGGAGAGGGGATTGGAATGGGGAAAACTGAGGCAGGAAGTCCAGTCTGGGGGCTGTTGCGATGTGCTCAGTGAAAGAGAACGGCCAGTATGCAGACCAAGGACGTGAGGAGAGAGGAAAAGGGGGCGTCTGAGCACTTGAATGGTGGCACATCAGGCAAGACCAGATGAGTGGCTCTCCTCAGGGTCAAGGGCAACCAGAGCGCCTCCTTGCTCTGCCCAACCTCAAGCCTGGACCAGAAGCAAATCATGTTGCGTCTCTTACCATTATTTCTCTCATGTATAGAACAATATTTGTATAGTTTGCTTTTAGAGAGCAATTGTGTTTAGGGACCATATGTCTCCATCGTCTGTTGAGGAATATTCCAGGTAAAGGGATAATTTGTTTGCTGTTGTTTTGTTTTTTTAGATGAGAAACATTTTAAAAAGATGAAGTTGGACATCTTCCTTTAGACTTCTTCCTATTCTTGCTTTCTGTGTGCAGAAGCAAGCACTTCCATCATCTCATATAGGTCGCAGCAGGTCAGGCAAATAAAGCAAGGGTTTTGATGAACCAGTCATCCCAAAAGCTTATAAACTTACTGCCATAAAAATGTTGTCATTCCTCCTTGGCTCTTGCTTTTCCATATTTAATCCACCAGAATTAATTCCTTTGATTCTTGCCTTCTCCTTTATTTCTTTTGGCACGTGTTGTACACTTACCTGCATAATCTTATCCACTACTATGATACTGTTTTACCACCTATAATTCAGATACTGGTTCAGATAGGTCAGAAACAGCTGCAGTCTACTGTAATATACTTTCATCTTCCAGTGGGACTTGGTTTTCACAGCAGACATTGCTTTGGAATGAATACAGGCAAGGCTTGGAGAAATTGTGAGTTTGGTTCCAGACCACCACAATAAAGCAAGTATCACAATAAAGTGAGACGTCACCTTCTTGCTGGTGGAGGGTCTCGCCTTCAATCTGTTAAAAATGAAGCGTCTGTGCAGCGCAAAAAGCAAAGTGTCATCAAATGAGGTATGCCTGTAATTTCTCATCATTATTAAAAATGAAGTCCCTTCCCAGCCCTCTGCCTCCTCCACAGTCACTCTCATTGGACCTCAGCCGAGAACTTAACCTTGGGGATGTCGTGTGTGGAGCTAGTTCCATATTCTGGTCCTATCTTTCTGAAGATTACGGCTGTTATGGGAAGGGACCATCGAAGCCTTTGAAAAGGTTTCCCTTTGGAGAAACCAGATGACTCTTTCCAGCATCAAACCCGAAGCATTATCTTCCTTAGACATGTGGATCACTGTCTCTTTCAACTCTAACTCTCCGCAGGATTTAGGGCATGTTAATGACTAAAGTTTGGTTTCCTCACTCATGAAAGGATATAATGTAACTATCACAGAGACATTTTGTAGATTTGGTCTCTAATATAGGGCTTGTCAAGCATTTGTATTAGTCAGAATAAATTAGGTTCTGTTGTAGAAACAACCAAATCCTGCTTCTCTGTGGCTTAAAACAATGAAGGGATATTTTCTGTGCATGCTACCTGGCCAGTTAAGTTTGAGATGGGGCTCTGCTCTCTGTAGTCCTGCAAGGATCCAATCTGATGGATGCTGTACCATCTTAGGATCTGAACATATGAATACCAGGCTTCAGGGTGATTCAGATAATTCAGTCACATTTTATTGGGTAAAGCATGTCACATGGCATGTTGAACTTCAAAGGTATGCAGAATCCTTTCCATCCCTGGGTGGATAGGAGAACTAGGAACATTGGTGTGGAAGGAGTGACACCACTAGGATGGCAACAGAGGTCACTGTTGACTTCACTCCCCTCACAAGAACAACCAGCAGCTATGCATGGATGACACCACTGTGAAGAACCCTGGAAGATGGGGTGAGGCAGAAGCACATCCCCTGCACCACAGACACAGTGACAAAGTACAGTTTCTCCAGGGGGAAAAAGAGAGCCCAGGTCAACATCCAGGTCCCCCAGCATTGTGGGTTCCTTCTCAGAATGCCCACCTGGGTCCTGCCCATGAGGATTGTGGGCGAATCTCCAGGATTTGACCACTGGGAATTGGACTGTGATAGAGAAGCAGGAGAGGGGCTTTCAGCAACCAGCATTCAGATCTCCACAGACTGGAACTTCTACTTGAGTGTTGGGAGTAGGAACTCAATCAGTGGCTTTGTTCCTTGACAGAGCCGAGAAGGTAGCACGGTCTGATTGGGAGCTAGGTGGGGCTCAGGTCGGTCTGACTTGGGACTCAAACAAAGAGCCTTGCCATCTTTGAAGCCTGATTTGCTCCTCTGCTCATCCAGGGTAGCTAAGTCATAACCCTGCCCACTGCTGAGTGTAGCTCCTGGCTCCCCGCTCCCCCACCCCCGGGAAGCCTGGCAGGATCAACTGGGAAGCTAGGCAGCCTAACAACACTGGAGCTAAGAGCTCAGTCAGTAGCACTGACCATCCACAGAGCAAAGCCAGTAGCCCTGTTCAGCCAAGGAACTTTGGGGCAGAGCGCAGCTTGAGTCAAGACCCCAAACTAAGAGCTTTGCTGGACTTGGAGCAGGTTTGCCTTTCTGCCCCATCTGGGGAGTTAATTCACAGCCCTGTCCGCTGCTGAGTGCAGCTCTTGACCTGCCTCTGACCCAGAAACCTGGCTTGAGAGCTGGGAAGCTGCTCAGCCCAGCAGTGCTTCAGCTGTGTAGAACTTGGGGTCTGTGCTGCTGCCCCACCAGGGTAAAGAAGCTAATTCATAGCCCTGCCTACTGCTGAGTACAATACCCAACCCTGCTTGTCTCAGAAGCCTGACCAGAGAGGCTAGGTGACCTCAGAGTCCATCCCACAACTTTGCTTGGGCAGGGAACCAAAACCAGAAGTCCTATACAACTGTTCTCAGCCAGCAGGACATCTACCCAACCACCCCCACACCCCCACCTCAGAGCTCAGGCCGTGGTGGTGTCCAAAATAGACCCTGACAGCAAGTCCCATCTACCCAAAGATGTTAACAGCTGACACATCAAGAAACCCAAGCTTAGCTGATGGATAAAGAACCATTTCTGTCAATGTGAACCTATAAAGTTTGGAAGAGGAGACCACCTATCAAATGTGCAGATACTAATATGAGGAAGGAACCAAAGATCATGAAAAATATGGTCAACACGAAACCACTACAGGAAACTGAGAAAGTTCCAATAACTGACACTGACAAAATGAGATTTATGAGTTGTCAATGAATACTTTGAGAATAATCTTCTCAAAAAGGTTTAGTGCACCACAAGTCCATACAGACAGATGACTAAACAAAATTAGAAAAATGATGCATGAACAAATTGAGAAGTTGAAAGAAAAAGAAACCACCAGAAAACCCTCCAACAAATACTAGAGCTGGAGAACACAATGACTGCACCGAATAGTCAAGAGAGAGTTTCAACAACATTCCTGACCCTACAGAGGAGAGAACCAGCCACCTAGAAGCCAGGACATTTGAAATTATCCAGTCAGAGAAACAACAACAAAAAGAATAAACATAGAGTACAGAAAGTCTATGGGATACATGGATACCATCAAAAGAAAAATATCCGTATTATAGGAATCCTAGAAGGAGAGGAGAAAGGGAAAGGACAGAAGTATGTTCAAACCAATAATGGCTAAAAACTCCCCAAACCACGGATCTGGATATACAGATCCATGAGGCCTAAAGGACTCCAAGTAGTGTGAACCCGAACAGGGCTACACCAACACACCATAATTAAACTGTCAAAAGTCAAAGACACAGGAAAGCGAAAAAGAAAAGAGACAGTTTGTATACAAGGAAACTCAATAAGATTATGAGTATATTCCTCAACAGAAACTTTGCAGGCCAGGAGAGAATGGGATTATATATTCAAAATGTTGAAAGGAAAAAAAAAGCTGCCAACCAATGATTTCACATCTGGCAAAGCTGTCCTTCAGCAATGAAGGAGCAATAATGACATTCCTGAACAGAAACGCAGGTTCATTACTACTAGACCTGTCATACAAGAAATGCTAAAAGGAATTCTTTCAGTGGAAGGAAACCACCCTAATTAACATCATAAAAACATGATGGCTGCAGCAGATTCACTGTAATGGTAAATATATAATCAAAGTCTGATTCTGTAATATGGTAATGTTAGTGTACAATTGAATTACAACTCTAGGTTAAAAGTAAAAAAAATGAAGTAAAAATAACCATTACTATATCTGCTATTGGATACACAATATAAAAATACATAAACTAGTCCTGGCTGGTATAGCTCAGTGGATTGAGCGCGGGCTGCGAACCAAACTGTAAGCAGTTCGATTCCCAGTCAGGGCACATGCCTGGGTTGTGGGCCAAGTCCCCACTTGGGGGCACACAAGAGGCAACCACACATTGATGTTTCTCTCCTTCCCTTCCTCTCTCTAAATATAAAAATAAAAAATCTTTAAAAATATGTGAACTACTATAATATCAATAACCTAATATGTGAAGGGGATAAGTGAAAGTGTCAAGTTTGGGAATGCTATCAAGTTATCAGTTTAACATAGGGTATTCTGATTTTAAGTAAGCCTAAAGGTAACCATAAGGACAAACGCAGTAGTAACTATATAAAAGAACATGACAAACATGTCAGAGCATATTAATACCAAAATACATCAAATCATCAAAAAACAAGGAAGGATAAAAATAAAGAAACAATCTATAAAACAGGCGACAATTAACAACATGGCAATGATTCAGCATATGCAAATTAATAATGTAATACTCCACATTCATAGAATGAAAGAAAAATATGATCAGTTCAATAGATATGAAAAAGTATTTGACAAAATTCAACATCCATTTATGATAAAAAAACTTTGAATAAATTAGGTATTGAAGGAACATACATCAACATAAAGACCACATATAACAAGCCAACAGCTAATATACCCAATGGCGAAAGGTTGAAAGCTTGTATTCTAAGATCATGAACAAGACAAGGGTGTCCACTCTCACTGCTTCTATTCAACACAGTATCGGAAGTGCTAGCCAGAGCAATCAAGCAAGAAAAGAAGCAAAATTGTCTTTATCTGCAGATGACATGATTTTGTATATAGAAAATCTGGAAGACTCCACATAAAAACTATTAAATCTAATCTAACTGGTAGATCAAATTCTCAAAATTTGCAAGATACCAAAACAGCATATAAAAATCAGTAGTTTTTCTATACTCAAACAATGATCTGAAAGACAAAGAAAATAACCACATTTACAAAGCATCAGAAATAAAATAGTAGTAAATTAAAACAAAGAGGTGAAAATCTCTACATTAATAAAATAAATTGAAGGTGACATACATCAAGGGAAAGATAGTCTCTGTTCAGGATTAGAATAATTTATTGTGAAGATGTCCATATTACCAGAAGCCATCTATCTGTAGATTCAATGCAATGCCTCTCGAGATTCCAATGGCATTTTTTGTACAAAAGTGGAAAAAAAAAATTCTAAAGTGTATATAAAACCACAAAATACACTGAATAGCCAAAGCAATCTTGAGAAAGAAGAGGCAAAAATAGAGGCATAGCACTTCCTGATATCAAGCTATGCAGTCATGTGCTGCAAAAGGACGTTTCGAGTCAATGACAGGCTGCACGTGCAAGGGTGTCCTATAGGATCATAAGGGAGCTCAAACATTCCGATGGCCTGGGGATGCCAGAGCCATTGTAATGTCATAGTGTAGTCCATTTACTCACATGGTTGTGGCAATGCTGGTATAAACAAACCTACTGCGCTGCCAGCTGTAAAAAGTGTAGCACACACAGCTTTGTACAGTACCAGATATGAGATGGATTGACTCCATAAAAGAAGCCACAGGCATGAGTCTCCCGGAGCTGAGCAGTGCTGTTGAGGACAGGACATTGCACACAGCACTCATTCGTAGGGTCACTAGGAGTCAGAGCCAACTCAATGACATGTAACAACACCACATAATACTTGATGATGATAATGAATATCGAGGTTACTGGTTTATGTATTTACTATACTTGTTATCGTTATTTTAGAGTGTACTCTTTCTACTTATAAAAAGTCATTTGCTGTAAAACCATCTAGGTTTGTGTAAGTGCATTCCATGAAGCATTTGCACAATGACAAAGTCACCTTATGACACATTTCTCACATTGTTCTGTGGCTCATGACTATACTAGAAAGCTATAGTAATCAAAATGGTATGGCACTGGCATAAAAACAGACACACAGACCACTGGAACAGAACAGACAGCCCAGAACTAAACCCATGCATATATAGTCTACTAATATTTGACAAGGAAGCCAAGAATACTCAATGGAGAAAAGGCAGTCTCATCAATAAATGGTTCTGGAAAAATGGATACTGACATATAAAAGAATGAGACTAGATCCTTATCTTACATCACTCACAAAAATTAAATGACTTGAATTAAAGACTTAAATGTAAGACCTGAAACCACAAAACTCCTAGAAGAAACAGGGAAAAAGCACCTTGAGATGTATCTTGACAATTTTTGGATATGACCGCCAGAGCCCATGGCAACACAATAAAAAAAAATATAAACAAGTGAGACTACATCAAACTAAATAGCTTCTGCACAGCAAAAAACAAACAAACAAAGAAACAATCCACAAAACAAAGACAATTTACAGAATGGGAGAAAACACTAAAGGGTTAATATCACAAATATATAAAGAAGTCACACAACTCAATAGGGAGAAAACCCCAAATAATCCCATCAGAAATGGAGAAAGGACCCACCAACTCTCGTTCTTGTTAAAATGGCTATCGTCACAAGAGAGAACATGCATTAGCGAGCACATGAAGAAAAGAAACTTGTGCATTGTTCGTGGGGCTGTGAACTGGCACAGTCACTAGGGAAAATAGTCTGGCGTTTCCTCCAGAAATTAAAAATAGAATTTCCACATGATTCAGCAATTCCACTTCTTGGTATATATTCATAGGAAATGAAATAACTATGTTGAAGAGATGCCTGTACCCCTATGTTCACTGCAGCCTTTTTCACAATAGTCAGCAATGGAGAAAACCTACGTATCCATCAACAATTCTGTGTATAAAGAAATTGTGATACACACACAAACGCATATGCAATGAATTGCTGTTTGGCCATTACAAAGAAGGAAATCCTGCTATTTGCAACTAGATATTCATAGATGAACATTGACAGAACTGTGCTAGGAGAAGCAAGAGACAAACACTGTGCTCTCATTTACATGTGACGCTATGTGCCATCTATTTAAACAAAAGCCCAGGGCCAAACTCATAGAAAAAGAGGCCAAATCTCATGTTACCGGAGGCATGGCTAGGAGGAGGAGAACTGGATGAAGTGTTCAAAAGGTACAAACTTCCAGTTACAAGAAGACGTACTGGGGACATAATGTACAGCTCCACACGATGGCCGAGGTTAATGCTGCTCTTGGTGCATCTGAAGGATGCTAGGTGTCCGGCCCGCGGGCTGCACGTGGCCCAGGATGGCTATCAGTGTGGGCCAACACAAAATCGTAACTTTACTTACAACATGATGAGGTTGTTTTTGTTTTTTGTTAGTGTTTGTGTATTTACTGTGTGGCCCGAGACAACTTTTCCTCTTCCAGTGTGGCCCAGAGGTGGCAGAAGGTTGGACACTCCTGCAGCCTAAAGGGACTCATCACAAGGGAAAAAACCCAACAAAACATGTGTTTTTCATTTTTCTTGACTCTATATAAGATGATGGATATTAACACAATGTACTGTTTTAACCCCTTTGTGATTCACATCATCATGCTATACTCTTTAAACATATACAGTGCTCCCCATCAATTGTATCTCGATAAAACTGAAAGCAAGAGAAACACTGGTTTGTACAAAACATCTAAGGATCTAAACAGTGGAGCCACCTTTGATTTAAAAAAATGCATCAGTAGACCCAATGATGAGAAACTCACCATCAGCCACACATGCCTCTAAAACAGTATGTGGAGTGTGAGCGTGTGAGCGTGTGAAATGTACCTATGCACTGTGCTTGGCGGGGGGTGGTGAGGTCAGGGCAGCACAAGAAACACGCTAACCACAGTTATTGATGTTGGGTGTGTTAATGACATGTCCGCTTTCTAGAAATTTTAGAGGTTAATGGGGTAAATGATTTCCCTAAAAATCTATAATGATACATTTCTAACATACATTAAAGGCCCGAGTAACATGCCTGAGACCCAGAAAGAGCTCTGTGATTCTCAAGAACAGCTAAAACTCTTAGAGGACAAAATCCAGCAGCTGTCCTCCTGGCCCTGTCATGTTTCCAGCAATATGGAGGCAGCATGTTGGTGTGGGATGGAATTGGACGGCCCTCCTGTTAGCGGTGTGATGACCGGTGAGTCGCGTCATTTTTCTCACAATTCGTCCTCACATGTAAAACAAAGGCAGGAATACCCGACTTGGTTTCACAGTCTGGTACTTGATGTGTAAATCCCATGGACTGCCCTTTAGGTTCCCCGACAATGAGGCCCATTCCCTTCCTGGGTGGTGGTGGCGGAAACCTCTTTCTCATGCTCAGCTGAAACCTGTTCTCCGTGGTCACTGAGGACAGGAATATCCTTCTGTCTGTGCCAGTCCTTCCAGAAGGCAGGGAGTCCCCTGAGATTCTGTCCACATACTATCTAAACCGTCCCATTTCATCTACCTTGCCCTGGTATACAGGTCGGAACCGTTTAAAAACTTGTGTTATTTTTCTTTAAGGACAAAAGTTTTTCTTTAAATTAAGAACACTTTCTTTAAATAACTGAACTGGATACCACTTGCTCAACTACTGCTAATAAGTCTTGTATAAAATCGTAAGGGGAAAGGAAGGAATGACACAGAAGAGAAAAGCAGTGCGTCTGCAGGCAAGCACACGTGTGTGTGGTCCAGTCTTTATTTCCGCAGCTCTCCCGGTTGCTACGGGTGACCGCCATCCTCCAGCACTGATTCCACAGTGCACTCCCCCCGGCCAGAACCTCCACGAATCAGCGTTCTCCACCGGGTGGGCAACCCAATCTTCCTGCTTAGACTGCCTAAATTCTTAGTTGTTGTGCCTTCTCTTGTGGTTGCTGTGAGTTTCTGACCCACTGTGTAGCAGCGACTCAATTTCTTCCTGATGATCAGAATGCACACCTAGTTAGGGTGGCAACTTGTCCCTTACTGGCTGAGTGGTGTAGGGAGCCCGAAACTGGCAGGCGGCCCCGTAGGATTGCTGGTCCCCTAGGGGGCATTGTGTCCCCTGCCAAAAAACACTTCCCCCGGAAGGATTTAATGATGGGAGAAGTTCACACTCTGACCTTTTGATTTCTCTGAACAGTACAGCCTGTGGGAGAAATAATACCATACATCAGTAGTGCGTTTAGAACATACACTGCATATTTAAGATATAGCTCCCAAGTTTCAGAGTGTTCTTTTGCTAGTAGGCATTGTAACGGACTCACCAGTAGGTCATTCCATTGTTCTAGGATTCTAGGTGCTTTTGGAGGGAATGGAGTATAAATATGATAAGGCTATTGAGTTCCATGAGTTTAAGCCAACTTCTTCTGCTGTGGAATGAATTCCACGGGCAGAAGCAATGTTGTGTGTTCTTCTGTGAGGGCGAATGAAATGTTCTGTTAGTCTGTGGGTGGTGGTGGTTCTGGCAGTACCTTGTGGGCAGCGAAAATAAATCTCTATCCAGAATACGTATCTATTGCAGTGAAGACAAATTACTACTCCTTCCATGATGAAAATGTCTCAATGTAATCAACCTGGTATGCCTGTTTCCCCAAAGGCATGATGCTATTACAATGTTACTATGGGCATATCCACTTATTGCCCTAGGAATCTTAATATGATCACATATCTTAGCCTAGTAAATCCTTTGGCGGGAATTTATTCTGAATAATCAGATATAAAGAAAGTCCTTTATGCCCAAAGATATCAATCATGGAATTACAAGTATTAGCTAAAACTGGAGAACAGTCTCAGCACTTGCAGTGGGGAGAAGGGGATTAAATTATGGTGTGTAAGCTCAATAGATTACACAGCATTTAATAACAGCACATTAGAACAATGTTAAGTAAAGAGAATCAGGGTATAATAGGCACAGGAGATAACGCCATTGTGGTAAGGAGAAACCTACAGGTGAGGAAGAAGAGCCTGGAACAAATCCTGTACCCAATCAGTGACCAAGCCGGTCCATTTGCTCTTTCTACATACTCCTGCATCTGTGGACTGCTCTCCTCCGTCACCACCGCCGCCTTCCCCCTCGTCATTGCTGACTCCCATCGGGATGGCATCAGCAGCCTCCTCTCCGCCTCCGCCCACGCACCCTTGCCCCATTCAGGTGCGCCTCTACACAGCAGTCAGGGGGGTTCTTAACTGTGAATCTGATCACAGAATTTTCCTTGCGTAAAACCTTCGATGGCTCCATTGGCTGGAGCGTCTTAAGGCTGCGGGTTTAATCCCTGGTCAGGGCGTGTGCGGGAAGCAACAAGTCATGTTTCTCTCTCACACTGATCTCTCTCTCTCTCTTCCTTCCTCTCTACATCAATAATAAAATATCCTCAGGTAAGGATTAAAACAAAGACTAAGTTCTAAAATCTTTAATGCACCCGGAGCGGCTGTGCAGGACTCAGCCACAGCACACAGCACACAGCACACAGCACACAGCACACAGCACACCGCCTGGCCCAGCCTGGCCATGCCCTGCCTCGCTACCCGGCCAGTGCAGCGTCGCCATCAGTCCTGATCCATCCTGGGGCCGCTGTGACAGGCTTTGCGTGTTTCTGTGTCTTTTCTCCTGCCACTGTAATTAAAAAAAAATTCTTCACAGAGTAAGAACCTCTGTTAACGAAAATATAATTCCTATTAAAGGAATGGATGCCTTCTAAGAGGTATTTTTCATGTTCCCACTAGACCAGGAGGATTTACAAAAGTCAAATTATTTCAAGGGTTGGCTAATCAGAATAGGAATTTCAGGCATAATGTCTACCACGGCACGAAAAGAAAGAAAAAAATGGGACTAAGTATCTGTGTCACCCACTTATAATTATTTCATTATTATAAAATAAGTTGAGAAAACATTAATATTACCAAAAGGCTGACAGGACTCAGAATAAATCTTCATAAAAGACCATGAAGCAGTTGCAGAGACAAGAGTGAAGGAGTGAAAGAGCCACCCCACCCCCTGCCATCGCCGTGGTGTTGGGGAGGTGCTCACCTCTGCTCACACTGGAGCCCCCACCTTCTGTCCCCCCCACTCCCCACCCCTCCCACCCCCACCACCAGAATCCTAACATGCCTCCCTGGTGGTGGATTTCCTGGGCTCCAATGAGGGAAGAGAGTCCTGTGTGCCTCCCAGTTCTGCTGCTGCCAACAGAACTTTTAATCCATAAAAGAATTTTTTTCTGGTTCTTTTATAAGTCAGAAAAGAAAGCCATTCTCCAGGCCTATACCACTCATGCCATTTAAATCTATTCACAATTACTCAAATGCTCTGGCAGTGGCTGTGCCCTTTCACATGTCCCTGCACTGGAGTGCTGTGTCTGGCGGTACCTCCTTTCTCCCTCCCGACTCCAACCCCAGCTTTCCTGATCCATGGCTCTGTCCTTGTGGACACTGTCCCAGACAGCTGACACCCAGGATGCATCTCTGCAAAACTGACCAGCGCGTCTCTGGATTCTGCTGCATGTGACCTAGCAGTGCAGACTGGTCAACGGATTGTCAGGCAGTGCCCGTGGCCTCAGCAGAGGAGACTCGGGTCCTATGGCCCTGTGACTACTTCCCCGGTGCCAGCCGACGCGCGCGATGACTCCATCACCACTTCCCCGGGGACCTGTTCCTGGAGCTCCTTGATCAGCTCAGACTACACTGCTACAGGTTCTCGTGACCACGGGCTCTCATCATACATTTATTTGCACGGTTTCTTTGTGTCTGCCTCTTTTAGACTGTAAGTTCCAGCAAGATGGGAATGATAGCCTTCATTTTTATTCTTTCCCTTCCTCCTATGTTTTTATTTACTCTTTATTTCCAACATGTGACCCAGGGCAAGGCACATGATGATGTTTCAGCAAACACTTGTCGGATAAATAAATAGATGAAGATGACTTAAGGAGTTCCAGTTTAGGTCATAGTGCAGCTTGCATGGAGCTAATCATTCAGCTGGGTGGGAGAGAGGGGTAGGAACTCAACATAAGAAAAAAATGGCTAGGAGGATCAAAGAATGCTCCAAAGTAGGTATAAATCTGTAAGGGTTTGGTCCTTGAAGAAAGGAGCCACACTGGGCCAGATGCACATCTGCTCTCCCCTTGGAGATATTCTAACAGTTAGGAGTACAGCTCCAGCCACAGTCATCCGGCCAGAGAAATCACAAGACAATGTTTTTGAATTTCCAGAGATGCTGGAACATTGAGGAGGAAAATTCTAAGAATAAAATCACAGAGAAGCTCCAAAAACCCACATATGAATTCTTCTCTAATCTTAGTCCAAATCCTTAACTATGCATGTTTGGATGAGACTCCATGGAGCCCAGAGGCAATATTAACAGCTTTAAGGATGAAACAGCCAAGAGGTATAAGGGTATGGAGTTAGAATCCCTCTAAGTGAGAGGGGCCTGGCAAATATCCTTTGCTTTTCATTGGGACTCTAGCAAGGCTGTAACTTAGAAGTACAGACTTTTTTTTTTGAGAACTGGAAGATTTCCTCCCCCTGGAACTGAAGGCAAAGCCATCCCAGGGCCGCCCGAACAAAGCCTAAACCTAAGCTGCTACAAATCAAGATGATCTGGGAATAATACACTAGCCTATTAGGGAAAAAAGCTATATGGTTCCACACGAGCTAACAAGATTCAGAGTCTCTACAACATGTGAATTATGATATCCAACACACAAGTTTGGGGATCTAATAATGTACGGCACGGTGATTGCAGCTAATAAAATTGTATCACATACTGGAATGTTGCCAAGAGAGTAGACTTAAATGTTCTCATCACAAAAAAAGAAATGATTACTAGTTGACAGATGGACGTGGTAGCTAATACTATGGTGGTAATTGTTTTGCAATTTATGTATGTATCAAATCAACATGCTGTATACCTTAAATTTATACAATGTTATCTGTCAATTTTATCTCAAAAAAGCAGGAAAAAGCATCTGCACTTTAATAAAAAATTAAATAGCCAATATGAAGATGTTAGAGACAGATACAGTAAATTAAAAATGAATAACTCAAGAAGAGGGATGGAAACGTGAAAAAGGAAGGACTCAAATAGAGATTTTAAATGGTCAAGTATAATAGCTAAAATTTGAAAAGAATCACTGGATGGAGTAACAGAATATTGGGTCCAACAAAAGAAAGCGTTTATAAACTTAAAGACATATTAACAATGTTCATCCAGACTAAAAGCAGAGGAAAGAGAAAGACAGGAAACACGAGAAAACAAAACAAAAATAAAACCTGTCATTGTGTCCAAAGGGAGAGGAAAGTGAGAATTAGAAAAAAGTGCATTTGAAGAAATATTGGCCAGACGTTTTCAATGTTTGAGCAAAATGATCAGCCCACAGGTCCAAGAAGCCCAGTGAACCCCAGGAAGAACAAATACAATGGAAGGGAAGTCCCAGGTGAGCACATTTCACTCGGACTGCTGTCAAGCAAGGCAGAAGAAAAAGCCTTCGAAGCAGGGCGTGTGGTGGGGGGAGGAAGGTGGGAGACATCCGCAGGGCACCCAGAGGACAATGGCAGTACGTTCATTATTTAAAAAGGAGGAGACACGGGAGACCGGAAGACAAAGGGATAACATCTTACGGCGTCGGGGGCGATGTGTGGGGAGTAGCTATTATATCGATTGTTCCACCAAGTTTGAAAATATCTTTTTAAAATAAAAAAAAATAAAGATCTTTTTAAGAGAAATGAAAGCTGGGACTATATTGAATATATCCAGACTCACACTACAAGACATACCACAGAAAGTTCTCAGGGTGAATGTATATAATACCTAGTGGACAAAGAAATCTCAGGGGGAAGAAGACCAGTAGGAAGGCGAACATGAAAAGTATATGTTCTTTTCCCAATTTTATAAAGTTTAATGGACTATTTAGAGCAAAAGTAATAACGAAGTTGAGTTGGATCGAAGGTTGGATATGGGATGGTCGTGCTGAGACAGGACAGGAGCACACTGTTTAGCCCCTTAGATTATGTGCAAAGTGAGATGTTAATTTGAACTTGGTTAAGATAAGCTAAGGATGCATATTGGTATCATTAGAGTCACCATAAAAAAAAAGATCTAAATGAAAATGAAAAAGCTAATACAGGGGGTAGGTTAAAAAGAAAATCCAAAAACGTAAGTAGCCCCAGAGATGACATAAAAATAAACAAAAAACAAACAAAAAACCCCCAAACAAAGCAGAGTATAATTAAATAAACAGCATTCTGCTATAATTAATCCGAATGTTAGCGATACATCAAATGCAAATGAACAACACTTTCCGATTTATAGGCAGGATTGTTACCCGGATAGAATGCAAGAACCGAGTAGGTGTTTTTTTAAGAGAGACCCTTTAAATGTAAAGACACTGATGGGTGGAGAGCCAAAGGACATAGAAATGGTGAGAAGAATTCCCTTAGTGCCCTACGTGGGTATAAATGTGAGAAGTTCATACCGCACATCAGACCAAGTAGACTTCAAGACACGGGGTATTTCCGCAGATAGAGAGAGCATTGCATACATACAGATGAGCACGCTGACATCTGTGGAACATACTCCCAGAAATCGTAGGGTGCATGTTCTTTTCAAGAGCGTAGGGGACGTTCACAAAGGTAGGCCTCATGCTGGACCTTCAAAGAAGTCTCGATAACCATAAGCTGGTTGGAATGTTACAGAATATATTGTCTGACAAGAGTAGAATAACATTTGAAATCAATAAGATATTTGATATATAATAAGATATATAATATTTGATATGTAATAAGATATATAACAATAACAGCCCCAAATATCTGGATGTTAGAAATCACAATGGGGGATGTTTTGAAAGAAATGGTAATAAAAGCAAAACATAATCAAAATTTATGGGCAGGAACTAAAGAAATACTTGTAAATATAGAACTTAAACGATTTTGAATATATAAAAGTGTTTGTATTAGAAAAGGGGATGGGCTTATCAGTGAGCTATGCTTCCACCATATGCAGCAAGTAAGAGAACAAGTTAATCACAAAGGAAAAATCGGGGGAAATAATGAAGATGAGGTACGAACTAGGACACAGAAAACAGATGGACAGTGACCAATGTTGACCCACAGAGAAAGTCAGCAAGGTCAAAGTTTGTTCTCTAGAAAGAGCACTAGACCAGCTCAGGAAAGAGAGAGGGAATGAATATAAGTTACTGATATCCACGTGACAGAGGAGAAAACGCTACTGCACTGGTGTTCCACGTGACAGAGGAGAAAACGCTACCACACTGGTGTTCCCCGGAAGACCCAGTCCCGACGACCTGCGAGGGCTCGGAAGACTCAGCCAGCAGATAACCTCGTGATTGATTAATCTTGTACAGCAAAAAGGTCCCAAAATGTACAAAACAAAGTCAGCAAGGAGAAAAGGTTCACGGGGTGCAACCCAGAGGAAACAAGACGCAAACTTGCAAAACTCTGCTCTCGGTGGATGACAGAAGACATGCTCAGCTCCCGCGTAATGAGTCAGAACAGCGCACGTGGTTTTATCGAGGGCTGCCGTGCGCACAGCCTCTGTCTCCAGCACGCGGCAAACTTCCAGGTCCCCAGGAGGAAGGCAGGCATTCAGCGCTCACCATATTGTTTGCACAGTTGAGGTTCGGTCAGGCACTCAGATCAGACAGGGCAGTGAGGAGCCTCCTGAAATCCAAGTTTGCAGGTACCAGCCAAGGATCAGCCTCGAAAGCAGTCCTTTCAAGTGGCAGCGGCCGTACCTGCTGTCATGCCTGCTGTGTGAACTCTCTCCTGCACGGCGGCGTGCCCTACAAATAGTACAGAACTGACAACTTTATGCCAGTATCAGAGAGAGGAGAAATAACTACAGATCCTAGAAATAGTACAAAACTAACAAGTTTGTGCCAATGGATTTATCAACTGAAGCAAGACGGCAAATTTCTTGGAAGTGACAGTATACCAGAACTAGCACAAAAGGAATTAGGAGTAGTAATACAGCTTTTAAAGAAACCAAACTAGGAAAAAAACTACCGATGTGAAAACTCGACTAGATCCATGTGGCTGCTTTTGTAAATCCCATGAAACGTTTACGGAAGAAATGACACTAATCTTATACAGATGCTTTCAGAAAAATATGAGGTCAATATTGCTGATATCAAAACCTGACAGGCATATTATTAGCAAATAAAATTATACTGTAATAACCCTCGTGATTATAAATGCAAAAGTACTTAAAAGTATGTTAGAAAAATTAATCCAGAAATATATGAAAGGGATAATGTATCACTGGGATTTATTCCAGGAATGCAAGATTGATTGATTTGGGCATGCTGAACCAATGTAATTAACCACATTAACAAAATAAAAGAGAAGAATTATGTGATTACCTTAAAGAATTTGATGAAATTCAATGCCCATGTGTATTCATGTAGAGGGGAAAAAACAACTCAGCAATCTAGGAATAGAAGGAAACTAAAAGCTAATAAAGGATATCCATGAAAAAACGATAGCCAACCTAAGGGTAAAATATCGATGTGTTCTTCCTGACGCTGGAGACAAGGCGTAAGTGTCTGCTCTTACCACTTCTACTCAATACCTCACTGCATATTTTAGCTGGTGCACTAAAGAAAGAAAATTAGAGGGCATAAGATTAGAAAGAAATAATGTCTTTATTCGCAGATGGCACGATTGTTTACATAGAAAAACCCTAAGGTATCTTTAAAAACCTACCAAAATTAATGTTAACTTATTAAGGACACAGCATACAAATCAACATACAGGAATCAGTTCTATTTCTATAGGCTAGTCAGTAACTAGTCTAAAATGGTCCCCAGTGACTCTTGCCTCTCACTGTTGATTTCCTGCGTATTCCCCCCAGACACTGAATCAGAACTGCCTGAATTGACCCATAGAATAAGGCAAAAGTATCAATGTGGGATTTCTGAGACTGGCTCAGAAAAGGCATTGCAGCTTTTGCCTTGGTTTTCTGGATCTCTCATTGTGGAGGAAGCCAGTGAGGATGGTCAAGCAACCCCCATGGGAGGTTTGCATGGACGAGGCGATCGGCACCAAACTCTTAACCACGTGCATGAGCTCATCTGCAGTGGAGTCCCTAGTCCTGGTCAAGCCTTTAGGTGACTGCCGCCCTACCGGATTTTCTTACAGCGACCTTGGGGAGACCCTGAGCTGGAACTTCCCATTTAATTGGCTCCAAATTCCTGATAGAAACCACAAGAGAGAATGAATGGCCACTATTGTTTTAAGCCACTAAATTGTTGGGTGTTTCGTTGCACAGCAATTGATAGTGAGTATGGTGACTGGTAATACTGACAACATTAACAACATTAACAAAGTATTGGAGAATAGGTATATTTTAAAAAATATAAGCCAGACTTCTATAATGAAAATTGCAATATGCAGTTGGAAAAAAATTAAAGAGCTAAAAAAAATGAAAGATTTACTATGTTCAGGGATTCCAAGATTCAGCATTAAGATGTTTGTTGTTCCTCCCCAAATTATTCTATAGATTCAATATCTTTCTAATTAAATCCCAGCAGGCTTACTTGTACTAATTGATAAGAGGACTCTAAAATTTATATGCAAATACAAAGGACCTGAAATAGCTAAAACCGTCTTGACAAGGAAGACAGAGGAGTTAGAGTGACTGATTTTAAGATGGAATGAAAGCTTCACTAAGGATGGTTGTCTGGTAATTTTGTGAGGATAAATAACCGAGTGGGACGGAGTGAAGATTCCGTGAATAAACTCACATCTATAGGTGCCACGGCAATTCCACGGGAAAAGAAAAGTCCTCAAGAGACAGTGTGGAAGATGTTTCTAAGAATGGTTTAAAAAACAGTGTTGGATCCACCAGATGCCCATGTGGAAAAAAGGGGGACCTCAGGCCTAAACTTCATACCCTTCACAAAAAGTAAAGTGAGAAGGATCATACACTTCAGCATAAAAGCTAAAACCAGACAACTTCTGCAAGGAACATAAAAACATCTTCATGCCCTGAGGTAGATGAAAATTCTTAGATAGGGTTCAAACAGCACTAATCATAAAAGAACAATAATGATAAATTAGGCTTTAGCAAAAGTACCTACTAAACTGACAAAGACACCATAAAAAAATGTCACAGGCTAGCCTTGGCTTGTGTGGCTCAGTGGACTGAGAGCTGGCCTGCGATCCAGAAAGTCGTGGGTTTGATTCCCAGTCAGGGCACATGCCTGGGTTGCAGGCCAGGTCCCCAGTTGGGGGCGTGTGAGAGGCAACTGCTCGATGTTTCTCTCACACATGGATGTTTTTCTCCTTTTCCTCCTCCCTCCCCCTCTCTCTAAAAATAAATAAATAAAATAAAAAAAAGTTCTAATGTGGTCAGCAACTGAAATTGAAAAAATAAAAGTCACAGACTGGGAAAAATATTTACAAAGGACTCCGAGCCGGGATATACTAAGAACTTGTACAGACCAATGATAAAACAGCAAATAACCCACTAAGAAAACGGACAGACTTGCAAAGGAAAATAGGCACTCAGCCAATAAGCATATGGGAAGAGGCAGCACTCAGCTAGTCGTTAGGGAAGTGCATGTGGGTACCGCCCTGCGTGCGGTTCCACTTCGCAGACCATTGAAAGGGCCACAATGAAAAACATTGACCATACAAAGCATCGGGACGCAGAGCATTCCGGAACCCTCTCATATGGCTGAGGGGAGTGTGGAATGGTTCAATGATGTTGAGAAATGATTTGGTAGATTTTTAGAAAGCTAAAAATGCACCCACTCTATAACCCAGAAACCCCGCTCTTAGATATTTACTCGAGTGAAATGAATGGGTATTTCCACAAAAAAAAGCTTTGTACAAGAATGTTCCTAATAGCTGTATGCATGGTAGCCAAAACCGTCATTAGTCCCGATACCCAGCGACAGGTAAATGGCTAAACACACTGTGTTGTGTTCTTGTAATGGACCACCACTCGGCAACACAATGGAACCAACTTCCGCACAACGGCAGAGGCACGTCTTAAAAGCATTCTTCTGGGTAAGAGGTGCCAGACGCAAAACAATACCGACTGTTGGATTCTGTTTGTACGAAGCTCTAGAACAGGCAGAAGTAACCTGTGACGCTAGCAAGCAGAACAGTGACTGCCCCCGGAAGAAAAGTGTGTGTGTGTGTGTGTGTGTGTGGGGGGTGGTGGTATTGGCTAAACAGGGCAGGAGGCAGGGTTCTGAGGTGATAGAAATATTTTACATTTTAATTGGGATGCTGGTCACAGGGTAATATGCTTGTGGAAACTCCATCAGCTGCACACTTAAAATCTGCAAACGTCGTGGTATATAAATAATAATTCAGTGAGAAATGCTGAAAACCAAAACCAACGTTTACCCTCTGGGATCAGAGAGGGTAAGAGACAAGCTGGGTCAGGTTCTCCGAGTCAGGATTCTCGATTCAAAATCCCAGGCTCGTTCTTGCCCATATACGGTCCCCCCAGAAGCCCTCCCCTTGGGAGGGGGTGACTTTGGTTTCTCACCGATGTCTGCTCAGGCCCCTCTCTGGCCACGGGGCTCCTGCGGCCCACAGACTGGCATCGAGTGCTGAGCATCTTTCTCTCCCTCTGACTCCGCACCAGGTTCTTGGATAAAAGCCTCCCTCCCGCTGGAACAATTTCCTTCCTTATGCCCACGAGCCCTGGCAAATTTGAGGCTGATTTCTCCCAAGGGAACGATCTCCACTTAAAGTCAAAGCCACCAAGGGGCTGCTCTAATCTCAAAAGCATTTGTAGAGCTGAAAGCCGTGGTCTCGTTCCCGGGGTGACTACCCCATGGTCGCCCGGGCTGCTTTGTCACACTTTTATACTGAGTGCAGCCACACAGGCACCACTGCCCCCCAATATTTCTGTACCTGCTAGGTGATCCCGAACCTCAGGAACAGGATGGCTGGTGGTTCTGGGTTCCTGGCTTCCTCAATCCCCTTCCGCCATGCTGGAGCACAGGGCCTCACATCCCCGTCACAGGCCCCGTAGGCAGAGAGTCACCTCCCTTCCCAGCCACAGTCTGAGCATTTCCTCCTTCACAAGCAATCACTAATGATATTTTCTCTCTGGCCTGACACCTGCCTTATTAGGAGCCTGCTCCACTCATCAGCAGCACCTGAGCAGGGCCCGTGGCCTCCAGCCTGCCCGGGGGCTCGCTGAGCCCCAGAGAGGGGTGGCTCAGAAAGGCAGTTCAGAAAATCAGCTTGCGACGGCAGAGGCTTCGGAAAGCTCACGTCCCTGAGGGATCCTCGATGGTCCGTGCATATTTTCAGAGTCGCCTGATTAGATCTGATTTCTGGACTTTGCCAGCCTTTGTATCACGGCCTGCCTCAAGCTGGCGGGATTGAGACTAGCCATTTGCATCGGAGAGCTCCCTCCACGCAGGTGCGTTCATGCACGGGCTGGGGGAGCCGGCAACTTGGAAAACAGTCTGGAGGAGTTTCACCTGCGTCCCTGTGTCAGCTCTTTGCAGATGCCTGAAGAAGGGCAGGCGGGGATCCCGGACTGCCTGCACCCGAGGCGACGGCGTGTGGGCGCAGAGGGCGCCGCCCGAGGTTGATGGGAAGAACGTCCTGCTGTCATCAGAGGAAGAGTCAGTCGAGCTGTCCTGTCCCCGAGATACTCTGCTACCAGGAAACCTCGAGACGTTCTGGGAACCTGATTTCCCAGGCTGGCAGCTCCAGGGGCTCCAGCCTCTGTCCACGGGAACACATTCATCGTGCGTCCCAGACATAAAGAATGCAAATTTCCAGTCTGGACCCCAACGTGGGGTTCCAAGTGCTGCTGATCGAAGTCCTTGCGCTGTCCCTCAGCACGTGCCCAGATCTGACTGCCTGCCCTCTGTGCGTGGCTCCCAGGGTCCTTGCCTGGTGGCCGCAGGATGCCAGCTGAGACTAGAACATAGTTTTCCATCTTTAGAAGATGCAGCAGGATACCACTGGGCAACACAGGGCAGCGGCTAAAATCCAGTGCGGGGTCAGGAGTCGGCTGCGCATCCGAATCCCAGCTCCACCTCTTGCTAGTTGTGTGGCTTTGGAAAAAGTCGCTGACCTCTCTGAGCCCACGGTTTCTTCCTTTGTGAAGCAGGGAAAATACATCGTACTGGCTGCTGAGAGAATCCAAGTACAGGCATATCTTGTAGATACTGCAGGTTCAGTTTCAAACCACCGCAGGGAAGTGAGTCGCCATCTTTTTGCTGGTGGAAAGTCTTGTCTTCAATTTGTTAAAAACACAACATCTGTGAAGCACAAAACAGCGGAGCTCAAAGAAATGAGGTGTGTCTGTGGATAATGGACGGAATCGGGACTCAGCCCTGGGAGTGGCCCCACGTAGCCAGGACCTCGTGGTGTCTTTTAACGAGTTCAGGTTTGAGTCATCACACCTGAGTTTGAGACCAGCCTCCCTCAGTGAATAGCTATGCTACCTTGAGCTACTAATGGAGGATCTTCCCAACTTCGTGTTCCTTACTCACAAGGCGAAGAAAGTAATGCCCGACTCTGGAAGCGTCACACCTCCCAGAGGCCTTGTCCGGTCCCTGCCGCGTGGAGCACTGCTGCTCAGACTGCCAGGTGCTCTCGCTAAACAGACCCTGACGCAACATGTCGGTGACAGGGCCTGCGATTCTGTACCTCTAACGAGTACCCAGGTGAGGCTGATGCTGCCAGGCCACAGGCCACACTCCGAGGAGCACGATGTGGAGTTACTCAATCTGTCCCCAGAGATGTGTGTGTGCAGAATGTGCGTGTGCATGCACATGCATGTTTGTCTGTGTCTTCTATGCACCTGGGCATGCCTGAAGGGCAGGGACCATGTCTGGCTGTCTTCTCTCCCCTCCTCACAGATGGGTCCACGGTTACTAAGGACCTGAGACAACTCCCACAAGCAGGAGGTGCTGCTGTCCTCCATCCACCTGGGAGGCTTTGAGTCAAGTCGCTCCACGTGACCTGGGATGGAGACGCCCGGCCACCTCTGCTGGGGACACCCTTTCCACCGTGGGTCTCCTCCACTTCCATTCATTCCCAGAACCCTCGGCTGCCTTGCCCCAGGCCCAGCTTTCTCTTCACTTATCCCCCCTATGCTGGCTTCTAGAATTCTGTCCTAATCTTTGTGTCCAGGATCCCCTGTCCCTCCATCCTGGGACCTGCTACACTCTGCGTGTGGACCCACAGCTGACATCCTGCATCAGGAGCTCACCCACTTCACTAATAAGGGTTGAGCCTCCTTATCTCCCTTCCTGCGTCCGCTGGGAATGCGCCTTAGCCCTCGGTGCCCTGCGGAGGCTGGGTCCGATGCCTGCACTGCTCCTCTCTCCTGCCTGGGGGGCCCGGCTCCCTCTCCTCACACCATCCTCAGAACAACCCTGTGCTGCGTCTCAGTGTGTGGGCGTGGACCAGAGAGGTCCAAGGGTCTGTCCAAGGCCCCTTCTGGCTGACAGCCCCACCAAATAGCCCCCCCCACATACACCTGTCACATGCACACACACTCATTTGCACACATACTGTGCCATACTCACACACACCTATCACATGCACACACTCATGCACAAACACATATACACTGTCCCCCCACACACACACCTGTCACATGCACACACACTTATACACAACCACCCGCTCATCCATCACACACACAAATACACACACTCACCACTCAGCCCACAGCCTCGGGCTCAGTCTGTTTGACAGTCCCCTCTCTCCTCGGGGTCCCCACAGCACTGTCAGTTTCTATTTTATTTCTGCCTCACCCCGGGTTCCTCTTGCTCTTTCAATCTTTGCCCAACCTTCTCTCTTTTACTCCACCCCCCTCCCCTTGTGTTCTGCCTCTGTCTTGCTCCTCTCCCGGTCACTTGTTACCTCTCTGCCACTCTTTTGCCTTCCTCTGAGCTCCATCCACTTTCTCTGGTTCCCTTGCTCCCCTGAGCTCACTCTCTCTGGTTCCACGTCTGAGCATCTTCGAACTTCTCCATCGTTCTCTTTCTCTCCTGGTTGTGAACACATTTCCCATCTTCACCCAGCAAGCCAACTGGACAATGAGAGCAGGGAATGGGCCAGCCCCTTTCCTCTTCTAGAGCCTGACAATCTCTCCGGCCTTCAACCCTGGTGACGGTCAAGCTTTGATCCGACCCAGCAGGTGAGGAGCTGGGAGCCCCTGCAGGGGGCGTCCACCTCTGCATCACCCGTGGGCCCCGCAGAGGTGCAGGCAGTGAGGAGGGACGCGTGCACTCTTTTCAGACACCAGTTTCCAAACCTTGTACACACACCCTTTCACTGCTTCTGCTGTCCCCTCTGAGAATGATTCGCTTCACCTCCTTATCTGCACTGACAGTTTCTCTGGAGGGGGGGCTTGTTTCTGCTTTCTTCACCCTTTCCGAATAATTTACAATGGCCATGAATTATCTTTGTAATAAGAAAAGTATTATGAAGTAAACGATGAGTTTATTGAAATTGGTCATCCTTTGGACCCCACTTTCTGGTACTCCTGTTTTACAATAGTTCCTGATTTTGCCAACACGAGCACTAAAGAACAGACCACGCGTGGGAATGTAGGTTTCTACACCGAGGAGAGTCATTCTATACAGAAAGAACCTCTGCTTCCCTTTTGGGCTTAGAAGGAAGAATCTAAGGTTTGAAATCAATATTTTAGAAACATTTCAAAGATAGGACAACTAATCAGCGAGTGATTGCCACCCACCCAAGCTATCATTTGTCTACTCTCAGCATCTTCTGTCCCAAGAAGGTGATTCATCAGTCACGGTAAAGTGTTTAAACAGCCCAGCCGTGCTCAGTGCAAAACACCAACATCCTGGGGATTCTGCAGGTGACATCGAGGCTATCAAAGCCACCTGCACAGGAGGACCCCACCTTTGTTTCTTGAGCCACGTTAGGAGAGGGAGGCAAGGTCAATGGCATTTGCTGGCACTTTTTCTTATAGCCTTCTTCACAGCACCATAAAAACAAAGTGCCCCATCTAATTCCATCTGCGAGCCATCACTGTCTATTACATTGTCCCACAATTAGCGCGACAATGGGTGATCAGGGCGGGTGGAACAATATTGCTGCGAGTGACCTGTTATTATCTGCAGACTACATTTTACATGGAAATTAAATGGATTCTGTCAGAGCTCTGGGGCCAGGGAGAGAAGAAAATGCCTCATTGTTCAGTCCCCGCGAGCTGGGGAGACTGCACGTGGCGATAAAGAGACCTGTGTTTGTGCAAATAAGGCGTGGGCTTCCAGTTGAAAGATGCATTTGTTACACCAAAGCTCGAAATAGGAAATGTGTGTGGGCAGAAACAAGGGAGATGAAAGGGGAGAAAACTAATTATTACCACCACTGCGTATGTGTGCTGGGGTATTTATATAACGCGTTAAACTTCTTCTTCAGGGAAAATGTTTGTCATATTGGTGAGGATGAGACTTTACCTTGAGAGGGGTACGCTAAGGCTTCAACGCTTTTAGTTCAGTGAGGATTTCTTTTTGCTTGAAAGTATCCTCTGTAGCCTTCTCTTCTCTCCGTCTTTCAATAAAAATCATCTTTCTCTCTCTTTCTCCTGCCTTTTTTTTTTTGGTCAGGTATATGGCAGATACAAATATTAAATAAAGAATGAGAGGAAAAATAACATTGCATGAAGTCAGTAGTTTCGGGAAACAATATCACACCTGAGAAATCTATGGAAGGTCAGAAACTCACACCGACCTTTATTTGGGACAACACACTATCAACCAAGCGCTCTGAAATATGGAGAGAGCCAGGGGCTGACCTCATCGTGTTGGGGAAGGAAGTTGAGTTCCGACCAATGATGGCGGTGACCACGTTTTCTCAACTGTAAACGGAGACGGAGACGTTTGAATCAAGTCTATCTCAGGTCTCTTCTGGTTCTGATACTCACACATAAGTGATTAGTATCTTGACTAATTCATCTGGTAGATATTTACGAAGCAACTCACCATTAACCAGGCATTGTGCTGGGTGTGGGAGATGATTAAATTTGGGGAGAACACATACAACCACTCAGCTAAATCCTAAACACATCCTTTCTACCAAGCACCCAGTTAAACCCTTTGCACTCTGAGGGGCCTTGTTCTCAAGAGTATAGGCTACTAACGTCTCTCCTTGCCTGTGGAGCTTGTGTCTGAGTAGGAGCAAAAGGACTGCGGTTGGAAACCCAACTTCAAGCCATTACAAGAGGGTTTGGAGGCTCTGGTACGAGCCTGCAGCCTGGCCACGGGAGTGTTGGGGGAGCAAGGGTCCTCTACATATGTTTGAATAATGACGGGGAAAAACCTGATTCTTGTTCTCATTTTTTCAGTCAGATGGTGCCACAAGCACACTGGGTAATTTTTTGTTAGTAGTTATTTTTTCCTTTTGGATTTTCTAGTACATAATTCATTGTGAACAGTATAACACATGGGGATTGAAAAGTATGAGAAAATCTTCCCCTGTCTACGGTGGAAATGATGCTGATAATGTGCATTTTGGCCATTGGGGGATTGAATCTTTTTAGGAAATTGCTGAAATGCTGTACTAAATGATCAAGGAAGTATAGGGCAGTGGTTTTCAAATTTGCGTGTGTGGCCTGATCACCAAAGGAAACCGTGAAGTATTAAGATTCTGGGAAATGCCCTCCCACCACCCAGTCTGACTCAGTGGGTCTGGGGGGGCCTGGAGAATCAGTGTGTGTAACAGACTCCCCAGGTGATCTTACAGGTGTTCTTGGCCAGGTGACGGAAACACTGGTGCAGGAGTGACGTACTCCAAACCCGCCCTCATTAGTTGATTGATTGCAGGCAGGGTCCTAGAACATTCAAAGCATGTCCCACTGAAATCCCACGGGAGAGCGTGGCCACGCAGATTGACCGTTAATCTATACAAAGAGCTTACGTCTGTCTCTGCTTATGCTTTGTGCTTAATAATAATTATCCTGATTACCTCCACTCCAGAGAGAACGATGGAGGTTCTGGGGTGTAGCTATCACTCACTGGCAGTTTCCAGACATAACATTTAACAGCGGAAATATATGGGGTTGGAGACACACACAAATCAAATGTTAACTCAAGAGGCCAGGGCATGAAGCTGGAATAGGGCTTCTCACTTAGAAAAGCCGGGGAACAGAATCAGGGCATGCTCACAGCAAGTGCTGTGGAGAAACCCCAAAAGCAGGACACTGGAGGGGGCTTTCATGAAGCATCACGATTGTGCGCTGGCCTCTGGGCTCCTTCAGAGGGGCCAGAAGACAGTAACCACACGTCCTGTGGTGGCTGCAGACACGTATGTCATCACGTTCTCCAGAAGGAGCCTCATGGGGAGTCGACCCCGATATAGGACGTTGTTTTCTTTTTCAGTGTTAGTCATACTCAATTATTAGTCAGCTTTCCATTGCACTTCTAGGAAAAGGTCTATATGCACTAAGTTTGTTTCCAAATGAATATTAATGACACTGAATTATCATTTATTTCTGTAACCAGCACATTTCAGAATAAAGGCATGCTATATAAAGAAACTAATTAACACCTGAGAATTACACACATGCATATAAATGTGCATGTATGTGTGTTTATATACAAAATTTATATATCTATATATATGATTGATGGTTTTAAATTTTTTCATTGATCCAGCCCTGTCAAATCACTTTACAATTAATTTTTTCATTTTGGCATTAAGGTTGTTGATGTTACAAATATATTTTTCCATGAACTACTATTTTTTAAAATTTCAAAACATGACTTCCGGCCGAGATGGAGGCATAGGTGGACACACTGTGCCTCCTCGTACAACCAAGATGGGGACAACAACAATATAGAAACAGAATAACAACCAGAACTGACAGAAAATTGAAGTGTATGGAAGTCGGACACCCAAGGATTTAAAAATAGACACGTTCATCCAGACGGATAGGAGGGGTGGAGTTGGCTGCGCGAGGGACACGGAGTGGAGCACAGAGCACGCGGGGCAGTGCGCAAGTCTGCAGCAGGCAGACCCTGGGCGCATAAGCGGTGGTGGCTGGTGGGCCCTGGCCAGGGGGTGGCGACTGGCAGACCCAGCGAGGTGGCTATTGTGAAGCAAGGCACTGCACGCAACTCAGGGTCCCAGTGCCGGGAGATAGAGCTTTGGGGCACTGACTGAAAAGGAAGGTCTCACGGGGTGCACAGGCCCACCCACACCAGAATTGGTGCCAGAGGGGCCCAGTTGGCTTGTGGAAAGTGGCGGAAGGGTCTGAGGTCCTGCAGAGAGCAGAGCAAGCGCAATTGTTCCTTTGCGGACCCCGCCCCCACATACAGTGTCACAACCCAGCAACTGGGGTGCCCCACCCTGGTGAACACCTAAGGCCCCGCCCCTCACTACAGGAGCTCAACAAGACCAAA
>CM052550.1:11323566-11663766 GCA_028533065.1 Trachops cirrhosus | reverse complement strand
CAAGAATAGTAGGGGAAATGTAGAAGCTAAAGAACTTATGACAGATGGACATGAACTAAGGTGAGGAATGAGGGTGGGAGAGGGTGTGCAGGGTGGAGGGGAATGAAGGGGGGATAATAGGACAACTGTAATAGCATAATCAATAAAATATATTTAAAAATTATAGCATTCACAAAAAAATTTCAAAACATGCTTTTTAACTGCTTCTAGCTATGAATTTGGGGATGGACATAACATTTACAATGAGATATGTCTTCTGGAGCAGAAGAAATGGTGATTTCTGGTGATTTTCATGTAACATAAATTTCCATAAAAGAATAAAAGGCTTTGGGTTTTTTTTATTATTTCATGTTAAAGTGGACACTGCAACAGGTAAAGAGCCTGGAGTCCTAGAGGTGAAATGAGACAATGCCGTAACACCAGGCCCCAAATGTGGGCCTGTCTGATTCATCTTGGGTTTTCAATCCGTTCTTCCCCTTTTCAACAAATGCCTTGTTTAGATATAATTTACATACTGTGTAGTTCACCCGTTTCAAGTGCACAATTCAATATTTTTTAGTGCAGAATCGTGCAACCATCACAGCAGTCTAATTGTAGAATACATTTATCACCTCCAAAAAGAAACCCCATGCCCACTAGCGGTCTCTTCCCGCTGTCTCTCCACATTCTTAGACAACCGTTAATCTACTTCCTGTCTCTGTCTAATTGTTTATTCTGAACATTTCATATAAATGGACTCATGCAACATGTTGTCATTTCTGACTTTGCACCCAGTAGATTGTTTTCGAGTTTCATCCAGTTCGTAGCATCTGTTAGAACGTAATTCCTTTTTGTAGCTTTTAAATCACATGAGTGTGTGCCATTTTATTCGCCCACCGGTTTGTTGGTCCAGTTTTTGGCTTCGTCAATAATGCTGCTCTGAACGTTCCTGTACAAGTTCTTTTCTGGATGTATGCACGCATGTCTCTTAAGTACATGCCTAGGAGTGGAATTACTGGGTCATATGCTAACTCTGTGTTTAACAGTTTAAGAAACTGCCAAAATGTTTTCTAAAGTGGCTGTGGCATTTTACATTCCCACTAACACTGTAGAAAAGTTCCAATTTCTCTGCAACTTTGTCAACACTTGTTATTACCTTTCTGTTATAACCATACTGCATGAAGTGGTAGCTTACTATGGTTTTGATTTGCATTTCCACAATGCTTAGGATATTGAACATCTTTTCAACATGCTTATTGGCCATTTGTTTATCTTCATTGGAGAAATATATGTTGATACCATTTGCTCATATTTAATTGGGTGATTTGTTCTTTTATTATTGACTTAGGAGAGTTCTTTATATAGTCTGGATATAAGCCCTTTATCAAGTACATGAATTGCAAATATTTTCTCTCATATGGTCTGAACTAGCTCATATAACATTTGAATTGTCTATTTTATAAATGATGTATGAAAGTTAGCTTTAAACTAGTCTATCTTGCCTTTTTCAGTGATAAATTTAAATTGCCTTTCCAATATTATCTAAAGTAATATAGTACCCTAGTTTTTCTCTTCCTCAGTCAATTTTGATAATTTATATTTTTCTAAGAAATCATATATTTCCTCTAAGTTTTCCTTTTGAGTCCATGAAGTCATAGATATGATTCCCTTAATTCTCTTATCTCCTTCTGTTTGTGGTCCTGTGTTCTTCCTCCACATCTTGCATATCTCTCTGCCTCTCTCCCTCACCTTCCCCCTCAGCCAAACTCCTGATTTGTCTATTTTATTGGTCTTTTCAAGGAAACTGTTTTTAGATTTCATTGCCATTACCACTTTTACAATTTTATTAGTTATAGTCTTCATTAATTTCTTTCCTTTTCTTAAATATTCTTTTCGTGATTTATTAAGATGAGCATTACATTTTATAATGTTTCCTTATACTTTGCTGTATTTTTCAAACTATAAGATGCACTTCTACCCCTCCCCCCCAAATTTGGGAGGAATAATGGTTGTTAATGCTGCTGTTCAGTTCTGTTTATATTCACATTGGTGAAATGTTATGTTATTTATATTATTAAATACTTTACCACATTTTTTGCTTCAAATTTTTTTTCCTATTTTCCTATTTCCTATTTTCATATTTTCTTCTAAACCCTAGGTGCATCTTATGGTCCAAAAATACAGTACCTCTGAAGTAAACACATTTTTAAATTTATGAATTTAGTTTGTGGATATACATTTTCTCCTGAGAAAAGTTTTTTGTTAGTTCCCATAGCTTTTGGTATGTGCTTATTTCTTCACTACTTCCTAGGCTTATAATTCAATTACTTAGGAGTATGCTTCTTAATATTCAAGTAATTTTATTTTTTTCTGGCCTTTAGTAACTATTTTTAGTCTTATTGTATTATAATTAGGGAATGTGACCTATACAATCTCTTCTCTTTAATTGTACTAATGTTTTTGAGATGAAGTACAATATATGATTTCATATATCGACAGTGATAATACACTATCATTATGATTTGGGTGAACAACTTGTCGATGTCCAATCATGATGTTGATGTGCATATTCTATAACACAGCCATTCCACTTACAGATCTGTATAATATGTGTGTGTAGGCATACATATTATATATCACTGTAACTGTAAAAACTACAACCAACCTAATCAATCCCTTTATAATGGGATTGAGTAAATAAAGTATGGTTAGCTCACACATCGGATTGCTATACAGTGATTAATATGAATTGATGTGCATGTAAACATAGATAAGTCTCAAAAATATAATGTGGAGTGCAAACAGAAAGATGTAAAATGATATGCACAGTATAAAAGCATGTATTTAAATTTTAAATGTTCATAACAATACCACATATTATTTGTGGAAACATCCATATGTTATCTATATAGAAAAACATGCAGGAAAAATATGCATATCAACTTTCAGATACTGGTTCTACCTCTGGGGAGGGAGAGAGGGGTGAAGGAATGTGTAGTAGGGTTTTAGCCATCTTGTATCGTGGTTCCTTAAGATGAAATTGAAGCAAATATAGCAAAACAATAGCACCAGCTTATTCTCTGAGGAAAGGGCCTGGGTGTCTGCTGGCTGCCCATGCCCTGCTTGCTTTAGTAGACAAGGAGGCCGTCTGGCTAGTGCATCACTGCTTCCACACTGTGAAGCCCAGAGTTGGAGGAGATGCTCAGTTTTAAACAATAAATTAGGGAGTGAAGTTCAAGTGCAGTCATACAAGATCCAACCAAAAGAAATGACTTTTTGGCCTAGAAATTAGACTTGACAAGGTTAGGGTTACTACCTTTCAATGATTCCGGGGACTGTCCCTGAATGGAAAGAAGTGAACTTGTTCTGTGTGGCTGGTTAGGGGGAAAATGCAGAATCGATGGTTTGGAACTGAGAAGATGCAGATCCTAGTCCAAATTTTGGCAGATTGATGCAACCATCAGAAGAGACTAGAACTGGGATAGAGAGCTCCATGAGGAAGTGCCATGTCCAAACAGAGACAAAACCATCCTGTATAAGCAGTGTTTAGCAGAGATCTATAATAATAATGAATATCATTTACTGAATGCTTACTATGTTCTAAGCATTTCATATATATTAATTTTTAAATTCCTATGACAATCCTAAGAGGTTATGGCAGTTTGTAAAAATTACTGCCACGATGCTCGCAAAGCACGTACCACAGGATCTGGTACCTGCTCATCTCTCAGGGAATTAGGTAGCTATCAGTTTTACTAATGAGCTTGGTTAGCACCCCATTTCTCGCAAAAAGAAAACAAAACAAACTTTCTAGTCAACTGAGGGGTTATTACCCAGAGGACAGACACAGGGTCCTAACACATTAGGCCTTAGTCTCTTACTTAATCCACGTCACTCCTATGTTAGGCAGTTAGAAAGAAAATAAGGAAGTGGGGATGGGAGGTAAGTGATGGGACCAAGATCACATGCCCACTGGGCATGAAGGTTAAACTTGGGTGTTAGCGGAAGGACGCTGCATTCCAAAGCCAGTAAGCCCATGGTAGAAGTGTCTCTATCGTATACCGGTGGCTTTGTGTCTCTGAGCTGGTACCTTTGTGTCATTCAGTCTGTATCTCTCTCTTAAGTCCCCTTTGTCTCTAAATTCTAGGCTGTTTAGTTTCCCCGTGAGGTCAGTGTGGGCGAGTTCTCAGGAAACAGACGACCCAAACACGTAGGGAGATGGCAGCCCATTACTTATTTCACCCACTCAAAGGGCGCTCCACTGTATGAACTACCAGGGCTGCCTGCAGATCGCATCCTGTGTGGCTGCCTCTCTCCTCTGACAGACGTGGTTCTGAGCTTTTCAACTCCTGGGAATGATTTGGGTGGATAATGTCAGCTGATTATGAATTTCTGGTGTGTGGCCCACAGCTACTGGTGATGAATCAGTCTGCTACACAAGGGGACTTTTGATCAAGAGCACATTTCTGCATAATGAGAAGTAAAGTAGTGCAGATTAATGGTGTCAGCATTTTAATGGGTCCTGGGAAAATGGCTGGGTGATGGATTCTTTTTGCACTGAGCAGCCCAATCTTCTTCCTCCCAGACTTGAATCAAGGAGAGCCCAAGGGGAGCCACTGAAAGGTCACTGCACCTCCCTTTGACAGATGTTGGCACAAGAATCCTAGTTGTGTCCACCTCCTCTTTGTTGCTGACCTTTCCCCCATTGAACGTGACACCCTGAGTAAGAGACATGGAAAACCACTCAAGGTTGGGATGTCAGAAGCACCATCACTAAACAAGTTATAAAGGAAGCATGTGGGCATCAGATAGTGCCTCATTCATGGACGTGGCCTTTGCTAAGCAAGGAAGACTTATGAAAGGCAGCTCATCTTTATGTCTGGGTGAAGGTGTTAAACTTGACCTATTCTCTACATGAGCTTTGCCACCTTAGGAAAACCTGGAGGAGAAAGACCTTTCAGTATGCACACATAAACATAGTCTATAAGCAGCAGCCAGGGCCAAGGTCAAGGCCAAGATATTCCATAAGATTTGAGCTATTGCTGTGAATACCAGATAATATCTATTGAACATCTACAGCATGCCCAGAAGATGCAAATACTTTTTATCAACTCAGCTAATAATCCCCCCTGCAGTGAAGGTATTAGTATTCCCACTTTGTGGATAAGGCACTTGAGGCTGTGTTTATTTGCCTCCCTGAAATGACATAGCTAGCAATCATAACAGTAACAATCATGATTATAATCATGATTGTAGTTGTTAACATGTATGTAGCTCTCACTATGAGCCATGTGCTTTGCTAAGAGCTTTTTGTTTGTGAATTTATTAGAGGATCAAAATAAATGCTGAAAGACTGGGCATTGTATTTTCACATTTGACATATGAGAAAATTGAGGCATGGTAAGCTTATGTAACTTGCCCAGAGTCATGTAGAAAACTACAGAGGTATTTGAACCTTAGCATCAGGTATTAACCTGTATGTTTTAGGTGCCAGACTTAAAATGCCATCTTGTTTAGGTAGCTGGAGCACTCTCATTCCCCACTCTTTCCTCACCTAACCCACCTCTGCCTTTGCATCGCTAGATCACACACTCATAAATATTCGGTAAATGTCACTGACCCCTAAACTGAGTTAGGTCTCTGCTATGTGTGCACATGCCTCTGTTCTTCCTGTGTTTTAAGGCTCATCACGCATGCCGTGATTTCTCACGTAACATTTGTCTTCCCTTGCAGACTTTAGGCTGCAGGAGGGCAGGTGCTGGACCTTTCTTGCTTAGGATGACATGCCCAAGGTGTAGTACAGTGTCCACGTGAATAAAGTTGCATTTCTCATCGTTTGTTACCACATTTTACAAACATTCCTGGCAGAATACTGGCAACTTGGAATTGTCTAAGATAAAACATAAACTGTCAAAGCCAAAATTCCTATCGAGCGACTCCAGGGGCACCATAAAAAAAATAAACAACAGTATTTCTGAGCGGTTGACACTGAAATGCAACAAGATGTCCCAGGAAGAGAAAATCCCTTCATACCATGTGGTACAAAAACACAAACAAACTATGATTGCGAATACAAGCTCTCAATCAAAAGACTATCCGCCTTGACTCGCAATTAAAGATTCTCACCTTGACAACTCTATAAAGCGTGTTCAATGGTGGGTAGCAGGTACGGTGTGTTATTGATAGTGGATTTTCTAAGCTAAGTCATGGAATAAACATTTGCTGATGAAGGGAAGAACAAATGGTCAAATAAATGACCATTTATTGATGACCATTTCATGACCACTTCATGACCATATCATGAAGTCTGGTTGCTCCAAGTTCATCAGGAAAAACGGATGCTTTTCTACCATGATGCGATGCCCCTTTCCCTTCCCAATGGCCCTTTATGTGAGCACACTGCAGCTTAAGCCCCTTCGCTGATGACAACCTGTGATCAAAGGTGAACATTAAGATCTGAGAAGGGAGAAAGGCAGTGCACAGAAGTGAAAAGTTCTTTTTTTTATAATGCACCGTTATTGTTGTTGATTTTATGTTGGCTGTTATCATTGTTCTCATCTTCCACGTGGCTTTGCCTTTGAGCATCCGTTATGTGCTAGGGACTGCAAGCCCAAAGGAACACTCGAGTGCAGAAGAGACTGAGGGTCTGGCTGCCTGCCTGCCTGCTGAGAAAAGAACGCAGGAGCCCTGAGCCCAAGACGGCTGAACAGGAGCAGACTGGGTCTGAGGAGCAGGCAGGGAGCAGCTCTGTTACTGAGCCTCAAGGACCACCCCACCTCATTTAGAGCAGCCCTTAGAATGGTGTCAGGTCTTCAGTACTGACCTAATTTTTGTGACCTCACCTTATTGTGACAGGCTTTCCCTCTCACAATATCTGTGACACTCTATGATCTTTATGAACTCAAGGTCAGGGCCACTGTTCATAATTTGTCTTTGATATATACAAAAAGGTTTCATTAGACATGGCTTTGTTTATTCAAAGCTAGTTCCCCCCTCCCATCTTCTTAATAATTCTTAAGTCCAGACTATTAAACTTGCTACCCAAGTCAAACCTTTCTCCCAGTATGGTGCTCTATAGGTATTTCTGAAGGCAGAAGCTGACATCCTTGTCCTCTGCAGGCTTTCTTGAGGACAATAATTAGCTGGTACGTCTTGTGCCAGCTGGAAATACTGAAGGAAGTGTCCCACTATTACCTGGGCTAGATGCTTTCTGAGGTGTTCTCCCTGCTGGAGGCTGTCAAATAAAACCATTTAGTTTGGTTTATTTTGGGAGCCGCACTGAGCTCCTCTCTCAACAGCCGTTGAGGACATCGGGGGAATGCGGTGCGCTGGGGCCGCCACCAGGAGGAGGAAGGAGGACACAGTGCTAAAACAGGTTGTAAACGGACGAACACCGCGCCAAACGTCTGTGCGGAGGGTTGTGGGGGAAACCGTCATCCCCTCCGGGCAGAGGCTGAACAGACTTTCAGAACACAGATTGAGCCAGATAGGACTTGAGAAGAGGAACAGCATCCACCGCCAAGGGAACGGCAGGAGAGAGTGGGATGAAAGGGCACGAAGTTTTGTGTCTTTTGAATCGGGAGAACTCATTCCCTTCGGCCAGTGTTCTGGCCTCTTTCATTTTCTCGAATACAGCATGTTCTTCCTCAGTGTTGGGCCTCGTGAACCACTCTTCCTTCTGCCTGTAAAGCATCCCGGCCCAACTCTGTTCCCTTGGCTAGCTCCTTTCTATCCATTCCTTTAACTCTCATCTTCAAGGTTCTGTTCTTAAGTCGGCCTGTCCTGCCACAATTTAATTTTATCCTATGATTTATGCTCCCATCACACTTTTTAAATCCTCTTTAAGTTTCATTACATTCGGCCTGCCTTCCTCAATCTAGTGTGTGAAATTAATTAAACAAGGAGGCCACCAGACTGATGTGGCTGTAATCATGGCAGCCTATGTAAGCAAACCAAAATCGAAGCCTGCAATTGCCTCAATATCGTGAAATCAAAACACTAAGGACAGCTGATTACAAAGAGCCAACTAGGCTATAAGCTGTAGTCAATTACATAATTTCCTTTCTTTGCTTCTGCACTTGCTCTGTGTAAGTTCTTCTCCTGGCTCCTGCCGGTACTTCTCTTAGGAGAAGCACTCCTAAGCACTTTTGACTTGGTGCTGCCTGATTCTGATAGATTTTTGTGCAAATAAAGCCTTACAAATTTGTATATGTCTCAGTTTATGTTTTAACAGATGTCCACTCATTAGGGCTGAGACCATGTCTGTCTGGCTCTCCATGCAGTCTTACCACCTTCCTGCTGACCTGATGTCTAGTTACCATGTCTCCGTTTGTGTTTCTGTGCGATGGTGGGAATTGGCGTGAGGACAGTAAATCCACAGAGGGAGATGAAATTATTGAGGGTTTGGATCAATGCCTTCCACTTACATTTGCTCCCAGGCACCTTCACTTTGAAAGACCTAAGTAAATGTGGAAGAACACGAACACTACAGATTTTCTTTAAGCTTTGAAAGGACTCGTGGAAATGGAAGATAAAAGATGGGTAGTTGACAACCACACGTGCAATGATGATGGTTTCCCAGGAATTAATCTCAGGGGGAGTTGAAGTGGTAGATAGTGGTCTCACATATGTAGCAGCCTCTACACATGCCTAAACATATGACACA
This sequence comes from Trachops cirrhosus, assembly GCA_028533065.1. NCBI lineage: Eukaryota > Metazoa > Chordata > Mammalia > Chiroptera > Phyllostomidae > Trachops > Trachops cirrhosus. The sequence continues at coordinate 11,655,122 of CM052550.1, read as the reverse complement.
GTTTATCAATGTATGTACTCCAAAAGGAGGAAGGAAAAGGAGGGGGGAAACAAGATTTTATCCGTATCTCTGGTAACTGAAAGTAGTCATGGCCATGTGGATGAAAATACCTGTGCAGGCACACCTGAGGGATACAGCACCTGAACTCTTGGTTGGTTGGTTGATATATTCATGCATTTAATGAGTGTTCATGGAGCTACAGCTTACTCAGTGCTATATCAATCATCACGCTGGACTCAGATCTTGCCCTTACATAATTCACCATCCAACAAAGGAGAAAGAGTATCATACAAACCATTAAACCAGCAATTTATTAACCACGACGACAAGGAAAGGAGGAACGCGGATCAGAGGGCGCCTTGGCCAGCGGCCACGCCCATCAGAGGCACCTGAGGCACCTCGTGCCCTGGCATCGACAGAGGGGTTGGACTTTGGCCACACTTATGTGGCCTCAGGGTCTGCAGTAAGTCACTTCTCTGAGACCTGGGCATGAATATTTATTTACTGTGACACCAGAAAAATCACATGACCCTCTCAACTGGCAAGGGTTCTTAACCTGCCTGCCAGCCCACACGGCTGAAGAGGTTTTGTTTTCATCTTACAGTGTATTGCTTGACACTTATTAAGGGTCTAGTGGGGTCACTCCTGTTGTTTATGTGTTGCTGAATTCTGTGGGGTAAATTTTGCACTATTGGGGAAATTGTGAATATGAAGATGAATTTTCCAAGGTCTTAGGACATACTCCATCTAAGTCAAGGGCCTAACCATGACCTTCCACCTGTCTTTAGAAATGTGACCCCTCTCAGGCAGATAGAGCAAGTGGGGTCTCCCAGAACCTGCTCACTAGAGGTCTGGGAAACCCCAGTACGGACCTGTGTCTGCAATCCAAGGGGTAGACTGGCCCTCTCCACCCTCCCGATATGAGGTGGCCTTCAAAATACGAGGATACCTTGTTTTTTGGACTAATAGAAAGTACCATTTTAGTGCTTTTTGATTTTTGTTTTGAATGTGTGCCTTCCTAGATCTTTTTTTTCCACTTGTACTGTCTCTTGGTTTAAAAAACAACAACATGAAAAGCAACAATAACAAGAAAATGAAGAGTTTCTAGACTCCACAACGGTCCCCTGCCAAGGGCTCACGCCAGTCACTAGGACCACGGTCTGGAAGCGGAGTCCCGGCTTCTGCGTATCTTCTCATGATTTACCGATCTGCTTTTAATGTGAGCACCAGGATGGGTGAGAAGTCTAGAGCTGGCATAGATTTTCACTCCCCTGGGAATTCTGAGCTTAGGGATGAAGAGATGGGTGGGGAAGCAGGTAGATCTAAAACAGCATGGGTTAGACTCTGTTCAGGGAAGGAAGGAGGGAAAGCCCTGAACAGGGATGCACCCAGGATCTCACGATACCAACCATGAGCACATTTCGGACACTGCTGAAGTAATTTCTGTGATGGTTAACTTTGTGCATTAACTTGGGTGGGTCATGGTGCCCCCTTATTTGGTCAAACAACAGTTGAGATGCTGCTGTGAAGGTATTTTTTTAGGTGCAATTGACATTTAAATCAGCGGACTTTAAGTAAATCAGATTACCCTCCATAAAGGGAGTGTAACTTATACAATCAGTGAAGAGCAAAGACAGCGGTTTCCCAATGATGAAGCAACTCTCCCCAAGATGGCACCATTAGAAACCATGCTTGAGTCTGTTTCTATTTTGTTTACATTGCTCATTTGGTTCCACATGTAAGTGAAATCATATGGTATCGGTCTTTGTCTGACTTATGTCACTGAGCCTAATGTCCTCCAGCTCCATCCATGCTGTTGCATGGGAAGATGTCATTCTTTCTTTTATGGCCGAGTAGTATTTCATTGTGTAAATGTACCACAACTTTTTTTCTACCCACCTACTGATGGTCACTTGGGCTGCTTCCATATCTTGGCTATTATAAATAATGCTGCAGTGAACATAGGAGTGCATATATTCTTTTGAATTTGGTGAAGGGATTAAGAACTACAAATTGGTAGTCACGATATAGGGAATATAGTCAATAATATTGTAATAATAATGTATGGTGTCAGATGGGTACTTGAAATATGGGGCGGGGACTACTTTGTAAGGTGTATTTATTCTAACCACTGCGCTGTACACCTGAAACGAATACAGAATAATGAATGTAAATTGTAGTTGAAAAATAAAACTTAAAAGAGGTTACAGAATAAAATCTATTGCCATATAGAAAATGAATGAATGAATGAATGAATGAATAGATTTTTGACTGATTAAAAAAACCAACAAACATGCCTGAGGTTTTAGCACTCTGCCCCTCAGGATTCGTACTCAGGACCTCACCTTCCGCTCTGATCTGGATCTCCAGCTGGCTCACCAGTCCCATAAACTTCAGACTTGTCAGTCCCTACAATCTCATGAGCCAATTCTTCCAAATCAATCTCTCTTTCTCCTTCTCTCTCTTTACACACACACACACACACACACACACACACACACTTTTTGGAGAGCACTGACTAATCTAATATACCCTCTTGTCAGGGAAGGGGTATGTTGTGTGCTTTGATGGGAAAGTAACAGAGCCTGGGGAAGCCATGATGGAAGTGGCCTTAGCCTGTGGGGCCGTGGGGCCCGTGGAAGCAAAATGGCAGTGACACCCCCGTCTCTGTAACCAGGACACATCTTCCTGCTGAGTGACAGCCAGGGTCTCCTAGAGGAGCCTCACAGAACTCGCAGCACGCGGTGCTCGCACACCACGCTGATCCACAGGCCTCCCCTGGAGGCCTGGCCTTCTCCCTGCTCTGCTGACCTGCCACTCCTGCGACCCAACTGTAACAATTAGGAATTCAAAGCAGCAGGAGAAGTAAGGCTTCTTTTAGCTTCGTAGTTATAAGACTTTAACTTTGTTGAACATTGTAATTAAAAGGGCAAAACCTCCACCCAGACCTCTGCAGCCACCCCAAAGACGCTGCAGAAGGGAGCCTGGCGAGAGAGGGAATGCAGCACAGATCGCTAACTGCTCACGAGAAAGGCCTGCGTCCAGGAACTCCTTTTGCCAGAGGTCCAGGAGCGTTTGCTGCAGAGACCCGAGTTTGCAAATAAGCACTTTTCTTTGTAAAGGCCCCTTTCCCCAGCTCCATTAGCTCCCAGCCCCGTTTTCGGCGGCTGGCTGAGGGCTGTCTTTTCATCTTGAACTTTACATATTCTTCCAGTTCAGCCCAGTCACACAGAGCCCTTGGCAAACCGCTCTCTCTCCCACTGTGAATTGCTGGGTACCAAGGCAGAGAATGAAGTTCCCAGTCAGCCAACTTTCCCCCCACAATCCTCCGACTCCGCCTCCCTTTGTGCTTAACACTGGGTCTCAAAAACTTTGGTTTTCTTTGTTATCAGGAAAGATGCTGGAGTCAAACAAAGGGAGAACGAAAATTCCAGACGTGCTGAGAAAATGAAAGTGTGTGAGTTGTGTGTGTGAGTTGTGTGTGAGTTGTGTGTGTGTGTGTGTGTGTGTGTGTAGTCTCACTGCCACTCCCAACACCACTGATTAGATTTGTAACCCTCAGGAATGTATGTCATTTGGGGTTGAGTTAGCGGTTTGAGCAACAATGTTCCTTCTTACTTCCTGCTGGACAATTTAACCTCTTTTTAGTCTTTAGCGAGAGGAGGAAGCCGAACATTTGTTATTTGCTCTTCCCTGGGACACACCTCCCGAATGTAGTCCCAAGTGCTCATTGCCACGGCCATGGCCAGCTTCCTCGTCCTGGGTTATCCAGCCTCTCTCTTTTGCTCCCTGCAAAACACCTTCCCACAGCAGCCAGAACGATTTTTGCTAAAGCACAGATCTGACCACCCTGGTGCCCATTTCCTGGGGAACCAAATGGGGCTGCCATGATGCTCCCCGGAGGGGGGGCCTGGTTGTACCCTCCACAGACCCCTCAACTCTCTGGTTCAGTTAGCTCCTCTCCGGCCTGCCCCCTCCTCCCTCCCTCTTACTTTCTTCTTATTTTTTTGCAGCTGGATTCCCTAGTTTTCTGATTTTTTAAAGGTGAACTCAGCCTCTCCCTTAAATTCCTCTGGACCCTGATCCATTCTCTCCACACGAGGTAGGGCGAGACGTTTGTGTAGTTTTCACTGCTTTTCTCCTCTCTCTCTGTATCGCCTGTATTTGCTCATCTTTCTGGCCAGCCTGAGAGCCCTCCGGGGTGGAGCCCACGCAGCCAGAAGAGACAGTCCAGCACCACGCTGGGCACATAGACTGCCAGGATTGACGCTCCTGGGTTAACAGCAGGCCGGTCCAGCATGATGGAGGAGGTGAGCACTCTGGTTCTGAATCACAGGGATTTAAATCCCAGCGACACTCATTCCCTGAGCCTCCATTTCCTCCCCCGTGAAACGCGAAAAATCACAACATCAGAGCCCTCGTGGTCAAAATACACTGAGATACTGCCCACAGCGCAATGCTCCGCGCAGGCCTAATGTGTAGTATAACCTTGATGTGTACCGTCGTTAGGAAGCACCGTTTGCTCTACTTGCAGCCCCTCGGCCAACTGCACCCTCTTTGTTAGCAGACTCCCTCCGCCCCAAATCCCCACTGAAGTCCTCAGCCACAGGGGGAAGAAAGAGTTAAGGCCGACTCTGTTCACCGCAAGTCCACAGGCACTAAATAGACTCCAGCGTTCAGGCTGTAAGTATGGGCTGCAGTTAACTATAACCAGCTGTTGCAAGATAATAGCCGCCACTGGTAAAATAAGGCCAGCCCCCTCCCTCGTAAGGAAACCTTTCTTCCAACACTCACGCAGACCCGACAGATAGCTCTCAGTCTGGCAGTAATCAGAATTAAGAGATGGGGGTAGGGGGAGAATTGTCAGGCTTCCCAGATCAAGCTGACGTGTATATAGCAATTCTGTTTCCGTTTCCAAAAGCCAAAACACCGGGGCGCCTCTTATCTGCAGTACATTCCCCCTGTTGTTCTGAGAGGTGGGGGGAACAACGCTGGCCCCTAACGCTCCCTTCCTGTGCTGGCATGAACTCTAATAACTGGGAAAAAAAGTGCTGACCTTAGCCAAGAAGACATATGTGTGGCTCTTTATACCGAAACCCTTCATTCAGCTAATCCTCTCTTTCCCATTTTAGGAAATTAAGTATGAATCAAAGCTCAGCAAAGTGAGTGCATGTGAAATTCGGGTGCCTTTTGGTCCATTTCAAAATTTAACAAAGGTAAGATTCGTGTTAGTTACTTCCCCTCTGCTGGAGACAGATGCCCGTGCTTGATTTGGGGGATTGCTCATGGAAAGCACCCTTTGTTTCAGAAAATATCCAGGCTTTATTAAAATACATCTGGTGTCAGGCACATGGTAGGCACTTGGTATTTCTGGGTTCTTTTGAGCTTGCTGAATGCCTTGCATGTGTGAAGAGTGATAAGAGCAAATGGATTTGCTTTCCAAGGAAGGTCGATGGAGCCATAGAGTCTTTGGCATGGAAACTTTGAGTGGGTCGAATAATGTATCTATCTATCTATCTATCTATCTATCTATCTACCTACCGATCAATCGAGTTTGATGAGACCCAGGGAAATCAAGAGGTTTATATAAAGTCAGTTGGCAAGTTAGCAGGAGAAACAGAAGATGTACCGACCTCTCTGCCCCGCAGGCCAGGGCGTTCAATCAGCTCACATGGAAAATCACAAGACTAAAGTAAACATCTCTGACGTTTGCCCAGACAAAATTCAGGAGGGATGACCAGAAAGAGCAGCACTCAGGAAGTGAGCTCTGTTTATGGCTGTGGTCTCAGGAGCAGTCAGGTGCCTGTTGATGCCTGTCCCCAGCCAGATCACGCGTCTCGAGGATGAACAGGGCATAGTGAGTGCTGTTGAACTAATGAGTGGCCTACGGACTTGCCCACTGCTGGGAAGGCATCCTTTGCAAACGTGGCCATTCGATAACAACTAACCCTCCTGGGTAGGCTTACTGAGTAGCATGAACCAATAAACAACAGCCTGTGAGGTGGATGCTCCTGTTAGTCCCATTTGATAGGTAAGGAAACGGAGGTTTGGAAAAACTGACATTTGCTCCTTGTCACCCAGCTGGTAGATTTCAAAGCCAAAGAAAATAAGGTTCAAAACCTTATTTTTTGACTTAGTACTGGATTTCTTGATTACTATGATGCCTTAAAAAATATAATAAATGAATTAAAAAATCATTACCCTCTTGTGCACAATCCAACACATTTTTATGTATTTTCTTTGTGCTCTTAACCTATCAAAACTACCGTCCTGAGGGCTAATTCCATCACTCCTATTTCACACAGGTAAGATCTGAGACTGCTAAGGTAAATGGCTTGTCCAAGGTCACCCAGTTTCTAAGATACAGAGATTCCTAAAATCAAGTTCAGTGCTTCTTTCAGGACATTTGTCTCCCTAAATATTTTAAATCCACAAAGTGTTATTGATACTGTGGCTCTAGCAAACTACAAGTTACTGGCATCAAAGTGACCCAACCCAACCAAAGAAGAATAAGAAAGATGATCCAGGTTAGGACAAAGATGGCAAATGTATTCCTACTTCTGGGCCAGTTCCAATCACTATTCTTAGCCACCCGGAGGCCGTGCGAAGGAGGATCACAAGATTGCTTCTGGTCGTAATGGGACAGCGTCCTTTGATATTGAACCTAGTTGAGTCCATGCTGAAATATATAAGGGGGGCTGCTGGGGTGGACATGTTTTATCTGCCTCTTTAGTCTATATGTTTCCCTTTTCACTCTGCTCTGTGCTTGGCCTCTATGGCCAACACCACGGGGATCCCTTACCCTTCAATCTTCAGGCAGGTTTGGCCAATGGGGAAGCCATCAGAAGACCGAAAGGAGGGAGAGATGAGGCTGTGGTATTATTCCCAAGTCCCTCCCTATGGGTCACCATGGCTGATGTAACCCCTTGGGGGGAAGGTCTCAGCTCCTGTCAGGGGCTCTCCTCTTGATCCCAATCATTGTCCACCTCCCTTGTCTCCTTTACTAGCTCTGGGTTCCTTTACACTGCACATGTCTTGGAGGTTTTTTACATGGTGCCATATTTCTGGTAAATGGTCTCTTTACTAAACTCTCCTCAAGTTACCCAACTGGAGTGTGCCATACCCCTGACTGGCAGAGTCGCCATGTCACATGGGATGTATCAGAAACCCAGTCACAGATGAATGAGGAGTTAGCATTTGCTTCTCTCTCTCTCTCTCTCTCTCTCTCTCTGGATGAATGAGGGGTTAGCATTTGCCCCCGCCCCCACCTCTCTCTCTGTAGCATGTTATTGTAGACGCTTTTCTGATTAGTGTGGCCTCCTTTGGTTGAAGGCAATGCTGTGCAGTAAAGAGTCCCTGGGATTTCACATCAAGTGGGACAGGCCTGGATCCATGTCCAGCCCCAACCAAGACAGGCTGTCCAAGCTGTAACCTGGGGTAGAATGGTTAGACTTGTGAAGCCTCAGGTTCCTTCTCCACAAAATTGGGATAAAATAACACCTGCATTGCTAAGTTATTGGTGGTTGGAAGAAATGGCATCTGTAAAATTACCCTTTAATTTGTAGCATTTGGCTAAGTTTACAGGGATCCACAGAGTGGAAGTTTTGGGGATAAGAGTTCGTTTTTCCCATCTGCCCAAATTCAGCAGGTTCTCCCTCCCCCCGGCCTCCCTCCCTTTCTTCACATATGAATCCTGTCACTTCTTCTCAAGCCTTGAGTCCCTGAGTCATGATTCCCACCTCGAGTCCTGGAAGACTCACAGAGCAGAAAGGATTTAACATTAGCCTTTTACGCTGTGAAAACCTCCTCAATCCAGACCCTGGGGACAGATTCTCAAATTAGATGTTGAAATTCCCGAAGACAGGGATCGATATTATTTATTTCTCTTTCCCCAGTTCCTGATGTACAATTTATACACAGTCAGTGTTTACTGAGTTAATGAGTTATACTGGGTAACCTTGCTTTGCTCAGATTTAAGGCTTTCCTACTTTAAACATTGACATATTTACCTCTTTTACCTTAATCATTTTGAATGAAAATATATATTTTAAAAGTCACAGCCATTTTCAAGTAGAGTATCCAAGATATTATTTGTATTTTAAAAAATAATTTGGAAACCCTTTCCGAGCCCTCGTGTTGGAATGAACCGAGGCTGTCAAAGGAAGCTGAGGGGCTCCGAGAGCCTTCGCGCTGAACGAAACGTTCCCGCACGGTTTCCTGCTTTAAACCCCTAATGTCCAGTTCTGCTGGGACCCACTGTCTTGCCTCTCTTCCCACTGCTGTTTCCAGCATGCAGTGGGCCCGGACATCAAGTAGTCACAGACATTTGAATTCTGTGCAAAACGGAGTGGGAAAGCTCTGGAAAAGGTGTGCAAATAACGAGGAGACAGAATGACCACCACCTGCCCGGACTGTCCAGAAGTTTTTACTCATTACTTCTTAGTTTCTTGGTATATATATAAAAGTGATGGTAGGCATGAGAAAACACTGATGCCTATGGTTGACTTCGGGAGACAAGAGGGAACCCCTGCTGTCTTTGCCAGTGGAGGCCAAGGACCACTGTGCGGCCCTTTGAAATAACTTCTGGGGCTCCTGCGCCCACGGGGAGCTTTCAAGTCCACGTTGAAATCTCAGTCCATCTGATGGGGATTCTCACAGGCTTAGGAAATGAGGAAGCCCATATGTATCACTTCGGGGTTCAGATGAACTTATTTGGCATTCTGTCCCCAAAGTCGTCAAAGGTGATGGAAGTGTCAAGAGTCACTCTGGAGGAGTGAGGAGAAAGCTGGATTTTGGGATTAAGTCCTTTGTCTTCACTGTGTGTCACCAGGAAATTGAGCCCTGTCTACCCTCAGCTTGCTAATCTGTAAAATGGGAATGGCCACATGCCTGACATGACAATGAGAACAGGCAGAACACATGGCATTTTCTGTAAACACAAATGTAACGTTAATGCTCAGATGTCCCTCATGGTTATGGACCATGCAGGCTCATTTCCAACACTGGCAGTGAATCTCATGTGCTCAAGGGAACTTCCAGGGGAGGGATTCCTACAGCGACCACAGGGAGTTTGAAATGCAGCTCTGGAGTTGAGGGTTGAATCTGAACACCTTCCTTCTGGGAGTCTCACTGTAGATGCGAAGTCAGTCTGAGCCCATCTCGCCCTCTTAGAGAGCCCCCGGAGCTGCCCCTGCATGCTCTGGGGCAGAACAGGACCTGCCTGTCCCGGGATGCTGCTGGGCTTCTTTTCATCCGCATGGCTGCCAGGAGACTCTGAGCTAACTTTCTCTAGGGCACCAGTGGTTTCCTGCTGAGCCCTGATAGTTTCTGTTTCATTCCTCTGTAGACTGTTTCACTTTAATACTGTGTTAGAGACATTTTCTAAATATCAGTTAATTCAGCCCTGGCTGGTGTGGCTCAGTGGAGTTGGTGCTGCCCTGTGAATCAAAGCATGGCGAGTTCGATCCCCAGTCAGGGCACATGCCTGGGTTGTGAGCTGGGTCCCCAGTAGGGGGCGCGTGAGAGGCAACCACACAGTGATGTTTCTCTCCTACTCTTTCTCCCTCTATCTCTGTAAAAATAAATAAATAAAATCTTTAAAAAAATTATTTAGGAAATCAGGAGAGTCCCAGGAAGGAATGTAGACAGTGACGAGAGAACCTCATTGGAGGGGGTGGGAGGGAAGGTGCTGACCTAGGAGAGTTTGGAAATGAGCAGAGTCTGTAAGATTAAAGGCAAAAACAAACAAAAAGCTACACATAAGCACTGTTCTTAGGCTGATACGATTGTTTTCCACAGGTTGACAATTCTGATGCCGCTATGCATGTATACCGGAACTAAACAATTAAGTGAATGGATGGAGGATGATGTGAGTCAGGTTTCTCTCTGTTGGAGTGGAAATTTATAGATTAGCAAAGTAAGAGGACTGAATGATTCATGTGGCCATGGATTACAGTTGGAGATATCTGTGTGAACTCATGTTTAGCTTATTACAGATGCAGAAGGTTACCTACAGAAATAGTCATATGTGGGTATACATGAGTATATGTACATGCACTGAATTAGTATAAACCTACCTAATAATAGGGATTTTTTTCCCAGTGAGCTGAGAAGATCTAAAAACAACCATGACACCCCAGCAGCAAGGAGCGCAATGGGTACCCAGCTCTTGCTTTCTAATACTATCTTCCAGTGAAAGAGACCAGGGCTTCTTGGAAAAACGGGTGACTCCAGGCCTGGGAATATGCAAGATGAGCCAGAAGCCAAAAGTAAGAGAGTGCTGAAAAATTTTTTAAAAACCCTCACTTTTATAGGGGCATTTCAAAGGAGCACAATTGAAAGGGCCTCCAGGGTCAGAGCTGGACCAACTGAAGCAACAGAATTCAGCAGTGTTAGATTAAAACCCAAAGCACAAAATAAATATTCATGAGTCCATACTTATGTAAATAAATCATTGAACAAGTGAATGAATCGGGGAGGAGAGACAAACTTCCTGTATGGAAGAATCCCAAACATTATGCAGATGGTCTGCCTTTAAGGGGGAGGATATATAACTCCAGACCCCTTCTGTTTGGTCTGCTCAGTGACTTCCCTCCAAAGAGGAAGTGAAAATTAGTAACTTGACAGTGGGGGGCCTGACAAACACAACCTCAACCAAGTGATCAAGTCAATGTCCGGTCATAAATCATGTTGATCTGTGCGTCCTTGCTATGACATGATGGAAATGGCACTTCACCACCGTCGCCTTCCTCTTAAGAACCAAAGCTGAGGTGGTGGGGTGGAGCTCACGAACACAGACAACGGTACACTGTTTACCAGAGAGAAAGGGTGTGCGGGGAGGTAGGAGAGGGCAGAGGGAGGGTAAGTGGTGATGGAAGGAGACTTGACTTTGGGTGGCGAACACACAGTACAATATAGGGATGATGTATTACAGAATCGTACACCTGACACCTATATAATTTTATTAACCAATGTCACCCTGATAAATTCCATAAAAAACAACAAATAACCCCAGACTAGTTGTGAGTAAAACACCACATTCCAAATGACGGGCATCCTACAAAATATGTGACTGGTACTGCTCAGAACGGCCAAGGTCATCAAAAACAAAAGAAATCTGATAAACTGTCATGGCCAAGAGGAGACTAAGGAGACACGATGACTAACTGTCAGTGTCCTAGAGGGACTCCTGGAGCAGGAAAAGGACAATTGGTAAAAATGAAGGAAATCAGAATAAGTTATGATCTTTAGTTAATAATAGTGTGTAAGTATTGGTTCACTAATTATAATACATATACAATACTAATGCACCATGTGAATAATAGGGAAAAGTAGGCACGGGGTATATGGGAACTCTGTGTTATATTTTCCATATTTTTTATAAATCTAAAACTGCTCTTTAAAAGACTATTTTTAAAGTGAATGAATAAACAAGTATCAATTCAGCTTTATAAATTATTGAGCAGTTGCTATGCTTACTATATTCCAGGCACTGTTACTTTTGGGGAGCTCAAGTTTTTTTTTGTCAATTTATTTAATTTCAAATCTCACGGAGCTGTTATGAATTAAAAATGAGAATACATGTGGAATGAGAATACGAGTAAAAATGAGAATATGTGTAAAAATGAGAATACATGCAAAGTGACTAGAACAGTGGCTGGAACCTAGTATGCTCTCAATGATTGTTTGAGGGGGGTAGAGATGATAGTGATGATGATGATTATAATGGTGACAGCGGTGATGAAAAATTGTGTTTGCTTTTAAAAGCTCACAGATAGGGCACACTCTGATAGAAGTATGCATAAGGTGGCCCATCTTCTCCAGCATGATGCTGGTCTGGCCAGCGTTTTTGCGTAAGTTGAGTCCTTAAGGATGAATACCAGTTTGCTAGTCAAAGGCAGAGGCTGCTTTCCTACAGTGAAACCAGCATAATCAAAGACCTCACAGCATCTCACCTCCAGGTCTGGAAGGAGGACTGCAACTGGATGTGATTTGCTTTTGCAGAAGCAGTTTACAGAAGGCTGGAAGGGAAGGAAAATAAAGTGGAAGTGGTCCGCAATGGCATGTCATCAGAGGCACTGTGCTCTAGGCTGAGGAGCCCGAGCTTCCCTCTGCAGAGGACCGGGAGCTGCTGAGAACTTCCAGCCCCACAGAGAGGCAACCATGTCTGCGACATGGAGACACTCACTCTGGCGCAGTGTGGAGTGGGACTCGAGGGCGGCCAGGTGGGATGCTGCAAGGCCCGCGGGCTTCAAGCCGTTTGTAAAGCATGCCATCTTCTCGGCGGCAGTTACAACCCTCTGACTTCCTCAACTAACCACACTTCTGGGAAGTGCCTGCCTACATATTCTCTTTTCATGGGTACTAGCTATCAAGGTAGAGGCTAATTTCTGCGCAGAAGTGCATCTGGGAGGCAGAGTGAAACATTTCCTTTACGGCCAGTTCTTGTTCCAGCCCTCCTTGCCAGGAGAAGAGAATGCACAGTAGAAATGAGAAATCTATGAAACTTCAGGACTTGCTACTTTGAAGCTCCCCCTCTCTCACACATGAAGCCATAGCACTGTGTAGACCCTAAATTTTTAGCTCATTTTCCCACAAGTATGTAGGATGGCTGCTGCCAAACTAAACTTGCTAGCACCTAGTTACTATTCTTGTTACTCAGTATGGTTGAATGAATAGCAAGACAAGACTGGAACGGGGGCATCTGAGTTCTGGCCCCAGCGTGGCTGCTTCCTAGTTGTGGGACTGTCTACGGTCCTTTGACACTTTGGAGTAGTTTTTAAAATATTCTCAGACAGGAAATATATCCCAACACCACCACAGCAACTGTCACCACCACCGTCAAGGGCGTCATGACCCTGACCCCCCACCCCAGGTTGTGGGCAGGAAGAAATGTAACCCTGTGCGGAAAAGCAGCTTGCTCTTGTCATAACATATGAATAATCTCCAAAGTTGCAATGTTGCAACCGATCAAATTCAGTGTCTGGCACATAGCTGGCATCCAGGGAGTGTTTGCTGAATGAAAATCAGGTCATTTATTGTGGCCTTCGCACCCCCGCCCCCACCTCTGCCTATTATTTAGACACGAACTCTGTGACATGGAAACAAGGCATCACGACTTGTGCTTGCTTTTCTGGCCTGCTGGCACCGGACAGCTCAGTAAAATGTGAACAGACTTACACCATAAGCAGTGGAACAACTTCGATTCTTTCTGCTATTATTGGAGACTCCACATACACTGTAAAATACGTTCACGATCTCGTAGAGTGGGCTGATTAATCTTTGAATCCACTGAGAACCAAGGCGGTCCTTTCATGGACCATCTACCTCCTACCTATCTGCCTATCTACCAATCAATCACCCTATAGATCACTTTCGTATTCCCAGGTATAGTTTGAATGTTGTCCGTTGTGCTTAGGGCCAAGCTCTCTCTCCATCACAGACTTCCTGTTTTGCACGTTACCCTAAACTGCCAGATGTCAAAGTCATTTCTTTCCATGTCCAATGGCCTTAGCCCAAGACGTGAGCTAACTTTACTCCTGTCAGGGATGCCAGCTGCCTTTTTAACAGGGACATTTTCATAAAAACAAAAAGAAAACAAAACAGCCAAAAATCCCTGATAAATAGATCTTCAAACAAAACTAAGAAACAGTATACACCAGGCACTTTCTCTAGCCTCTCTGCAGCTCTGTGGACCTCACGAGAAACCTTCAATGGCGGAAAGGCAATAGATTGCTGTGCCTTAGCTTTTAGCACAAGGTCTGGTTCAGAGAAGAAAAATAAGTATTTGTGGAGAAAATATTCCCTTTCTTAAAAATTTTTGGGATAGATTAGGATTCAGGATAATTTACCACTTTGCTACTCCAATATAGTCCATGGGCCAGCAGCACTGACAGCACCTGGGAGCTTGCTAGCACTCGAGACTCCTGTGCCTCACCTTGAACCTAAATGAACAATCTTCATCTTTACGAGATTCTCATTTGAGAATCACTGGTCCTGTCCACTGGCTATGTACCTTAGCTAAAAACTGGAATTATCTGAAGTACGTTTAAAAATTTGATACCAGAATCCCAGAGATAGAGACTGATTTATTTGGTCTGGGAATGATGCCTGGATAGTAAGGTGTTTATAAGCTCCCAATGTCATTCAAATGATAGGCTAAGGCTGAGAACCACTGATCTAGCCCAGTGTTCTCATGTGGAAATGACACTTCTCCAAAGCTGGATGTACACATCGCGGTGTTCAACAGGACCTTATAGAGACCGAGGACTGAGCAACATTTACTCTACTACTTCTTCCTAAACCTCTTCCCTTTTCCAAAAATTATCCATCTGTCCCTATGCCATAGACCCTTTCCATCTTATATCCATGACACAAAAGAGCCCCCAGTAATCATTAGTCATTCTGGGACTCTACTCACCACCCAGAGCTGATAAGAGCCAGTATAGACTCAAGCTGGACGAATCAGATTCTATCTTCTGGGATCTGAAATGGGCCAGGAGCAAGATTGGTGCTCTCTGCTTCTGGCTGGTTCTCCAACAGACTGGACCCATGAGGCTATATATTCTACCACGGGGCTAGAAGCAGAGAAAGGCTGTAAGAAACAGAAGACACAATGACTCAAGCACAAGAAGGGAAGTAGGGACCATAGGTGGAGAGAGTCAATGATCAGATTTACTTATGACTTCTGGTCCTGGTTGTCAGGCCCTTCCCTAGCTAGGCATTCTCATTGGCATCCTCCATCCCATCATTTAATGAGACATCACTATTCCTAATACACCACCTGCATTTTTCCTTAAGCCAGCTCAAGTTGGGTTTAAGCTTGGCAAGCACACAAAAGAGTCCTAATTAATTGAGTTACATTATTTTCTCTAACTCTTATTAGAACATTAGTACACATGTGATATCATCAATGAAGCGCATACTTAAGAGATGAACTTATAGACCACCAGACCTAAAGAGGGATGAGGAAGATGCATAGATGATGAAAGTCCTCTTTCTTAGTGGTACTGAGGGCCATCTGCCAGGGAATGGAATCTTTGTAGAAGAAAACAACTATGCTCATTCTATATTCAGAGTCCTGGGACTTCTATCACAGGGTACAGGTATTACAGGCAAAGTCAACATCCATCTGCAGGTTATTCCAATACTTGTATTCCAACCTGTTGATTTGAGTATGATAAGGCAAATCTTGTCTTGGTTTTGTGAGTTCATTAGGAATTCATTAAGGTATTCATGAACCTAAAAATCTCAAGTTCAGGATAGAGCCCGCATACCTGATGCAATTTCTGGTCTTAAGTTGGAGAGCCTAAGGCACTAGATTTCTGTAGGTTGTACATGCTGTGATGGCTGATTGTGTTCAACTAACACTCCTTGAGCACCTATGTCAGGTGCTGTTAGTTGCTGCCAATCCTCTGGGCTCTGGCAAGAGCCTTTCCCTCCTATCTTCTCTTACTCACTTTGCAAAACACAGCCACCCTGTAATCCTGAAGCCTTTCCTGATCCTTATCCCACCCAACGCACTTTTTGTGGAATCTTTGATCTGCCTGCTATACTCTTATGCTAGACTGCAATGAAACTGTTATCTTGGGGGTTCACCCTCCTGGCTCAGGGCTTCTTGAGCACAGGGGGCATGCACGCTTGAACCAATTCTGGGTCCCCCACTTCTCGCTCCATGCTGAACAAGGAGTGCAGAGCCAACTGAGTGATGCACCTAGGTATGTCAACATTGTTTGATTTCCTGTCCCCATTTAGAAGATGAAGACATGAAAGTCCATGGAGAAAACACTATTTTTTCTCCTTTGTTATTTTTATTTTTATTATTTTATTTTCATTGTTGTTCAAGTATAATTTTCTGTCTTTTACTCCCATCCCAGCCCACCCCCCAGCACTCCCCACCTCCCTCCCATTTCCACCCCCTCCTAGTTTCTGTTCCTGTGTCCTTTATACTTGTCCCTGTAAACCCTTCCCCTTTTCCCCTGAAATTCCCTCCCCTCTCCCCTCTGGTCACTGTCGGCCTGTTCTCCATTTCAGTGTCTTTGAGAAAACACTGTTTGCCCAGAGGTGACATCAGGGCTTTGGACAGACCATGCTCAGGAACAGATGGAGCCTTCCCAACAATGCATACTTATAAAGTTCCAAGCACCAAAACATAGCGCATGTATTTTGGCCTAGCAACCTTCCTTCTAGGAATTTACTCTACAAACTGACTCACAAAATGCATGTCAGGACAGGTGCGAGGATGCTCCCTGCCACACAACTTACATCGGCTAGTGCCTGGAAACAACCAGTGTGGTCACTGACACAGGACCAGCCACCTTCCAGGACGCACACCTAGTCTGTGATTTTATGTAAAGCAGAATTCGAAAGGCCTAGTTATATCCGTATGTAGGTCTATGAAAATCACTATTGCAAATAAAGCAGAGTACTGAAGTGTACATAGAATTGTCTCTTTGTTAACATTAAAGATCATAGATGTAGTTGAATACATACTTGCAGGCTAGTATATGCATAACAGTACCAAAACCACATCCTTCTTAGTATATACAGCACAGGTGACAAACATAAGGCCCGTGGGCTGAATCTGGCCCTCCACCTTGTTTTATCCAGCCTGATACCTTGTTTCTACCCAGTGGCAGCGCTGAGCTCTTGCTCAACTGTTAAGGAGCAGTTACATTTATACAGTCCTAAAATTACATTTGGCCCTTTGAAGGCAACCATGAGGCTGGTATGACCCCTGGTTAAAATGAGTTTGACACCCCTGATATACAGAGTCCAGCAGAAGTGCAGCCTGCTTGAGTGTGGTTGGTAAAGTAATAATATGGCTCTAATAACTTACAGTTTTAATTTGAACATTTTACCTATAATTTCATAGGGTTTGCTTCAGTGTGATATTTTTATATTACAGCATTACATGCTTATGATTTTGTGATAAGAGATTTTGTAATAAGAAGGGGGCATTCTTTATTCTGGACCCTGTAGACCCTTTTAAATATTTTAACTCATTGAGCACTCACAGTGACTCTGCTATTAGCCCCATTTTACAGAAGAGGGATATCAGAGAGCCTAAGTAATTTGTTCAAAATCACGTAGCTGGAGATGCTACATCCCTGGTAGAGCAGGGACGCAGCATCGCAGGAAACTGTGAAGTATGCAAATGTGGGGCCCCTCGCAGACCTGCTGGGTCCGCATCTCTGAGGACGTGGCCAGCAACTTGTGATTAACAAGCTCCCCGTAGGTCCCAACGTCCATGCAGGTCTGAGAGGAGGCGCTGCTCCGAACCACTGTGCCCTTCCAGGTACGTGATTTCTTTTGATTCTTTTTTCTTTTTATTGATTCTAGAGAGAGGGGAGGGAGAAAGAGATGGGCAGAAACATTGATGTGAGAGAGAAACATCGACCTGTTGCATGTGCCCCAGCTGGGGACCGAACCTACAACCCAGGCACATGCCCTGACTGGGAATTGAACCAGCAACCTTTTGGTTTGAAGGACAACACCCGACCAACTGAGCCACCCTGGCCAGGGCCAGTTACACTAATTTTTAAAGGAAGCACAAAACTCGATTAGCTGTTGATAGACTAAGCTTAAAACTGGGGAGTGAGAGGGTGGAAAATAGTAACTTTAACTTTGTTACTTATTGAACACTGAATTATCTAGACCTATCTTCACTGCATCACTTTCATCTTGATTGGTTTTAAAGGTCACCAGAAACAACTTGGTAGGGAGATGATGGGCCATTTTTGTTTGTGTGTTTCCTATATACTTCAGTATATTAAGATAATAAGAAAACAAGATTAACCAATACATGCTATTTTTAAAAAAATATCCCCCAGAGAAATGTGCCGCTTACAAAAGATGCCAGGAGGGCTCCCCCTCCGGAGAGCCACACTCCGCGTCTGCCAGGGGAGGGCTTCTCCTGCAAAAACAAATGACTCTTTCACCACCCGGGGGATGGCCCCTCCTCTCCTTAAATTGGTAGCATCCATCACCGTCGGCCCAGAAGATGGAGCTTTTCAATCCTGAGCCCCGGTGCGATAATTGGCATAATTTCCCAGAGATAATGTGGAGGTTAATGAGGTACAGGGAGCTTTAGGCCATCCACTTTCATTTTCAGCGCAGGGAACGTGGGCTCTGAGGAAAGTGGGGAAAATCAACCAAAAACAAGAACGAAAAGAGTCACAGGAGAATGCAGGTGAGGACCGGGGGGAGAGAGAAGAACCCCCTCCCCGCCACAGCCCACTGGAGATGGCATCTCGGCTTCTCGGCATCTCAGGCTCCAGAGGGAAGCCCCTCCTCTGAACTGGGAGGGAGGGTCTGTCCAGGAGGGGCCGTGGTGCACAGTCCAACTTGGATTGTAGTGTGGTTAGCATTCCTTGGACTTTTCAAAAAATAAGAACCAGTTTTACTGATTAAAGAAAAAAGATTCCTCAATGTCTAGAAGACGGCCTCCCTTCACGGAAACTGTAAACGCCCATGAGAACATTTAAGGCCCCGGAAGTCCAGCAGTAGGAAACGAATGCAGTGTTGGCTTTCCTGGAGTTACGCAGGCTCATCTGAGTGTGGGAGAACCAACCCCCTTTTTTGGTTCGATTTGATTGGCCGTTTGGTTGTTTCCAAGAAAGATGTAGGGCCGCACGCCGTCACT
This sequence comes from Trachops cirrhosus, assembly GCA_028533065.1. Classification (NCBI taxonomy): domain Eukaryota; kingdom Metazoa; phylum Chordata; class Mammalia; order Chiroptera; family Phyllostomidae; genus Trachops; species Trachops cirrhosus. The sequence continues at coordinate 11,636,479 of CM052550.1, read as the reverse complement.
GCAGAGTAACCGGGGAGTCCAGCACAGACACAGGGAAGGCCTCTGCACCAGACTGTGGAAGGTGTGAACACATTCGCTGATGGCTGGCTGTGCATGCCCTGCCCTGGGACAGGTATGAAGGTCAGGGACACGGAGATGGAATAGACACCGTGTCCACACTGGAAGCCCCGACTATCTAGACAGGAGAGGGGAATCCTATACACAAGGGAGAGGGCTGCCGGGAGAAAAGGGCTGTGGCGGGGGGGGCGGGGGCAAGTCTCCCATCATGGGAGCACCGGGAGGATCACGACAGTGGGGGCATAGAAGCGCTGCCCCCCACTCCCCACAAACACACACAGCAGGAGTCATTTGGCAGCTCCACAATCCTGGGTCCTTTATTTGTCCCTCTGAACTCTGGTTTCCTTATCTGTGAATGGAGGCAAGAAGGATACCTAGTTTATAGGACTGGTGCAAGGATTAAATGCACATCACCCACTTAGTGGGATGCTCACAGTGTAGAGGAGATTTTTAACGCAAAGGCAGGCTCCTGGGGTAAAGCACTGACAGGGTGCAGGTGATTGACAGCAGATGGGGCACAAGGAAAGCTGGCATCTGGCTGAGGGGGGCATGAGAAAGAAGGAGGAAGAGCAGGTTTCCTCGGCCAACCCCCCTTTTTGCTGGGGTGAGGAGTATGAATATGATTAACTTTCCATTCAACCGGAATGGGGTGGGTTGAATTGTCTCCTAAAAAGATAGGTTCGAGTTCTAAGCCCAGTACCTGGGGATGTGACCTTATTTGGAGATAGTCTTTGCAGATGTACTTAGTGAGGATGAGGTCACTAGGGCGGGCCCTAAATCCAGTGACTGGTGTCCCTACAAGAGGAGAAAGCACACGGAGACACAGGGGGAAGCAGGTCTTGTGAAGACAGAGGCCGGAGTGATGCAGCTGTGAGCCAAGGACTGCCAGCAAGCAGCAGAAGCCAGCAGAGAGGCACGGACGAGCTTTTTCCTCGGAGCCTCCTGCCGGAAGCAACCAACCCTGCCAACACCCTGACGTTGGACTTCCGGAGTCTAGGACTGTGATCAAACCAGTCCCTGTTGTTTTAACCACCCAGTGTCCGATGCTTTGCTACGTAGCCCTAGGAAAGGAATTCTCAGGGCTCTCGCCCTGAGCGCTGCTGACATTTTGGAAGGAATACCCTTTGCCGGGAGGTCAGAAGGCCGTGCTGTGCACTGCAGGGTGTTCAGCAGCACCGCGGACTCCGTGCACTGGAGGCCCATTGCACCACCACCCCAGCCTCGGTGGTGGCTCATGAAAGTGTCCCAAAACACTGCCAAAAGTCCCCTGTGGGGCCAAATCTGCCCTGGTTGAGGACCACTGAGCTGTGCCACTGTTGGCTTGTTCACTTATTTATGTTTCCATGCATGCATGCATGCATTCATTCCTTCATTCATTCACTGGTCCCTTTGTTTATATTTGGTAACAGTTACTTAGAGCTGAGTGCGTACCAGGTATCACTGCAGGCTCTGGAGATGCAATGGAAGCACAGTCCTTCTGTTCATGAAGCTTACAGTAGAGTGGGGAACACAGATTCTGATGAAGTAACTATGCAAACCCTTACAAACAAAGCTAAATGCCCCAAGTGAAAGGACTACGGCTCCAGGAGCACACACGAAGGAGCCTGACTTAGACTGTGGGCTCGGGGAGGTTTGACGGGAGGTAGGAGCACCTGCAAAGGCCCTGTGGCAGAAAGGAGGTCCAAGAACACAGGGGCAACGGGAAGACAGATGGTGGCTGAGGGAGGCTGAGTCAGGGTTTGGTCCGCATCCCAGGATTCGACCTGGTTATAGGGTACAGCAGAGATGTCACAGAAGTGGGGGGAGACAGGCAGGGCACCCTGGGGACTGCTTCATTGATCTCCAAGGCTGTGCCAAAACAAACGGCCATTGCATTTTTTTCCCCAACAAAGAGGAGCCCTTTCTGCTACGTGGCTGTGGAAGCCCAGCTTTACCTGGGACACAGGTAGATATGCAGTTTCTGGAAAAGGCTGTCTGGCTTTTTATGGTTTAGTGAAGCAGTGTCCAGAGGCCATGATGTCGGCTCATAAAAAATGTTCAGAACTCTGTATTTATGCCTTGTAGCTCTCTGGCGAAATGAGCACGTTGTCCTACAAGATGGATGTGGCCAGCCCCTCGCATGGGGTACGATTTCCCCTGGAAGGCCCTTTGGAGATGGATGTGCTGCCTCGCTGCCCGCCAATGTGGGCTCCGGGGCATCGGGTCTGGAGCACATTGTGCCCGGTTCCCACTGCCCTGCCTGCACAGCCAGCACAGCCCTGATCTTGCATTTCTGCATTGACACTACTCTGACTTCAGCACTAACACTGGAGCTCTCCGCCTAGGCCGGCAGCTCCTCACATGTCCACCGCAACTTGGAGTCTCAGCTTCCACTTCTGGAAGAGGGGTCAAAAGTCCCTGCCCCAAATTCAGGCTCCCCCAAATTCTGCTTCCCGGTCAAAGGAGAGCCCTGTGTGCGGACCACTCTAGAAAGCAGGGCACTCTTTGCAATCAGGGGGGCTCCCAGGCCACAGGTTCATCACCAGACATCAGGAGACTCAGGGGTAAATCTCGATTCCCCCAATTACCGGCTCTGAGCCTCAATTTTCTCATCTTCGGAAAGGGAATAATCACGCCTACCACACAAAGGTGTGGAAGGGATTGCAAGTTTACATACAGAAGGTTCCTTAGCACAGTGCTGACTCAGTGCGTAACTGTGAGCTTCGGGAAGTCGGAGAGGAGGGCGAGGGCTGAGGACTAACCTGGAGGCTGAGGAGCTGGCGCCCAGGGACACACGCACCTCGGCCTCTGGCCGTCACCTGGGCAGGCTGCCGGCCTGCAGCCTCTGCGTCCCCTTTCATTGCCAGCACACAGAGCATCACCACCTGCCCGGTCCCACTGGGCTTCTCTGCGGCACCTGTGCCGTCCCCTCCGTTTCCCCTCACTGCCTCTCACTAAGGCCAGGGCAGGGAGCGGGCTTTTCATCTTCCGTTCAGGGGACCCATCACACCCGTGAGACTCATCAGATGCCCCCTTGGGCTGGGAGCCCTGTTGCTTAGGTCATCGCTTGCATTTCTCTGCTCCCTTAAGATGTTATCCACCACTTCCTTCTTCACTGTCCTGTGACGGCTCCCCCCGCACCTGCTCTATCCACCTGCCTGGACTGTGAGCTCAGTGGCCACTTGGTCCAAGTGGGGTCCCTCCGCCTCCCTCTCAGAACCCCACTCCCTGCTCCCCTCGCCCCTCCACAGACACCATATCGTCTCCGCACCCTGACACGCCGAGCACTGTCCCAGGGCTGGATTCCACGCTGAGCCAGAGGGACAGCCCTGCTCTCAGGGAGCTCACGTTCCCTGGGGAGGACAGTTACCACACAGAACCAAATCAAGGCAGTAGAGAAGAGCAGGTCAGGACAGGCAGCACACAGAAACATAAAGGGAATTCGCCATAGAGGGTGCCTGGAGCAGGTATTTCAGAGTCGGGAGCGTCCGGACCCACAGAGCGTGTCTGGAGACGTGGCATGGCGTCCCGGGCGGGGAGAGGGGGCCTGGCCGTTCTTGTCCCAAACCCCAGTGTCTGCCTCTCTCACTGGGAAGTCCATCCAAGGCTTCCAACCCCTGTCTCTTCAGCAAGAGGATTAGTGTCCCAGGGCTGCTGCAATCAACGGCCACATTCTTGGTGGCTTAAAACAGAAATTTATTCTCTCACTGTCCTAGAGGCCAGAAGTCGGAAAACAATGCACCGGCAGGGCCGTGCCCCCTCTGAAGGCTCTAGAACAGAATGCTCTCAGGCTGCTTTCAGCTTCTGATGGTCCAGGCGCTCCTGGCTGGTGGCTCAATCATTCCAGTCTGCCTCCGTCTTCACAGGTCCTTCTCCTCTGTGTCTCCTCCTCTGCCTCTTCCAAGTGTCTTATAAGAACACTTGCCATTGGATTAAGGGCCCATCTGATAATCCAAGACCATCTCCTCTTCAAATCCTTAATTCCGTGTGCAAAGACCTTTTCCCAAGAAGGTTGTGTTCCCAGGTTCTGGAGGAGAGGGCCTGGACATGTGGCTGGGAAGGCGGGTCACCAGTGGACACTTTATAGCAAGTGAGGGGAAGGACCAGCCCCAAAGTTAGATTCTGCTCACCCGCAGGATTCCAGCTTCTCTGCAGGGATTTTTTATCAGTGTTTTACTTTGCATGATATTCATTTCTGGTTTTAGTTTAAAGCATTTAAACGTTGGTGCCATACCACGTGGGTTTTCTTATTCGGCATTTTCAGTTTCTCCTCCTGCTCTGAAGACTTGTCCAGCCCCTCCTGACCACTCCCCCACAGGCCCACCCTGCCCTCAGACACAGAACCAACAAAACCTGTTCCCAGGACCGGGGGGAGGGGGCTGTCCTCCCTCGGACTGGCTTCCGTCAGCCTCCCACTGGACCTGGGCTCGCCCAGGATTTAGGGCGAGGGGACCAAATGACTCCCAGCTGGAAAAACAACCATGTCTGCTGGGTTGGCCCGGAACATACGGGAGGGAGCTCAGGGCTACGGTCCATCTAGCTTTTGTTTTCTTTTGTGTCTTAATTAAAATTCCTTTTGTTTCTGTTACTGAAACACACACACACACACATATTGTAAACATGCAAACAGTTTGGATGAGTATGAAATAAGGTGGAAAGTATAAAACAAAACGAAAAATCCTTCTTTCCTCTTTCCTCTTGTTAAATCCTTCTCCTAAAGGTACGCTCTTCAGAAACGTATTTTCTCCTGAAAATATACATACCCACCAAAGGATATGCACAGTTGTACACACAGCTAGAGTCTGTTTCTGGTTTTCTCACATTTTACACATGTACATATTTAGATGTAAATGCTTTTCATTGTGGAAAAGGGCCATCCCTTCCCACGGCCCTGCACATGGTTTTTCTCCCTGGGATCTATCCTGAACAGCTTATTTACATGTATGGATACATCCCATTTTTAATAGCTACCAAGAGCTCCATTTGACATATGTACTGTGATCTGTGAGCCACTCCAACTGGCTTCTGAGGAGTGAGCTACATCCCAGGGTTAGCGCGCTGGCTCAGCCCGGGTTCCTTCCACTGCAGCTATGCATATAGCAAATATAAATAACGCATTAGGTACATGTGGTATTTGCACATGCAATGATACATGTTATATAACAACATATATACTATTATGTATGCATATATAAGGTCACATTTAATTATCATAATTCTGGGTGATTGTAATTCTTACTTTATAAATAAGGCACAGAATGTTTAATCTCTGATATGAAGACCAGGCAACAGAGGTTAAGGGAGGTGCGGAGTTTTATACAAAGTCAGGGGAGTGACCTGCGCCCCACCCCCAGTTTTACTTCCCTTTGACAATTCGGTGCGAAGCACACCCCTTTGCTTTCAGCCCTGGCGTGCTTTCTGGTTTCCTTCCCAGACCAGTCCCTGTTCCCAAAGGCCAGCCGGAACCGAACGTCCTCCCGTCTGAGTAAGTGTCCTGGGGGGGCCATGCGTCAAGCCCGACTGGCTTCTCAATGGACTGTGAACCCCATACCCCCCGGAGCCCACGTGTGTCTGCATTACTTCCGGCAGCGTGGTCCTCTCTCCCGGCGCTCACACTCCGAGGGAAGAGAAAAATAAACCTGGCCCAGGGTTAGTCCTCTCGATTCCTGCGTGGTCCTAATAGCCGCGTGGCTGAGTCACTGGTGACTCATGGCCCCGGTCACAACTTCCTGAGCTTTGAAATGGGTGGCGGAGAGGAGCGCCCCAATGAGTCCGCGGCGGCCGCGGATGCCAACTCATCCGAGCCGCTCGCTGGCCTCGCTGTCGCTGTCGGGTGCGGGAGGCTCGCAGCGTTCACTGAGACGACATGACATAAGCCCGGCCGTGGAGCCTGTGTCCCAGACTCTCTGACTGTGGCCTGGGGAAAGCCCCTGCTCTTTGAGCCTCAGCTTCTCCAAGGGACAAAAGGAACCGACACCAGCGTGTGGTTGTTGGGTTCTTGGGAAGTAGCGGAGGGGCGGGGGCTCACAGACCCTGATGCCCAGGCACATCCCACGTCACCTACATCGGCATCTGGGCAGGGGGACCCAGAAATCGGCATTTACAAAACAAACAACGACCCAGGGACCCCGATGTGGAGCCAAGCCTGAGAACCCGACATCTAACGCAGGCCCTGCCCCCCACACGGCATCGCTCAGCGAGGCTAATCACCGCCCACTCTCCCCGCAAACGCAGAGAAGAGGCAAATCTCCACACCCTTCTGGAGAAAACTCCGGCATGTTAAATGAGCCAAACGGTCAAGAGGGGCCACGGCTGCGACCTCAGTGATGCCCCCAGAGAACGAGGGCCCTGCGAGGCCAGGGTCGGATTGTTTTAGACACGGTCACTCTGGAGAGAGAGGCATGGCGTTCCTGAAACTCCTGCCCTCTCCTCTGACCTCAGCCCCTGACGCAGCACAGCTCTGAGCCCGTCTCTCTGCCTCAGAGAGGGTGCTGGGGGACAGCCCTCACAGGCAGCCTGCTGGGTGGAGGCCGGCCACCCCGGTGGGCCGACTCCACGCCTGCTAGTTGGTCTCAGCTCCAAAAGTTAATTTTAGTTGGTTGCTTAAAGTGTATGATCTCAACTATAAGTGGAACCTAATGAACAAAACAAACGAAGGAGCAAAATAGAACCAGAGGCATGGGAACAAGGAACAGACTGATAGTGACCAGAGGTGGGGGAGGGGGATGAGGGGGGAAGGAGGGGAAGGGCCTAGTTAAAGAACATGACCCATGACCCATGACCCATGGACATGGGCAACAGGGTGGGGACTGACTGTGGTAGGTGCAGGGGAGTGGGCAGAACAGGGGAGAGCAACAGGGGAAAATTGGGACAACTGTAATAGAACAATAAAAATAAGAGATAAAAAATAGCCTTAGTATTAAGATACTAAGAATATTCACAAATATAGGGAAGCTTACAAGGACTGGTGACCAACTTTCCCCTTTGGGGAGATTATCTAAGCCACCACGTCCTTGGGGACCATCCCGGTCATACCTGCATCAGTAGCCATCGTCCACTCAGTGCACACCGTCCTCTGACAATAGCTGGGTGCTGTGACAGCTTCCATGCAGCTCACACGAGGGCTTCCAACACTGTGACCCTTTGGGAGACAATCACTTCAGATCGACCTAGGAATCTGGACTTGAACATGCTCCCAAGGCAACACCCACACATGGGGAAGTCCCTTCTGTAAGCCTTTCTGAGTGTGATGCATATGGTTTATCTAAGTGCAGGAAGCAAAGACCAGGAGAGGAAGTGGAGCTGTGTCCTCTGCGTTACTATGGCTCCCTCTCCATCGTGTTCAGGATGCCCCAGATGTCCCTCTGCGAAGCCTGCGACGCCCACCTGCAGGCACAGCAGCCACATACCTGCACGGAGCACGGGAGGGCCTGAGCTTGCTGTGGAGGGACTTGCGAGCGGAGCTGCTGTTGACAAAGAGACCGGCCTCCAGCGGGGGCCTTGTGTCCTGAACTGGCCCGAATCACTTGAAATTACTGCAAGCAGTGTGAAAAATCTTTGCACAAGGGCCCAGGCTCTGGTCCCTCTTCTACGAAAGTTCTTTTTCCCAACGTGTAGAACGGAACTGTAGTTTCCCGGAATGTCTGCAAGAGAGGAAAACATTGTTGTCAGGAGAGTATGTTAATTATAAGATACCGTATTCATCATCTGTGCAGTCAGAATGCACATTAGCCTCTTGAAGACGCTGAGAAATTCTGCAATAGAAAAATGCTTCACTGTGTTTATGCCAAGATTTCCCAAAATTATTTGACTAAGGAATGCTCTCTTCTTATCCCGTCCCTCTTTCCAATCCAACTTATTAGCAGGCCACAGAAACAAAGTTCTCCAGAGGAAACTTTAGGAAACGCTTTCTTGGGAGAAACAGCTCTTCATTCAATTGACGAGTGAGCCGACAAGCTCACAGCGATGCCCCTTTCAACAACCCCCACCCACCCAGGTGCTGGGGTTCTCTGCCTCTGGACGGGCTCCAGCTGCTCAGACAGCATAACCTGACCAGAACAGGGTTTCCCCAGGGCTGGTGTCAACTGCTTTCACAGGAGCACCATCAGTCGGGGAGAAGCCCTAGAGTCTGCATGCAGCCTCGGCCCCACCTGCTTCTTCTGACGTGGTGGGTGCAGGGAGGGCTAACGGGATTAACATGGCAAGTGGGAGCCACGGCGAGAAGGGCCGGTGCTTCCTGCATGCTCTTCTGCAGACCTGGAAAACTGAGAATATTCGGTGGAGGGCACCAGCGACTGACTGCATGGCAGTTACCCGTTTATGTCAGCAGCAATTTATTGGTTCGTGTTCAAACATGAAGGCCGGTTCCAGGGTGCCAGGGGTCTCTGTGACTTGAGGAAAACCAGGCAGGACTGGAATATCTCTGTGGTACCAGGTCTCTCAGAAAGCTTCTTCCCCAACTTACTAACGAGGAGCCCCGGGCCCAGAGAGGAGAGATAACATGTCCAAGGTCACGTCACTTATAAGTGATGGACTTGATGCACCCTGGCTTCTGGACGGGATCCTGCTGTGATTGGCAGCTGCCAAAACCACACGTGCCAGCCACTGCTCCGACCTTGGTCACCGAAGCCTGGGTGGGGAGTCACATATGTCGTATAAAAATGAAACAACTGTAACTCTGCGTGTGTTGTCTGTGTGTCTGTCTGTTTTTGCAGGGACTCAAAAATATTTGCAAATGTTGCGGCGACTGGGACATGAGAGGAACGCAGGCGGGCATTCCTCTTGTCCTAAAGGAGAAGCATCTTGGTGTAATGATAAAAACCAAAACAAAACAGAAAAACAACAACAAAACACTGCCTTTGAATCCAGAGAGGCATGCCTTCCGTCACCAGCCCCGCTTCCTCATTTTGGCTGAGCGGCTTTGACCCTTCACGCCCTGTGCCTTACTTTTCTCAACTGAAAAATGGATGCAAGTTTCAGGGCTGTGGTAAAGATCAGAGACAATGTAAGCAAAGTTCTCAAAATGTAGCAGGTGCCCATTCAATGGTGTTTATCAATCATTATTATGTCACTTGTCCTTTAGAGTTAGCAAGCGTTGGACATTTTGAAGGGCCTCTCAGAGAGCAAGCCGAGGAATTTCTTTTCGAAACGAGAAAGCACGAGAGCGGAGGACCCACCATCCAGGATGGGGTGTGTGTGCCCGTGGCGGGGGCGGGGGGGGTGCCTGTATTATATTTTATTTGTGAAGGAAAAGAGTTGCAAGTAGTACCCGCACATAACTCTGGATCAAAATGGGCCCAGTGATGTGTGGAATTCAGGTGGAAAAGCCTTCCAGGTGCTGTTTGTCACATTCTTACAGGTGACAGTCACCTGAACAGCCTCAAGTGCAAGATTCCATTGGGAGAGAAGGAGAAAAAGAAAAAAACTCTTCTAATAAAAAGCTGAAAATAATTTGCAGCTCTTGCCCAACACCAGAAGCAGAGTTTTAACAAAATTGGGTGGCCTTCAGCTGAAAATGGCTTGCATAGGTGCACACAACACACACTCCCACTCAGCACGAAACGTGTCCCAGGCAGTTCCCCAAGTTCTCCGTGGGGCCCGGCTGCTTCAACCCTCCCATCAGCTCAGCAAGGCACTGTTAACACCCCCATTTCACAGATCAGGAAAACTGAGGTTTATGGAGGCTCAGTTACCTGCTCAGTCAGGGTTCTAGCCCACCAGCAGTTTGGTCGTCAAGCTTGGGCTCAGAACTCCTGGTCCCAATGCTGTAGGGGACACCAGCAAACTTTACAACCCGCGAGAGAGGAGGAGGTGACACTGGAGAGAAGGGGGCCCTTGGGTCAGTTCTGGCCACGCTCCACCAGCGGTGTGACTCCCGGGTGGCGGGCGGCCCCTAGCTGGAGATCAAAGGTGGGGCTGTGTGTGAAGCCGTACGCAGCCAGATCCAACTGTGGGATGTTTCCTTGCCGTCCTTTCTTTCTCTCCGGCCAAAGCGCCCCATCCTGGAGCACGGTTTTACTTTCTTTGGCTGGAGGGCAGCGTTTGCGAGAAGTCAACAATCCGGAGACACGGGAGACAGCCAGGCAGAGGAAGACAAACAAAACTGATACGGGGCAGAAATGCAAAGGTATTCAGAATGAGAGCTCTGATTTTCACTCCCCTGCCTCAGCCTGCCAGACACAGGCTTTGCGAATGAAAAAAAAAAATCTGATTTGTATTGAAAGGGGCCAAAAATAACCTTGCTTTCTCCTGCAAAAGAAAACAGAAAACTCTGCGGTTTCCTCCCATTTGGCCGCCCTTTTTCCCTGGCTGCCGCTGGCAGGGTGGACCTGAGAGCTCAGGGCTGAAAAGATACAATAGGCCAAAACCCCCAGCCAGGGCAAGGGACAGCAGGGATGTGGCTGAGAGCGGGCCCAGTCTGACAGGAAGCCCAGGGTTTCACCAGGGACAGGCGTGGCTTGAGAAGGACTCAGGACTCAGTCACTGGGAAAGAGGCCTCATTTGCATATGCCAATTTCAAGCTATCTCTAATCAGGAATAGGCCCATTTTTTAGTCTTACAAAGAAAACCTTACATGTCCCTACTTTCCATCCCCACTGCCTCTACACTGTTTTCCTCCTTCCCTCCCTCCCTCCCTCCCTCCCTCCCTCCCTTCCTTCCTTCCTAACCAAAGTGTCCTTCCTGCTTCCAGGTTATTCCTATATCATCCCAGCCTTTTCTAAAATACAGCTCTGATGTCCCTCCTTGTATAAAAGCTTCTGGTAACACACCCTCAACCGCAGCAAACTGTCTATAGCAGAACCCACGTTTTGTTTTATCTCTGTCTCCCTCTCGCCTCCGTCAGCTCTTCGAGTACATTCCCTTTCCCCCAGCCCCTTGCTTCCTGTGCCAGCAAACCTCACTCACGCCGCCCTTCTGCGTCCCTGCCTCTTGTCCATCTTGTACAGCCGAGCTTCTAGTTCTCCTCCTCCACGATGGCCTCCTTAGCCCCATGCGGTTCCCTGTCTCTGAAGTAAGGACTCTTTTTACAAATACGCTTTCGGTGAGTTGTCCATGGGCCCTGAAAACCAAGTACAGTTTCCCCCAAACTCACGGACGAGGAACCGGGGGCCCAGAGAGCAGAGATAACCTGCCCAAGGTCACAGTGCGCACAGGTGATGGCCTGTGTGCAGCCCCGGCTTGCAGACCGGATCCCGTTGTGACTGGCAGCTGCCACAAGCACCCGTGGGGCTCCCTCCCATTGTTCCTGAACCTCCAAACCGCATGCCGTGGCTCCTGAAATCATTAAGCAGCAATTCCAGGTGCTGCTGCTGCCGCTGGAGAGGGAGTTGATGTTTTTGCCCTGAACTTTTTTGGCCTCTAAGTTTCTCCACAATGCAGAGAATCTATTTTTAGCTCAGAAATCAAGCAGAGTGTAATTATTCCTGTCATTTTTTTTTCCAAATGCACACCCCATTGCCATGCACAGAGGAAAACCCTGATCAGGCCAAAGAAAACCCTGATCAACCCGCGACAGAGAAAGAGGCCCCGTGCTGAGCGGGCTCAGGGCTCACAGGAGGGGAGCTCAACCTCTGCTGGACGGCTTTGCCCGGTGACTCTGTGTTCAGTGGTCGTGGGAACAAAGACCTAAGGAGGAAGTCCTACAGCCCAACATGAACGTGGCCAGGACTGAGTCTCCCGTGGGTCCCATCTGGCCTGAACTCACAGAGGGGGCCCCCTGCTCTAGACTGCCCCCTCCCCCACCCTTGTTAATGAGGCAGCACCGGCCCCTAAGACTAGATAGATGTCTACCCAGAGGCCTGGCAGAGGGTGTAAGCCTCCTTTCAGAGAGGGGTGTGGGGGGCCGACTTGGCCCTTCCCAGCAACCCTGGGGAGGGTCTGTGAATTCCTGAGATGAAGAGCTAACTCCTCCAGGAGGTGTAGTGGTGTGGGGGTTCTCCCAGGGCCTGGTCGGCAGCGTCGGCTCCACCCAGGAACTGGTCAGAAAGGCACATTCTCAGCGGCTGAATCACACGGGTAGGGGAGGGTAGGGGATCGTAACTTCTGTCTCAGCAAACCTTCCAGGTGATGCTGATGCGTGTCTGGGGACCACAGTGGGGCGGGGACCGGAGGCACGCTGCTGCAGTCCCTGCCCAGAGAAGCCCACTTTACAGGGCTTGCGGGAAAGGCGGCGCCAAGTGGGCTGGGCCCCCGGACCCCGCCGGAGCCTGTTTTCACAAGGCTCACCTCATCGCTGAAGTCTGCAGTGATTTCAGCTTCCTCAGCCCAGGCCGGCTGCCTCTCCCACCGAGGCTGTGACACAGAAGACCCAGCAGGCCATTGTTACCTGGGTACCAAGCGCCTTGTATGGGCCGGGCATCGCGGTAACCCCCAGGGAAGTGGAGGAAAATGAGAAAGGCAATCATGCTGGCCTTTGTGGAACCAGGAGCCTGGCCAGAATGATAGGTATTATTTAAAAATAACAGATACTAAACGTGTGATATGTGAGTTGTCCCCCTAACGGAGAAGAGGACTCAACCCAACTCCATTCACCATAATAAAGCTCACTGTTACACGGAGAAGAGGAAGAACAAGAGAGGGTGGGGGGGGGGGGGCGAAGGGGGGAAGGGAGGAAAGCAGGAAGGAAGGAAACGAGAGAAAACACTGGCCGAACGCTGGTGGCTAGAAGAATCTGCACTCATAGCTCTTACACTTGCCTTAGACGAATGTGTCAGAAAGAGACTGCAAGCAGAAGCGGGAGCAGACTCAGCCTTCTCCCTGCCCAGTGGATTCCTCTTTGATGGAAAAGTCATCCTTCTCCTACTGCCCAGGCAGTTTTCCTACAATCCAGCAGGATTTCCTGTGATTCGCTGAAGCGTTTGTAATCACCCCCTTGCTAACAGGGCCCAGAACCCTGCAGGGTGGTGACAGAAATGGCAGCGTCCCAAAAAACAGGGTGACTGGCGTGAGATCGCAGGCCCTCCCCGTGCTGCCTGTGGGGACTGGGGCTTGCTGACTAATGCCCACCCCTCTTCCTGCCCAGCGTGACCCGGTCTGGCCAGTGTCTGGCACCTTGTGTCTCCGGGGAGTTTACACCTCTCTGAGACCCAGCGAGTGAATCCAAGTAAGTCTTTACTGGTTGGTGTCCGCTCAGGCTGCATACAAGAATCGTCCGGGAGCTTTTAAAATATATCCCCCTGGGATAATTTGCTCGAGATCTACTTCTGGTCAATGAACTATGAGGCAGATGACGGGAGCCTTTCTTATTCTTAGTAAGAGATGCATAGAGGGCGGGAAAAGCCCCTTTTCTGCCCCGAGGCATCGCTGTCTGCTTGGAATGCAGCCATTTGGGGACAAGCTGACCCACCGGGAAATGGGGAGCGGAAAGGTGCCAAAAACTTGAATCACAGAGAAGGTCGGCAAGCCCCTAACGCTGAACCCCACTTCCGTAAGCAACAGTCCTGCGACTTCGGGCACACTGGCCGGGCCTCATTTTCTTTGTTTATAAAATGAGGATGAAAACATTCACCTCCCAGTGTTGTAAAAATTCGTAAATTGTACATTACTCCATCTGACTTGCCCAGCAGAGTGCTTGAAACTACAAAAATGGCAGATGATCATAACAATTACATTATTGTTAAAGTTAATAGTGTTGCTGATGGCAGTTGTTTGTCCTGGAAGGAGAGAATACAGGTGCCACCTTCCACATCCATACCTTGGATAATCTTTATGTCCTTTGAGATGACATTAGGGTTTTGCTTGTTTGTCGGTTTGTCCTTTAAAGTGTTAATAATTATCATTATAACTATGCTTCTTTTTATCTGATGGCTCTACTTGATTTGTTTCTGGGGTAATTGGGTCTTACATACACCGTTGTTGGGCCTGCCTTTCTCTGCCTCCTCCTCTCTCACTGACCGTGTGGAAGGCACCAGGACCGAGCGCCACCAGCCAGCTGTCCAGGCTGAGCGGGATGGCACTGGGTGCTGGGACTGCTGTCGCCCCAGGACATCGGCAGGCTCATCCTCTTCGCAGGCCACTTTAATGGGACACACCAACGCTCGTTGATAAAGAGCCTGATGCTGAGGCGGGGCCTCTCAGGAGGTGATCTCAGGACTGACTTCACATCTCAGGTGGTTTGGGCCCCCTCTCTGGGGTGGGCCCAGCCAGTGGGGGTGCTGGTGGTCCCTCTTTTCTGTGTGCTCTGTAACTTCTCAGGATAATTGGCAGACTCCCCCGTGCGGCCTGGAAGTTGAGAGCTCACACAATGTTGGGGTTTGGACAGGAGACTCTAACCCCAGATCTCCAGGTCTGAATTTGCCTGTGTATGCTCAGTGACCTTACTCAAGCCATGTCCCCTCCTAGAGCATCCATTTTTGTGCTTTTAAAATGAGGCTGTTGGACTTTGTAGCTTCAGGATTTGAAACTGCCAGAGACATCTCTCTCCCATGAAGGCATGTATTAATTTGTTTATTTTCACATAAAGAGGTTTCTCTCAGGGTGAAGGTTCTTCGTGTTGGAAAAAAATAAGTTTTCCTCAAGTGTGTTGCACATTTTTATAATACTCAACTGTCTTCACATCTGGATGAAAAGACCCCTAATTTTGCACAGGAAAGTCTGCATCAATCTTTTATTTCCACCAGAGAGCTCAAGGTTATGATGTTCTCTTGTCTTCGAGGGAAAACAGGCCAGATGAAGAGGCATGTGTGAATCCAGCTCAGCTTGGCTCTCAAGGAGCGGGGGTGGCGTGGGGTGGGGATGGGGGGGCAGCCTTTTTTGTTGTTCATCATTCATTACATAAAGGGCCTTTTTGTAAGTGCTTCACAAAGCGCACTGGCATGGAGACATTTTAGTTAAATTTAGTTAAACCTACAAAATTGTTGATTCAGGGGGAACGCTAGGTTGGGCTTGAGGAAACTGATGCGTCCAATAGTACTGTCCACGGAGATACTGTGAATGTGTCCGTGGCCAGGCCCTTCGGGTGCCATTCTGAGCACCAGGAGCTGCGGCTGCAGAGTAGCCACGTCTCTCTGAACCTGAGATCCTTTTCAATTGCCGCCTGTCTTATGATTTTTTTAAAAAATTGAAACCCTTCATTTCTTGCCTTGGTTCCCCTTGCCGACTTTCTCAGCAGGCCCCCCATCTCTCATTTTAGACTCTTTCAATGACGTTCTCTCCGTGTTCCGTTGCTGCCGGAAATCCTCCCTGGACCTGCCCCTCCTCTGTGTCTCCATGGTAGGCTGAGCTTGGCCTGCTGGATGCTGCTGGAATTACCTCCTGGCTTGTCTGCCTCCCTCATTAGCGTGGGTGCTCTGAGCGGAGAAGGCCTCCTCTCCCTTGCTCATCACTGCGTGCCCACCCCCTCACGCAAGGCCCAGCATGCTTTGTAAACGCTAAGTAAATATCTCTCTAATGAGTAACTGAATTCCTACACTCACATCTTCACTTTCACTGGAGTTCCACTGTAAAATGTCTGGCCTTTCTCCTCTTTGCATGGACTTAATTCAAGCCCAAACTTTTTATGAGGTACCCTCAGGCACCTCCACCAACCCACCTCCACAAACTTCTGATCCGCCTCACAGTAATGCACCCCTTCTCTGCAATCACCACCGTGCATACTGCAGTGTGGGGTTTGAGAGTGCGGGCTTGGGAGTGACATTCTCCGAGTTCAGATTCGGGAATCCTCAAATACTGTCTCTGAGATCTGGTGGGGAATGACTGAACTCTGACTTCTTGCTTCCTCGTCTACACAATGGATATGTTAGTACCTGTTCTTCAGTATCATTGTGGGGATTAAGTGAATTAATATTAGGAAAGCCCTTTGCCCACACAGTGCCTGACCCGATCTAAGCGCTTACTGAAATGAAATAACCCACGCTTCAAGGGTAATTTGGAGATTCCAGAATGTTCGAGCCCTGCTTCTGTGAAGAGTCTGGGTTCCCTGAACTCTTCCTCGAAAACCTGTCACCCAGAGCACCACCCTGGAGGCCTCCGTACGGAGACTCTGCACACACACGACCCTTGAAGCCTGTACTGGCCTGTCATGTACGGTGTGTAAATGCCTTCCTCACAGCTAAGACACACTTCTTCCAAGCCAGGCATTACGACATTTTTTTCTCTGTGTCCCAGCCCTTCCCACAATGTTTGGACCAAAGCCAGTGCCCCACAAATGTTTGTTGAATGAATAAATGAGAAGCAATAGGCACACATCCACCCAGGACTGATACCCACAGCTCCCTGTGTGAACTCTGAGCATGACATACTCCCCATATTTAAGATGCTGTCTTTTACTCTAGGACAAGTCTACACAACCGGCTTTCTTTCTGAGGGGTCTGCCTCTGGTCTCCAGCCACATACTAAACCCAACCCCACAAATCTGATGCTCTATCGGTGCCCCAACATGGAGTTCATGCCCCCGTTACCCACGATTTGCCAGATATTTCTAGAAAACTAGGGTGCTGAGCTCTGCGCTGGGCGGTGCGGATGTAAGCGTGCACGGAAAACGTGTGGGCCTGGTCCTTTCGGAGCTCACACTTCATTGTGAGCCATCCCTGCCACATGATCTTGGATGACTGCATGCTCGCACCCCCGTCCCCTCCCTGGGGCATGCTTCAAGCCAAGCTGCCAGTAACCACATCTCAGGAGTAGCTGCTCCCTGAAGACCCGATGTTGTGAGACTTGGAGTATTGGCATTGGCCCGAGACCAGGCTTGAGTCTATCTCTGCCTCCTTGCACACCGACACCCTCCGTGAGTTAGTTCCCCTAAACCTGACCCGGCTCAGTCCCACCTCCTCACCCTCTTCTCGGCAGCTGGCAGTCAACACCCTCTCGTCATGTCTGGACCCTGAGTCTCTTGCCACCTCTCAGAAAATAAATCAATGTAGCATTGCAGTGAGCCGTCCCAAACCCTGGACTTACGTGGGTCTTGGCCGCATATTAGGCTAAGGGAACTTTCTAGATTTAAACATCCATCAATCCCCATACTACTCTAAAATAATTTCCTCCTAAATTCACGGCAATGTGATGACTATATCCCTCAACTAAAAAAATTAATATGGTCCAACTGGTTATAAATTTTGTAATCGTTTCCTCCATATTTACAGACATTCATGAAAAATTGAGCTATCTCATGAGCTATATGGATGGGTCACTGTATAATTGCCTACAAAGAGAGAGAAAAAAGCATTAAGGACATAGAAGTGAAAGAATAATATATATTTCATAACGTGGAGATGAAAGGTGGGTGAATATAAAGTGGTTCTTCCCTCAAAAAATGGTTAATCATTTTTTAATATCAACACACCTTATTAAAAAGACAACATGGCTTATTCAAATACAATCAGTAAAGTACCACGGCCTTTAATCAAAAGATTATGAAATTCTCAAATAGTCCCTAGGATAGAGCATTTTATGAATATGGTTTGAATATCCGTTAAATACAGATTTCTTAATAGTTGAGTCATTATGTAATTAAATAATATTTATATAATGACAATTGCATGCTGCATAAGTGAAAGTTAGATTTAATGAGACATTTATTGGCACAAATGATTAATAATAAAACTCTCCCCACTGAAGGTAATTTATACATATGCTATATGGCCAAGAAGAAAAGCTCCTTTTAATGCTTACCCTGCGTGCTATGCTGCCTACTTTTACCCGATTCAAATCAATTTCTTGTTAAAAAACATCAGCCTAAGACTTCAGGGCAATAATTGTTAGCAATGAGACAAAGGACAAAGGCACCTTTTTAAACACGTTGTGGCTACAGCAGATTTGTGCCAAGGTTTAAATTTTATTTTGCTAGTAAATTGCTACTTTTCCCTCAATAACTTATGTAAATGTCTCAGGGACCAAAATAAACACAGTCTTGATTTTTTTTGGGGGGTGCGCATTTGAAAAGTAGGTAGTTTGGCGATGGTGGGAGCGTCATGTCCGATGTGACAAGTGTGAGAACACATGGTGTACGCTGAGCCCTTGTCCGGTGCCAGTGCTGTGTCGGCACTTTAAAGGGCAATCGCTGCCCCGGCCCGTGTGGCTCAGTGGGTTGGGTGTCGTCCCACAAACCAAAAGTTTGCCGGTTCAATTCCCAGTCAAGGCACATGCCTGTCTGCGGGTTTGGCTCCTGGTCGGGGCGTTTACAGAAAGCAAGCGATCGATGTTTCTCTCCCTCTCTTTCTCCCTCCCTTCCCACTCTCTAAAAAATAAAATAAAATAAAGCATGATTTTCTGTAAACATGGGCTTTGGGGAACTTTTAACCAGAAGAACGTCCTGACAGGTGACTGACCATGATCCTTCGGGCAAGTGGCCAGAAAAGTGATTTTGGGCAAGAAGGGGCTTGCAGGACTCCAGGGGACATGTGTCCAAAAGCCCGTCGGTAACTCCTTGCACTGCCCTTGGTTACACTGCACATCACAAACACAGGTGTGAGTTTGGGTTGATTTATGTTCAACCCGTGCTTCACCCACGGTAGGTCGCTAAATCCTTTACGACCTCAGTTTCCCCCTCAGCAAAATGGTGATGTGGAGGCACCTCCTCCAAGTCTCACGCTGCAGAGAAACACACATAGCAACGGTGAGCAAGGGCCGCTCCCGTCTCTCTTTGGCCAGACCCCAACCAGAGAGCACCCAGCTTTTTCCTTCACACCCGCCACGGCGCTTCGTGCAGAGAACCAGAGAACGCGCCAGGTTTATCGCAGGAATGAATGGGTGTGCTTGTGGGACTCCAGTTAAATCCTCCTCGGTCCTGTCTGCCATTCCGCGGTCAGATGGGAAGGCCAGGCGTCACCATACTTGGAGACAATGCACACGTTAGAAACATTGTACCGAGAGCATGCGGTGCTGTGAGTTTTGTCCCTTCCAGAGAATTGCAGTATCACTGGGATGCTGTCGCCGGCCACCCCACCTTTTCAGAGGCGGATGTATGAGGAGCAGCAGCATCCCTGAGTTTGTAGTTGTCAAAATTGCTGTTTTACATCAGAAAACAGACTTCTTGGGGAAAGCATAGCCTGGCCTGACCCTGCAAGTTATTTGGATTCCCCAAGTCCAAGGCTAGAGGAGAAGGTGTTAAGGGTGATTCAAAAGGATAAAGAAGGTCTGGATAGAGTGAATAATGTAGTAAGAAAGATTTCTGTAGGTGTGACGTGGGGTGTAGGGTTGTTAATAGATATTATTTGTTCTCATTTTTCTACAATTTTAACCATGTTGTAGATGGATAGAGGTGCTTTGGATTTTTGTTTATTTTGCTTCATTTTGAATTTTTAGGCAGTGGTATACGATGGCTGTGCATGTGTTACACGCACTTTAGAAAGTATTTTCCCTGCAATGGGCGAACACATCCAAGAGGCTGGGGAAAGCATACTGTTGAATGTGGGCTCCCATATCGGATTTGGGGGGATTCTGGACTACTCCCACCACTTAGCAGTTGTATAACCTTGGGGGGAAATTCTTAATATCTCTCAGCCTGGGTTTACTCACCTTTAAAATGGAGATGATTATAATAAAAATCTAATACATTTGCTGGCATGAGACTCAACTCTGTTATTAATAAGGAGGAAAATATTTTAGCTCCTATGACTCTAATTGAGAGCTTTTCTCGGACACTAATACTGGGGATACATCCTCATTCTCACTTGGTGCACCCTGATGTCATGTCCCCAAAGTGTTTTGGAGGTGCACACACACACACAGTTTCTCTAACCTTCTTCCAAGAACTGAAGTCACTTCTTTGCCCAGGAAAAAGTCAATTCCTAAAACATCACTAATTTTTGGAACTTATACCTCGTAAAATGAAAAAACATGGTTTGTACACATATTCTCTAGTAAGTCCTACCAGCAAAACAGGTGCCAGTCAATTTCCAGGTCACTGGGTCCAACAGAGCCAGCTCCTTATTGTCAGTTGAAAAGGAGAAGAGACGATCTCGTCAAGAAAGGCAAGGGCAGACGGTATACCATTAGCCAGATAGGGAATGCCATCTTCGGTCATCTTCTCACAGCTCTGTCCTTTCAAACTGCGCCCTGAAAAACTATGGAAGCGATCTCTAGGTCTTCACAACATCCTGTTACTTTTTCTGCCTGGGAACACAGCGGGACCGTGTTTCTCAGGCTCCCTTCCATTGCAGTGGGAGCTGGAACTGAGTTATGGCCAATGGTATGTGAGCGGGCAGGGCAAACCGCCCCAGTAGGACCTCCGTGCAACCTGAGAGGCTCTTGCCCAGCGTGCCGGAAGGGTGCAGAGCATGCAGGGAGGACTCTGAGTCCCTGGGGGCTTGGCAGGACCACCAGACTGAAAAGGTCTGTGTCTCAGGATCACAGGATTGGAAGACCACCCGGCAAATGCTCGATTCTACTTTTTGTGAACAAAAAATACCCTTTTATTATATTAAACTATTGAGGTTCTAGGGTTGTTGGTTATAGCATTCAGCCTCACCATCATAGGAAAGACAAACATGGATCTCACTCAAGGAAGACACCTGATGGACAATTTGGTGTGTCCCTCCCAGCATTTCACACTTGCAAATGAAAGGAGAGTGTGCTGACACGTACAGGTATAGATCATGGAAGAGAGAAGCAGAGTTCAGAGCTCAGAAGCTCTGCTGGGGAGGCACCTGCTCCCTGAACAAGACGCCCAAGCCCCTGGAAACTGACAGCACCTTGACAGACGGGAACCTTCCCAGGCCAAGCCCCCTGCTGCCCTGATCGCTGCTCCCAGAAATGGAGCACCTCCCCGAGAGTAGTTCTCAGATCAGCCTAATTTCTGCAACAAGCCGCATCTGAGTGCTCACATTTGATGTGCATGCCATTATCGATGCCTTTGCCGTTCAATTTCCATCGTTAATATTTGCTATAATACAATTAGTCTGGCTCTGAGCCTCGGAGTTAGGGGGTGTAAGAACTGTCCCAGCTGTTGCATCATATTCTGACTCTCTCAATGATGCCACAGACTCTTGGAGTGTGTGCCCTTCTCCCCTTGGATTCTGTGCCCTGTGCGGTCAGCCTTCAGGGGGGACTTCCCTGGGAAGCCTTCCCTGATCACTGTTTAGCCAGGTTCAGTCGCCTTTCCTATGACCTCACAACATTCACTGCTAATGAAGGAAACATTTCAATGCAAGTATATTATATATATTTCAATGTGCTTTTCTTAGACTGTGAGCCCCTCAGGGCAGGGATTAAGTCATAGTATTTTATTTCTAACATTGGGGACACAACAGAGTGTATCCTTTTACTCATTTAAAAAAGATTCATTGAGCATCTACTCTGCCAGGACGGAGACCTGTGAGCTGCCTGGGTCCCAGTTCTCATGGACAGAGACGGACACTTAGGAAAGACGGGCTCCAATGAATGCATAATCCTAGCTGGCTAAAGTAGTCTGGAAGAAGTGAGCTGGTTTCTGTCATGATGTCTTCCTTTGTCTTCCCCCAAATAGACCCTTCGACAGAGTTTGGGTGCAAGTTAGTTAATTGGGAAGTGATTCAGGGAGTGCAGTAGAGAGTGGGGAGGCAAGGAGTTGAGGAAAGCCACTAAAGGTTGTATTAAGGAGCAGATGAATGCGTGGCAACGGCAGCTCAGCCTTCCTGGGGTTCCTAGAGACTGTGTGGAATATGCTTGAGAATCGCCCCACTGTGGGGCTAGACAGCCATGCTAGGCAAAGATCAGATGCTTAGAAATGCAAATGGATAGATGGATGGACGGATGGATGGATGGGTCTTGCATGCTAAGGTCTAACTGAAAGAGGCAATGAAACAGAAAATAAGGACGGAATGAACAATGGATGATTGATGGCTGCATAATGAAATCCACTGGCCTCTGCGGGGGAACGCCTGCTTGTCGCCCACACTGTATTTCTTTCTGCCCTGGGAGCTGCTCGAGAATATGAATGTGCTAATTACGCATGGAGGGAGATGCAAACCCAGCCTGAGTTTTCTCAAGCGTGCAGGTGGACCTTTGAAGAAAATCTCAAATTTATTGAGAACCAATCACCTTCAGCGTAATGAGGCTGTGTCCTGTAGGCTCCTCACGGCCTGTAAACGGAACCTGTGGATCTAACTCAGCCTTCCCTAGAAGTCCCGTAGCCATCCCAGAAATGGCGACATGGCCCAGCCAGGCCTGTGGATGGAGGCGTCCTGGCGGGTGAAGAAAGGAATGCAGGGAACCTCCCAGGGTTGCCTGGGCAGGGCCCAAGGGTGAGATGTTAACACAGATGAGAATGTTTCAATATTTATTTGTTTGACATCTTGGAATTGGTCATAGACACACATTAAACATGCATTCATTTTTATTCGTTCACTCAGTAAAGAGGTATTGAGTATCTACTAAGGCCAGGTGCTGGCGATGCCCCTGGGGAACGAGAGACACCGTCTCGCCTTCTGAGAGAGTCCCCTAGAGGAGGCTGAAGGTTTCAGTACACGAATAAAATTAGGATGTATAGCAGGAAACAGCCAGAGCCTCACCGGATGACACACGTGGGCCCTTACTGTAACTGGAAAGAAAGAGAAAACCTCCTTGAAAGAAGGGTGGATGAATAGGAAGTAGCAAGTAAAAGAGAAAAGTGCCTCGCTGGGGGGAGGAGTCCATGCCAAGCCCTCCATGAGGAGAGGATTACGGCTCATTCATGGATGAGGCAAAATGTGGGGAGACAGAAGCACAGATGGGCAGCCGGAACTTGGCAGGAAGTAAAGCTGGAGAGGTGGGCGGGGACAGACACGCAGTGTTTCCTGTCCGTGGTGTTTCCAATATTTCCAAACTTATCCATGGGCAGTAGATTAGTTAGATTTTATGGGTTAACACACAGAAGTCCAGAAAACACTTGTGTGAAAGAACGATAAAGCATTTCAGGGAATTTCCTGCCCTCTGCACTCCTTTATTTCGGCAGCACACGGCTACCAGATGGAGGCCGGCGTGCGGAGGCCACAGGGCACAGGGCCTCCCGTGCCCCAGTCTGCGCTTTCAGGGGACGCTGAGGATCAGAGAGGCCACCTGTCTTCTTCCCGTGCCCTTCAGTCTGCACAGGAGCCAGTATGGGATGCTGAGCTAGAACCGGTGTGAATCCCACAGCTGTCACACACCACCGGGGGACTTCGTTGTCCTAATCCGCAGAGCCTCGCTAATCTCTGCAAAATGGAAATGCTGATTACCCCTCCCTGATGTAATCCGTGCGTGCGTGAGGAGAGGGAGAGGGGAAGAGAGCGGCTGGCCCCAGAGCTGGCGCGTAGTAAGTGCTAATTACTGTGAATGTTGACGGTGGATTTCTCCATGAGACCACAGACATACACGCAGGGCTACAGGCTGTAAGTGCCAGCACGGCCTCATGGTGTGATACAAGAAAGGCTGTTCTCAAAGTCGTATCTGTTTGGGAATGAAAAAGGCTGCTCCGGAGGCCAGGAGACTCCGAGCCTCGCCCTGCAGGTATCCAAACAGCAGGTGCGAGAACACTCCATGGGGATGGTATGGGCGGGCAGGTGGGCCACATCAGCATCTTCCAAGTCTTACTTTATTCTTAAGCCAGAACCATTTTGTCCTAAGAACTTTTCTTGCTGCAGCCTGATATACAGGGTCCGGCACAAATAATACACCTTTTTATTACAAAATCATAAGCATGTGATTCCATAACATAATAATATCACACTCAAGCACACCATATGACATTTTAGGTGAAATGTTCAAATTAAAACTATAAATTATTACGCTCATAGTATTACCCTACTGACCACACTCAGCAGGCCTTACTTCTGCCGGACCCTGTCTAAAAAGGAAAACATTCTGGTCATAGTGCTCCTCAGCCCCACCTTTCCTGCCACTGCAGCCTGCCCGTCGGTTCACAGTAGCCCTTATGGAGATGCTAGAAAACTGTGGGCCCCCGGCCCCCACATCCTAGGATCTCCAGATGCTCCAGGTCTATTCAAGCCTGTATCTGGGCCTGAAGTGGCCTGGCAGGCAGTACTAGCTGTTGTGGGTGGCACTGATTTCCCTGCAGTGGTTGTCACTGCACCCTGGACAGGGGTCCACCCCAGTCAGACCGACTTGCTTCCTGCTGTGCCCAGGGCACAGGTCCGTCTTCCTTTCTTCTGAAACTGTGAGCCCGAGACGTTGCTGCTCCGACCGTCGGAGGGAGCCCAGCACAGCAGCACACCTGAGTGCAGGTCTGGGAACATCTGTTGGTGTGCTGGGAATCTCAGGTCCGACCGGTTCCCTGGGTGCTTTCCTGTCTTAAAATCCGCCGGACTCATCCCGCAGTGATCAAGACGACGCAACTGGTCACCTTGTCTCTCTTCCCTCCCTCGTACGAGGGGCGCAATATCCCCTGGCAGTGGGAAAAGCCCGCTTCTGCCCTTGATGTCACCTTGCTAAACTCGGCTCAGGTTTCCCAGAGGGAGGTGCTTGAGCAGCATTTACCAGAATGACCAATGAGCAGACGACATCCCAGGGATGACACAGCTATGGCAACGAAAGCCAGTGACTTGAGGACCTGTTCTTCCGAAGGAGTTAGCAGTGGGGAGCATGAGAAGGTGAAGGCTGCTGCCATTATATATATATTTTCAGGTCAGTCTAGAAAGGGCCTTGAAAAATTTTAAATGTCTGGGGACTCTCTTCTCTTCCACCTGAGCTAAAATTTCAGCTGGGCTCATTAACCACTTTGTTCTCCTGCTTCTTCAGCTGTCAAGTAGAAATAATATTTAAGACCCCAGCATGAAGGATTAGTAGGAGAAATACATTTTTAAAAATTCATTCAAAACATTTGATACGTGGTAGGTGCTCCACAAATGCAAGTTTCTTTCACACCGTTGTACCTTGTACTTGAACTTAGAATGTGTGAAGACCTGTTTTGACTTTCATTCTGTGGCCAGTTCATTTGTGCATTTGTTTGCTCATTCATCAGACGTCATCTCTTCTTCCAATCAATGTCCGAAGCTCCCAGCCAAGAACGAGGGGTAGAAAGGCAGGGTCCCTGCCCGGGGCCCCAAGTCCACCATCTACTTGAACTTCTGGTTATGTTGAGCTGTCTCAGGTGCCAGGCGAAGCTCAGAGATTTAATTTCCTCTTGTAGCTTTATGACTTTCCAACTGTTCCCCCCAAATTGTGCTCAATTTTAACTTCATTAACTTCCTGTTCTGTCACAACAGTTGGACAAGGATTTCTCCACGAGCAGTATTCAAAACAGCTTTTAATGAGCTATTTAATTAAAGGCTAATTGAGGTGAATTCATTAAAGATTTCTAAATTATGCTTATCAGGGTAGCTATCTTTTAAGATAAGTTTTAAATATTTGTTTTATATTGCATTGTTTGATCATAAAAGTATGTATAAAATTACTTTTTAAAATTACTAATTAGAATGTGGGTACATTTTTCTTCCTTAATACTTGAGTGGGACAGTTAGCAAATCAACTTAATGTACACCCAGTGTTGGGCTGAGGCAGTAAGAGGTTATTAGTGATTATAGTTGAGGCTGTGTTCGGTCCATGACAAATTCCTAGATCTCTTGAGGTGGATATTTTTGGGGTGTCTTTGATTTCGTTTTCCAGCTGCAGTGTAAATCATAACAACTTAGAGGCAGGGTTTTTACCAAGACCTGGTGATTCTTGGGTTTCAGGTTGACTCAGTGGGGATGGGACTGAATCCTCCTCATGCCCAATGCCACTCAGGAAATGAATACGTGAAATGTGATATGGCCCCCCCAAATACACCAGGGCAGCCCCAAACTTCAGGGTCCCATTTGCTGGGGGTAAAATTTTAGTTCAACAAATATGCACTGAGTGTCTCTTCTGTGCCAGGTATAGTTCCAGACAGCAAGGGTGCAGATGAACTGGCATCCATGGTCTCATGGGAGAGAGGGAAATGGGAATCACCAGACATGCACACTCCGCTGTGATGTGTTCGTCCTTCAAGGCCAGGAAGAGGTCTCACAAGGGAAGGGTGGTGTGCTGGCCTGACTAGGGCAGTCGGGAACAGCCCCATGAGGGGCGGGGCTCTACACCTTGACTGGCAAGTAGGTGTTGGCCCAGCAAACAAGTGGGGAAGGTCATTCTTGGCAGAGCAAGTCCAATGAAGTGGAAGAGTACGATGAGGCTGGGGATTCATGGGGGTTCAGAAAGTGCGGCGTGGAGATCGGGACGGGAGATAGGGCTAATGAGGGAGTCAGGAGATGGACAGATCGTGAAGGGCAGGGTAGGAATTTAAAGTTTGAACTTGAACTTTCAAGTGTTGTAGAGCCGTTGAAAACCTGTCCCCTCACCCCACATTTACGTACACAGTCATTTTAGGAGAGACAATGACCAAGGCGAGCCTTCAAGAAGATAAACATGTAGGCTGGTGAAGATACTGAAATAATCAACTAAAGGAGATGGAGTTACCGAACAAGGAGCCACGAGTCTGGGAAGGGCTGCCACAGGAAAGGAGGGGTAGAGCCACGTGAGTCTGGGGAGACCAACCTGATTCTTCTGCTTTATATCCAGACTGATAGTCAGAACGGTAGGCAGTGGAATGGAAGAGGGTGTTGCAGAGCGATGAGCTCCTTGTTCCAAGGAAGCTGCACGAAGAGGCTGGGGTGCCTCTCATGACTTTTCTAAAGGACATTCTTGTCAGGAGGGTGTGGGGAGTGGTTGGTGAACTTCGGTGCCACAAAGGCCTCATCCAGAGCTGCAACTGAATGGTTCTGTGAACCCCTGATGGCACCAATTAATCAATCATTTGGACCTCTCTTGCAAGGAATGACTTCCTTGTCCTGTGTGTGCGCATGTGAGGTGAATGAAGAAAACCCACATTATAAATACTGTGGAAAATGGTGCTTGGCTAATGTCACAAGCCCAGCTGAGTCAAGCCACTTCCTTTAAACAAGCCACTTTGTGCTTACAGTGCCAAGACATGCTCCAAGACAAGGGCTGGTCTAAAAGTGAACTAGAAATACCACGCGACCCCAGTAAGAATCCGTGAGGTGAGCGCAGGCCCTGCTCTCGCATTCTTCTCGCTGACACAGTGCGTCTGAGATGCCTGCTGTGTCAGGTAAGGAGGGAGAACAGTGTTTGTTCCCTGCCGCACAGAGTAAGAGGGCCCCGCACAAAAACGCGCCCACCCTTTGCGTAGGAAAGTTTCTTTCCCAAGGGGACTGACATGGAAAGCTGAGAGGCCTCATTTTGTTGACTTTAGGGCAAAGCCAGGGTTTTCGCAAGGAGTAGGAAGCTGGATTCATTCATTCATTGTATCTCCTTAACTCATTCATTCATTCCTTCATTCACTCACTCAAAAAGTGGCTATTTCCCAGTTCTATCTTGACACTGCAGCATCCTCTCCAACCTCGTTTCCAGCAGCCTCTCTTGCCATCTATTTTTGCCACACCGTAATCTCTGTGCAGTGGCTTTGAAAGAAGTGCATTACCCTTCGATGGTTCTTTTAAAATTAGACAGAAACATCCATCCCAGCGGGATTGGTCACCAGGTTTCATGGTCTGAGTTGTGTTCCTCAAATTCGTACGTTGAAGTCTTCACCCCTATAACTCAGGATGTGACTCTTCGGAGATGGGCCTTTAACGGGACAAATAAGTTAAAATGAGGTCATCTATTTCAGCAGGCCCCAATGCAATCTGACTGGTATCCTCGTAACTAGAGGAAATTCGGACACAGATGGATACAGAAGAAAGACCATGTGAGGGCATAGGGAGAAGCCAGCCATGAAGAGAGGCATCAGAAAAGACCAACTCTGCTGACACCTTGATCTCACACTCCTGGCCTCCACAATGGTGAGAAATTTCTGTGGTACAAGCCACCCAGTCTGAGGTACATGGTTATGGCAGCCGTAGCAACCAAGACACCACGTTTACCAAACATGTCAAGTTCTGACACAGCACGGCCTCCTCGGTGCCTGAACGCTTTTGTCTCACCCTTCGTACTCACGGGTCCTTCTCATTCCTCCGCATCAACCGGAAGGACCCCTTTCAGAAACGCCTTTCCTGACCCCAGACCGGATGCGGCTCCCTCCTCTCACGGTCTCTCTCAGGGTGCCTGCCCGGATGTCCCCTTTCTGGTGCTCTCCACAACTACCTGCTGATTCGAGTCTCCACCAGGTCCTGCAAGTTCTGTGAGCCCCAAAGCCATGCCTGCTGGTTTGCTGTCATAGCCCCAGGATTTAGCATGCTGCCCGACTCATAGCGGGCCCTCCGATGACTTGTGGAATGGACGAATGAATGACAGAAATACCGATCGAGTAGCCCTCCTATGTCAGTCCCTAACCTGGCAAGGGGAAGACGGAGATGAGCAAGCCAGACTGACATTAAACAGGTAAATATAATATAATACTGTCAACTTGGGACAAGTGCCCTGGACTTCACAAACTATAACATCCTCGTTTATCCTCATATGCCAAGACTTCCTGCTGTTCATTTGTGAAGAGGACACTCTTAATTGAATAATTGCCGATGAGCTGAAATTGAACGACATATTATGGTTCTTACTAAGCTGCCTTTTCACTAAGAAACAATTCAACTTAAGATTGGTGGGCTTGCATTGGCGCGCCCCACAGCCTCCTGGTGACCAGTTTGTAGATTCTGATTCCTGCCAGTGTCACAAAGGGAGGCGGCCAAAGGTAGAGGGTGTATCACGCTCTCGCTGGAGCAGAGCTCAGCTCAGAGAAGGCCAGGGAGAATTTACTACCTCTACAGGCAGACTGATTAGAAAGAACTGCCAGGCAATTTCCATTTGAACTTTGCCGGGCTAGGACTGGGGAAAGGAGGACAGTTCTGAATGAGAACAGCCCAATCAGCATCACCAAAATCTTGCTCCAATTTATCCCCCTGCCTCCAGAAGTTACCACATTGCATAATCGGGGGGCAAGGTAATCAGCACTTTGAGTTACATCGGTTTTGCCCGTTCCCTTGATAAAATGGCAAAATTCACCTTTGCAATCCTGGAATTCCTTATGATGTCATTTTCTCTCCCCTTAAATCAAAGTCATTTTATCTCCTTCAGTCAAACAAGGAGATGTCATCTTTGTCCAGAAATGTCATCTTTGCTTTCTGTGGCTTTTGATTATTCACATTCCTTTGCTGACAAACACCCAGGTAGTGCGATCCTTGGGTGTTTTAGCTCAGTCTCTCCCAACTGTTCACTGAAGCTGGACTTGAATTACCACCATTTGCCATGAAGCGGAAAGCAGCCACCCACCCAAGGGACAGCCAGGACACCACGAAAACACAGCAGTGCTGGGGATACATATGGACACAAAGTCTCGCACAGGCTGGCCTTAATTGAAAAATAAAACAATTAGCTTTAAATCCTTTTCAGACAACAGAGGGAAGCACATATATAGGATGACCGGGAAGAAACAGTCATCGCTGTTTCTTTTCCAATAACATCGGGTTGTATTCACTGTTAAGCTTATTGAACTGTGAAAGCAGAACCCAGCAGGACACCGAGATGCCATTCCACTGGTCATTTCTGAATGGTGTGTTGTATCCGTCCTAAGAGTGTCGGACATTGCATGTTGGTTGATCTGCATGTGAGTGGACACTGACATGCACCCCGTGCTTCATGTCAGGAGGAGGTGCCCCCAGGTACCCCAAGCTAGAGACCTGTGCCTCCAGCCGCCTACTTCCGCAGCGCCTCTCTATCTTCGGTTTTCCTTCACATCCAGGAACAGCAGCTTGAGGCATGGAGACCCTTACAACTCTGTGAACAGAAAGGTCTATGCTCTGCCCTGGTGCTTATCTGCTCGATACACCCAGGGACCCTCCAGCTCCCCGGTGTGGCTCACAAAGCCCTCTGATAAATGACCCCAGGGCCTGTCTGTCTTCATTTCCAGCCGCACGCTCCTGTAACACACAGCCACACCCGTCTGCTTGTACTGGGTTTGCAACTCCACGCCTGTGCACAAACAGTTCCTACACTCAGTCATTCGCTTCCTTGACTAGCACACTCTTCAGCATCCTTGCAGGCACTACTGATAAAAACCCTTCTCTGTACAGCCCTAGTTTAGAGAATGCATCCCCTCGTCCAGTCCCCGCAGTCATCTCCGTTAGTTCCTCTCCACTTCTCCGCATGGGGGGTCTTTTCTCGTCACCAGACCGTGGTAAGAGCAGAGCAAGTCTCTGTTCAGACACCTGGCATGTAGTAGGTGCCCAGCAATATCTGCTGAGTGAAATGCAGGCCAACAAGACAGGCAGGTGCTCCCTGTGGCCGGGGGGTGATGCTGGGGCAGAAACAAGGGATTTTGTGGGTAGTTTCATCATTCCTCTCATCCAATGTGTAAAGTCCCTTAGAGGATAGGACCAAAGGTCGACGTGAAAAAGTCCAGTTTATTACCACTGATTTAAAAAAATTATATTGATAAAATAGTAATGAACAGAGGGACATATGTCAAAATAAGTAAATACCAAGCCTTACTACCCATAAGCCAATTATTTTCTCTTTCTGATGGTTGTCCTCATGGACATATGTTCCTGTCTAACTTGGTCATGAGCCACATACAGTCAGACGTCTTGCTGTTCTCAAAGTTTAAATCATTTCCGGAGTTTTCATTTCACCTGGTTCTTCCAAGTGCTCAAGGCACATGCCCTTGTTCTCTTTTCCACAGTCTGCATAACGTCCCATTGCTACGTGCTGTATTCTCCACACCTGCCTTCCCAAAGAAAGAGGCCATATGTGCAAATGGAGGTTTCGAGGTCCAACTACCTGTTAACATCCCAGCTCCATCACTACCCAGACCTGTGATATTAGTAAAGTTACTTAACCTCTTGAAACCTCAGTTTCCTCTTCTGCAAATGGGCCTGATACTAGTATTTCATAAATGTTATTGTTATTAAGATTTAAAAATAGAATTTAGAGACAGTCTGGGCATAATGCCCAGAACATACTAGTAGATCAATAAGTGTTAACTATCCTACTGTTACTGTTATTATGAGCAGAAGAAAATGATAATTTAAAACAAAACCTTGTATCTATCATCTACAAAATAGGGTAAACCCTTGCAAAATGTGTTTTTATTGGTCATTTTTGTTTGCAGGAAGATAAAAAGAGAAGGCATAGCTAAGGTGCCTATGTTTCTGAAAATAAATGAACAACTGTTTGATCTTTAAGTTAGAGGTCAGTGTGTGGAATAAAAAAATTTACACTAATTTTTATGCCCTGGCTGGTATGGCTCACTGGATCGAGTACCAGTCTGCGAACCAAAGGGTCACCAGTTCCATTCCCAGTCAGGGCACGTGCCTGGGTTGCAGGCCAGGTCCCCAGTAGGGGGCGCATGAGAGGCAACCACACAGTAATGTTTCTCTCTTTCTCCCTTCCTTCCCTCTCTCTAAAAATAAATAAATAAAATCTCTTAAAAAATTACACTAATTTTTATCCCTGCAGGAGGCTGCCTAAATGTGTGTGTGATGACGAGGGCGATGGAGTAGTTGTGACATCAAGTCAGACCATTATTGGTTTAGTAGACTAGAAACGGCTCTGAACAGTTTTCTCTCCAATGGTGTGCAAGTCATGGCCTTTGGTTTTCTTGTCTGTACATCAGGATGGCAGCCCCGAGGACCTTCACAGCTGGTTACAGCTCTAAGAGTTCCTTCCTCCCCCTAAATCTGCCACTGGTACTGGATGGATTTCCAACGGAGAGTCCTTTTTCTTTCGATGTTCTCCTATTTTCTATACTCCAGTGAATATACTTATTATAGGAACCTCTACTATAAAAGTATTTGATGTTCTACGGAGTCACCATGTTGAAGAAATGTGTAGCCATACATAAAAGAGTGAGTCACTTTGGAAAATAATGACTTGTCCAATAGAACCCACTAGGCAATATGGTACCTTTGAGTTTTCGTAAAGATGCCTAAAGTATCCCATTAGGGTTGGTCTTGATAACCCCAAAGGACCCTTTTGTAGCCTCAGAGTTCATGAAAATGCTCCTTCCTCCAGAAAGATGTTCATGTGAGGAATTGCAACAATTAACTTTTAATTGCCCTGAGTCATCTCCATTTTTTAAGCAAAAGGGGATGTAGGCCCTCACTGCTTCTCTCACAAAGCTGAGCAGAGACGTGGGGACACAGACACTGCTGGCTTGTTTCTCTTGCAGACATGCAGGGTACGCAATGCTCATTGATCGGTCCATACATTGGCCCCTCGGCCTGCCACTCTCCCGGATTTACGCCCCAGCCACCTGCCATGTAGACAACAGTGGGCCATTATGGAGGCTAAAGTTCAGCCCCTCTCAAAGCCAAAGTAAAGAAAGGCAACTGTGTTTATTTTAAATACACAATCAATCATAACCCTGGGAAAAGCCACTTTTCTATTAATGCCTTCATATATCATCTAAAGCCCTCTTGATTCTACATAATTCTCTTTTGTCTGGTTTCTTGTCTTACACATTACCATTTCGTTCCGGGGGTAATATAGCTGCTCCAAACACATCTTTCCTCTGTAGTCTCTCTTTGGGTCCAGGGTTAGCAAGAGAAAACATTTCTGTATATAATGCAGAGGGGGATGACTTACAAACACTCCAGCTCCAAGGGATTTGTGGAGCAGGGGTAGGAAAATCAAATGACTTTTGGGGAGCAAGCTCCCAGGGTGCTGCCGTTGCCATTTAGAGCTCTGTGACTGTGGGCAACCATTACCTTCCTGAATCACAGTTTCCTCATCCACAGGAACCTTGCTGTTGCGAGGGCCCGAGGAGTTGCATATATAGTGGTCTGTGAGCCCTATGCCCACAGGAAATTCTTTTGATATTTTTTCTCATTCTCTTCAAGTCCAATCTATATCAATATTTTACTTTTGGAGGCTCCATGGCTGACATTGAGAGTTAAGTGAACAACAGGGAGAAGAAAGTAAAACGCACATCAATAACTTCAAACAGGTAAAGTGGGTGATTAGCTTTGAGAGCAGGCTTAGGAGTAGAAAGAACAGTCTTCAGATACAGTAAATGAGGTGGCTCGCTTTTCCTCCTTGTGAGAGGACCCCGAGAATGGGTGAACCATTATTTGAGGCGTATTTTAAGATCTAATTGCTCAAACTGTCCATTGATGGAAAGGTCTGCCTTGTAGGTAGGGTAGGTGGGTTCTGAGCCCCCCTTTTTTTGCTGATGGAATATAAACATGAGCCGTGCAGTGGGGGGACCCCAGCATAGATTAGAGAGACAGCTTGAGGGTATTAAAGAGCATAGCTAGCTCTCAAAATCTAAGTCTTTCCCACGAGAGAGGACAATTTCTTGGCCAAAATATTGACTATAATGAAAACCTCTCATTCTTATCCATAATGTCTAGACTCTTGGAGAGAGAGGAGAGGGCTCTGCCACTTTCTGAATTTATACTGTGCACCAGCCATTAGATATTTGTGTTATTTCAAACTCATCACACCTAGTATAGGATCAGGCAAGTAGTAGTCAATCAGCAATTATCTGTCAGAAGAATGAAGAAATGGACGAATGACCCTCTCAAATGCATTATTGTTGTGCACATTTGAGACAAGGCAGTTTATAAATATGAAGTAGCCATTCTGAGTGCTCTTAAATGACATGCCTATAATTTTAGAACAACTTTGAGGAAGAGTTTTTATCAGTGCGATTCAGAAGTCAAATTTCATTTCTACTTAGTGGGGAGTTCCGAATTGCAAAATCAGCAGTTCAGAGGATCCTGATGATTACCAAAAGTTAGAATGTCAGCCATCAGCAGGCAGGGCCACCGCCCTAATGACAATGTATGGCTTTTCAATACTAGGCCAATTTGCATCATGCAGTTGGAATTGAGTAAGGTATAACAGCTCCAAGATTTATATAAAACACTAGGATAATTTTAATGTTACTATCACC
Source organism: Trachops cirrhosus (assembly GCA_028533065.1). Classification (NCBI taxonomy): domain Eukaryota; kingdom Metazoa; phylum Chordata; class Mammalia; order Chiroptera; family Phyllostomidae; genus Trachops; species Trachops cirrhosus. The sequence continues at coordinate 11,602,695 of CM052550.1, read as the reverse complement.
ATAAATCTTCACATTTTTCTGTTTACAAACAGACCTCAAAAAAAAGGAAGCTTCCAGCAGATGTAATGTTAATATTCTTATATATGTAATTTTAAGGCACCTAGACTAGAGGCTAAACTAAATAAAATCCATACGTTCATTTCTATTTCTGATAACCAGGAGAACATTTATTAACCTCCTGCTAGTCTTCATCTTGCAGAAAGACAGGTCACCCAGATTGACCCTGTAGGCCGTGGCCTTCAAAAAGGCCACCATCCTTAGGCGTCTACATCACTGATGAGTTTGGGAATTATGATCGGACAAACTTCAGATCAGAACTCCCCAGACCTGCAGCCAGACCAGAAACAGAGGCAGAGCCTATGGAACACACCGTCTTCCCCACTGCCCCAAGTTCGGCAAGCACAGAACGCACACGGGCCCCAGTGTCACAGGGGCCGCCGACGCAGAAGCCTACTGACTCACCCGGAACCGTTTCCTTTTCTCCAGAGCAATTAATTTTGCATATGCCATGAGGTTAAAAAAATAAAGCAGAAGGCAGCTGATGATGAAAAATAGACTTTCATTGTTTTTCTAGAGAAAGTGTGTATAGCAATTTGGGCGCTGGATTAGAAAGTTGATAGTGAATTGGAGAAAAGGGGTATTTTTTGGTCATCTATCAATTTACTGAGTTGAGCAAATGCGCGGTTTCTAATTGGTATGTTGAGTGCCTTTCAAAGGTCAGTGGTAAAGTCAAGAATAAAACCCCAGTGACTCTATGTCTTATTGAATTCCACCAGGCTGAATAATTCACCACAAAAAAAGAGTTTCAATTTTTCTTGGACGTTCCAAAAAGGCACTTTGGACATTCAACTGCTGTCCTTAGTCATTGACCCAGGAATTCTTAGCAGGGAATTAAAAAGGATTAAGGTTTTTTTTTTCTATGTGTTTTAGGTGTTGGGGTGGAGAGTTCAGTGCTTGCTTATATTGGCTTTCTCAGTTCTGTTTTTAACAAATATTCATGAGTGCACTTAATATGTCCCATGCTCCTCAATTAAACACTAGGAACATAGGAATAAAGAAGAAAGATATATTTCTTTTTCTTGAAAGAGCTTAGTCTACTTGGGAATGGAGACCATACAAACAAGTCAACATGAATATACATAAAATTATAATTATGACCAGTTCTATGAAGTTTATCAAATGACTACTCAACCAATTGTCATTTCTTGATATTAAAAAAGAATACTTTGGCTTGATCTCAACACTGTGTGAAGATATTGAGAGCTTGTGACACAGGCTAGTAGAGAAGGTCCAGAGAAGAAAGATGATGGTGTGTGGAAGCACTGATGAAGCGGGAGCTAATTCTTGCCGTGGAAATGATGGTGGAGCCAGCACTGAGTTGGATCCTAAAATATTGGGCAGGTGCATGCTGTCAGAAAGTGAGCGGCAGCAGACGACCCCAGAAAGAGGGGGTGCTGTGGGCAGGGGCATGGTGTTAGGGAAAGAGCAGAAGTGTTAGGAAATGAAGAGATTTGGAACGCCGGCATTAAGAGGTATGGGAGAATGAGGATGGGCAGGAGATGGAACTGGTGAGTTAGAGTCATTTAAAGAAAAACTTAGGAACGTGAACTTTACAGTCTGGGCAGTGAGGAACCCCCAGGCTCCATAAGCAGGAAGCACCCTGCTGTCCAGGAAGAGAGGAGACTGGGTGATTCCAGCTTCTAGATTCAGAGCTGGAGTGGACGGCAGAGGAGACTGAAAGCTGTTACCAACAGTCTTCACGATTCGGGCCTGTCATCTCTGCAGCTTCATTCCTCATTGTTGTCTCCCTGCCGTCCAAGCAAAACGATACCGGCTTTCTTTCATCGCACTTTTTTTTTGGCATCTGGACTTGTGCAAATCCTGGAGCATGTGGTTATAATACTCTCTTCCCTCTCTATCTGGCTCTTCATGCAGCCTTCCAAGTTCAGCGTAGATACTACTCTCTTTCTCCCAAAGGTATTCTTTTATTCAACACGTTTGAGTTAGGACTCCTGCACCGGGACGCTCCAGCTCCTTGGCTCCTCTTCAGTGAGGAAATGTGTCACACCGTCATTGCCTGGTTATCTATCTGCAGTCTCTCTCCCCCCCTCCCTCATCATGTCCACATATAAATGGGCTGTGAGCTCACGAGGACGGGGGTTCTGTGAATACATAAATGTAGCGTGCCAGTTGGCCTATGTTCCAAGAGTCATGGAGTTTGGTTTAAAGAGACTTAAGTTAATTTTCAAATTTTATGTATGTATTTATTAAGGCACCAACTCGCTAGGGCGCACAGGGAAAACATGTGTAAGGCAGATGCGTTTAGATATGTGGCCTGCCTTTTAAAAACCCCATCAGCTTTCTGATCCCAAAATGGTAACAGCTGTAGGACCAGGCGCAGCCCAATCCGTGTCCACCCCGGCAGTTTCTCGCATTCCTGCCATTATGTCGGGATTTATAAGGGACCTTTACAAAGGAGGGAGATCAGGAAGCGATTTGACAGAGGTGCAAAAATAGCATTGGAACGGGGTGAACAGAAACCTCATACGTGAGCCGCTGCTGAAATATAAGACGCAGGAAAGAATGGAGCCGCCAAGGGCACAGGTGCCGCAGGAATGCGGCTGGCGCCCCTGCACCTCGGGCCTTGGCTTGGCTTCAGCCCTTGTGGGCTTAAAGTCCAAGACAGATTCATGGGAGACTTTGGATACTTTGGGGGCAACAGTGAATTTTTTAGTGGAAAAGTCTGTCCAGAAAAAGATGTCCAGGAGGGGAGGACACGGCAGTGTCCAGACCTGAAGGGGACGAGGCAGGAACTGAAGCTGAGGGGTGGAGCCAAGGCTCTGGAGCCAGGCTGCAGCGGGGTGGCGTCATCTGGACTGATTTCACGGAAAACCCATTCTTTCTGGCCCCGTCTTTCCTTGGTAGTATGTGCTAGTTAAAAATTAAACAGCTCCAATTGTTCTGTTTTCTTGCCCTGCCTTACATCACTACCACCACCATTGACACACACGCACGCCTTCTCTTCCACCCACACTGTCTGGGTCACTATGAGGTCAGGGCTGATCACCATCAAGTCTGATCATGACGGAACAGGAAGCTCTTCCAAGTCACATTCTCCTGCAATCATTAGCCGGGTCCCCAGAAAGAGCAATCAGTAGTCACAGAGTGATCACAGAAAGGCTGCCGGGGGCCCAGAGCAGCTGGGAGCACACAAGTCCCACCTGGGTTTGGCTCAAGGCCTGACTGCCCTCGTCTCCCGTGCTTTCCACACTGAATACACCGCAAGCAGACAGAGTCACTGGGTAGTGCACGACCCCCAGACCAGCAAAACAGATTCTCCATGGCCAAGGCCCTGAGAATATCCCGAAAATAACCCTCCTGTCCTAAAAGAAACCCTTAGTACCTAAAAAGCCTAGATATAATGTAACTGGAAACTGTGACCTGTTCTACTCATTACTTAGAATCCAATTCCATCACATTTTGCGGAAAACACTTGATTACATATGAAGATCTCCTAGGTCATAGCTCAGTATTAAACGAGGCATTAGTATTTCTCCATCCCCCAAATATGCTGCTGAGTGGTCCTGGGGCCATTCTCCTATCTCCTTTCTCTGAGGCCACTGAAGAAGGGACCTAGGAAGGAGAATGTGAATCCTCCCACTAGATTTTGGAGCTGTATAACTTTATGAAGATAAAGTCATTTTTGTCCCAAAGTTAGCTTAATGACTCGAATGCCTGTGTAAGTGCACGCATCGGACAATTCTGCAGAGACTTGTCCTGGTATATATGCCTGGTATATATATTCTCTTGCCCTACCGGCATCAACTCCTTCTTCTGGTCTTAAGGACCTCTCTTTTATTTCCTCTCGTGGGTTTGGCAATGGAGGTCCTGATCCAGGATCAGTCAAGAGTCAGAGTTAGCGACACAGAAGTGGGAGGCGGGGCTGTAAGATGCATTTCCCAAATGCTCCCCTGAGAAATGGGAGACTGGAGGCAGAGCGCAAACAAAGCCAAAATCGTATGGGGAAGCCAAGAGGAGTTCTGGGAGAGTGTCCAGTTTGGCATCAGGTGTACCTCGGCCGTCCTCGACATCAGCCCCTCGTCAGGTAGGTATGAGCACGTGTTTGAAGCAGGTTCTGTGCTGGGTGGGGAGGTAGCGTTCCAACAGGCGTGCACGGGGAGGCAGGAAGAAGTTGGGGTTTAGCTACGGTCATGCCTTGGTTTTGCCACACTCCGGCCATGTGCCATTAGGTAAATCACTTACTCTCTCTGAATCTGTTTCCTGGTTTGTAAAGCGGGAGAGAAGCCTTGTGGGCGGGAACTACGAGAGCTGCGTGCACAGCGCCGACAGTGCTGTGCTCACAGTGTGGGGTGCTCACCGACATGTCTACCGGCCCCCAGGGAGTGTTGCTCAGGGTGGCATTGCCTTCGGTTCGGGCCAAACATTACGGCTGGGCTGATGGCCTGCACTCAACCCTTCTTTGGTGGTACACTGGCATCCAGTGCTGTCAGCGAAGACCTGCCTATTCCCCACTTGCCATAATAAGAGGAAAGTCCACTCCAGCTCACACGGTATATTTGGGATCCCAAGGCATCCAGAAACCTCTTCTCTGCTTCCATCTCAAAACTGGGAAAATTCACTGGAAAAGCATATAACCGAGTCATTTTTAGTAGCTGCTGTTAGTAGTAACAGCTAAGGATCTCTTCCTCCTTATGGCAAATGTGTTTCCACCCTCTGGAGCTCGAGGAGAGATGGCATCTACAGGGGATGTGGGCTAGAACCATATAAAGCAAACCTTCTGGGTCTATAAACAGCAGATCAGAAAAATGAACTCTCCTTGAGGAATTTCTCAAGAAAACATGGAGATACCCATCTTTCCTTGCCTGCTGGTTTCTCCGGGGTCAATTATTCCACTCCCCTTGATGAAAATATGAAGGGAGTTATACGCACTGAGATGCTTATGGGGCCATAGTTGTTTATTGACCCGAGGTTATTTATCTCAGTCATTTTTTGCTGCTTTTACACGGAGAAGAATGTGTGACAAACGAATAATATTCAGCAGAGGATAGGCTGCGATGCCCTGTTGTTGGATTCTGGCACCCTTCTTCCTCCACAGCTTTCTGTCCCTTTGGCATTTTGTCACCTTAATGATCTGACAACAGGAAGTAGGCAAGTGACATCTGCTTCTGATCCAGGCAGACCTGTTCTGACCTGTCTGCCTTGGTGTTGAACTTTCACTTGTATTATTTTGTGTTCCCCATAGGTCTTCATCTGTATGTGGCCTTTATCACAAATGATTGTCTTGAAGCCCCACGTTGTAGAATTAATGATTCAACTCAAGGCCATACCCTATGCCTTAAAAATCTATTCCTATCAACTGAACCAGCTGCTTTGTTTTGACAACCCACTATGTGTTTAGAAGACACTACACCGTGCACTATGAAGACTTCACAGAAACCCTGCAGAAGCAGGTGATACTATGGCTGCTTTCTCATGAAAATGAGAAGGCCTAGACATTGCTCAACACTGAATCTGTCGTGAACAGATCCAAGTCGGGCAAACCTGGAAAGCCTTTTAATCCAACGCAGGTGCGTCTCGTCTTCACGCTTCTCGGTTTCCACATGCAAATTGTACTCGAGGAGTGCAGTGGGGTTTCTTCTTGGGCCTAGGCTTCTAACTGCTCTGAGTCAACACTGGGATCGTGCTGATGGTATTAGAAGCCTGAGCAAGCTGGGGCCCCCATCTCGGTGAATGATGGTGCCAACCTTCGATCTTGCCATTAATAAACTGAGCTGTTCACGTTTCTCTGTGGCATTGCTTGACATTTAGGCTGAGGGTTTGTAGTTCCAATAAACAGCTCAGGATGTGATATGTGTGTGTGTGTGTGTGTGTGTGTGTGTGTGTGTCTGTGTGTGTGTGTGTATGTATGTATGTATGGGGGGTCTGTGTGTTTGGCTGCCACACAATTAAAAGTTAAAGCGAGGAAGAGGCTAAGGCTTTCATTAAAAGCCATCCACTTTTATTTATTTAGTGTTTCGGGGACCAAGAGAGAGTACAAATCAGAGAGGCCTCCAGGGGACAGCTTTTTACGCACTAGCTGTGATACCAGCCTGTATGGGACTGCAGACAGCCTGATTGTTAGGTTAAAAAAATGAACCAAAGAATGTGGTCATTTAAAGGAATCAGACATATGATTATTTTTTCCCTCACTGCAAAGGTACCCGAGAGGTCTACCAGCCCTTCTCTGATTAATATTGCTCGCGGTGGTTGCACACTGCTCAGCTTGGCATTGCATTTATCAAAATTTGCTAGAGCAGACGGGCATTGCTACGCAAGAAGAATAACCGTAATGGGCCCCTGTGCTTTGCAGGGACTCTCTGAGCCCCATGAAGGCATGACTGGGCAGCCAGAACAGGCTCATGGCCTAGATTCTCGTTCTTGCTTCCCCAAACCATAACGGTTCCATAAACAGCTCTTCAGATGAAGGCTTCCCCCTTAGTCTTCCTCGTGAGGTGACCTGCCTGGTGGACGGTCTCCAGGGACCCTCATCTCCTCTCCTATGCCTCCTGGCTTCTGCCAAAGGCCAGAAAGGCTTCTGAACAGCCATCTCCACCACTTGCTTCCTAATGTTGGCAGAAGTCTGCTGTTGATTCATTCGGAGAGGGAATTAAGAAGAAAAATACACATTCCCAAGTTCTACCCCCAGATTTAGTGTGTAGAAGTTTTTTAAATAGATAAATAAATAAAAATAAAAATTAAAATCTGCAAGTGAGTTCTTCTAAATGTCATGCTGACCTTGCTTCTTGACACTCAGCCTTTGTCCAGATAAGACCCTGAGCTCCATGGTCAGTCCCTGGAAACCTAAAGGTAACAGAGGTCTTTACAGGACTCTTCCTACAGACCTGAAATATATCATTCTGGTGCTCACACAATTGCCATTGCTGAACTGGACGGCGGCCAACCCCTCTGACTTTAATTGAAAGTTGCACTAAAAGCTCAAAGAGTGAATTCAACTTCCGCATTTGCAGTAAAAATCTGGCAGATAATATTGACCTTCATAGAACCCTGTGCCCCGTGCATAATGACCCAGAAAAGGAGTTTCACTCCAAAATCAAGTTTCTCTTTGACTCAGTTGTGGAGCTGGAAGGATTTCTCAAGTCATATGAAATGAACCCTGTTTCCTCCTTTATCTTGGATGCCAGGGAGCCCACAGCCCCACTTTATACTTAACCACAGAAATATTTTAACCCTTATGATTGTTATATCTATTTTTATCCGTTATTGCATGATTTTCCTTTGAAAACTCCTACTTTAGCAATATTATTTTAATAAAGCCTTTGAAAACTTTTTGAGGGAAAACCATTAAAATCTGAGGATTTAGAGAGTGCGCTGTGACACGTGGAAGAGAAGTGCAAGTTTCGGAAGCACCTGGCCAGGGGCCGACGAGGGAAATTCGACGGTTCCGTCCTTCCTCCCTCTGTGCGCTGCGGTATGTCCTGTGCCTAAATGTCCTTGTGCTCTTCAGAAAAACAGTCCTGCTATGGGCCACGTCCTGTGCCAACACCTGGGCCACATCACCGATCTTCTCAGATTGTGGATATTATTTATCAGCATGAGTCACGTTTCTAATATTTGCAGGCTCACGCACATAAAACTTTAAAATTATAGAGGTCTACAGATTTCCCTTATTACTTTTTATATTCAAATCCATTAATATGAAAAACTTCCAAGCCATTTTAGATTGGAAGTAATTCAGCCAGATACGACTTGAATGCGAAGTCCGGTTTCAGTGGGTTTAGAAATACTGAGAGGGGGCCGCAGGCGGCCGTTCCTATTTCCAGAGCCCGGCTAAGCTCAAAAGCACCGAGTTTGCCTCGCAGGAAATTAAAGTGCCCGCTTAGGCCGGAGCTGGACACGACGGCCGAGCTTTCCTGACCTTTCCCCAAATAACCTTGCAATACAAAAATAAGTAAGTGAATGAAATAAAACAAAAGGACAAAAATGAAAAGCAAACTCTGGAAGTGAAATTGACGATTTTTAAAAGGAAGCCCTTAGGCAGGATTTGTCACAGGCCTTCTGTATGCCCAAATATGTATATCTACTAATTCTGTTTATAGGAATTAATTCCATGAACTTATCCAAGATATTCCCCCCAAAAAGGGAAAAAGACTATGCACAAACATTTCATTGCTGGTGACATTTTTAACATAAGTTTTAGAAAACTCTCCATATCCAAGTGAGGGAGGAGTCATCGCAAAATCTAACTTATGCCCCCCTGGCTGGTGCTCAAAGACAACAGTTTTATTTATTGGCATAGTGGTGTCGTGAGTGAATAATTTTCATTCAGTTTGATAGCCATTAATCCTATATTAACATTGTTTGAACGTGGAAGCAACTTTTAAAGAGTTTTTATCCGGAAGCAAAAGTAGAGATGTGTCTACACCTCAGAAATTTAGATTCTCTACTTAATTATATTAAATCTGAGGAAAGTATTTTATTGTTTCTCAATGCCATCAATTTGGCATGATATAGAAAGGGGAATGCACGTTCCTTGTGCACTCATTACACGGCAGTTTCTCGCCTTACGTCCGGTTGGGGATGAAGTTTCCACAGAGCACTTTGGAGGAGGGTTCTTAGCGGTCGCTGGCCTGAGGGTGAAAGCAGGGTCACAGCACCTTTCTAAAAACGATGTATTTTTTGTGTGCACGCCAACCCCTGGAGGTGTAAGCCCTCCCTAAATCTTTCCTGGGAATCCTAAAGGAGGGGCGCCTACCTATGGGGACTCGGCCCGGTGACCCATCCGCTCGCACAGCGCCCCCCAGCGTCCTGGCTTCTGTGACCTGGGCTGCCGGTGTCCCCCTGAAACACCCCCGTGAGAGATGCTGAGGGCGCTGGTACCGGGCGGGCACTGCCCACGTCTGCTGCGGCCACCTGTTCTGAATCTGCTCAAATGTCTCATGGAAACTTAGGGGAGCAGTGCTCTAGACGTAAGTAAACCTTGCTTTTTTGGAAGAATAACCTATATGCAGAAAAGTGCATGAATCATAAACTCAGAGCCCAAAGAAGTTTCACAAAATGAAAACAGCTGGGTAACCACCTCTTGGATCAAGACATAGAACATTCCAGCACCCTTTCGGACCTCTTCCCAGTCCCTCCCCTCACAAGGTACCAACTCTTCTCATATTTAGCCCTGTCAACTACTTCAGCTTATTTCTGAACGCTGAATAAATGAAATCACGCAGCACGTTCGTAGCACATTAATCATTCTACTGCTGATGGACACTGAGATATTTCCAATTTGGGCCCATTATGAATCGAGTTGACATAAACACTCCTTCACTGGCCCCAGCCTTTAGGTTCTCCTCGCCGTGGAAGCTTTCTCTAACAGACGCTCAGCTCAGAGGAGTGGCTCCCCGCCTGCTCCTAGCCCTGCCTCTGCCGCCCAGCAGCAACCTGCAAGTCATCACCCCGACTGCAGCCAGCAGCGCTTTCCAGAGCAGTGAGGTTCAAAGGGAGGGACGACATCCTACTAGGCAGGTCCTTGGAAAGAGTCTCGGGGGGAAGGCCCTTGGGGTGAGACGTACACAATGGGTCAAACACCCCAAGGGGTCATGCTGGAAGCCTCTGTGAACGGCAGGCACGGAGCACATGACATCACACTTGTCTTTCTCCTTCACTGGCCCAACGGTGGGGTCACCCCACGGCTTGGGAGCTGGGGTGTATAATGCCTTGGGATGAGCTTAGATGCTGGTTAGGACTCTGCTGATCCCTTGCTGAGAGACCCCACTCCTTCTTTGCCTCAGTTTCCCCATGTGGGAAATGAGCGGCCGCCCCAGCCGTTAGGACCCTTGAGCTCTGATTCCCTCCCCTCTCCTTGGTGACAGGGGTCACCTTGCAGATGAGGGTGCGTTTACCTTGGAGGGCAGCACGTCCTTGGCACGGGACTCGAACAGGTGCTCCAGCCCCGCGGTGTCCACGGAGACAGGCTCCAGGGAGGCCCACAGGGTGGAGCAGGGCCCGAAGCGGCTCCCAGAGCCTCCGTAGCCCCCAGCCAGCTCTCGCTCCTGCCAGAAGAGTTTACTGTCTTCCTCTTGTTGGGGAGGGCCAGGCTGTTGGGCACTGACCAGGGCAGAGGGGCAGCTGGGGGAGGAGGGGGCGGGAAGAGGCCTTTGATGGATGAAGGCAGTGGGATGGTGGAGGCGGGGCTCCAGAGAGCCCTGGCCCATGGGGCTCTGTGGGGGCTGGAGGTCGGGCTTGCAGGTGTGGCAGCGCTGCTGGTGGAGGAGGAGGGGCCTGCGGGGCTGGAGGCGGGGTCTGTCAGGAGACAGAGCTACTCCTGGCCCGTCCATCCCATCTCCCCAGCTACTGAGGCCGGCTCTTACCCAGGCTCCGAGGTGGGCACAGGGCAGCCCCCGCCTTCTAGAGATCGGCGGCTCCTCTTGCCTTCCTCAGAAGAGGGCTTTCTCCGCTCCCACGGCTCACCCAGGGCAGCTTCCTCCATGTCTCCATCCTCCAACCAGTATTGAAAGTGTCTTCTGGTGAGAAAAATGTGGAACACAAAGTAAGTTAGTCATTTATAACTGCAGACATGCGCTCCCCTCATCCTTGGTGAGATCAGTACAGCAATGGGATCCCGTTTCTGCATAAAATGATTCCAGTATCAATTAAGGGATTAAACATTTGCTATATGCAGGTGCTGTGTTACTGGGCAAATCCTTCCCGAGCACCCAGCCCACGTCATACATCTTTTTAACACATATATATCGGTACTCCCCGTAGCTTTAGGAAGTCAGTACCATTGTGTCCATTAACCAGGGAAGGAGCCTGAGGCTTGAAGAGGCTCAGTGACCTCCCCAAGGTCACTCAGCCAGGAAGTGCTGAAGCTGATAGTTAAACTTGGATTTATGTGACTTCGGAAACCATAGTTTTATCATCCTTGTTACTTTGCTTTCTACTGACGGATGCCTACGCAATGTTTTTTCAGTCATGAAATGTAATGATGCCCAACCTCAGGATCGTAGCCTATGACAAGAGTGTGTCACGAATGATGCTCGCACAAGTGTGTTGGGTTCATTTTCTGTGGTTCTGAGCTTTCCCCCTTGCACCTCATCTCTGTGCACCGTGGATGGCAGCATGCTTATTCGTGTTATGGTCGAAGGAGGCAGAGTCCATATTAATGGGATCAGAGCGCCTTCTCCGCCAAGGCACAGCAACACGTCTGGCCCCAGCTGACCCTTTATACAGTGACCCCACTGTATAAAGTCAGGCTGCTCACAAGAAACGGTGATTTCCAACTTGCTCTCAAGTGGACTGTCCAACACACCCCCCGCCACCCCATGTCTGAAGGAGCCTCGTTACCATCTCAGAAGCAGAGCGCCCAGGTTGCAACTCTCTCCCCCTCCCACGGATACAGGAGGTAGGACGCAAGTCTTTCTTCTGTGGGATTGATGACTGCAATTTGTCTTTCTGGGGCTTCCACTGCTGCTCAGGCCAGCCCTCCCAGTGCTCCCAAGTCAGCAGATTGCTTCTGGGCTGGCCACGCTTCGGCACCTTCCCCTTAAATACTGTATTGATTTCGAGGCCCTTTCCCTTCCACGTGGCCGGGCACCCTGAGTAGGCTGGGGTAGGAAAACGGGGAGGAAGGGTGTAATGAGAGCCACTCAGCAGGTCTGTGCACACAGCCTCAAGCTATCTGGTGCGACTGATTTATTTTGTTTATTTAACCAACGTAATAAGACACAGATGCCTCTGGTACAACAGAGGACTTGGTAGAGAGACCTGTGGATGAATCCATGGGTACAAGGAGTCAATTGATGGGAAACAGAAAAGGAGGTTGCGTTTAAAAGAAGGCTGACGGTGCCCACTGAGGGGCATTCTGTTCCTGCTTGCACAGTTCTACTGCCTCGCTCCGACTCTGAGCCTCCATTCTTTCTCTTACACACCAATTCATCTCCGTGAATTCTTCCTCACGCCTCCCCACCCCCCATTAATTCTCCATGCAATTGTTAGGCATCCTTTTCTCCTAAATTACCATTAAACGCAGTATTATATAAAATCTACCATTAATTTAAAGTGTGCGCTATTATGGCATTCTGAGTATTTCCAGTTTTGTGCAACCATCGCCTCTGTCTAAATGTAGGACTCAGTGTGGACCGTGGGTTGTAGTGAAGCACCAGAAATGTGAGTGTGGAAGCACACCACATGGGCACTGGCCCTGCGCGGCCACTCGGGCAGGGAAAGGGAGCCGCGTGGGGGCAGGGGAGGGGACTAGGCTTCACCCACGCAGGGTCTGAGTGCAGACTTTCACATCACATTTCCTGATAGTAGACACTTACTGTGTTGCTTTCTAAACCTCTTACTATGACTTTGAGCTAAGTGGGCTTATCCTTCATGACGGCTGTGCCAGATGTTCCGGGAAAGTGAACTCTGTCACCCAGCAGCACTCTGGGCAATGACTGTATCAGGGTGGGAATGAAATACCACCGTGAGAAGTCCCCAATATAAACAGGCATTGGTTTTTTCCTGTGGAACGTATGTATGCATGTTTGTACGTATTTATTAGCAAGTATGAGGTGACTGCCTGCTGCCGCTCAGGTCGCCTGAAATAAAATCACTTTGAGAACGTAACAACTTAGGTCACCAACACCACACCTACCACCGTATCAGAACATCTGGTCTGTGAGGTCACGGGGCCCATGCTCTGTTTCCTCACCAGTCCCTGGTGATTTCCACGCAGGGCGGAGTCTGGGCATCACAGGCTTCCAGGCGCACTATCCCGGGCAAGACTGAGCAGCCTCTCATCTCTAGGGTCACTTCCAGGGCACCTACTGTCCTCACCTGGGGCAGGGGCAGGGGGCAGTTAGGGCTCCTCTGCCTGCTCTCTGAGCCCCGTGCATGGCTCAGCCACACCCCCTCCACTGTGGGCAGAGACTGCACTTGCCCACGTGTCCTCTTTGCTGTGCTGTATGCTCCCTTGGGGAGTTTCCTGTGACTCGGTCCATACCCCTGCCCTGCACCCCTCCATGTGCTCAGCACCCCAGACGGAGCTCGGCATTGCAACACACACTCTAGACGTGTTTTCAGACTAATGACTGAACCTATCAGTCAATACGTGCTCAATAATCAAATAAAGAAGCTTGAGTGTAGTGGAAGAAACAAATGCCACACACAAAGTGGAGAGAAAACAACTCAGCAGAGGTGGTCTAGAAAGGCGGTGCGGAGTGTGGGACTGAGCAAGGAAAAAGGGAGGGCCAACATGGCAAATTCTGGCCCCTGGAGTTGAGCACACTGTCCCACCACTGGGGCTGCTCTTAGACTCTGCCCCAAGCACACAGTCCATCACGGTGGCGGGAGCAGGGGCTCGGGATGAGCACAGCCTGATTCTGAACCCTGCTGGCATCGCTAACTAGCTATAATGGTCTGAATGCGTTTCAGCATCCGAGTGCATCGTCTGTGAAATGGAGGCAGTGATGGAACCATCTCACGGGGCCGTATGAGAACTGAGTGAGAGGAGGCCCTGCGCCAGCCCCGATGGCTCTGCTGCTGTCACGGCGAGTCTATTCTGAGCCCTGTGAGGATTCCAACCCCCCGGACGCCTCCCACATTTTCAACTTTTACTTTAGTAGCAAGAGCATCTCGCTCCCTTTTTTTTTTTACTGGCTGCCACAAGAGATTTGCTGATAGTCATCCATTTGTATTTATGCCTAAGGCTCACTGCTTTAATTTGGTCTTTACCTCATTTTCAAGTTCGTGTAATTATGTTCTCAGCTCCGGGTTCCACCCCCCAACCCCCTTGTGAACAGCACACGGGGTGAGGAAATGAGCTGCTTGCTCCTCTTCCTGGAGCGACAGTCAAATAACAAGGGAGTATCTGCAGCTCATCTCCCAATAGCAGCCCTGCTCCCCTGTCTTCCTGAGCTGTGTGTCTGTCTGGTGAGGGTTTGCTTTCACTCTTAATCTGAAAGAGCCCAGTTGGAATGCTTCCCAGATGGTGCCTGGGTGTTCTGTCCTGGTTTGTGTGCAGTAGGAGTGAATCCAGAGCAGGAACCAGGACGCAGCAGGGACAGGCCGGCCTCACAGCCTGCTGGTCACACGATGACTTAGTAGCCAAACCAGGGTCTCTGGGTTCACGACCCTTGTTGCTGTGAGAAGCCTGGGGATTTCTAGCCTAGATCACGTGGAAGACCCAGGAAGAGCAAAAAGAGGTCGAAAGAGGTCTATTCAAATTACAGCTCTGCCACTTGACTGTTACATTTTCTGACCCTTGATATTTGCGTCTGTAAAGAGAAAGCAAGAGTTCCTACTGGTAAGGTTGTGGCGATAATTAAATGACTTACGAGATGTAAATAAAATCATATGCATCATGCACTTATCCTAGTGCTAATATTAATAATAAATATCACTATTACGGTCAATAGTACTACCATTGTTAGTACCCATAGAGGCTCCCAAGTCTACAATGCGTTATGAATAGCACGGTGCCTGGATTTGAATCCCAGCTCTTCTCAGTGAATAGGGGGGGTCTCAGGCTGGTTGTATGGCCTTTCTTTTAGATTCTTCTGCTTCCAGATGAAAACATGACCTCTTGCTTTGTTCTTGGAATTACAACAAGGCTCAAAAAAATGATAGTTATTGAGAGCAAGTTGTTGAAAGCTCTGTACCTCCTGCCTCTCACTCATTCTTTAAGAACAAGTGCTAGTTAGTGAACCTTGATATCCAGCCTGCAGCTGTGACTGCTCAGACTTAGCCTTCTCTGATACTGATATTGGACAAGGCTGTTTTATCGTGGCAGCAAAAGAGGAAAAGCCGAGTCTATTGTGCATGACCAGCCCACGGAATACTATCTGCAGGTATATTTCCGTTATCAGAAGCAAAGGAGAGGGAGAAAAATACTCCCATCACACCCCTACACACACATGCACACACACAAGAGCTATTCCCCAAGGAGAGTTGACAAAGGTGACTAATTATTAATGTTGGTGCCACTGCTTCTGCTGGCAGAGGGTGGCCCTGCCCTCTGCGTCCCCTGCAGGGCACACTCTGGCCGGACTCCATCCAAGCTCACGGCTCTCCGTTATTGATAACCCTGAGAAGCGACTGGAGTAGGTGGCCCGCCATCTGATCACCCCATTTTTAAGGAAGTGTCTCCCACAATCACATCAGGCGCCATTTTCTCCCACAGGGCCCCTTCCGTTTGGTTTTTAATGAAATAACTGGGCAGAGAAATTACTTCTGTGAACACTCCTCTCTCTTTCTCCGGCATGGTGAAATGAATGGTTTAGGGTCTGAAGGCATAATTTACTGACTTCATTTAAATTGTACTGGAGGTGATGCTATTTACACAGCTGGCTTTGTGCGGGGCCCACTCGCCTACTCCTCGCCACATCACAGAAGGGGAACCAAGTCCCAGGTTCCTTATTAGGGACAGAATGTCTCTTCTAACCTTGTTGGCTTAAGCATGTGTGAACGGAGTGAAAGCAGAAGTGGTCGGTTAGATTGTATTGGAAAAAATCGATGAACCTGGACTCAGAACATTGGCGTTCAAATATTGAATACAACTACAGGGCTGAGGATTAATCACTTAGACCCTCTGAGTTCATTCATTCTCCTTCCTTCACTTAAGCAATATTTATTAAACCAGACGCCCTTCCCGGTACTGGGGAGATGGTAGCGAAGAAGAATAGCATGGCCCCCGCTCTCTGGACCCTCCATTAAAGTGGGGTAAGATGAACAACACACGTGTCAACAAATATATAATCACCGCTGAAACACACGCTTCCGAAGAGATAACCCAGATGGTGAGAACGACACAGAGCGTGGCTTTAGATGAAGCGGCCAGAGCTGTGCTCTCAGAAGAGGAGGCATTTGGGCTGAGAGCTAAAGGATGCGAAGGAGTGGACCAAGGGAGGACCTGCTCAAACCAGCCTCCTGGCAGGGGGAACAGCAGATGCAAAGGCCCGGGAGTGATGAAGCCACTGAAACAGGAAGAGGCCAGGATGCTGAGCTCTGGGGAGAAGAAATGGGATGCGTTTTGGACACGTATGCAGAAGCCAGAGCATCTAGGTGTTCATGGGTAGACCACGCTAAAGAGACAGAAGTTTCTAGATCAGTGATTCTCAGGCTGGGCTGCACACTGGAACCATCTGGAGGTATTTTAAAATCACCACATCCTTCTCTGAGGGATTCTGATTTAACTGGTCTGGGGTAGGAGCTCGGTACCAGGATTTTAAATTCCCTGGGTGTTTTAATGTACAACCACAGTTGAGAACCACTGCTATTGACCGATGGAAATTAACTGAAGGGTTTGCAGCAAGAGAGTGATCATGAGCATGATTACATTAGATACTTATTTTTTCCCTTTAGTAAAACGGAGAAGAAGAGACCAACTCTGTACCTGTATTATGAGAACTGACTGGATGAAATGACACGTGGAAAGTAATGTTACATACTAGATGCTCATCTAAAGGGTTGTGATTCTTACATTGTTTACAGTTTTCAAAACACCTGGTATTTCATCTGTCTGCAGATTATTTTTTTAAACTGGGAGCAACATGTTCTCTAACAGATCAATAATTGTCTCAGACACTCAAATATTATTTTCCTACTTGAAGTCAAGTTGGTTGGTCTGAATATATCTTCCCATATCTCTTAGGGTCATATGAGGCATCCACATTGAATATTTGTCCACTGGTTTGCCATGAAGCATGTGAATGCTCAGACTGAAGGTGGAAAAGCTGTCTTTTTAATCTCTGGCAGGTTGAGGGGTGTCACAGGGACTCCATGAGAATAGGGTGGGGGACACACCCTACACAAAGAAGGTGGGCCGTCCTACAAAGCCGACCAGCCTGGATTTACATTCAGGCCGCTGTATTCCTTTCTATCCTTAGGGTCCTCAAATGTGCAGTGCAGACAAGAAGTATGTATTCAACATTTCCAACAAGAACCACTGAGATAACCAACCCGAGAGGGCTTTGCACACGTGAAATCAGTGGTTCTCAGACAGACATACCTATGAGTTGCATGGAGGGCTTGTTAAAACAGATTCCTGGGCGCCACTCCCAGAGTTTCTGGCTCGGTACTTGGAGTGGAGCACGAGAAGTTGTATTTGTAACAGGTCCTCGGGTGATGTTGCTGGTGCTGTGACCACACTTTGAGAATCACAGCTTTAAAAATGTGGATAATTATAAAGAACATTTGTTAACTCAAAGGAGGCCACTGGTCATGAGAAAGCTGATGGCTTTTTAATTTTCTATCTCTTTCTCTGTTCCCAGGCATTTGATTATTATGGACTTTTTCTCAAATGAAGTTGTCTTGGCAAGCTCTGGCCCCAGTGACCATGATTTCCAAGCAACCTAGACTTTATCTACTAACTGGGAAGAAGAGCAGACAATGGCACAACACCAGCCACCCTGTGCCTGCTGCTGGCCCTCTTCCAGCCTCGGGAAGCCACACAAAAACCTTTCGGAGGTATCTCCACTTGATCTCTTTTTCAGGAGTCAGTAGGATAAAGAGCAAGGTCCTGCACGTCCTGATGCTGGGTTGACTCCTTGGCTGACATTGGACAGGCTCTGTATCCTTAGAGGGCTACGGCCCTTCTGAACCTCAATTCCTTCACTTATAAAATGGGAACAATGGAAGCTGTGGACTTAAGGATGTGATTTGGAGGAGTAGGACACGTGTAGGTCTGACACTTAGAGAATGTTCAAAAAATCTTAACGGTCCCTGTTCTCCTTTCCTCCCTTTCCATCCCTGACTCTTGGTAAAGGTATCTATAGGATGAAAACTATGAACTCTCTCTCCCAGGAACAAACAAAAATATACATAGAATTCTATTAGGGTATAGAATTAAGGCTGTTTTCCTATTCTCAGGCATTCATCCATAAATTTTGGATTAGCAACTGCTGCCTCCCCCGGGTACCTGGCCCTCTCACCTTCCGCCCTTTTCCTCTTGCATCCTAACTTCCTCCAGCACTAGTCTTCATTCAGGTCTTCTAAGATGGTGCGATGCTCTGCTCCATCCACCCCCACCCAGCTCACCATTACGTCTGTGCCCATGCTGTTCTCCTGCATAAAATACATCCGCCCTCTCTCTCCTTTTAATGAATTAATACCAGATGTCCTTCATAGTTCACTCTGGGAAGGTATGTCACATCAGAGACATGTGCAAAAGTTTGTTGGGGGGAGCCCAGGGAAGGCTGCAGAAATGGATTTCCCAGAAGAAGGGACATTTGATGAGGGCCTTGACGAACAGAATTTTGCTAGGTGGACCTAGAGTGGGAGAGAATCTTTTATTTAGATCAAGAATCGCTTGTAAAGGAACAAAGCGGAGCAAGTGCCTGCGTGCCTAGGGGAGGGGAAGACATTAAGTGGTGGCAGGAAATGATCACACCTCAGACAGGCTGGTGGGAGATGCGTAATGGGGTGAGATTGTCAGGGGCCCTAAATCACCCTACCCTGGTCTAAAGCCCATAGGTCAAGGGTTAAAAACTCAAATGCCTTCATGGGTAGGGCAGAAAAGGTCAGGAAACATAACAGGATTAAATTAGAACAGAAGGAAGTGGTAAGAACCAAATCAGGCTAATAAATGGAGTTTAAAATTTAAATATGACAAGGTTTTAAATGTAAATTTGGCCCATGGAGAATGGCATGCCTTAGGTCAGGTCCATAGAAGTAGATTTTGAGATGAGGATTCATATGCACGTGGCTTATTAAGAAGCTGCTTCCAGGAGAAGCCAGTGTGGGACTGGAGAAGCAGGACAGATGGGGGAGGAATGCAAACAGGGGTGTGATTGCAGGGAGAGGTGGGGGGGGCGGGGAGGGGCGGAGCTTCACGCTGCTCTGGCAGGGGAACTCTGGACCAGACATGATGCCTCCAAGTTGTCCTGACTGGAGGTGAGGGGACTTGTTTCCAAGCTTTCATGCACCCACACTCATAGTCATTGGTTCAGGGCTGTCCCACGTGATGGAAACTGCAGGCCCTTTGAGCTCCCCATGCTAGTAGTAGGTGAAGAGGCTCCAGTCATCTGTAGGGGCAAAAGCACATGGAAGCCGAGAGGAGGTCAAGCAGACATTGCAAAAAGATATGCAAAATGTAAGGGGAGTCTCATCAGAATCCCCTATAGCAACTCTGCTTGTAAACTCTCCTTCAGAGAATGGGAACTGAAGATTTTTAACAGGCATGTCAAGCCAAGCTCAACTCCACTGCAGAGCCTTGAATCTGAACTTGGACAGAATGGCCTGGAAACAAACAAGAAGGGAGGCAGAGAGACCTAGAGGAAAGCCGTGTAGCATGTCCAGGCTAAAATGACTAGGGGCAGAACTAAGGCAGGCCAGAATCAGTGGTACTTTTTCAGTAAAAGCTAAGGGGGTCTGAAAGAAAGGCATACCATAGTCCCTCCTCTCTACTAAAACATTTGTTTCTGAGATGTAGAAAGAGAAGACACAAACAGTGAATCAATAAAGAAAAGACAAACAACTAAAAATGCCAAGTTAGAAGGCCTCGTTGAAGGCCTCACCATGGTTGCGAGGAGGGGAGAAAGGCACCTCTCTGATGGATGAAACATATCTTAACTCCTGGCTCCACTCAGGGCCCCCGCCTGGCTTACAATCCTGAGTTCTGGTTTCAGTCTTGACTGTGAAAAAAATGTGGCCCTAACTCTGTCAGGCAATGAAGGAATTTCCCTCTAGGTTCCTGGTCTTCCTTGCAAATAGGAAATCTATCAGCACAGGCGAAGTGCCCAAGTGCCCACTGGCACAACGGAGCCTCTGTCCTTCTGAAATGAGCAGGCCCGGGCACTGTGAGGCCCCCGTGAGGATGCCTCGCTGTATCGAAGCAGTCATGCTTTGGTTGTGTTGTAACTCTGTAACAACGTAATTTCTCATCAGAACTGAATTCTCTCAGGTCCAGGGCTCTTTTCTTACATTTGCACTAATATTTATTGAACATGGCCTTGATCCTAATCATTCCCCGAGACCATTCCATGAATTTGTTACTCTGTTATTCACTTTCTTCCTGATGAAGATCATTAGCTTAGGCAGCTCTGTTCTTTAAGACATAGAAAAATTGGGTTCTGACCCCAATCCATGGCTCTAGAACAGTCCAATAGCCTCGTCATAATTTTCATAAACTCTCTGAGAGCTACGTTCTCATCACCGACTTTGACTCCGACCACCGATATTGTACTGTTCTGAGCATAAGCTCCTTACTGTATACTGTCATCACCTACCTTGATTTTCACAAAACAAAACCTAAATTAAAGAAAAAAATATGCTTCTGTAGAAGATTTTGGTGGGAAGAGTATACAACATCAATCAAAGCCAAGAGGTGTAAGTGAACGGGAGAGCTCCTTGTCACCGAGGTCCCTTCAGACAGCCACTAGAAGAGACTCTCACTGGCCGCAGCGTCCCAGGAGTTCTGAGGCTCTCCCCAGTATTACCGACCGCTCTTCCCCAGCCCCTGCTGTACATCTTGCTATGGTGGTCCTTCATGCAGTTGGACGTACATTTCTAACTGTTGGCCTTCTGAACACAAGGAAGCACTAGCTTCCCTCGCCACGCCCCCTTGTGCTAGGTGGGCCATGAGCAAACTCCTACTGATGCGTTTGAAAAGCAAGTACCACATGACACTTCCGGACGTGAGCATTTAATTTCCAGTGCAAGTCCCTCCTCACTCCCCTTCTGGATAGTGGCTGTTCCTTCAGCCTGACTATAAACAAAGCCTCCTTGTTAATTCACAATGGGCACATAGAATGAACAAGAAATAAACTCTTGTTTCGAGCCACTGAGAATTTGAGGTTATTAATTACACGACGTAACCTAGCCTCTCCTGGCAGACTGCCTCATTCCTGCCCCACCACACTGCCCCTTCCCCACTTAGGCAGAACTGGAATCAAACAGTATTTATTGGGTTTCGTCTGGTTTATTTTGTTCAGCGTACAATTTTAAAGATTCATCCACCTTGTTGAGTATATCAGTAGCTTGTTCTTTCTCATGGCTAAATACTATTCCAATATTCTCACTGTTGAATATAGCACATGTTGTTTCTATGTGTGGAGGGCAAAGTATTCAATATTTACTATTAAGTATTATGTTGAGTGTAGTGTGTTTAATGTCCTTTATTAGGTAAGAAAACTTTCCTTTACTCCTAGTTTTCTGAGAGTCTTTTTCTCTTAACACAAATGGGTATTGACTTTAACAGAAAGTTGTTCTGAATTTATTAAAATGTTCATATTTTTCTCTTCTTATATTCTATCAAAGTGGTGGATTTAATTGACTAAATACAAGACAACTGACCTATGCATTGTAATTGCTTCATTTTCATCCTAAATTGTAGAATATTTCAGCACAGAGAAAAGTACAAAAAACAACCATCAGATAGAACTATGCCCGGTGACCACACTTCGATATTCTGCCTTGTTTCTTATTTTTTTAGAGATAAAGTAGTAGAGATACAGCTAAAGACCTGCTCACTCTCATTTTGTCCTCCTTCCCCAGCTCCACACTGATGAGGAATCTCCCCACAAATGTTTTTACATTTTAACTTCCTACTTGTTGCTCCAACCGTATTTAAAATTGTTTCTCGTGTTTTAACATGCAGATTAGTGACATCTGTCTTTGACATTTTGTACTTCTGGAAATTATTTTTGTGTGTCCAGTGTGAGGCAAGTACCCAGATGTATTTGAATTTGTATATGGATGACAGTCTGAATGCACCCCCCACATCTTAATACCACTGATTAAGCTGCCAATCCACTGCTCACTCATTGTCAAGTCAAATGTGAAGTGAGCGAGTACCCGTTCACATGCGGCCATGTGAACACAGCAGAATAATGTTGGTGCAGAGAAAGACCGACCTATTTGCCCACTGCTGCACCGGTGTTGCTGTCAGCTAATTATTACAGGCTCACATGAAATTGTGGTGTTAGTCCTCACCTTTCTGTTTCTCTGTCCTTTACCCATCTATATTAGGTTTATGCTAAGTTTATCAGTTCTCAAAAGAAACCGTTAAAATTCTGATAATATTTGATGGCATAAAGAATATGTTTTAGTACAAGACTCACATCAGATTAATTTAAGGAAACATGTATATTGAAAATAGCAAATCTTCCCTTTTGTTACCATGGTATGTTTCACCTTTAATTAGGTCTTATTTTATGTCCTTTTGTAAGCTTTGTAAACTTTTCATACTATTATATATGTTTGTTGCTATTATGAATCTTTAAAAATTCCATTTTCTAATTTGTTTCTACTAATTACAGGACAACATTGGTTTTTTTAAAAAGTCTTTTGTATATTTTGACATTGATATATTACCTAATGATACCTAATGATTACCTAATGATAATTAACGCTCTCATTAGTTGTAATAATTATCTGTAGATTTACGTTCTTATATTTTCTTTTTTTAATTGGATTTATTGGAGTGACATTGGTTAATAAAACTGCATAGGCTTCAGGTGCGCAATTCCACACCACGTCATCTGTCCGTTGTACTGTGTGTTCACCACCCCAGTCGAGTCTCCTTCCCTCTCCCTTCACCCTTTTCTGCCAGCCCCACCCCCTTTTCCTCTGGGAACCAGTGTACTGTTGTCTGTGTCTACGAGTTTTTTTTTAATCCCTCCCTTCCTTCCTTCCTTCCTTTCCTCCCTCTCCCTCCCTCCCTCCCTCCCTCCCTCCCTTCCTTCCTTCCTCCCTCCCTCCCTCCCTCCCTTCCTTCCTTCCTCCCTCCCTCCCTCTCTGGCTAAGACCTGCACAACAGGGTTAAGGAGAAAATGTAATAATGGGAATTTACACCTTGATCCTGAGTATAATGGAAAAGTTTCCAAATCTTCACCATTTACCTTCTGTCAGGTTAAAGGAGTTCCCTTCCATTGTTAGTTTCCTAAAAGGTTTTTTTTTTTTAAATCATGAATAGGTGCTAAATTTTATTTAATTTTTCTGTATCTCTTAAAGGAATTATATGATTTTTCTCTTTCAATCAGTTAATATAGAGAATTATGTTAGATTTTCTAATATTTAACCATTGTTTCATTTTTCAATAAGTCCGATATGGTTATAACAATCTTAGATTCCTTTTGCTAACATGTTACATAAGATTTTTACATCTATGTAATTGAGTAGGATTCAGCTATAATTTGCCACTTAATTGAATTGTTGGAAACAGAAATGTTTTCATCTTTAATGTTATTAAAATATGTAATAAAAGGTATGTTACGTACCTAGATACCCTGTGACTAAACTGCTCCTTTATTTTTAAAATCTTGACAGCAACAAATGGAATCAGATTTGAATTTAAAAACCAGTACTGCTACTTTCATTGTTTCCTCTCTTGCTCTTGAGCAGCTGGTCCGCCAGGGATTTCTAAGGGTTCAGGAAAGTGTAGACACGGATTTTGAAGCACTTTCATCCACTGGGGGTCTAACTGGCCCCTGCAACATGGCGGCAGGCCAGGGACCGAGTGGGACGATGGGGACCTAGCAGGTCCAGCGTCACCAACTAGATTTGAGTTTTCCACGCCTTGGTTAGATTGTCTGCTTTAAGCCCTGAGGTCACTGGCTCATTTTCAAACAGCCTAGCTTCAGCTGTGCTTTCGGGATTAAGAGAGAGTCTAATGTCCACTCTCAGGCTCAGCGGGCGGGGGAGAGCAGTGAGCAACAGGTGACGTGTGGGACGGGGGCAGCTGTCCAGCGAGCGGGCAGGCAGACGGCAAGACCAGAGGCGGAAATGTGTCAGCGGACAGAGCAGAAAGCACTGGCGTGTCCATTAGGCCTCTCGTAGAGAATCGACTGCAAAGAGCCTCGAGCAAAAAAAGGGAATTTATTGTCTTATATGGTTGAAAAGTCCTGGACAACACGCAGGGCCAACTATGTAATTTGCAAGACCCAGTGGAAAATTAAACAGTGGGGCCCCAGTGGAGGAGGAGCAGCGAGTCCTCCCCTCCCACGGGCCCACCGCCCCAGTCCACGGTGAGAGGGTGACGGTCCCCACGCCCCCTCACCAGGGGGTTGCAACGCCCACTGCAGAACACACTCAGGTCCCTGCCTCCGATGGCTGTTTTGAGGACTAAACAGGATTTTATATATGAAATTCTTAGCACACGGCCTACTACCTAAGAACTGAATTCATACACGGCATTGTGTATAAACTCGCTCCCACTCTCCATTTCTAAAATTGTTTCGACCATTGCTTTTCTGGATGAACATTGCCTTTTGCTCCCAACTTTGACTGATTGGAGTGTCTCACTTGATGGCTAAGGGAGGAATGTGCGAGAGGCCGGAGTGAGACCTTCTCAAGCGGGACTCTGGAGTTAACGAGGCCATCCTTCTTGTCGGTGGGGAATGAGTCCAAACGGTACCAGGGATAATTCTGGCTTGTGTGGGAGGAAAGAACTCAGATAACTCTGGCTCATCTGTGTGTGATGCCGACTTCTTCTCCTCACAACTCTTCAAAACTACTCAACTGGCCCTGGGACCGTGAAAACAGACGTGGGACCCACCATGGGTTAGGGGGCTGCCCGGCGCTAGGGAGCACGCGGGGCATGTCTCTTCTCCTTTTATTAAATGTTATTCATAACACATCTACCTCCCCCATCCCTCTGAATGTGTACAACCCTGAGGGTGATGTATAATTCGCTTCCTTTTCTAGGTAAGAAATTGCTGCTTATGTATTATAGAACTGTATGCCCGAAACCTATATAATTTTTTTAACCAATGTTACCCTAATAAAGTCAATAAAAAGAAAAAAAGAAATAAATTTAGAAAAAAGAGAGAGGAATTGCTTGCTGCTGACAGGGATTCTGACCCAAGGTTCGTGAGTCAGAACGATCTCAGGAATCTGTGTCTGGGGCTACTGACAGCTGGGGGTCCGCTGTCTCCACTTCATCTGCGCACGGCGTCACTTTTGTTGTTACTATTATTATCATGGTTATCACAGGGGCAACTGACAGCTGAGGGTCTGCTTTCTCCACTTCAGTCGTACTTGGTGTTGTTGTTACTACTATTATTACCATTATTATAATATTTTGTCACTGTTGTTTTTGGAGGTGGTGATGATTCACACTGGTACAATGTACCCGCAGCATTTTTTCGCCGTGATGTTGACAGACATTTGTTTGCGAAATTAAATGTTGCCATACCAACTGGCTCAATTGACAGGAAAAATATGCTGTCTTGTCAAAGTAGATAGTATTAAAAATCCACAAAGCAAACAGGGATGAGAAGTGTAGTTTTCAATTTATCGAGCTATTATATAAAGCACTTACAATAATGTCCCTTCTCACATATAAATGTATTAAAAAACAAAGCATATTAGTGTAACATTAATTCTGCTCATAGGTAGAGAATTGGTCCTAACAGCCTTTCAGTGACATTTCAGTCTTTGATTAAATTTTTTTTTTTGAGAAACGTGCTTATGGTATTCCCGAGCTGGCTCTTCCCCATGCCACCGCTGGGCTTTGAAACCAGACCCAACTGCCCATATCCCATTTAGCAGCCAGCACAAAGGAACCTTGGGCTCTCCGGGAGAGCCCAAGCACTTTCTCTATTCCTTGGCCCAAGTATCCTAGCCCTGCCTCACTTCCCAGTGACCCCTGCATCCTTGCTTCCTTGCCTTGCTGTATTACTCACTGGCCCTCCTTAGGGCCCATGTCTGTATTTGGGTTCTCTGATGTGACATTTACTGTTGCTTTTGACAGTAAACACACCAATTATTAGATCTTCCTGGCCATTCTTGGTTTTAAAAAATTAACCCAGTTCTGGATTTTCGAACACCACCCTTCCAATACCATGCGTAGCTCTGTGGCGGAGGTCTAGGTCACGTTTAGGTCTGACTCCCTGGTCCAGCCTTAGTCCCCAGACTCCCAAAGGAGAATCTGCTGGCTGTCTCTGTTCAGAAACTGCTTGTGAACAGCCCTCGGGCACGTGCAGATGTTTCTAACAGAGTCTTCCTATCAGTTCAACCAAAGTCGCAGCAGGTGGTTTGGTCGAGGGGAAGCATGTAAACATTCATGGATGTGTGCGCGCTGCCCAGACAATCCTTGGAAACCCAAAGAGGAACGGACCTCTCTAGAATGTACTTTCTGTTTCTTTACTCTTTTGTGCAATTGTTTATCATTTGTAGAGATTTTTGGAGTTGTAAATATCCACCCTTCTCTACTGTTCAGCAGTTTGAAAGAACGCTGACTTGTTGTATGTTAAAGAGGACGTCCATATTCTTTCTGTTTCTCACTTACTGTCTGTCATATTTCTAGGTCTCCCAAGTCTGTGTGTGTTGAAATGTAGTTTGTCACATCAACAGGTAGGAACCAGATAAATCACAGGTACAACAGTCTGGTGGCTAGAAATGAAGTTGTCTTCATTTAATTTGAAAAACTTGGTGAGTGTTCCTTTTCTATGTAGAGCTATTAACATGAGTTTTTGATATTGGCTCTGCGGCTGATAATCTTAAAATAGGGGGGTTCTCAATGGTCTTACTGGATAATGGTAAAATTGTTTTTTTCCCATTATGTCACAGGAAGAGGGTTTGAACCATTACTTGAGATATCGATAAAGGAGTTGATCCTGAAGACCAGCTAATGTGGAGATCTTTGCCAGCTATATAGGCAAATTGTGAATAAACGGTAAAATTAAAAAGGTACCCAGTAACCAAAGACACAGGAGCTCAGGCACTACAGAGCTTCACGGAGACAGTGACAAGTGAATGATAACATCAAATGGTCAGCAAGTGCCAGGAAAATAATGGCTGAGAAGTGGCCATTAGTTTTGGTGATCAAAGGGTCATTTGCCATCTTTGCAAAAGGAATTTCAAGGTTATGGTGGGAACAGATAAACAATTGCAAGTGATTGCAGAATGATTACATACCATCTGCACTCGCAGCTTTGCTGAACTCTTCGTAGGATAATCCAGGACAAGAAATAATTGCGTTAGCAGGGCTACTCTGAATGCCAAGGCCAGTGGTATATGTGGGTACATTCACAAACCTAAACAGAAAACATCCTATAGAGAGAGAAGAGACATCAAGGTCATCCATGCCACCACAGTTATGCAATTAAGAATATTCTTTTATAATCTAAAAGCTCAAACATTCAGTTCTTACATATTACATGTAATTTGTCACCGAACAGTTCAGCCCTTTTATCAGGGGTATATTATTCAAGGGCTTAACATGTCCAGGCACTTTGGATGGATATTATCACAAACAATGAGCCTGGAAGGAAAGCAGGGATAGAGCAGCCCAGGTGCTGATGCTATTCAGGCAGCGGTGTCCCTGCCCTGCTTTCTCTGTGTCCACCCTGTTTCCTCCCCATTTACTGCCTCACTTCTCTCTGTGCTGCTAGGTCCCTGGAGAAATCCTGCAGAGGCTGCACACCTAGCTAGGTGAGCTCGGGCAAACCTCCCGGCATCTCTGAGCCTCAGTTTGCCTCCTCCTGTGACGTGGAATAACAAATGTCCTTACCTCACAGGGTGTTGTAAGTTATTAAATAAAATAATCTATGCAGAGTGCATGTCGGGGGTCCTGACACATACTCAGCACCCAGGGACAGTCCCTTGAATGACACCTAAGTCTGCAGTGAATCTGACCTCAATGACAAATGTTGACGGTCAAATAGGAACCTTTAACCTTACGCTGTTTTGTGATTCTCAGAATTTGTTCCACTAATTTAGGAAGGTGAGACCACCTAGAATTTGCGTTAATTTATCCTTTTATTCCCAGATTCATCCAGTCATTTCTAAGTAACCATCTGTGCCTTGGAGATGGGGATGAGCTGAACGTTCTGGAGCCCAGTTTCCCTCCAGACTTCCCAAGGAGAGCTCACCGACAAGTTATGATGGCCCATAAATGACTTCTCCACGGCTCAGTTTCTTCCACAAAGTAAGGATAACAATAGTAGCTTCTTCCTAGTGTTATTGTGTGGACTAAATACTTAATCCATCTGAAGTAATTGGCAAAGTGCCTAGTTGTAGTGAGTATTTATTGCACCAAGTAAAGTCTATTTATTATTGATATAATTGCTATTATTATTTTAAGTGACTAAGAGAGAATGTGACAAGAGCTAGTGACTATATATGCATAAGGTAGCAAGTGAGCATAGCACAAACAATTGATTCAGGCTCAGATGTTTGAGGAACATTTCTCAGGTGATGGTACCTTTGGATTAGAATTTTAACAATGAGAAGAAATGGTCCCAGTAGAAAAGGATATTCCAGCACTAGTAATAATAAGAGCAAAGGTATGAAGGGGGGCAGACAGATTGAGAAGATGGAGAGACAGTAGATGATGCAATTCTGTCATGTTATTAACCTGTGGTGCCTAGAACAGCGTCCCACACACAACTGTCGGAAGGTGGGTGGATGCCTGGATGCATGGGTGGATGGGTGGCTGAATGGGTAGGTTAGTTTTACTGTGGCTCCAGACTCCTTTCCAGTGATGATTATTGGACGTTAGGGGCGAGCTGGAGATGACTATTTTGTACATCGGACTGGGTTAAAAATCCCCTCCCGAGATTTCCTGTACTCTGCTTAAAAAGACAAAATCTAATCAATAAACAAACTTGATCTTACAACCCTGGAAAAGCAGCTGTGTGATGACTGCCTTTGAATTGTGGTGACGCTATAAACCTCGAGATTCCCGTAATGAATCTGGCTGTCAGGTTTTAGGGATTTCCAGAAGTCATAGCAAAAGAGAATTCTTACTTGCACAAAGTCTCACCTAAGTGTGTTTTCTACCTTCTAGGGGTCAGCCAAGCGCTGACCATATACAACGGAATCACCTCCCTGTCCTCCGTGTTGGGTCCAGCCTTAAACTTCCACCTCCATTTACAATGGCCATTACAGAAAGAGCCCTCGTTTGGATGCATTTTGGAGCATAAGCCCTATTAAATGCCTAGCACAGTGGACAAGCGCTAAATGCTGCAACTGGGTGCATTTTTTCTCCTTCTTGTTTTCTCTCCCCTTTTGATTTTTTTAAAACGGCCTTTTGGATGTTTGGTGCCAAGTTTAAAAAAAGAAATCAATAAGCCAAAACATTACAGCAGCAAGTTTAATATAGCTCACCTTCCTGGAACAGGCCTCAGAGAAAGCGAGAAGCATCATGTTGAAACTGTGCTGAGCTCAGATCTCAAAAGATGTTTGGGATGGAAGGGACTTGCTCAGCAAGATTTAATACCTTCAGATGCAAATGAGACAGCCCGTGCAGGACCTCTGGGCAGGAGGGCTCACTGAGGTGTTTGTGCGGACATGATGCTCCGATAAGCTCTGATGGCCATTCTGGGAGTAGAAGGCAGCTTAGAGTGCCAGAGGACCACAACTTCACACTCCCTGGAGGTCTGTTGGAAGGTTGAGTCTTGTGGAGACCTGTCTTGCCACAGAAACAATTTTTGCCATGCATCAGTTCACTTCATGGGCAACACACCATAATTTGAGTTCCAGTTCTCTTTTCTTCTTTTGAAGAAATAGATTTGGAGGCCCAACTACATTGGGCATTTTGAAGAACAATAATGACTCCATTCATCCATTCATTGGTTAAACAGATATCCACTGAAGGCAATGTTGTGACTGATTTTCGTCTTTGTGCTGAAGATACAGTGCTGAGCAAAAACCATTTCTGGCTCTAAGGCTTCTGATCTGTTGGGGAAGAAGGACAATAATCAGATCATCGCTCAAACCAACGTGAAATTACACCTGTGATAGATGCCGCAAAGGGGAAGGTTACGGCCGGCACATGTTGAGTGCTTACCCCAGCAGGCCCATGACACGCAATATCTTATTTATGTCTCAGCACTTCCGTTTTATGTGTTCATCCAAAGGGCAAGTCCATGAAACATGGCGCTCGTGGCCGCCAACTTCAGAAGAAAGGGAATTTTGAGCGCAAGCTGAGATGGTTAGGTATTCCAGGCATCACGGACCCCATCGCCTTCTCGTCCCTGTGCTCCTCACAGTAGCTCTGCCTCTCCGCTTGCATGAATGATTCGCTTGTTGCTGTGTGCACAGAGCTGTGCGCAACCACCCTCTTCTTTACTGGCCCCGGCCCTCCTGCCTGTTAGCCTCTAATGGAGACGGTGCTCAGAGTCCGGTGGAAGAAGCAGACGAAAATCAAGCAAAGGAACTTGTATTCCTTGTTATTCTATCTGACTGTCTGGGTCTCTGTTGAATAAAATGAAAAACACGTGGCTACAGTACCACAATGTTTATAAAAAATCCAATCACTTTAGCCCATAACTGATTATTCATTTTTCCTAAAAAGGTACGTTGATATCTTATTTACTTTGAAAAAAAAGATGTTTACATAGTTTGAAAGAGCAGACACTTTGTAAATAGGAGACTCCATTGCTACACTGATTAGTGGGTCCAGGACTCTGCAATTGGCATTTAATAAGTCATATTATAACTCATCTTCTGAAATGTTAATTAAGTGGTAAAACATTTGCTGAAAGTTAAAAGTTACCAAGAATTTAATTATAACCTTGCAGATGCCATTTCCATTTAATTATATACCCTTCTAACATTCTTGATAAACCACAAAATGCACCCCGTTAATGATCAATTGCTATTAAATTAGCTGGAGTTAGTTTTTATTAAATCTAAATTAGATTTTTATTTGTGATACAATAAAATAGTGCACCCAGCCCTTGCCACTATGATTTGGGATATTTCTGTAGAGCGTGATTACCAGATGTCTAATTGGGCAATTAATAGATACAGTTTCCGAATTAACATAATTGGGGGACCTAAAAAGAAAACAAAATGATTATTCAGCCAGCAGACCATCTTTTTTGCATGCTGCCATTCAGTCAGGGATGTCAACCAACCCTTCTTTCTTTTGGAAAACTGTGCTTCGTGGGGCTGGCTTTCCACCAAAATGGTCACTGTGACCCCAAAGTGAAGA
The DNA here is from genome assembly GCA_028533065.1 of Trachops cirrhosus. NCBI lineage: Eukaryota > Metazoa > Chordata > Mammalia > Chiroptera > Phyllostomidae > Trachops > Trachops cirrhosus. Next base: position 11,571,815 of record CM052550.1, on the reverse strand, counting down.
GCTTCAAAGGGCTCCGCTGTGGAGACAGCCACTGGGAGGCCACCCAGAAGGGCGCCTGCAACAGGTTTCTGCAGGGTGTGCTGTGCCTGGGGCAGGTACAGGGAGCCTACGTGGCGTTTACAGAACGGCGGAGATAACTGGCTAGATAATGGGGTGTTTACGCAGCTGACAGGAGTCCAAATGCACGGGCCCATCTCTTTCCAAAAACAATTTGCCAGATGAGTTTAGTTTGATGTTCCAAAGCCCTTCCATTTTGCCATTTAATACGCTGCAGAAGGGATCGAGACTTAACCTCTCCATTCCTGCCGTCTACTTAAATCCCTTTATAATTGCTTTCTCAACATGCTCAGTGCACAGTCTCAAAGTGTGTCCTCTGCCATCTGTGTTCTCTTGTGAGACAGTCCTGCCACCCCCCAACATGGACAGGTTCTGTTCAGATCCAACCTGTAAAGAGGCAGAGGCAGGGGGTGGTCCTGGCTGATCTATTCACCCTGGGCACCCAGGCCTCAGTCTCTGATCTTTGTGCGACAGTCCTAAAACTCCAGACACTATGCCAACAAACAAAGAAACAAAATTTGGTGAGAATGACTGAACACAAAAAGTGCAAGCTCTTCACAGATGTTATGAAAAAGAGAATTCACACTAATGTATGATGTAAAGTTTATAAAAGGTGGTGGGGGCACATGATCACTCACTAGGACTTGTAATCCTTGCAGTGATGCCCCGCCATCCACTTCTTCCAAGGCCAAGGTGAACTCTGGTCAGGAGGCACCGTTATAAGTCAGGGCTGCCTTTACTGTTGGTATCATTTTCTTACCTGTTCCAGACTATATGTTGGCCCACCCATTCTTCCCTCATTCAATGGATCTGTGTTCTCAGTCACTTCTCTCTTCGGGAACTCATTTATGCAGTTAGCAAAGAGATATAAACGGCCTTCTCTGTACAGCTCTGCACCAAGACTTTGGAACTCAACGGGAGACAAGACTGCTAACTATCACAGCATGATAAATAAGGAAGAAGGTGGCATGCGTCAAAATTGGGATGAGATAGGAAGTGTCAATTAACACAGGTGAGTGAGGAACATGGTAAAAGGTGGAAAAGTTAGAAAACTTTGAAGTTAAGCAACAGAATGACCTGATGTGATTGGGCTTTAAGATCATCGATCTGGCTGATTGGCGGAGGATGCATAGGAAGACGGTGAGAGATGGGAGAGCTAACGGTGGCTGCTGAAGTTCTCCTGACAATGGAGAAAGTGGCCTGGCAGGAGGAATGGGCAAGGGAGAGGAGAGAAGGGAGTGACTGAAGATGCATTTTAAGAAAGAACCGAAGGATGGATTGGATATGGAGCTTAGGCTAGAGAAAACTCAAGAAGGCTCCTGGGTTTCTGGATCGAGTTTATGTGTTCATTCAATGTGTATTTCTTGAGCATTTTCGCCAAACATTGGATATGACAACAGTGGACCAGACAGCAAAGGTCTGTGCCCTCATGGAGTTAATATCCCTTCAGAGGAAAGCTGATAGGCTAATTGCAGAAAATTCCTTTTCTCTCCAATCACTCAAAATCTGGTTTTTGGAGTATAAAACTTTCATCAGCAGCAATTCTGATGCAATTTGCTTTGGCAATGATTGTGACTTGTTCTCATCCCATATGAATCTAGTTTTCTCCAAAGCGATTTTGCTTGTCTCCTGCTGGTATGATGAAGATTTCAGAGACATCCTTGTGTTATACTGCAAGTGATTACCAGGCCTGGGGTCACCCTTATTGGAGTAACTGGGGTGTCTTTCACTTTCGCTCTAAGCTGCTGAAAACACAAGTTAAGACTCTGCATTTGGGGCCTCATCAGTGATTTATCATATAGTGACTTCATAATCAATTCCACATTTTTGTTTTAAATAAAGTTTCCTCCTAATTATTCCAGTAATATGGATGGCCTATATAAAATCTGGGAAAAATATAAAACCAGTATAATCACTTATGACTCCAAGTTTTTTCAAGTGGTTTTATAATTCTGGTACTTTCCTTATATGCATATTTCGATGAAGTTTTGATTATAAAAAATCTTACTTTCAATTTATCAATAACAAAAATTTGTTTAAAATATTTTTCATAAATACAACTTTAATTCCTTGGACATGTAAGTTATTTTCAGTGTATCCCTATCATAAGTATGACTTCATTAAAGTGATTTTTTTATGAATTTCTTGTGTTATTCAGGATTGATTTTTTTATTTGATTTTTATTTGAAGCCTGGAAGTAGAATTAATGGGTCAAAAGGTGGGAATGTTTTAAAGACCCATGATACACATATTAAAATATTCCTAGAAGGATTGTGCTAATTAACCCTCCCTAGAGAAATGCAGAAAAGTTAAGCCAAATTCTTTCAATCATCATTTTCTCTTCCCTTCTGTCTTTTAAATTTTTAATGTGTTAATTGGATGGATGAAAAATTGCCTCTCGTTTTTGCAACTGCCTTCTTTTTTATTTTTATTAGAGAGGTTAAAATCCTTCTGCTGCCACACAAATGCCTGTTAGCCATTTCTAATTCTTCTTATGTGCATTGTTCTGTTAATGTCCTTCGCTTCTCTATTGGGGTCTTAGTTTCAGTTTTCTTCCCTTATTTATTTATACGAAATTTTTACACATGTGCCACCCCTAGACTCTCTTCCTTTTTATTGGCTTCTCCCCCCTCACCTCATCCCTTGAGAAGAGGGGTGTCTTTACATGTCCCGACATACAGGCTGGCATAAAATAATCAATAAAAGCAAGAGAAAGAGTTTTTTAAAGTTAATAATGTTACTCTTTCAAAAACCCAAAGGTCAGAAATCTATACCATGGAGAACTTCAGGGAAACACACGCAGCAAGCGCCACCTTTGTTATGGGTGAATCATATCCACATGCCTTCCGGAAGGATCCAGGTGGACACGGCGCTGCCCTGGAGCACAAGCTCTCCAGCGCTGACCACAAGAAGGCACCACGGAGTTGAGGCCACAGCTCAGAATGGAGCTGAGAAATAGAGGGAGGCGGAGGGAGGGTGGCTTCTGGAAGTGCACTTCCCCCACACGGACGGAAACCAAGAGAAAGCAAACGAACACCGAGAACGAGATGCATGCACATATAGCTAAGAGCTCTGTGCACCGTCTTCTAAACACTAAGCTTTTTCACGATGTATTAAATGCTATTGATAATTAGTACATTGTCTAGGAATGGATGATGCCAGAGTATCTTTGTAACCACGGTGCCCATAGCAGTTCCTTTGCGTCCAAAGTCAAGGAAAGAGCAGCAACTGCTCATTGCTACTTCTTCTGCATGTCAGACTGCGGACTTCTCGCATCCTCACGTGACAAAGAGCAGAGGGGGAAGCAGGCTCTCTCAGGACACTTATAATCCCATTCATGCCGGCGCTAGCCTTCTGAACTCATCTAACCCTAATCAATGCCCAAAAGCGCCAGCTCCTAATACTGTTACACTGGGGGTGAGGGGCGGAGGGAGGAGAGGGTTCCAACAAGGGAATGTGGGAGAAACACAAACATCCAGTCCGTAACACTACCACAGGAGATAAACCCCATTAAAGAGAAAAAAAGTGCATTCTACGTTTAGGGTGGAACTTGGTGTAAGTTCACCAACTCCTGGTCCTGAGCAAGACTTCTGATCTCCTAAGACTGTATGCACTAGAGTATCAAATAGGATGTATAAGAGAAAGTGCAGACTTGATTTAAGTGCTGGCAGTGGAACTCCTCTCTGTGTGGCCTTGAAGTATGCCCCCACTCCAGTCTTGCTTAGAACGGGAGAGTAAGCCTGCTTACGGAAGGTGCCTGGGGCAGTAGTTGGTTGGAAACATGAAGCAGCTCTCACTCACTGCACAGGCTCCTATTCTCCTTCCGACTGCCCTGGACCTCAGGCCAGTCTGCTCCTACCTCACTGCATACACGCTGCACCCTCCCTAACTTCCTGGAGCAGAGACAGCATTGAGGACTTGCATTACTCTAACTCAATGGCTAAAATTCACACATACCTTGAAATCTAGATTGATTCAGGCTTCAGCCTATCCAATATCTCAAATCCACCTCAAAATTGCCATGTCCAAAATCCCATTCATTTTCTTCCCTGTTCCACCAGCAAAGACATTGTCCAGTTTTGGAACCCCATTGGGACCCCCTAGGACAGTTAATAGCACTAGGAGTCACCTTTAGTTTCCGTGGGCCACCTGCCCCCTAAGTCACTATGGAGTTCTTCCACTCCTGGTGTGAGCAGTCACCACCACCTGCTGTCATTAGTGGCCACCGAACTGAGGTCTCTTTTCAATCCATTTTTCAGGAAAAAAACAACAACAGCATGATCTGCTTCCATGAAACCAACCAATCCCTCCTCACCACTGCTGGCCATGCTTGATCTGGCTAGGCCCTGATCTTCATCAAGCACCTCTTCCCCCAGTACCTTCAGCCACCCAGGTCTCAGTGTATAGTCCACAGAATGTCCTCTGTTCCCCACTGAGAGAAGGTTTTGCACAGCCCTCCCCTCTGCCTAATGTCCTCCTTTACTGCTTATCCCCTGTCAGCCTTCTTTATCTAAAGAGCACATTCATCCTTCTGGTGTTGAGTCAGATACCCAGTTCTTACTGAAGTCTTTCTTCAATCCCCTGAGCTGGATCAGATTTCACGGCCCTTACTGCAGCCTCCAATTGTTCTCATGCAGATGGAAAAATCCGTGTGTCTGCTTAGAATTATATCTTCAACATGTAGCAGCAGCACAGCGTAATGTAGGCCCTTGATCACAGGTTACTGTGTATTGTTTGCCCAGTGAATGCATGCAACCTATAGCTCCAAATAAGGTTGCCCCACTTCAGCTTCACATATGTGACTGCATATATATTATTGCACCTTGTATATTTACAACACCTTGTAATTGGCTCCTCTTTCCCCAGGTTTCTTTCTCACCTTCCCTGCACCATCATCAGAATGCTGTCTCACATGGGTAAAACCTAAGATGCCAGCTCCCTGTTCTGTATGTATGTATGCATGAATTTAACGAGTATGCTTTCCTTTTATTTATATATAGAATGAGCATTGTTTTTCATTACATACTGAGAGTATTCTAATGTCCCTTAGCTTTACTGATAGCATTTGAAGCTTATTTCCTACCTGATTCCGCTCCACACTCCCACAGTTATGGCCAGTCTGAGGTGGTCACCATTGCTGGGATTCGATCCTGCTTTTTTCCCTGTTGCACTAATTGCCCTTCTTCCCAGCTCTGCATACCAGGCTCACCCATAGCCCAAGTCCACGTACTGGCTTTTCTGGCAGCCTGTTTTCACCCTTCCCAATTGGTCATCCTCTCTCTGTCCCCCAAGTGCTCACACAGAACTGTAAGGTGCACATGTGCTATCCGCGCATGTCTCCTTTCAACCAGTTAACACCTTGAGCTTCTGGAGCTCCTGTTATATATCAGGCAGTGCGGATGCCAGGATGAATACACATAATTCTGCCCTCTAGGAGCTGACACTTTATATTGAGCAACAGACAAGCAAATAGTAACTGAATGTCATCTTTGAAGTATTAATGTCACCCCCAAATCATCTATAAGCTCCAGAGGAAAAACATCATACCTTTGGCATCCATTCCATTCACATGTATTTTAATGAGGAAGTATTGTCCAAACAATACTCAGTCCCCGGGGCTTGTGGTAGAAATGGGGCTCTCTCTATGCCTAAATGCAGAAAGATGCAGAAAAGACCACTGCATTTCACGAAGTCCTGCATATTAAAAGTATTTCTCCATCAGGAACGGAGCCAGACCCAGTCCCTGCAGACCCATCCCATGTCTTTCATTAAGAGCCAAATGACTGCACTCTTCGCTGAGAATAATGGGCAGCAATGCTGATTGCCATTATAGCACATGACAGCCAGAGCCGTTCTGAGAGGCACTTTGAGAATACAGTCTGAATGCTGTGTTGTCTTAATCAAATACTTCTTTATCGATTGCTCATGGTTTAAAAAAATGATATGTTTGCATAACTGCCCCTCAGGAGAGGTGTCAGCCGCGGCGGCTTTATTATGCCTTTGTCTAACTCAACTGTGATGACCCAGATCCTGCTGGAGTAATTTTTAGAGGAATGGTAACATCCCAAACATGTAATCAACAAATTTCATTACATATATGCATTTTTATATGAAATGTTTTTTAAAAGCAAAAGTGAGGAAAGCTGCTTGCAGCAAATGTGGGTGAAAAGAAAATGTCTCTATTTCTTGTATTTTTCAAAAATATATGCCTCCCTGTCTTCTACCCTCCTGTTCCACCTGCTTGCAATGCCCTCTCCCCACTCTGCTCCCCGGGCAGGCACACGGCATCTGCAGCCTGTGTCCCCACCCACTCCATGACAAGACTGCCCTTCTAGAGCTCATTACAGCCTGTACCCACTTGCTTGTGGACTCAAGGAAGGCAAAGGTCAGGTCCCACCCTCCTCTGTGTCCCTGTGACATGCTGTGGGTGTCTGTCCAGTGAAGGAAGAGTTCATTCCAACTGGCTAGAAAACTAATAATTAAGTGGTAAAAAGAAAGAAGAAATCAGCATCCTCCATAAGAGATAACAATTTTATAGTAAACCTTGGAAATAACATATTTAAAGCCATTAATAAAATACAAATGATACATGAAAAATGTTAACTAAAAAACAAATGTATCCCTGCTAAACAAACTTTTAAAAATCTTTTAAAAAGATTTTACTTATTTATTTTTAGACAGAGGGGTAGGGAGAGAAAGAGAGGGAGAGAAACATCAATGTGTGGTTGCCTTCTGTGCACGCCCCCACTGGGGACCTGGCCTGCAACCCAGGCATGTGCCCTGACCGGGAATTGAACCAGCAACGCTTTGGTTCTCAGGCCCAGAGCTCAATCCACTGAGCCACACTGGCCAGGGCTAAACATGGTCTTAAAATGATCATACCCAATGCTGTAGGACACATGGTAAAACTGGGGTAGATCATCCATAGCAGCAGCACAATGATACGCATCAAGTTTTGTTTACGCTAGGAAACCAACAGGAAATGAACTAGGAAATCACGGCACATCGATGCGCTAGAACACTCCACAACAATTAAAGTGATAGCTGTGGAGATTATCCTGACACGAAACAAGAAGTGCAGAGAAAACAGGAACAGCCCGATCTTCGATGTCACACTGTGGGTGAATCTTTAATTTTCATTTTTATTCGTGTGCTCTGCTGCCTTAGTAGCATAAAAATTGATCATTCTTTTTAGGGCTATGTTCTAAAGTTTTGTATTAAAATATAACATGATCTCTAGCAACTTCATTTTTGCATGGTACTATGACTCAACATATTTTTTAAAAATTTTGATAATATCCCTTTCATATTCCTATACAAATACAATATATATTTATAGTTGTGTGCATGTATATATATTATATATATACACATGTATACATATACACACATACCTGTGTGACTAGCTTATTGCATTTATGTTAAAAAGAAAAAGTTACAGGTAGGTTCCAGGTAAAGATGGCAGATTGAAGCTATATATATTTTTTCTCTCCTTCCCAAAACCCCATTAAAACAACAACATGAGGTTTCTTTAAAAGGAATATATAACAAAACCAGGGAATGAGAGGGGGGGAAAGCTACAAGATGTTGGAAGCTAGAACACAGATAGATGACTAGTACTTGCCTTACTAGTACTGAGGAAAATGAAGGGATCAAACTGGTAACAGGGAACACTGAGAAGAGACCCAGTTAGGACCACAGAACCCCAAATTGGTCAGGACCAGATCACATCTGTGAAAGTGAAGGTGAAGATGGCGCTTTTGAGGAGTGGGACAGATGCAGGGTACAGCCAGGGGCCCCCCAAAAGGGATTTGTAATGGGGTCCAGAACTCAGGGTATCCAGGAAATATTAAAAAATATATATAGGATGTCCTCACCCCCACAAGTCTGAACCGGGGAATGGGACACGTGGAGCAGGGCCATTGAGAGCTGTTTTGCATAGCAACAGTTTTGCAGCTAACCTCTAGAACGGTCATTTAACATATCTACAATTTTTGACTGGTTTCATGGATATGTTAAATAGCTGTGGAAATGCTCTGAGCCAGAGAGAAGGGGAGTGACTTCCGCTCAGGACGCAACTTGGAGGCAAGCTCCCTCTGGTTACAGCGCCTGCATGAGAGCTTGGAGTAAGGAGGGGACCACGCGGCTTTGGGGCTCCCTTTGCCATGCAGCTTAGGAAGCTGGGAAGCAAGATGTAGCAGCGATGAAGAGCTCTCTGTTAGCAGTTTGGAAGAATGCAGGAGAGATGCTGCGGGAAGGAAAGGGGTAAAAGGACTCTTGCTGGTGGGCCATGAGAAGGTGCCACATGGTTTTGGATTAACTGGAGATCAGTGCAGTGACATCGCTGATGGTGCTGGGAACCGAGGGAGGCCTGCCAGCTGAGCACAGGTTACTGGCAAGAACCAGGTGCTACCAGAGCCACGGACTTCTATTTCTTTTCCTGAGATACGGTACCCCAGACTGGGCAAAGAGGGGAAGGAAGGACTGTGTGTGTTTATGGGTGTTTTAAGGGACTTTGGGATTTTAATGAAAACATTAAGTCATTACTCTATATCTGTACAAACTTTGAGTAAATAATTCCTTTTCTTTTCACCAGTTTCTGACATTGAGAGATGTCATTCCCTGGCAGCGGGCAAGGCGAACCTAGTACAGGGGGGCCTCAGGAGAAGTGGAGAAGGGGGGTCCATTTGGTAATAGTGTATTGTCTGCCCCCTCCCACAGGTGCATTCTGTAACACGACCATGACTAAATGCGCGCCTCAGAAACGCTTTGATTCCTAAATTGCCTCCAGACAACTTTCTCTCCCCCATCCCAGCATAAGACTAGAGTCTTATTCTCCACAGAAGATAAAGCACATGCTCTACTTTGCAAAACAAGAAACCTTATAAAAATCGATGTTTATGTTTTCCTTTTAGAACCATCACCCCATCCCTGGAGTGAAGGTGTTGAAAGCGAGATGGGGCCAGAAGGTAGAAAAAGCAGTTAGCCGACCTGTGAAAACTAGGGTAAGAGATCGTTTGGAGAGGGAAGTCCTGAGGAGGGATTTTTCTGGAACTAGAAATTCCAGGCCTAAGTAAGTGCTGGGATGGAGAGGAGGGCCAGACAGGAATAAGTCAAGGACGATTCCCAGGGTACTGGTTGACTTCTATGGGGTCTCTCCCCACCTCCCTCACTATCGTAATTGTCCCAGTATTTTGTGATAGATTCTCAAAGTGCAAGTCCTTCTGGAAAGACAGTGAAGAAAACCTGCCTCGGCCATCATTTCTCCCTTCTTCCTCTACTCTAAGCCCCATAGCTGGAGTTTCAAGGAGACTGGAGAGAGGAGTAAACTGCCATTTGTGGAAGGTGCTTATAAACCAGGTGAGAGTGACTTGGGATTCATGTATTGAATATGTAAATACAGAATAATGCCCCTTTCGGTGTAAATTAATCAGTCCCACTATGTCCTCCTCTGTAGCAATGATTCCATTTGTCTTTGGTCTTCGTGTCGTTTGGGGAATAACAACTCACCCTAGCATCAACCCTGTCCCCAGTACACTTCTCCATCCAAATGGCTGATAGTTGTTACTGGGTAACATTGCTGAAAACCAGGGGATGGGCACAGGGAAAGAGCGAGTGAATTCTTGCCTTGCCTTATCTGGGAAATACTTCCACTGAGTGACATTTAATGGTATTCAGCAGGAGAATGAAGCACGATTTAATGCCATGTAACTTAAAAAAACACCATTTTCTTCTTTTTAAAAATATGTCTTTCTGTAATTTAAGAAGGAATCAAGAAATAAAGACACTGACCTTGACAATAGCTGAGTATGGCACCTAGATTCAGTTTCTCCATTTCAAAGTTAATATGTCTCATTCTTGTGGCCAGATCCTGCTGGAAGCCACATGCAACTGAGCCTTAAAAAAAAAAAAGATAAAATCCCTTTTCATTACGGCCGGGGAACAACTGCAGAATATCTGCATGGTTAATGCAGCCACATCCCTTTCAGGAGAGCAGCTGGTAGCTCAACGGCTTCCTTTCTTTCTTTGAAAAAAAAGTGCCTCTTGCTCTGAAGTTTCAGCAGGGAGCTGCTGCTTCATCGCTGAGTCGTGTCACATATTTCATGGTGCTAAACTTTGCCGTAGGAGTTGAGAAACAAAAACGAGAGGAAATTGATGCACTGCGTGAATCGGTGCCAGCGAAAAGAAGGAAACGGGTGGGCACAGACGAAGGAAGCAGCTACTGAGAGTGAAGGGTGTGTGGTCTGCACTGTCGTTGGGAACTTGAACATCAGAACTTTTTCCAGATTCCTGGAAGAACAACAACGCTCAGCAGAGGGCCTATTGACCGTGTGATGATCTGATCGTGGGTTCTTGGTACAATTTCAGGGGGATGGATTGTGGAAGAGAACGAACTGAGATGAAAAGGCTGAGGCTCTGCAAGAAGATCAGAAATGATGTGATGGATACTCTAGAAATGAGAAATAAGAGTCAGCTCTGATACTTTCCCCACGGCCACAGGCAGGAATGCAGCCGAATGCGCCTGCGCTTAGCATGTGAGAGGAGAAATAGCTCTGTTCCCTGATTTCAAAGGGAGACGGTACACCAGAGCAATCAATCAAAAAAGTAGAAATGTAATCTATAGAAATAGTGCTTACAAATAATTAAGAAAGAACATCCTAAGAATACAGAAAGAAATGGCATAAACACTGAACATCACACAAGAAGAATTCCACCCAGTGAAAAGAACACTTAAAAAGGTTAGTCTGAGTAACAACCAGAGTGCGAAGTAGATCAGCCCTGAGCTATCATTTTGCATTCTTTATTTCAATACAAAATGATAAAACAAAAGGTACATGGGAAAGGCCATGCTTTTATATTGCTGATGGGAATAAAATTTAGTAAATCTTTTTTTGGAAGCAATTTGTAAAAAGGTGTAAATACACTTCTATCCGATAATCATCGGGAAGTCTTTTCTGGGTTTAAGGTTAATAATCCAAAAATGCAAAAGGCGCATGAAAGGAGATGTTAATTTGTGTGTGTGTAAGGTTAAAGTTGGAGACAGCCTTAATAGCCAACACAGATTAAATGAATGGTGATGTATCCATTGCTTAGATGAATGAATAAGCATTCTAATTATGACAACTTTATAGCAATGTGAAAAACATTTATAATATTCAATTAGGTGGAAAATAAATAAGAAGAATATTTAATGGGGAATATACTGTGATTATACACATAAAAATAATAGCTAACATTTACATATATTCTTTATTGCCAGCCACTTTATTAAGCAGTGTGCATTGATTATCCTATTGAATTTTCATAACAGCGGCCCCATGAGGTTAGCATCTCATTTACAGATGATCAAACTTTGACTTGTAGAGATTAAGTTACTTGCCTAAGGGAACAGAGCTAGGAAGCCAATTTAGGTATTCTGGCCTCAGCTCTGGAGTTCTTAATCAATACTCCATCTCACCCTTTTTGTAAGAACAGAAGAACTGGACAAGAACATGAAAAAAATTAAAATAAGTTATGTTTAGCTGGTAGGACGATCATCAGAATTTCTTGGATGTTCATTCTAGTAACATGCATTGTTCTCCAGGACCCCTACTTCTGATGAAAAGAAGATGGATACAAATGACCACACTAAATGGATATAAGGAAGGGAAAGGGCGACTTGGTCTCATCCCCTCTTCCTGAGTACTGGAGGAAAAGAAACTCTACGGTCAGCTTCAAGCATATGTTATATTGGAGAAGGATGGGCCAGCTTATCACCCTACTGCAGACACCTCCATCTCAGCACACGCCAGTTTGAATAGGATATTTTTGTTGTTGTTGTTGTTGTTGTGGAGACTGTCCTGGGAACGGTAAGATACTTAGCAGCATCCACAGCCTCTACCCATGAAACACCAGTAGCACACTCCTTCCAAGCTATGACAGCACCAAAACGTCTCCAGACACTGTGGAATGACCCCGGGATGGGGTGGGGAGGGGAGAGGTGGGGAGGGCGGGGGTTGGAAATGGTCCCGGGTTGAGAGCCACTGCTCTAGGTATTCATTTCCTCTCATTCGTCCTTTTGATATTATGGTTATCTAGAGTGATTTTCCTGCTAGAAAGAGGAAATCTAACCAGTCGACACAAGGATAACCCTTGGGACAAGGATGCTTCTATTTCTCAGTGAAAGTTGACTACTTGACATTTACACGGATCAGTCAACCTATTGGGAATTTCCTACTTTCAAGTTCATTCTCTAGGGATGGCATGCGGCCACTACACAGTGACAAGAACCTGGCATCAAGGACACCATGTTTTCCCATTTACTAGGTAAGAGTGATCTTTGATCCATGCTCTTGTCATCTCTAAATGGGGACAATAGTAAGTACTCTGAAAAACTGCAGGGAGGTTGAGAAAAGAATGCAAAATCATTCGGAAATGTTAGCATAAACGTAAGGTGTCTATAAGGTGGAGTGGGGAGATACGGACACAGGCAGATACAACGGCAGTGCCCGGGGAGGGTTTTACGAGTACGTCTCCCTGCTCCAGATTAGACCTGCTTTTCCCAGCTCCCCACACCTCTCCAAGCATTACTCATCACGGCTTAATGGCTTTTCCAGCCAGACTAGGTTGTGAGAGTATGTGCTGGGTCATTGCAATGACCTTAGTATCTGGCATAATGTCTGTCTTACATCAGACACTCAGAAATGGTTTTTAAAATAATCAAGCAAAGAAATAAATGTTGAATGTACAGAATGTGATGAAAAGAGAGAGGAGGAAGTCATTAATTATACCTGAATCAGGAGCACACAGGCAGTCAAGGAAGTGGCTGCATTTGTGTTGGGTCTTGAAAGATGAGCAGAAGTTCTCCAGGCAGATCTAAATACAAAAGGTGTTTTAGGCCATGGATAGTACACGCTACGGCCTGACTGTGATAGGCCTTGTATGCCATGTGAAAACGACTTAGAATTCAAGCTGAAAACCACAGAGAGGTTTAAAAGTATAACTGCTACTCTCAAATTCATAAATGTTGCCATGTGGTCTCTGACTACATTTTTATAAAAACGGTTTTAAATATAGAAAAGATCAAGAATGTATAAAAGTAGAAGGAATAGTATAATGAACCCCCATGTACCCATCACTAGTTTCAAAATATATTAGCTCGTAGCAATCTTTGCCTCATTTATATTCCTACCCACTTCCCCTGCCCTGGGAACTTGAAGCAAGTTCCAGACGCCACTTTCTTTCATCTGTAAATATATTTTTGTATCTCTACAAGTAAAGTACTAGGGTTTCAGCATAACCATACTGCCGTTATCAAGCTCTCTATCTCTATCTCCCTCCCCCACCCCCATTTTTATCTTTCTTCTCCCTCTCCCTCTTTTCTTTGTATCTTTTTCCAACTGATTTGTTAAATAAACCAAATCCTTTGTCCTACAGAATTTTCCACTTTCTGGATTTTGTTGATTGCATCGCCATGCTGTCGTTGAACACGTCTCTTCTATTTTCTCTAAACTGGAAGTTAGACCCAGAGGTCTGATCAGACTCAGGTTTGATTTTTTTGCGGGGGAGGGCAGCACAACTTCGTAGGTGGTTTGCACATCCATTAGGAGGTTCCAAATGCCTGTCTTTCTTTTTGCGGTATTAACAATCATTGATGATCGTTTCTTGAATGTTTTATTTCACTACGGGTACAAATTGCTAGCATTGCCTCATTCCTTATGCATTTGTTAACTGGAATATTCTACGAGGAGAAATTGTCCCTCATCAACTACTTCATTACCCTGAGGTGCAGTTTATACAGGAAAGGCTTCACTCCTTTTCTTTGCTTACCAGTACACAGAATAAATCAGTTTGTTCCCTAATGCCATCCGAAAGTCACCCCAGTGTTCTTTCTCAAACGTAATTATGACTTCATAGGTGGATCTGAGTGCATTTCATATGTCTCATTCCACTGCAGTTACTACCCTATTACCTCACTGCCTGTGACTAGTGGACTCCAGCTGGCTTCTGGGTTCCTTTGCCGCCCCCACTCATCCCTGTGACCCTAGTAACCTTTGAGAGCTCCCAAGCTTTTTGGTAGAATAAAATGATTCAGACTTCATCTCATAATGAGAAACTTTCAGGTTTTTTTTTTTTTAATGGAAAACAGGAGTTAGAAACCACAAGTCCTCAGTGTTGGGTTGACCACTGTTTCCAGTTCTTTGCAAGTGAGAGAACTAAACTATACATTGCTTCGGTGTCATGCAATATCACCTAAGCAGTATACACCTAATAACACCTAATAAAGGTATAGGTGAAATGCACCTATATACATTTTAATGCAGGGCGACAAAGCGTTTACTTCATTTCTTCCACAGAGCGCCTTTATCTCCTTACTGTTATGTTGAGAATCCTGACTGCCCATGCCATTGCTAACATCACCATACATAATTTCCCCACTACACGCAATGCACAGTCTGATAAGGACAATGCCAACGCTGCCACAAAACACAGTTATCAAAAAGAATTATGTGGAAGGTGTTTGGAGTTAACTTTGTATATCTTACTGAAGATACACAGTTAAATCACTGGTTTAAAGTTACTTGACATAATTCCTGTCTGTGCTTATTTCGACCACTTCATTCCCCCTTAGATGAATTTGCTTTATTTTCCATACCACTTTTAGGAAGTCTTTTTTAAACATTAGTTTTGCTTTATAATTATTAAGATCATGCTATGTTTCCAGAGTCAAGCCTATAAAACAAGGCATATTCAGTCCAGAGAGAGTTTAGATTTCATCCCTGCCTCTTCTCTCAGTTTCCTCCCTTCTGGAGCTTTTTAAAAAATATGCAAGGTGGGGCAAAAATATGCAAGGTTTATAGTTGTTTGTATGGAAAATAATACAATAATTAATAAATAATAATACAAGAATAAATTCTGTATTTCACATACTCACAACTATAAACTACTTCTACCCCCCCCGTATATCAAATTATGTGTGAATCCCTTCCTTTTGTATATACTAGTGAAATTTTTGTCACCTTGCTTTTTCCACTTTAAAGTACATTTTTTATATCACTTATTTGTCCACATGACCTCACATTACACTGTATATAGGATGCATCTACCTTGACCGATATATACTTTGCATAGATACAGGCATATCCTTGCATTATACCTGCTTTAGGTGGATATATGTTAGTACTCAAAGTCCCTTCTTTATGGCCATCCCCCCAACCTTTGGTATTGTAAATAGTGCTACAAAATATATTTTTGCCTGCGTACCTTTGAGACAGAGACTCAGAAGAGGTGGCTCTTAGGTCAATGTTAAATACTAAGTAATTTCGTGAGATATTGCCAAGTTTCCCTTTACACTAATCATACATTTCTACATTTCCTCCAACAATTCATGAGACAATGCCTATTTCTCCACAGAGTTGCCAATAGAGAATGTTGTCATTTGGATTTTTGCCAACCGGATAGGTGGGAAATAATATCGCATTGTAGTTTTAATTTGCAGTTCTGTTGCTATGATCAAGGTTAAGCATCTTTTCACATATTGATGGGATTTTGCGTTTCTTTGTTGGGAGCTGCCTGATTGTATTTCTTTCTCATAGAATTGTTATTTTTATTTTCTATTTTTAGAAGATTGTTTCTATATAAGGGGTGTTAATCCTGTCTGTGTGATTACAACTGCAAATCTTTTCTCCATTTTTGTCATTTGATCTGTGACTACCTTTTCAAACAGAAATCTATACGTAGTTTTCCATCTGTAAGCCAGGCTTGTGGTATAGATTTCATACTGATGTGGAGTTGAAGTGGTACAAAGTACTCTTCTTAAATCCTTGGAAAATAAGTGCCCCATAGAAGCTCTTACACCACATGGAGCCAGATAAGTTATTTGAAGCATCATTGGAGTTTTCTCCCACTTGTAAGGCATTTCTAAGACACAGAGCCCAGAAGAGGCAGAATCTTATCACCCCATTGTGTGACTGACACCCCAAAGTGTCATTGACTAATGACACTTTTGCATGGAGACCATCGAACACATGGTGATTTACAGTCTACATATTATTTTCATGTCTTTTTAAATCATTAACATTTAAACACCTGGAAACTGACTTCTGGTGATTAACCTTTTAAAAATGAATACTCTATTTACCCCTGTGTTTCAAAGATCTTGGCACATCACAGTAGCTCCAAAAATGCTGAAGAAGAGAATAAAAGGGGAAAAACAAAGAGGAAAGGAAGAAAGAATAAATAAATAGAGAGTGACAAGAACTAGAGAGACGGACAAATTTTCTCATGTAATATGACATTTTTCACCAAGGTGTCTATAGTGAAGAAGAATTTATTCCCTAACTCTCTGAATTCTTTCCCTAAAAGAAAGCATCAAAAGAAGCCCATATTCAAGACAACCCTAAGAGGATACTATACAAAAGGACCTATTTATTTTATGCCTGTGGTGTCTGGACATTCAGTACATGGGGAGGAATCACTGCTTTTAAAAGCGGAGTGGGTATGGATTTGAGATTGGACACAGCCATCTCCGCCTGAGAAGGTCTGTCTCCCTTGGTCTGCCGAGGACTCCAGCAGAGGATTACTTGTGGGAAGGACCTTGCCGAGTCCGGGAAGGTGAAAGGGAGGACAACCAATGATTCATCGAAGCGTTGCTCATGTGAGTTATGGGAGAACATTACACAGGTTGAACCGTTATAAGAGGAGGGAACGAGGTGGATTTTAAAGAGCCTTAAAATTGAAACAAACTTAGAAATTCTCTGTGAAGCAGACATGTACAAACATACATACGTTATGTACATTTATATAAATATGCATATAGGATGAAGGTACCTACTTAGATAGATGTGATAAATTCTCTTTAAAAATCTAGCAGAAAGGTGTACTATGAGCTCAGAAGCTAGAGAAAAAAAATAAATAGTATTTATGGAGTATTATCATACGCAAAATACTTGGAACACTCAATCTTATTTCAGTTCTTCCAAATACCCTATAAGGATTAGCCCACTTTACAACTGAGGGAGCGCGGGCTCCATGCAGTTAGATAATTTTCCAAAGCTGACTCATGAGAAGGTAGGAAGCTGACACCCAAGGCTGAGTCCGCAGCCTTCCAGTACTTTCCTCCTGCTGCACCTGCTGACTTCGAAACATATTGATGGTTTCCTACACCAACCACTGCAATGGATTTGGGTCTCAAATCCATTCGTTCTCGACAAAGAGCCACAAGACACTGAGAATCTGGACCAAGTTTTATTTTTCATTAACTGGAGTTATGAGAATAAACAAGACATATTGCTACCATAAAATACATGCACCCTTCTGCTCAGGAATGAGTTAGAAATCCAAGGAAAAGCCAAAGCCTAGCCGCAACTAATAACTGGGTATTTTTCTGGCTAAAGCGATGATACAGAGATTATTTAGTATCGATGCTCTGTTCCTGGGGTTGGGGCAGAGCTTGGAGAACTCTTGGGTCTGTTATCGGAACAGTAATTGCGCTGTACCAGAGACAGAAAGATCCTTTTTGTTTGTAAGACGAACTACTTGGGTTACTTTATCATGACTCCACAAGGACCTTAGAGAGTATAATCTTAATATAATTGTGAAATGAAGATGTAATTTGAGCATACTCCATTATGCCGCAGAGTTTCTCTCCACATTAAAGTATTTTGTGAACAGCAGCTAAGCTATTTAATAACTGACAGAAATCCTGTCTCCATCTATTTATTCTCTGACAAATTAACCTATCCAATATATAGTTTTTAATCTTTGGATGTAAATTAAACTGATAAACATACTTTGAACAGAAAGAACTAAGCACTCCCCAAATGTTTCCAGAACTGAGAAACATTTCCTAAAGAGAAGAACTGAGGTACAATTTTTGGGTGGGATAAAATACATCGTAAATCCAATTCTGGACCACAAGGTTGTTCTTGGTCTCTTCAGTTCGGGGTCGTCACATTCTCTCTTTCCCACTGAAGAGCATGCTTGCCCACCGAACTAACATCATTGTTCATTTCTTTCTCCATAATACGTAACAGCGTGCATGAGGATCTCAGCTCTGGCTGCATGTTATTTGATGTAGGGACAGCTAGTGCCCAGTTCTGATCCTCCAAAGTAAGAGAATCGTTCCCAGATGTCCGGGGATTGTCTGTGGGGTTTGGACTTGGGGGACCCACATGGGACCCCCGGCTCTGCCACTCCCTCCCTGGCCGAAGTCGCTTCACCTCTCGAAGGTCAGCATCTTCATCTTGGTGTCCTACCAACCACACACTTTCGTGTGGATTCAATGGAACTTTTGGAGTAAAAGCAGTTCTGTTAGTGTGGAAGCTAAGCATTGGTGAGAAGGTGTCTTGACCAGAAGTCTTTTGACAATATATATATATATATGCGTACGTATATATTTTTAAATGTATATAATTTTCAAATGAGTGATTTAACTCTAAGTTTTACGAACGTGACTTGGTTCAACGCTTCACGAGCACGCGCACTGTTTTCACGCGCCCAGAAGCAGCAGGCCCAGCGCATCGTCTGGCACAGCACCGGGTCTCCAGGTCACAGCTCTGGAATAGGAACGGCACTAACCAGTCAGTCAGTGAGTCCTTCACTGAGCGCTCCCAATGCACTGTGTGGGGGCGGATGGGCCATGGGGGGCTGCCTTGTCACGCTGCTGTGAGCTGTAAGAGAACAGTTACCCTGTCCAACTGGCTCTATCTCTGTGGGGCTACAGTGTCTAAAAACCAGTTTCTGGTGGAGTGTAGATGCTCAATAAATACAGGTGGAGTGAGTGATTCCGCCTATCAACTGTATATGATAGTAGGGAGCAAGGAGACGAGCATGAGAACTGAGAACCGCTCAGTCCCAACCCGTAGGCCTCGGAGATGCGGAGATGGGCAAGGCTCTCTGTGGACCGGAAGGGCTCCAGGGAGGAGGCAAGAAGCAGCTGCCACGATAACGAGAGCAGACTTCTGGCCTGTGAACAAAACGCAGGATGGCCTCGTCTGCGGGGAACGGCAGGAGCAAGCACGGAGAAGTGGGTGCAAGAAGGGTGTGGATGAAGAGCGCTGCGTGGCAACGGGCCACTCCACCCGCAGGGGCTTTCTCAGTGACGACGGTCTCGCTCTGCCCTGTTGTGGACTGACAGACGGGGTCAGCCATGTAGACTCAGTCCATCTCCGAAGTCCTGTGAAGTACCAGCTGCAAAGCCTATCCCAGACGGCCCTGGATTCGGCAGCGTCTCTAAGATTTTTGAAACATGAAAATTGCCATTTCAACCCCTTAAACTGTATTGTCTCTCAGGCTTAAACCTGCATTATTCCTTGTAGCAGAGTCTCCTTTTCCACGGAGACTACCACAAGAGTCTCTTAAATGCCAGAACCTAAACAAAGTCCCACCTGAAGACCCTGGAGAAAACGGGAATCTTGGTCCCCCTGGATGCAGGTGATGGAGGCAGAGAGCAAGTTCTACGCAGCTGCGCAGCTGACCCTTCCGTAGCTTTGGGGGAAGAAATTATGTTCTCTTTCTTATATACCAACTGTCTTTAGAGTTCTAGATGTCCTTTGCATAGCCTAGTGCTGGAGACGTAGAATACTGCCGCGAGGGTGTGTAGGCACATGCTCACCTTCTCCACGGAAACAGAGGCAGGAAAACCCAAATGGACTGGGTTTGACATGACTTAACAGAGATTTAATTTTCTGAGATGCACAGTGGGATGCCACGTAATACCAGATAAAGTACGGAGGTTGCCCAAGCCTTTCCAGTGCGTTTTGATGGCAGGGAGGGGTTGGGCTCCCCTGAGAGAGGTGGACACTGGCATTGTCAGTCTCCCCGAAGGCGCTGTAAGCCCAGAGCCGGTTAGACTTCTGCGGGCGACTCTGACTCCCTGGGGAAAGGCGTGATGCTGAAGGGAAGGAAAACGTTGTCATCTCTCTGGTCCTCACTGCCGCTGGGGCCTGGATCCCTGAAGAGCGGGCATACTGGTTATGGAAGGGGACTGTCCCATGTCCCAGCCCCCACGTGGCAACCACAGCGAGGCGAGGCGGTGCTCCTGCCCCGGCCAGGGCCACAGGTTATCTGCCTGCCCTGTGGTCAAGAGCTAGGCTCTGGAGCCTGAATTCAAATTCTGACCATATCCTTCACTCCTTGGGCAAGTTACTTTGCTTTGTGTGCTTTAGTTTTCTTCATGCATAAAACAGGAATAATAATAGTGTCTGCCCAGACAATGATGGGTTATTGAGGTAACACATCTAGGTCCCCCTTACTATGCTCTATTTCTTGTTTTTTTCTCTATAGCATGCATCATTTTATCTATAATTTGTTATGCTTATTATTGCTTTTTTTCCCCTCTTTTTCTCCTCACGGGGATGTAAACTCCACAGGTGCAGGGGTTTTTGACTAATCACTGGTATAGAAATGTTCTGCATTATTCACAGTACAGTATGTGGCCCACAATAGATGATTAATAAATGTTTCTTGCTGGAATGGAGCAGTTGGAAGGATGCTCAATAAATATAAGTGATGGTTCGCAGTGTTCTTCCTTCCCTCCCGTAGCCCGCAGTGCCCAGGGAAGCCTTGCTCCCGTGCGCTGGTCTCTGGGGAGTGGTGAGCCATAAAGGACAGCCTACGTCACGGTTTGTGCCCAGGGGCCTGTGCTGTCACTGTGGCGCTGTCCTGCCTGCACCGGGGGAAAACCGTCAGAAATCATGGGCGCCCCGTCACGGTATTTAGTTCGGGTTTATAAGCTAGCAAGTCTGCACAGTCATTTTATATAAGGTTAAGAGGAGAAAAACAAAGCTAGTACTACCTTTTTTTTCTTTCTTTTTTTACCAGGGACGCAGAGCTTACACTAACAGCATTCAAGGAGATCAGGTCTACGATTACTGATTGCCTCTGGCAGACGTTGTTTCACCCTTCCGATAACAAGGTGATACAATGATGATATTAATAAGAACAGAGGTGTAGCTGATGCTTACTGAGTATTCTCCTAAGCCCTTCACATGCATCATCACAGTTAATCCTGACAAGTGGGAGTTATACGGTGATGTGGTCATCCTGGATGAGGAAACCGAGGCCCAGGAGGAGCTCGACGTGCCCTTGGTCACTCCGTAGGAAGCCATGGGAAGAGGAAGCATACCGTGGGTGTCTGTGGGTCATAAACACGGTATCACACTGACTCCAAAGCATGCATGCATGGCTCCAGGTTGGAAGGCCGGTGACGACAAATGAAAGGCGTATAAATCAATAGACCCCTGTGTTAGGAGGTGGGAAAAGGGATCTGGAGTTGGGGAACTATACACACCTGAGAAACAAAGAGGTTTTCTAGGAGCAGTGACATTTCCTAAATTTCAGGAGGGAAGCGACAGTACCTCATAGGCCAAGGGTATGCACATGGGGAAGTGTGGAGGACAGGTAATGGCATGCACAAGGACAGAGGTGTGAGTGACGCACGCTGCGGCCAGCGGATGGGAAACGGACCACTGCCCTTTGTTTACATCTGGGGTGCCTGATCCTCTGTGTGCATAGACATCGCCTTGGGAGTTGTTGACAAATGTGCCTTCCTGGGGTTCGCTAGGTCCTGGACGGGACTTGGGAGGCTACAACCTCAAGGCTTCTGATGACAGCCTGTGGATCTCACTTGGGGAAAAGTGGCTATTTAAGAAAGAATCAAAAAAGAATGTGGTCACGTCCCTGCTTTATAAAGTCCCTCTCACGGGGCGAGATGGATGCCCTGGAAGAGGGGAGCCCAGGCAGGGGAGCTCTCGGCAGGCTGACCCAATAGCCAGGTGAGACGGGCCCGCGCCTGAACTTGGGCAGGGCTGGGGAGGTAGGGGGCGTCGTGGAAGCAGACGTGGAGCTATGGATGGATTTCCTTGACCCACTGGCTGCAGCAACAGTAGCATGGAAGTCAGCACCTCCTGGAGGGAAACTCGCGGTCAACAACAGGAATGAAATACACCCCGAAGCAAACTGAGGCTGACAGGATGATTCCACGGGAAGTACTCTGACAAGGAGGGTTCTTCCATCTTCATGCCATTTTAGCCTTCGAAGGACATTTGGGGGCATCTCATTGTCGTAGACACCCTCGATTAACTTGGCAGTTGGCAATGCCAGAGACGTGACACTGAGTCATCATTTCAAGGGATGATGTAGCTTATATTCATTTATTCAACATCTACGGAGAAGCTACTGTGGTAGGAGGGAATAGTGGCAGGGGCAAAAGTGACTCCCACTCAGCAGGGGGTGGGAGTGATGAAATCAAGTAGCACGATTAGTGATGCAACTAGGTTCTAGGAGAGGCCCGGGGAAGATTCTGTAAGATTTCCCAGGTAGGAGGCATGATAATCCAAGAGGCAGTCAGCCTTGGAGGAGGGACCTGATCGCACAGGTAGGAATTAGGTGGGAAAGAGATTTTGGGCTGAAAAAAATACCTGGAGAGCATAACTAGAGACACTCAAATGAAGATGGAAAACAGGGCAAAGACGCCCACAGAAATGGATGCTTGAAGTTCACAAATGGGTAAAGGATTGAAACAACAAGTAAACAAACTGCGTTCGCTGAGCATGAAGGCAGGAACTCCAAAACACCCTTTGGGCGAGGCTCCGAAGCTGTCAGACAAAAGGGTTGAAGGGCCTTGAATACTGAGGCCGGGATCCCAACCTGCTCTGCGCTGGGCTGGTGTTCCACGGAGGTGCCTCGGGGCTGCCGTGGGATGCAAGGATAAGAATCCAAGGGGCAAAGACCCCCCACTTCTCAAGTCTAAACCAGAGATGACCTGCTCTCACCTTTTTATTTTCTAGGCTTCTAAGTAAGGTTTCGTTTGGAGAAAATATTACTTCCTTAAATGTTTTTGAAGTCGGTAAATTACTTGGAGATGGGAGTGCCATTACAGAAGTTGAATTTGTAAACACAAGACTTATTTGGGAGTATGTGTAGAAGGACATAAAGAGCAAAGTCGAAAGTCTGCTTAGAAGTCGTTTAGATAGTCCAGGCAAGCAATAATGCACCCGGTGGTGCGGCAGTGGCAGTGGGGGTGGGGTGTGGGTGCATGTAGGAGCAAAGGCACAGGTGGGCCCCAGGCGACTTGGAAGCTGAGTGGGGAGTACCAAGGGGGAGGCGGATGGAGATCAGGATGGCTCTGATGAGAGCAGAGCAAGCACCGGCCCGGGGATGAGGGGAGGGGTTCAGGTCGGGCTGTGGTCGGTTCTGTCCCCTCACACCCGCTGTCTCCCTCTGCTCAGAGGAGTCAGCTCTCCCACCAGGAAGGACTCTGCGGTTACTCTACACCTAGCAAAGCTTTCCTAATGAAGTACGACTTTAATAAATCTGTACTGATTTAATTTGACTACCCCATGACATCACCTCGAGTTCAAGTTTTAGACAAGGTGGAGACAGAAGGTGCCTTTGCTTTCGACTTGAAATAGATGGAGGGAAGCAGACAGGCTTCCAGGCTGTTCTTCGGGCGGCCGTGAGGCACAGTGAGGTGGCAGAGCAAGCGATGCTTGTCCTTTGCAGCCAAAGGACACGGTTTCAAATCCTGCCTTGTCCGTTTTTAGATGTGCCGTGCTGGGAAAGTTTTCATGGCCTTTCAGCATTTGTTTTTGTATTTTTAAAATGAGGGAGATAATATGTCTTTCTAAAATATTGTGATAATACATTGTGACGATTTATGTAATACTCAGAATACTGCTTGGGGATTCAGTAAATGCTATACACATATTAGCATTCCCACCCCCATACCATGTTAAGGAAAGTGTCCCTTTTCATACCCCCATCCATGTCCAAGGTCACAGAGTGTAACACCCTTAAAGAGTGTTTATGGATGTGAAAGGCTATTTGGTAAATTAGTGTAACATTCCAGTTCAGTACTGGGAAAAGGTAAAACTTTTATCAGAGAGGAGAAAACCCCACCACAGGCTTATTACAGGTGCCATGAGGAAGGACAAAATCTCAGAGAACTGAGGAGGTTTCATAAAGCGCTTTGTCTTTTTTTCATAAGCATTTAGGATTATTAGTTATAGTTCAAACAAAATGTTTCTTTTTTGTTTTCTGAAGGAGAGTGTACATACACATGTAACTTGATTCGATAAAAAAATAAAAGAACAAAAAAGTCCAGCCTCTCCATTTAAAAACAATAATTGTGGAGCCCTTGTAGGTGAAGTCAAATACTGAGAATTTAATACCGATGCAATCTGTAATTTGCATAGACTACAAAGGAGATCAATCTTGCATTGTTTTAAGTTCAATGAGTACACAGCAGTTGATGACTTGGCCTGGGCTAATCCTTTTCAAATGTTATTTTCAATTCAAAAGTACCTGCCAAATAACACTGGATTACCCTAGTAGGACAATGGCATCCTGCCCACAGAGGGGCGGTGGGCTGTGGAGATGGAAGGGATGATGCGGAAGCAGGTGGCATTTGGGTACCACCAGGTGTTCCACATGGATGGGGAGGAAGCAAGGGCTACCACCTACCGAGAGGCTTGTATTTTGGGTTTCTTCGGGAACAGGTAAGACCTGGCAGCAACCCAGAAGGAGGGCAGGTGAGATATGAATGTGTTCCTCTTGTGGTTTGTTGAACCTGGCTTGTATTAGCTTGCAAGATTCAATCGTTACGTATTCAGACATTTTGGTAGCTTGGAATAGGATGTGGTGGGAGTATTTACACCAGGGAAATAGGCAAAGTCTAATGGCCAGGTAATAAATAAACCCAATTCTGCCTAAGCACATTACCCTAAAGACCAGAGATCATCCTGAGAAGTGCTTGTTTTCAATGAGATGTCTCCAAATGAGCAAAGGAGTCCAGGCCCATGCTGTGCACATGCCTAGCCTTTCTGTTTCTCTCGACTCTTGAAAACGGAAGAGAGAAACAACGCTGCCTCCTCCTGTATCTTATGTAGCGGGAATGAAGCCTGCATCATCAGACTCTGCTTCCCGATGAAGAGCAGCTAGCTTCTGCAATGACCATTTCGATGAGTGATTTCTACATTTTGACAGATTTTCTCAGAATATGATCTACCTCCCAGTAACATCCCAGATGGTATCTTCAATGAGGTATCTGAATGGCCGTTAATTCCGAATCAATGTGATTACTCAGAGGGAGTTGCGTGTGTTTGCAGAGTGCATCTGTGGGTGTCCCCCACAGCCAGCTTGCAGGTTTTAGAAGAGGGGAGATTCAGAGATTCTTTGCAAAGCAGCTGCATGGTGGAAAACAGTTAGCAGGATGGGGAAACCAGAATGATGAACGTGAGTTGCCTTGTGTGCATGGTTCCCATCTAGCCCCAAAAGCAGAAACAGAGGAATTATTATTATTCATTCATTCACTTATTCTTTTGTCCAACAAAAATTTTGAGCTTAATGGCACTGTGGCACGTGCTGAGCAAAGAATAGTCAGAAAGACATAAGTGGCCCCTGCTCTTAGGGAGTTGCCCACTAGGGAAGACAATTATCAAGCTAATTATTACACACATAGTTATCGAATTTCAAGTGCAACAGGTGCTGCAGTGGAGAACTATGGGATGCAACATGGGGAAATAATGGGATCCCACCTAGGCCTAGATGATCAGGTAGGACTTCCTGGAGGAAGTGATACTTGGCAGTCCGCACGATGCATGTATTCATTCCACAGTACTGCGTTAATGCCAGCGTCAGGGGATCTAAAGATAAAAAGGCTGTTCCCTGTCCTGGGGAGCTCACTGTCTAATGGGCCATGTGATCATGCGAGATGCAACGACATAAAGATAAAAGGAAAACATTGGGTTTCGGGAAGTAGAGAGGAGGAAACCACTCTCTAGAAAGACTGGAGTCTTTCTGGATAAACGATGCCTATGCAGAAGCTCAGTTCATGAGTAGGAGATACCCAAGGAGAAGGCGGGATAGTGAAGGAGGGGACCAGTCCAGCCACAGGCAAAGACATGGAGGCATTAGCTCTCCACTGTGCAGGTCACTGCTGATGCACCCGGTCAAATGCATTGAACTCTGTCCTTATATTTGTCGTTTCCCCAGCACTGCCAGTTTCAGAACAGTGGGGCCCCCTTTCCTCCACGGATGTATTTTGAAACAGTGTCCCACGTAGAAAGACAGCAATTTGTGGATCTCACAGAACTGGATTTGGTTCCCACCTCCCCCATTAGCTATGTGACCTTGGACAAAACCTCGGACTTGAACCTTTCAGCTTCAGTTTTCCCCTCTGTGAAGCTGGGTGACAGGGCCCATGCGCATGAGATTTTTCCAGGCAGGACACCACCAGCCAGAAGGCCCTGGCGGACGCTGACGTGGACTGAGGGCATTCGGTGATTCCTGCTCCAGCTGGTGTCTGTGTTCGCATGTCTGTCTTTCAGGTTTCCGGTTGTGTAAGCACTGATTTAGGTTGGAAACAAACGCGTAAGTGATTCCAGCCTCAGAGCCAACCTTGAGGCAGTTGCTTCGTCTGCAAACGGGGGAGCTCCGTGTAGGTGCCCCATGTGGTCAGGGGACGAGGGAGACGCACTTGCCCAGTTACTGTCAACGTTCTGCTGGGATCGTCACTGGAACATCGGTGAGTTCCACCTTGCCAGGTGCCATTTGAATTTCTGTAGTCAGTGAAATAATACTTCAAACACTTTCTCTTTCTGAACGTCGGATATTGAAAGTACCTGCTTGCAGAAAGGGGTTAGGCCAGCCCTGTAATCGGGTTTGCATAACTGACTTGGGAGCACGCTTCATCGACCTGAATTCTGACAGTTGTATCCGGCGCACAATTGATGTCACTGTAGCCAGGAACTGCCGATTTTAAGGTGTATGTGATTATACGTACAACTCAGAAAGAAAGATTTTTACCAATTAAACTAGTGATTTCTCATCACTTCGTGGTTTCCTAAACTCACTGAAAGAGCTCCTTCAGACTTATTTAGACATAGATTTTTCCACATGCAACTCCTGTGAGTTTATTTTAAGAAGTAAAATAAATTGGTTAAGGTATTAATGGAGCGTCTTCCTATCCAGAGTGAGAGTTTTTATTGTTATGGGGATCTTTCTCGCCTAAGCTATCGATCCCTGTTCGGCAACTTTTAATAAATGGACGGATAATGATAGCTAATTAAGATCCAAAGCATTCTGCTATCAGGGAAATTCAAATGTGAAAGAAAAAAAGTAAGTCAAGTGTGTCTGAGAATTGCTGGAAGGCAGCGAAAACGCGGCAGAGAATGTGGCTGAGATTCATCAGCTGGTCGAGGGCTGATTTGGGCTGCTAGGAATCTGGATAATTGCACAATGATGAACCGGGAGCCGCATTTTCAGCTCCAGGATCGATACTTCACTTCGTGGAGTTGGAGAAGGTCTATCGCGCCGTTTTACTGTTCCTGTTAAAAGTCCATTCTGGACCCCAAGCTCGACAGCATCACTTAGTGCTGGCCGAATTGCACCTTGGTGACATGCCCAGTGCCGCGCGATGGACTCCTCCAAGAAAATGGGAACATTCATTTGGCAGTAACAGTAACTGCAAGGGTCCTTACGACACATAGGAAAACTTTTTTCCCTCTGATTTTATATTTTATCTCATCAATTTCCCCTTCTATTTCACCCTGAAAATTGCCGTGCGGCTCTCTGGTGGGACCACGCGTGTAGGAAAGGCTTTTTACTTACTTTCTGCCTCTGCCATTTGTACATCCCGTTATGCAGCTGACATGCCAGGCAACCGACATGACCTGCAGAAGGGGGCCTCTGGGAACAGCCCCGGCCACAGGCAGAAGCCCCCAAACTGCAGGAAGGCCCTTCAAAAGGAAACATGACCCTGTGACTGCCTGATCAGTTAGGCACAGGTTTCTCACGAGCAAGCTAACCCCATTTATTACAACTTCCTCACCTAGTCTTCCATTTGTGCTGCAAAAACGGATGGGCCAGACTCTGCACAGCTGACAAGGACACAGAGACATAAAGGCAACAGTCCTGCCTTCTGTGAGTTCAGAGTCTAGCAATTGGACATATGAAATGAATGAAACAGTTAAAGTGGTGCTTTAGGTTCTTCCAGGGTATTACGAGAGTGGGGGAGGGGGCTGAGGCCCTCAGCTAAGAATAAGGGGGGAGGGGCTCAATCTTCAGAGGGAGAGAGTAACATGGTATGAAAGAGTACACATTAGGTCCAAAACAGTGCAGAATGAAGCCACGCACACATCGCCCAGTTCCCCTCGATGGGGGGATCTTTGGAACTGTTCTGTGTAATCGAAACCAGGACTCATTTCACTTAGCATAATATTCTCTAGGCCCATCCATGTGGCTTCCCTCTAGGTGGGATGTAACACTGAGACTCATAAACACAGACCACATATGGTGGTTACAAGAGGGAAGGGGGTGAGGGGTAAAGAAGTGGGCCAAATGTAAGCCGACAGAAGGTGTTTTAACTGTGGATGGTGGGAACCCAATGCAATGTACAGGTCAGGTATCATAGAAATGGACACTTGAAACCTATATGATCCTATTAACCAATGCCACCCCAACAAGTTCAATTTTTAAAAACCCCAGAAAATCCATATTGGCACAATAAAATAAACAGACTACAGACCTGACTCAAGAATTCATCAACTTTTGCATGTACTCATTTTGTCTTTGTCTATAACGAATGCGTGGAAAAACTGGAGTGTTTTAGAGCAGGAATTTGCAGAGAACATGGGGAGGGGGGAAACAGCTCAAAACCCAAGCAGAAGTTCCCTTCCTTGCTAGTGTCCTCCTGTGCCCACGAGCAGAGGCGACCCCACTATGAGGGGCAGCAGACAGATGCGTCTAGAGCAACCCATCCGCACCTCCATCTGTGCGGTGCGCCAGCCAGGAAGGAGCCCGTGCCACCCAGCCTCACTGGTTCCATCCTCTGTCCCTGGTGTGGCTGACATGGGGCTTCCAGGTGGATTCTGAGGAAATGCTGATGTGGTAATGGCGGAAAGGCCCCTGGACCTCCGGGTCAGACCAGCTAGGATGGGAACCCTAACTGACACTTGTCAGCTCTGCAACTGGTCAGCAAATCGCCTCCTCTGAGCAGCAGCGTCCTCATCTGGGAAACGGCCAGACAGGTAATGCCTCCCCGGATGAAGGCAAGGCTTGTGGCGCAACACCTGGCAATTAGCAGGTGCTCGGTGAAGGGGATGCGATTCTACGTACCACCGCCTGCGACGTTCGAGTGCTACAGTGCATGCTGTCGACATGACCCCACGTTTACTTTTTTCCTTTTAAATTATAGAGTCCCTGAGAGCTTTAAAATGCTTACACATACATTTTCTCGTTCGACTCGCCTGTAAGACTCCTGAGAATGATGCACCGGGGGTTACACAGGTAGTGAGTGGCAGGGCCGGGTCTAATATCTGGTTTGATAATTTCAAATTCTGTGTTCTTCCTGATGTACCCTGCCATCTCCGAGGTGCCGAAGGGGTTGTCGAGATTCTTCTGAGGAAGAGAGATGAAATGGCTCTGGATAATTTAGGGGCAAAGCAAAGAAAGCTTTCAAGCTTATAACAAAGTGGAAGCTGGAGTAGGAGTTCGTCCCTTCGGGGGAGCACCCAGGAACATTTGACAGCGACACTGAGTTTTGCTTTGGCTCATGCATTTCCTGGGGCAGGGAGGGAGTATTTTTGTCCTTTCTCCTGTTCTCTGCCAAGTCATCTGTTTGGTCACCTGTTAACTGAGAATCTATGCTGTATTTCTCTCTTCTGCTCTAGCCCAGAGTGTCAGAGTGAAAGGGTTACCTAGATAACTGATCACATTTTAGTTTTGGTGGGGCGAACTAGTTGTTTCTGGGGTAATTGCCAACAGTTTGGCAAATGTTATTGGGCAGAGGACAGACAGGGAACACACTAATTATTTCTCCTCGTGAGAGACCAGAGGCTACACTGGTCCCTTTGGGCAGGGAATATAAAACACCTCCAGGGGACACACCGAGTCGGGTAGCTGTTCTCCACCTGGGAAGAGCCTGCACAGCTCTGGCAGAGAAGCACTGAGAAACACAGCTGGTCCACCAACTCCATTAGCCTCCACCCTGGCCCAGCCTCACTCACCAAAGGGAGGCCTCTGCCTCGTGGAGCTGCTTCTGATGGAGTCGGGTATGGAGTGTGCTCTGGTGTGAGGGGATGATGTTGAGGGGCGGGGGATGGACTGGGGAAGCAGGTGGACTGGACAGGAATCCTGAATTCTCCATTCCCCGTGTGAACTGGGGTCAGCTTCCAAGATCCCCAAGGCTCCTTTGTAATTCTCCCTCATGTAATGGGGGTTTCTATAATCTTTATAAGTGTTAATGTGAGGATTCAAGGAGATGATGTATGTTAAATGCCTAGATAATAGTCCAGCATATAGTAGGTGCTCGATAAATGTCAACCTCCACTCTTTCCTCCTGTGCAGTGTCTGCTCATTCCCTACAGGCAGGCAGTAAAACGCATACCTATTACATCTTAAAGAGACAATGAAGAGACATTACCACTTAACCCATTTTCGAGCCTCTCGTGGCCCCAGCCCTCGTGGCAATGAGGTTCAAACTCTCTGCCTGCAGAGAGAGGGGCTGCCATCTGGGGAGGGCACTGGGAGCCTCCGTCTGGTTGCCACGCCCTGCGCATTTGCCCCCACCCACCTACGGGGGGATGGGCTGGGAGTCATTCTCCAGCTGGTTTGCCAGTTATGTGGAAGAGTGTTTGCCAAATCACAAGGCTGTTGAGATTGAACTGGTAATTACCACACACAGGTTCCCCAAAGGGTCCTCTTGTCTGTATCCAGCTACTGAAGGAGTGGCTGACATTTGGAGTGGCCTTTGAGCCAGATTTAGATTGCAGCAGGTGTAAAGAGATGCGCATTGGGGCTGGAGAGAAGTTCTGAGTAACGACTCGGTGCTCAGCCGTGGGGTGTGGGAAGTGTCGTTCAGAGGTGCAGACCCCGGAAGGCAGACCCTCTCCTCCCTCCCTCTGGCTGACACCCAGCACCCTTCCACACCGAGCATGGACATCTTCCTGGCCAAGCCTCCCTTTCCTCAACCCCAGCTAGATCGGTTACTCCAGATCTGACCACGGACGGCATCCACAGGGGTCTCCACACCCTGTGATGGTTCCTGATGCATCTATGAGTTGTTTGCCTCCACCAGTGGCAGACTGATGGGAGATCACGATCCTCAGCGCCTACGCTAGTAGTGCCTGTCACATAGCAGATGCTCACCGATAACTGAGGGGTGGAGGGAGAAAGGAAGGAAGGAAGAGACCTCTGTTAAAGCCCCGTGATTCCTCTCTTTAGAGCAGGTGTCTTTGCCCTGATCTGTGACTGAGAACCATACCACCACCCTGCTCCCACCTGTCTCGGGGCCCCACGCAGCCCCTTCTCCACAACCTCCTACAAGGAAAGCTGCCTGGCTCCTTCAGAGGGAGAGCGCGTCAGGAGCCCGCGGTCCCACCAGTCCTCTTCCTCACGTCCTTCCCGTGTTCCTGGGTTGGAATGAGCTTTGGCTGCACACCTAAGGGAACGACAACCACAGGGGCTTAACCCAGTAGAAGGCCTTGTTTCTCCCCCAAGGAGAGACTGGAGAGTCCAAAATGTTGTGGTGGCTCCTTCCTTTGGGTTCACAGAGATCCAGGGTTTTATCTTTCTGCTCTGTCACAACTTCAAGGTCACTTTATGGGCTAAGATTGGTACAGGTACTGCGGCTGGCAAGGTCACATTTCAGACTAAAGGAAGGAGGAAAGGCAGGAGAGCATCCCCAGCCAACGTGGCTCTCCTTAAGTGCGAATCAGTCTACATCACTTCTGCACACACCTCTGCGGCCTGAATGTAAGCAGACAGCAGCACATTGCTGAAAAGGAGACTGAGACACGTGGCCCTTTTCTTTTGTCCGAGAGGGCAATTGCCTTGCCAGAAATCGGGGTTCTGATATTAAGGGGTTCAGAGGGACTGTATCTTGAGATGGGAAACTGGCGACAACAGCATCCTGAATAAAAATAAAAGAACAACACTGAAAGTGAAGGGAGTTGCATTTCCCTCATCTGTAAAGACCCAACCCCATAAATGCTGTTTCTCCCAACAAGCACAATTCAGATGTCTATCTCAGGGAGAGAGGAAAAGATGGAGAAAAATGGTACCTTCTTCCCAGCTCCATGGAAGCAGCCCAAAGAAATCAACCAGTGGGAAAGAAGCAAATATGTATTAATTCCCTACTTGCCTCACATACCAGAATACATTTTACCTTACTTAATTCTTGTAGTAGCCCTGGGACGTAACTATGATTACTTCCATTTTGTATATGGAGACTTGAGTTCAGAGAGGTTAAGTGACTTGCTCAAGGTTGCAGAGCTAGTAAGGGATGAAGCTGAAATTCAAACCAAATCCCCTTCAAGTTCCTGTTCTCTGTGTAACAGTAACTCTTGATGCGAAAGTAGAAGTGGGAGGAAGAAGCATGACACCATCTTCGATACAAAGAACAAAATGCCCTTGAATTCTGGTTTTAGCATTTGGTGTGGAATACTAAATGTTCATAGTTCCTTTTATGTATCGGCATTTGTCTGAGAGACAACGTTTTCTGCATTCACGGATTTTGAAGATATTTTAAATCTCCACCAAGGTGCTCTGTATTGGTGGTGGAGGGGAGAGACGAGAGCTGAATGCAAAACTTCAACGTCTGAATATGAGTGGCCTGCTCATGTGTGCTTTTGTGTGACCCAGTACAAGTTACTTCCCTATCCTGAGCTCATCTTCCCCCTTTCTGTGGTGAGCAAAAGCGGAATGTTGCATTAGATGCACACTGTGACTCCTGCCACCATCCCTTCTTTGGGGCACGAGTTGGCTTCCTCCTCTCCACTCGGTTTGTTAATATTCCACTCATGCTATCTGAATTAATCAGTTCATCGGAAATAATCAGCTCAATCCTCTCCAGCATCTCCCAGGTTTATAATAAAACTTTCAGACAGGTCAGAGCACTGGGGCACACCCTTCGAGGCCTCTCTTCAGATTGGCCGGTACTTGTCGGTGGCAGTCACTCGAGTCACTGTGGATTCTTGCTAGCCTCTTAGAGCTTGTGTGGTCTTCTTAAGTATTCTCTTCCAAGTAGGCCACACTCCAGGAAGTAGTGATGAATGAACGACAGGCAAATATAAACAAACGGAACCTATATGCATAAGCCAATCCAAGACTAGTTTTCAGACAATGCATTCAAGTCATAATTTCAAGATGCAGGTTAAGAATTTATTTTCTGGTAGCCAAATTAAGTGAATTTAGTTAGATAGATTTTTCTGGAGAAAAGCCTTGAAAAATTCTGACCAAATACGACATTTTTTAAACCAAAGATTGTACTGCAAGTTGTTCTG
The DNA here is from genome assembly GCA_028533065.1 of Trachops cirrhosus. NCBI lineage: Eukaryota > Metazoa > Chordata > Mammalia > Chiroptera > Phyllostomidae > Trachops > Trachops cirrhosus. Next base: position 11,538,495 of record CM052550.1, on the reverse strand, counting down.
GGAACACAATGTGGTCCCAAGTCAACTTCGAATCAGTCCACCTCGTCTAATGCCAGTGGGAGTGATTATCGCTGAGAACACTCTCGATAAAATATTTGCCAAAAATCTACTCTCATTTATGTGTCAATATCTCAACATAGCAGCATTTGATTCTTGGAGTACTTTAAAGTGGTTAGAGATCTTCAAGGAATTATTTTATCTATTTGAATAAAATTGCTAATTATTGTATTCTGTTGTGAAGGCATGAACCAGGGAAAAGATAAAAGCATCTTTCAAATTTAATGTCCCAATTAATTAATTTTTACTTATAAAATCAGAGTCTTTGCCAGGGCTCCTGAAAGCAGTATAAAAGATTGATGTCATGAAGATAAGAATTTAACTGGGTCAAGCCCAACCATCAGATTATTCTTAATTAGGAATGAATCTCTCTATAAATTCTATAAAATTGACTGAATACCAGACGGTACACTACATTATTCATGCAATGCAAGGGGCACACGTCTGAAGGTGGGCTGCGCCTTTTTGCCGATTTCATCCATGGCACTCTCTGCCCTGCTCCATTCCACGGGTGGTTGTTTATTTTCCAAGTTCACAGAAATGCCATGTTTAATTACAGATGGTGCCCCTTCATGCCTAACTCTCAGTATTGAATGTAAAATATTGGCCTGAAAAGAAAAACATGTGCTTCTGTCAGGAGAGGCATCATTTCAAAAAGGTCACATTTGAAACTTGCTCAGTGAGTCAGCTCGGAGCTTGTGGGCTCTGGTGCTGGTTTTCAAGAATCAAAAAGGTTAGGCCCTCCAGGCAATGCCAGGCATTGCTGAGGAAGGCGGCTTTCATCGGGTAAAGGGGAGGGAGGCTGCGTGACAGATTTAGTGCGTATCAGGTCCCAATGTCGCGGGTGAGTCTCATACATGTCATGTGGAGAATACATGTGATGTGGAGAATGCATACTGTTTATGTACAGTCCAATAACAAGTAAAACTAAGCTATGGTGGTAAATGCAAAAATAGTGGTAGCCTCTGGGGTGAGTGTTACTGAGAAGAGGCATAAGGAAACCTCCTGGGTTGATGGACACACTCTGTTTCTTGGATGGTAGTTGGACACATGCACACATACTGCCTTTTCAGTAAAGTCCCATGCAATCCTCATACCTCGTAAAAGGAGAAACTTGCTAAGATATTTTTGGAAGGAGTTATCTGTGACTTTTAGCCACTCTGCTTCCCCAAACCCCTGAAGCTCGTGGTATTCCAATCTTTCGGTTGGGGTGGTGGGTGGCCGGTGCAGGAAAGACAGGTCTCAGACTAAACAAGGCCCATTCTGAGCCTTGGAGGAAGGGTGGGATTCAAAGGGCTAAGGAGGAGCTAAAATAGACACTAACTAGCGTGAGAACAGGAAGCTGAGTAGACAACCCTCAATCAATTCCCTACCAGAAAAGCTTCAAGAATGACTGGGCGAGGACTGGGTTTCCAAGGGAAAGAATGAACAATAAACATGGACGGGGAGGTGAAGCAGACTGAGGGGGGTGGTGAATGTCATTACCGGACGGGTCTTTCCCTCTAGGTCACAGGGAAATAGTGATTACTAATAGGATTACTAATCAGGAGCCTTAAAAGATGACACCAGGTATTACTGGAGGTCACCCTAAGGGCAACGCCCGCAATGAATTGAGGAACCTTGGCCTGTGAACACTCACTCTTGCCTTTTGTTTCCACGAGGATCTCTTCTCCCTATTTTTCTTAACCTCTCTCTTCTCTTTTCAGTTTCTGAGTCAGACCCTTTTTCAACAACATGGTTAGCCTGATCTTTTGAGAGCAAAAGTTCCTATTGCTTGACTAAATCCTACATTATAGAAAGCACATTCAGCCATTCAAGTATGGATTGAATTGAAGTATGCATATCAACAAAAATGTTGACTCCAACATTTTTCTTTATACCACTTTTTTTTGCTATGTACTCTTAAGGCTATTATTATATTTAAACGTATAGGTAGGTGCGATTAGTCTGTTTTATGACATACAAATGAGCTTAGTCATTCATTTCACTATAAAATGGCAAATATGTAAAAGTGGCAATGAAAAACCAACTTTGATTTCGAGTTAGAGAGGGCACATTTAATCTTGCCAAAGCTTAGGTCAAATTTAGAATCCCTTACACTGGCTGAATTGTAATGTTGCACCTAATGAGCGTGACAGGCCACTCCGCACTAGGGCAGGAGAGGGAGCATGTGTCAGACAGAGGTACCTCCCAGGCTAACAGAGTGACCTATGCAGACTCTGCGGTTGTACAACCTGACCTTATGCATCACACAGCATCACGGCCACTGGGAACATCAACTCTGCGTACGCCTGCCTCTGTCCCACTATCTTTTATTTTTAACTCTTTCTCACTGAAATAAATTCCAGCTTTGTCTGCCCCATTTTTCTGTTATTAAGTGCAAACGGAATTTCTGTTCAGTTGTAAGCAGAGTACAGGCAGATGTCAGCATGCCCACATTTCTACTTTGCTCACAAGAACTCTTCGTTTTTGGAGATCGCCTTTGTAAATAACACAACTACGCACGGCCCAAGTGTTTACTTCTCATGCCCACATTTCTCCAGGCCGAGGTAAGAATATCTACAGCTCTTGTCCCATCAGCACGGTTTACTGATCTCACTCTTAGTCATAAGGCTTGGGGTAGGATGATAAATAGAAATCTCTCGAATTTGGTGCTGGAGACTTTGTACACATTTAGGTATGTAGCCGTGCAGTGCCTTTGGGCAATTTCTGATTTAGAATGGAAGAAAGTGAGGCTCAGCCCCTTGAGCGACTTATGTAAGGATGCTAGGGTAGTCCACGCAGGCAAGGCGAGGTGCAGAATAGGAAAAAAGGATGCAGTGCCGGTAGAAATGAACTGTGAGACAAAAAAGAGTGAAAACTGAGAAAATGGTAACTAAAGCCTACAGCTGCCAACTTGGGACCCAAGACGGTGATGTGCAACTGAAGACAGTTATCGGAGTCCCTTATCAGAAATCCAAATACGGAAAATGGTAACAGGTTCAGAGATAACCGGAACCGGAACCATTACCTCTAGGACATACCTGTCAGGCATCAAACAATGAGCTAAGTCTGTGGCGCCACAAGAGAAAAAAACAGCTCTATGGCCCTCATGGAGTCTACAGCCTCAGGGAAAATCGTGCAAAAAAAAAAAAAAAAAAAAGGCCATCCATTGTGACTTTTAAACACTTAATGGCGCCTTTAAAACAGCCCACAAAGAAACGGAAGCCAGTGGCAAGGAGCCTGCTTGCAAAAACTCTGTGAGTGGGACTAGTGGCAGCTCCCTCACCTCTCCTGGTGTTTTCCCTCAACTTGTCAGGACCTTGTCCAGAACTCCTATTAGCTCCCACTGCTATGCAGAAATGTTTATCTCCGGGTGCCTATTAGGCATCTATCCCTAAATACGCACTAGCTGTGACCTTTGACCTCTGCTCCTTTGAAACTCGCTTTTGCCAAGTCTCTAGTTTCAGTATGAGGAGGCTCAGCATCACAGCTGGCGAGCAGCTGAGCTAGAATTCAAATTCCATCCGTCAGAATCCATGTCCGTCCTGGGCCTCCCCTAGCACATGGGACGGGAAGCAAGTTTACACTGACTGTCTCAGTTCCACATATTTTGCAGACAATGGCTTTATCCCATCCAGGTGTCTACCTCACCTGTATTGCACATAATTGTATTTCTGTAATAAATACATCAAACCGACAAAATCACAATAATGAAAATATTTATGCCTCTGAGAAAAACAGGCGATTTTGGGTGAACTTGGCCATAAAGGGCTGAAAATAAGTAGCTGTTTGACAACAAGAAAGCCGCCCTGCCCATCCCTGGAAAAGCAGTTTGGCTTTTGACTCAGGAGAGTCATTTAGCTTTGGGAGTTTCCCAGAGTGCTTTATGCCAACATCAGTCATCTCAATAAGATCTCCATGTAATGCCTGGACGTCTTGCTTTGATACTTGAAATGGAAGACCCCAGAAGCTCTGTGTGGAAGAAAGTATTTCTATAATCATACGTGGTCCTTGAACTTGGATTGCTTGTTGCATTTTACCCATATGGACTTTAGAAGCAAAACAGACAACATGTGCAGAGGGATAAGCAGCTAGCGGATTCGTTAAGACAGATGCTGGCTACGGTTCCATGGGTGATGTGAGTTGGTGTAAGAATCACACGAGTATAGATCACGATGGACTCTGATTTCAGACACTGGAGTTCAGATCTCTGCACTGAATCTTACAGCTGCGTAATAGTTGACATGCAACTCGATGTCTCCAAGCCTCATAAGACACAAAATGCAGCTAATAATACAGATACTGCGATCTTGCCTGCATTGAGTAATTAGAGTTAGAACAAAGGAATACGCGTTAAGGAAGGAATTACATACCCTGACTTTTTCAGAATTAGTTCTGATATCAGTTATCAATGGCTCACACCCCCCAAGCTGTGCATCCTCCAAGCTAGGACCTCAGTTGGCTTAGAACAAGCAGGAATCTGTTGAGCAGGTAATACTCTTTCCCAAAAAAGAGCCTTTCAGCTCCTACTGACATTCTCTCAACAAGTATCTTTGGGGAGCATGGAAGAAACACGTCAAAGACGAGCACTTGGTGAGGAGTCGAGACGCAGCTCCACATGCTGGCCCCTGTCCCTTGGTGCGCGGTTTAGGGTAACTCACCCGACCGCCACGGGCTTCCTGAAAACACAAATGGGGGCCATGGGGGGAACAGGGTGTAGCCCAAAGAAACTTCAGAGTTTTCCCTTTCAGTAATTATAAGCACACAACCCTCAGCCATTCCTTTCTTCAAGGGGCTGATTCTCTGCATATACATCTATCCAGTAAACCAATGAATAAATTAAATCAATCCATCAATAATAAATACATATCCCAGACAGAGGCACAATGTGCTATTTTTTTTCCCACAAAGAATAAATTGGTATCTCAGCGTATTGGCATAGAGGAATATTTTCTGTTCCCTTTATGAAAGAATGGTTTTAAGGAGCAAAAGTATATGGTCTTTGTCAAACATATAAGTCTGTATTTTCATTTAAATGTAAATGAAGCAGTGAGTCTTAGGAAACCAGCCTCTGCAGAGAAGCACCAGGAACAGTGAGCTTTTCAAATTGAAATTCCTTCTTAAATTATTTTTTAAGTCTCTCCAGATCATCGTGATAATTAATTTCTTTTATATTTTAAACATCTTTTTCTTTTCCTACAAAGAGGAGGAAAGCAGCAACATGGGCGGAAGAGCCCGGACTGCCAAGGCGACACGGCGCGCTGCTGGCTGGGGAGGCGTTTGTGCGGCGCACACAGAGATTTGAATATATTAGCGTGGGGACTGCTGCTTTCAGAGCGAACGTTACATTGTCACCGGTATCATACCCTCAAGCCAAGGTATGTATGAATGGCTTCATTATTAAAATTTGGTTACTGTTTCAGAACCGTAAATCCATCAGTTATGATAATTTTTTAAACATGAAACCACAAATATTAATAAAAAGTTGTCAGTTCAATGGAGCATCAACAGCAACCAGATATTATAATTCTGGGAAAGTTAGGAAACCATATTTTTGAAGTCTAAGAAAATATTCCCTAATTCAAAACTTTCACCTGAGCTTTGGAAGCTCTAGCTTGGACAATAAATTCCCCCCTCTCCTCGCTAACAAAACACACCATCTCTCACTGTCTGCAGAATAAGGACCATGGTTTGCTAGCCTGGCTTTCAAGAACCCTACTTGCTCTAGACAGACTTCCCAGGCTTCCCGAGCCCCACCCTCGCCCACCATCCTGCATACAGGCCCAGAGTGAGGCCTGCTTACGGAATCATCACAGCGTCTTTACGGAAAAGGGCCCTCAGCCGGCACACCCTCCCTTCCCTGCACTTTTCTCAAACGGCCAGATTAACTGTTGGTTGGACTTTAAGCTCTTCATTCACTGCCTTGCTCATAGTAGGTTCTCAATAGTCTATCTATGATGAATGAGGAAATAAAACAAATTTGTTTCTGGTTTCCCTGCAAGAGTCATAGATTTTATATGTCTGAGGTAGCCAAAAAATGCTTTAAAAATAAAGAATATTGAAGCACATTAGGGAAATTTCGCCAAAAGAAAATCTGGAGAACAGGCAGGCCTGCCGTAGGCCAGGAAGCTGTTTTTCTTTTTGATCAAGTGGACAGCCGCTATGCAGTCAGGAGGCAGCCTGACGGTTTCGGAGAAGTTGGCTAGTCCCCTTCAGGTTAAAGGCCCAGCATTCAACACACGCATCGCAGACTGCACAAGACCGAACTAGACTTGCCGAAGGAAACGACCTGTTTTCTTTTCTAAATTGCAGGGGAGTCAGTCTTCCCACTTTTCATCTCCATTCGCTCGCCGGTCCTTTTCCCCGGAGGGCCCTTTACCAAGACTGCGCCCCATACCACGGCGTCTGGCACACCAAATAGGCCCTGCCTTCATCATACGTATCCAACGTCCACTATGAAGGCAGAACGAAAACTGAACCTTATTAACAGGATTAACTTCTGAACGACCGGCCTCAAAACCCAATAGGAACAGAAGTGACAGTGTCAGCAATGAGGTTCTGAGAAATCATTTAATTAAAACTCCTTTATTTTTAAAAGCGGATTACTTATGGGTTGTGGCGGCTCTGAGCATCAAAACCTGGAAGAGTGGGTATTCCGCCGTGGGCCACACCCCCAGAGATTCTGCTCCCCGAAGACTGCTTCTGAAAGCCACATATCTGACATTCTATCTCGCCCCAGCGAGCTGGTTTATCCTCCGAAGGAAACGCCTAAGGACCGTGCACCCGAGAGGAGGAAATTAATGTCATAAACCTGTCGTACAACATTCCGAGTCAAAATAAGGTCTGGTGACCCTGGAGGTCTCTCCAGCGAAGGATGGAAACTGTGGAGCCCACAGTGGCAAAGCCAAGTCATCCAGCGCCAGCTTCCTCGGAGTAAAACGCCTAAATCTTTCTGAGGGAGAGATGCTCTCACTTCCGTTTGTTTCCATGATTTCTACCCTTCCCGTGGGATTTAAGGCAGTTCACTTGTTCATGCATTTGTGTTTCACCTGCACATTTGGCACTTGGAGAGAGCTGACGATACATCCATGAAGAGGGCCAAGTCCACATCCCCAGGAAACAGAGGTGTTTGCAAATTCAAAAAGGCTTTCCACTTCTTTGTCTCCACTCTCTCTCTTTACAAAAGGGTGGATCCAGTTTAACAACCGGAAGAGCAACCTCTGATCAGAAGTGGGCCAGCTGGCTGGTGAGGCGAAGTTTTGCAACTGTTAAAGAACTTAAACCTTAAACTACTGTAAATATGCTAAGGAGGTAAATAAAGAGGGACTAATATTTTGATTTCTTGCAGGTGGGACCCCCAGAGTTTCTTTCATGAGATGTCAGTTTTGGGAAAAACGTTGGTGACTTGGTGCACAGGCACAGGTTCTGGAGAGAAAGCAGGGACATGGATCCAAACTGGTATTGGTGCTTGTGGTGGATTTGAATCAGGGCATTCGGTTCATCCAGATGTGCACTGAGACATACCCCCGCCACCCCGCCCAGCAACGGCTGTGCTGTTCAGCAGCAGGTGGATTCACAGGGGTGAGTCCAACCGGAAGCCACTGGCTTTTCCCATCCTTTTAAATAAGTCCGCCCTTCGGGAGTGAAGTGTTTGAACATCGGCTTTTTTTTTTTTACTTTGATTTCTAGACCTCATTTTAAGAAGAAAACTGTTTCAAGTGCCCAAGAACTCATATAATTTTTAAGTAATTTATAGTGTACTTCTCAATAACCCATTTCTGAGTTCTATGGGGGAAAAAATTGAAAATTTTTCACCAAGTATCTACGGTGATTTTAATATTTTTGCTGATAACCATGGATAATAAGATCTCTTATTCAGAGCAGAACTGCACAACCTTTGATAGCATCTTTTAAGTATAATACAGGAAATAAAGAAAAAATCCATTTAACAATGCATTGTGTTTTGCATGTGTTTCAAGGTATTATTAATTTTTTGGTTGTAAAGCTGTGTTTCCAGTTGGGGTTAACAATAGTCTATGAGAGAAGTTTCCATCTTTGCAATCTCTCTCTTTCTCTCTTTCCTTCTCTCTCCTGTCCTCTCTCTTGAACTCATGAGGTGCGAATGTAAAGTGCACCCACGACCTGTTTCTCTCATTCTTCTGTCTTTTCTTCCCACGTGACCGAGTGGAGGATAGTAATACTGAGATGCTAGGTTTGGGCTTGGTGGGAAAGGCAAATCTGTAGTGCTAATACGAACCCTGACCCACAACCCAGCTCACCAGAATTTTCTGTATCGTGATTGGGCGCTGAGGCCCATTGACCATTATAGCTCTTCCACTTTTGTTTGCTTCTGCTCTTTATTTGTTCATCTTCCTTGCAGAAGACGGGGAAGAGGGCAGGGTGGGGGGTGTCTAGGAAATGAGCCCAGATATCCCAGGCCCAGATACCACTGTAACAGCATCAGAGAGGCTGAATCTTAATATGGCTTCTCGTACGTGCTTTAGCCTCTAAACCAAAGCCTCAGGGACGAGAAACAACGCCCCGGTTGGGCACCAAACTCAGAACACAATGCATCTGGTGTCAGTTTGGGTTTTAGGTTTTCACTGATGCTGATCACAGCGGACCCTGTGTTCTCAGCAGGAGAACCAAGGGACTCAGCTTTTGACAGCAAGAGATCAGAGAGCAGGAGGCGGAATGGCTGTGGGCCACGGGCGGGAATTAGCTTCATGTGGAAAAGTGGTTCTGACCTCACAAAATGGTCTGAGTGCCGACCATGGCTCTCCTTTGAGCACTTCCTTCGAATTTGATCTTGCTTATTGGGTTTTTGTGATGAAAGGCTTTTATTGATTGGTACTGAGCGCTTGAAAGTTAAGTGGTTCTGTGGAAAATAGGGAATTAGATGATCATTATTTTTTATCTTTTCTGAAAAGTGCAATTTCTAGTTAGACAGCTGACTAAATAAAGCCCAGGGTGTCTTTATACCAGAAAGTAAATGAAGAAGTGAAAAGTGCATTCTCAAACGCAGAATTTCAGGGCAAGTGGATTTAATTAACTACTTCACCTGAACCGAGGGCGGGGAAGATCTCAGCACTAGTGAGGTGGGTATTCCCTTCTGGGGACTGGTCTGGGGTGGAAGGGGCAAGCCCTGTGGACCATCAAGTTTCCCTCCCCCCCCGACCCTGTCGAATCCCGGGAGGGTCTTGGGCTAATGCTTAGAGTCAGTCTGTTTCAGTCCCTGGGTACTTCCTGTTGGTGTTAACAAGCTTTCCTCAAAAGCCCTGCCCCACTTACTTGCTGGGTCAAGAGACCAGCTGTGGACCTCCAACAGGTGAAGACGGAACACCCCGATATGAGAGTCTTCATCCTGCCGTGCTTGGTGAACTTAATTTTGTACTCCTAGCCTCTGGCTGGAGTTCCTATGCTGGCTTGCCAAATGCCCTTGCTGCGAAGGATGGCCACAACCATGTCATTGCTGGCATTGAGAAGATTGAGGACAACAGCGATGTTTTGCCTGGGCTTCAGGAGGGTGGATGGGCTGACACTGGGTGAAATGGTCTCTGTGTCTGTGTGCACGGGGCGGGTAAGGTCTCTGCCTACCTGGAGCTTATGTGTTAGGTAGATGAGGCACACCGTGAACTCAGGAGGTTAAATACTAGAGAGAGGTAGACTGTGGCAAATTCAACAACAACAACAACAAAACTACAGAACCTTTGGACAGAATTTCATGGGCTTTGGAAGGGGCGGGTGCGGCACCGTGGCCCCTCACAGCTCTCTAGCCCTGTTGGAGAGTGCACAGAAGCTCCCGGCCTGGGAGGCTGGACGGCCTGGCCCACCGCAGGCCACTGGGACTACCAGCGTGCTTTGAAGCCTCTTGGTTTTTGCTTTTGTTTTTTTTAAATCTCATGCAAATTTTGTTACTGCCCCTTTCCATATTCATGTTTATTTTCATATAGAATTTATTTTATAAGTGGGCAGAAAAGTCTAGAACAGAGATACGTGCCATATTTTCCCTGCTACTTTGTGCCTCTGGGCGTATACTGTGCTCTGACCTGAGAAGGATTTGGCACTAATACTAGGCCACCCTCCCTGACAAGGGGATCTTTTGGACATTAACAGCGGAATCATATTCCAGGCTGCTGAGCACCTTTGGATGCTGTGACGTGGGTGGCTGGACCCCTCTTACTCATCTACTGCCCAGCTCCACCACTGGCCCCTTTATCTTGACCTGCACGGTAACTACACTGAGGTCCCAGCTCAAACAGGTTATGATCCTGAGAGTCCCGGATTGTCCCCTTTCCACCCTACTTTAAACAAATGATTAAAGACTGGGATGTGGAGAGGATTCTGAGTACATGGTGCTGCTCGGTTTCTCTCCCGTTATAACTGCTACTTTACCTGAGTCACCATGTCCAACTACAAGGGCAGCTGAGTGCACTTGAAGTTTGGCCCTGGATTGAACTTCTCCAGAGTGAAGAGATAATGGGTGATGAGCTTTTTCCTGCTGGCACTGAGTTCAGGACAGGGATCGGGAAGCAAAGCAACTGACAGGGGTTGAGACGTAGTGATCTGAGGCTCTCGGGGATGGATGGTAGCTGGATGAACATAACTGGACGCCTGTAAGTCCCTGAGTGCTCTGAGCTAAGTGGGTGGGTTAAGCTTCCCTGCCTCTGAGGCTGGGCGTGATGGGGAGTCAGAAACAGGAAGATTGCTAACCCGTGCCTGGATAAGGAAACCAAAATAGATGAATAAATAACAAGTACTATAGGGATGAATACAAACAAATGTAAACAGACAGATGAACGGACTGGTGAATAGACACTGTTATCATTCTGTGAATAGGGAATGTTCCACATCATTAGAATATTTGCAAATATCCTTTCTCAGCTTTAGAAAAGGTCACATTCTCTGATTCTAATCCTGAAATAAAGAAATCAGTAAACCACGAGCCCACTTTGTCAGAGAAGGAAGCACAGATGCCAGGCAGCGTGACAGGACCCCTGCCCAGCCCCTCTGTGTGGACCAGCCGGGCGCTGGAAGGGTGCGGCTGGGAGGACACTGGGTGAGACACTGGAAATTAACTGGCAAAGCCTCCCATTCTGATCCAGGCAGGAAAGAGAGCAGAGCTGGACTCCTGGAACACGAGGAAAACACAACCGTCAGCCAAAATAAAGAAAAATAAAGCCATGGCATGTGGAATCGGAGATCTAGGTTCAAACCTAATCCTTGCAGGGAGCTGGGCAAATTGCTCGGCTTCTTTGATCCTGCCTCTCCTTGCCTGCTAAGTGGACACAAATGTGTGCAGAAACCCTTGTCCTGCGAGGTCACTGTGAGCAGTAAATGAGAGTCTGCGTAAAACACTCAGCGCTCAGCAGCCAACGTCCACAACATTCTTCTGCATGGACATAAACGCCTTTGGGAGGAAACACGCTGGCCCCGAATGCCCAGGCTGAAGGAGAGAGCTCAGCACACCAGGAAGTCTTCCAGTTTGTTTGAAAAGGTTCCAGTGCAAAAGGACACTAAGTGGCAAACAAAACGTCTCGTCAGCGTCAGCCCAGGAGACGCCGGTGAGGAAGTTATTAATTAATCGCCAACCAGCCCTAGGTGTTGCGGAGCCTGCTAAGTGTAAGCACGCTTTATCATCTGACATCCAACATATGGCACGTGGTTATGAGGTGGATGACACTAGTTTTAAAGGTCGTCGCTACCCAAGTGCGCAGATCTGGAATGGAGAAGTTAGTTAATGCTTTCATCTGCTGATGGAGTGCGAACGCATCCGGGAGAGCCGAGGCACTCCAGATGGCAGGCCACAAAAATAGCTAAGGAAGATGATGTGTGTTAACTGTTCGTTAATGGCACCGCAGTTCACTGGGGGGCAAAAGAGGGAAGGAATCCTCTCTACGTGCTGACGGAATTCAGGAGCAAGGGATAAATCGCTTTGCCTGGCTCGCAGGAGATGGACGCTCACCTGCAAGAAATGAGAGCACTACCCTTCCGTCTATATTATTAGCATTGTTACTTATTATTAGGGTTATTATTAATTGTTTCAGCTGATATTTAATAAGCACTTCCATGGGCCAGGCCCTGTTTGGTGTTTTATCATTTCTCTCAACCCCTGTTCGGGGCAGCTGTGGGTAAGAACGCTGGCCCGGGAGTCAGACTTTGTGGATTCCGATCGTCTTTGTGTGACTTCCGAGCAGTGACCTCCCTGAGACCGTTTCTCTGTCAAGTGGCGATGATGCTCCTACATATGTGGTAGGTTACTACGGTTCACGTGAGGTAACCGTATCAAGTACTCAGAAGGATGTCTGGGGTATGCTAAGTGCTCAACAAATGTTAGCACCTCCTTCCAGGATAATTCCCCTCCTTTATGCATATAAGGAAAATTCCACAGGTCGAGGGCATGCCCAAAGTCACGTGACTCAAATATGTACAGATTCCAGCCTGATTCCTGAGATCATCTTACACTGCCCCAGGCAGCTGACCCTTCTCCAGGAAAAGCACGCAAGGCGCCCCCTTCAGGAGAGGGTGGACGAGTAAGAAAACAATGTTCAATTCGCAGAACCCTGTCCTATCAAAGCAGGAATAATCACGAGCCTACGCAAGTCAGACATTAAAACAAAAGCAGAACAATTCAGACTTTGGGTGGGATGATGAAGAAATATGGTGAAAAAATGGTTTTCAATCTTTAAGTCATAATATTGACAAATGGCACATACCAAGTCCTCCCTATGTGTCAGCTATTGGAGTTCAATGCCTTGTATCACGTATCAGTATCATGTCTTACGTCACATATCAATAATTGTCATCCTCACAGTGACTTGAAGTTTGTCCTGTCATTTTCCTCACTTCACACATAAGAGAGCTGGGGCGCAGGAGAGATGAATAATATACCCAGAGGTACATGATGAGAAAGTGGAGGAGCCTGGCTTTGAACTCAGGTAGTCAGGAGCCTGAGCCTCCCGGCCCTCATCTTCCAGACACGGGCCTGCCTGGATGGCTGAGGGCAGGGGCTTTTAAACCTGAGCATCTCAGAGGCACCTGGCAGGCTTGTGGGGACCCACCCGAAGAGTGGTTTCTGATTCAACAGATCTGGGATCGAGGGTGGGGGCAAGAATTTGCATTCATAACAACTTTAAATGTGCTGCTGATGCTGCTGGCTTGGGGGCCACACTTTAAGAGCTGTAGGCTAATGAGGCTTCAGAGCCTGAGGTGGAGTCACAGAAAGCTGGTCTGGGTCCCAGGTCTACCCCTTGGTGGTGGTGTGACGCCAAGCAGCCACTTACACTCTCTGAGCTTCGGTTTCCCTATCTTCGCAGTAGGGGTCTGAGTCATTCCAGCCTTATTGACTACATAAATAGTCATTAAAAGGCTGCAGTTAATAAAATGTAGCTCATAGAGCTGTTATGGAGATTAAATAAAATATCATGTATAAAGTACCTAGTAAGTAGCCTGGAACACAATAATAGCTCTCTCACATGGTGGTAAATAAATAAACTCGTCAGAAAATGATTAATCCTCGCTGTGTACATGGCACAGGGAGAAAGAGATGAAGCCACCTTTTTTGTCTGGGATGAGCAAATTCAAGGACCAAAGGAATCCAGGAAGCAGCACAGACACACGCACCTTGCTGCACACGGACAGCTGGCCGGGGCCCTGCAGGACCCTGAGAAAGTTGCAAACCGTCAGCTGAAGGGCTCAGGACAGGCTTATGGAGAGAAGACAGTCCCAGCAGGCTCAGAGTATCTAGACACACGGTTACATTCAATATTCCTTATTTTTTAAAGAAGAAAGAGCGCCGACTATGAGTCAGGCTCCTGTTTGGCAATTTGCACTTAATTGTCATATTCCTTCTCTGATTAGATGCTGGGTGTGGCTGTTCTCCTCCCACAGGTGAACAACAGGTGCGCGATGATTAAGCAGTTTGCCGAATTCACACCCTGTGTGTGGAGAGGTGGGGGGTGCGGGTGTGCTGGGGTGGGAGTGGGGCGGGCGGGGGGCTTGTTCATTGTACTTAAACCCCAGGGACTGATCCTGTGATTCTGCCCACCCTCCCGTTTCCCCTAGTGGAGTGTTGGCTAAGTTCCAAAACTTCACATTTCCAACCTCCTTGCGTTTCATGTCCGCCGAGAAAGGCAGACAAGATGTGAACGCACACACCAGAATGAGCTCGCGACATCTGAAGCAAGGCTGGGAGAGTGCCGGGCGTCTTGAGGACGCGGTGCTGGGGGCCCCTGGGACAGCCGCACCCTTTGATGACTCCCGCCCAGCCCGCCCGACTCTCCCTCTGCGAGCACCCTGCCTTCTCCGCTTCCTTCTTCAGAGCGCATGGCACCCGGGCGGCTCATCCGAGCAGCTTGTGTAAGGAAGGCTGTGCTTCTCTGCAGGTCCACGCAGAACGAGCGCACTGGCCCTCGGAGAGGGAGGCTCCAGGTGTGTCAGAGCAGTGAAGATGCTCTTCGCCGTGGACACAGGCACAGTGTATTTGGGTTCCCTGCCTATTCACAAAACACATCCACTAGCCACGGTAAGAAATGCAGACTATATGAATCACAGGATATTTGCTGTCTGTTTAAGAACAGTTATGTCCCATTTACTTAGATGCCAGACTTCTAGGAACTTAACCAAAATATATTCCTGAAATTAGAAATAAATGAGAAGGGCTTGAGATACAGGAATGGGTTCCCCAAAGCCCTTTAAACAACACACACATGCATGCACACACATACACACTTTAGAACTCAGTGCCTGTGGGCTCTAGCTTTATAAATGTTTCTAATAAATGTTCTTATATGGTTCCCCATCTACGGGAGACAATTAGAAAGGAGCTACTTATTGCTTGGCACACTTGGTGTACCTGCCAGTTTACAGAAGGATCCAAATACAAAGAACATGGAACCCCAAAACAATCTCACAAATGGGTGGCAAAAAAGAAAGGAGCAACTGGCAGTCTGGGGTAGGGATACTCTGTAACTGGCGTTAGCGCTGGCAGAAGAGAGAACCAGCCAGCCAGCCGAGGGCTTAGGTGGACGCAAAGCTGGCTGAGTGGACGAAAGCCTGGCTGAGCAGGTACCCCCAGGGCCCTGGAGCAGCAGCTCTGACCCAGGAGGTGACAGCCGCTTCTGGTGAGGCAGAGCTTCGCCCTGAATCATCACAAGACGAGGTAAGCCACTAAGGGACAAAAATGCAGATTGCCCTCTGTGCACAATAAAGGTGGCCACTTAATGTTTGTCCTGGCAGAAGAATGCAAACTAATCCGTATCCCCATGACCATGAACCTGGGAGACTATCCCTTGCACTCGGATTGACAGGAGTTGTTTAGTTATGTCTAAAAATAGCAGCCTGAGTGGGGAAATCAGGGCTTCCTTGTGGTTACTGAAGTCTCGGTATTCCTGGGGCCTCTTTTGTATGTCTGTGCACTCCTGAGTGGCTCCTTCTGTGCAAATTTATGTGTCTAGGACATGGACCTATTTCCCCTGCTATGGGTGAAAGATCCAGGATGCTTCATTTATTTATTTTGCTTGCTGTTTGCAGCAGAGATGGCTCTGAATCTTGGCATAGGCAGGCTGCCCAGAGCCCAGCGGGATCGGTGGGGGACTGTGAGGAGAAACAGATAATTTGTATGTCAGAACTCAGCACAGGGGAATGAAATTCTAACCCCAGAGTTTAGGACCAGAGCTCCTCAAAATCCTTTATTCAGAATCCAGGCATTCCACAGTTCCCTAGCTCAGGCCCTAAGCAAGAGGCACCTTCTATATCAATGCAAGGAAAAGCTGTTTCCCTTGAAAAATCGGTTCTTCTTTTCTGCTGTCTCCCCACTGCCTCTTTCCTGTTGTGTTACAGAAATTGAGAGTCTTGTTTCTTGCTTTGTTCTGCCCACTGGGAAGCCTAAATGAAGATACCACCAACGTTGAACATTTTATAAGGCCATGTGGAATGCTCAAACAATAGACAGTGGCTACTGCTTTTATCTGAGCATCATCATTTTCCTTATCTGATGAGACTCACCGGACCTCAGAGACAGGCATTGAAAGGAGACTGGTTCGAACATGATAAAAATCCCTGCAGCAAGAAAGGTTTCTTCAGGGACGTCCATGTGACCCAAGCTGGGCCAAGCACAGACCTACTCCGAGACTTTCCCACCAGAACTGGCAGAGCAATGCACGCTTCCCCGTAACCCAAACCACCTCACCCCCTTTATTTGGTGGGGGAGGAAGGACGCAGGACCTAGAAAAACAGAGATGAGAAGCTGATGGCGAGGGTCCTGGCTGTGTTCCGGAGCTAATGCTGGTCAACCTCAAGGCCATTTCCGCACTCCTCCCGACTGTGGTATTTCATATGCAGAGATGTACTCCTCCTGCCCTCAAACAGTTCCACCCTCATTCCCATCACTTGCAGGAGGATCCCGGCTCCCTGGTCTTTCTGGGGCTTTCAGATTTGCCAGCCTCTATCTCTCTCTCATCTTGGGTCCTTCAATGATTTTTCTTTCCTTTTCGCATTACATCTAATTTCATGAGCTGCCTCGGATTCTTTGTGAAGAGAAGCAAAGTATAAACAAGTTCGTGGTATTAAATGATTTCAAATGTTCTTTTTCCTTCTGCCATGACTGTTGATAATGGCAGCCTGTGACATCACGAGAAGGCTGACTTGGCTTCTGCATTTGTTTCAAAAATCAGGAAGGTAAGTGATACATTAAATAATGTTTTCCCCTTTAAGATCGTTAAAATAAGCAGTTTCCACTGGGGTAAATGCTAAGTCTCAGTTATCTGGAAAATTCACTTACGTGGAATAGTATATACTCCCTCATGTGGCAAAACCCACAGATATCATCATTTTAAAGAATAAAAATGACTACTTGCAGGGCAAACAAAAATGACTTGGTGGCTGTTGTTTTAGTGTTTGCATCATTTTTTAAAGATTCTTTAAATCTCTAGGCTACAGAGACTTCCAAAACTTAATATATTTCATCCTAGACTCTCATTTCCTGGAGACCACTGTGCCTGATGATTTGGTGTGTATGCTTCTATGTACTTTGCCTAGTTAAATAAACATCTCTGGGTAATGACGTCTTATTTGGAAACAGAAGAGTAAATGATAATGGAATAGTTTTTTCAGAGATCAACAGCTTAAAAAACAATGCCTCCTGGATTTTTGTTTTTACATCCTTTTGTAAAGAAGTTGTCTTGGAGGTGCACTCACTCTGAAAGTAAATGCTGTGGCTGAGCCCGCCCACGAACGGACATGCAGTGATTCCATTGTCACACCCCAGGTACCGCTGAGCCTGGGGACAGGGCCATTGAATAGGGTTGAAGAGGAAAAAGGCGCACAGTGACTACATTTGTTCCCTCGGAAGAGGATCTGAATGCTCCTACTTAAGCCACAGGGGCCAGGAGGAAAAAGACCCCTCCCCCCAACACCCACCACCACTGCAGGGAAACTGTGGGGTAGAAACAGAGGAGGTTCAGGTTAGCCAAACAGAGAGTTCCCTGGGAACTCGCACAGAAACACAACCAGTGGCAAGTACAGCACATCGGGGGAAGCAGAAATTGATGAAGATACATCTTCACTGATGGAAACTGGGGGGACAGGGAATCTGGGGTGGATCAGCACTGATAATGTGGAGCCATCTCTCTGTCTCTCTCTGTCTCTCTCTCTGTCTCTCCCTCTCTGTCTCTCTCTCTCTCTCTGCTTTTTCCAGGTGGGCAGACCTTTCCCATCAGACACAGTGGTCCTCTGTCAAGGGTTTCGACCAGCATTTCTGAGAAGAGGAATGAGAAGCCGAGATCAGCATCCCTTGCCTGCCTGGATCCACAGCCCTTTATTTAAATACATCTATCTTGTTCCAGACAAGTTAAGATGCTTTGTCTTCACACACGTATATTTTCCCAAGTTCTCAACAACGCCTACAGGCTCAGCCAAGCTTAACTGAACAAGCCAAACAGCACAGGACTTGGAGAGCATGGCTTCTGCATCTGGACCACCCAGCTCCGTCCTTCGCCCCGGAGTGGCCTGGACGAGTGACTCAACCTTTAAACGGTTTCAAGTTCTTCACAATTAAAATAGAGATATTAACACTATGTGTTGGCATTATGAGGATTTATGAGATTGTGTATAAGTAAGGGGCTCAGTTGAATGCCTGGTGCATTTAAATGGGTGGGTGGATCAGCTCTCAGAAGGCACAAGTCAGCAAAGATGGGAAAAGCATGGAGACCATCCAGATGCTGGGGCTGACTCTCGCACTGGTTCAACCACTCACGTACAAGAAACAGCACAGTGAATTCAGGCTTAGCTGGGGTAATTGCCTGAGCTTGTTGAACTTATGGAGGGTAATGGTATATAAATATCTAGACAGTGATGATCACTGGGGTCAAGGGGAAAGAGGGGTAGCCATGTGGGGACCCCGGTAGCAAGCAGAATCCCTGGGGGGAGGATGAAGTTCTGGTTCCAGCAAGGAAGTAGAGAAGCCCCACTCTGGGGAAGGCCTCCGTGGAGCACGGTTAGAGGCAGGCTCCAATGCTGAGTGTGCAGTGAGTCTTTATGAATTAGACCATGCTTCACCTCTGCTTGCCACCCTTCAAAAAACTCCCCACTGCACGTCATATGAAATCCCAGCTCCTTGCTGTGGCAGGCAGGCGCCTAAGTGATCTGGATCCTGTCCGCTCTCTCAGCCTCATCTTCTCCCACCTGAACCAGTTCCTCAGGCACGCCAAGCCCCTCTGATCTGGAGGCCTTTGCGCTTCCTTTTCTTCTCTCTGGAAGACACTTCGGCCCATCCCCACATGGCTAGTTTTGCCCCACCACTCAAAGCTCAGCTCCAATGTCACTTGTATTCTAACACGTAGCCTCCACTCTAGAGTTACCCTCTGCTCTATCACCATATTTATTCTTTTTGGAGCACGTATCACAATAAAAAATCACCTTGCTTGTTTGCTTCTTCACTATTTATTATCTGTCTCTCTCCCACAGTCTCCAGGGATTATGTCTGTCTTGTGCGTTCCCCACTGATGTATCCCCATCGCCGAGCACAAGGTCTGGCAGTGAGCAGGCCCTCTGGCAGTATCCGTTGACTAGGGGAATGACACCCCAGACCTCATCTACCATGACCCCTGGTCAAGTAGCTGACCAGTGCCGCAGCCCGGTCAGCAGTTCTCACCCGACAGGGGCTAACCACAACCAGCCAGGTAAGCTGTCAACGCTACTGGAGTCAGTCTATGTGTTGCAACTTAAGAACACACAGCTGGTGGAAACAAAGGAAGCAGAAGGTCTATGCATTAGTGCTGCTCAAAGACGAAGGTGTGAGTAGTGTAGTGTGAGGATGGGGTGCGGCATGCAGGGTGCCGGGGAGAGAGCGCAATGCCTTTCCTGTCTCTAGTTTAGAAGAGAAGAACAAATGGTCCCATTTCACCCTCGAGGGCCCTTTTGTGGAGTCCGAAGAGAAGAAAACGCCCGGGCCCCCCTAACTTACAGATGACATGCAGAAAGGAATTTGGACATTTTTCATCCACAAAGACTGTATCATTTGAAGATCTTTAAAAATATTTTTAGAAATACATTAATGCTGTTTGATATTGCCACACTGAATTCCTTTTGATACCACACATAATGCTCACAAAAGAACCTTTTAAAGCTCAATTGTAATGCCAGTTTGTAAACCAGCTTCAATCAATTCTACTCTGATTAAAAAAGAAAAAAAAACGTAGAGAGAATTCAGTATGGCTCCTGGTCACACAGACGAGCTGTAGCGATGGAAAACATGTGGGGAGAATAATATAAGCTGTGGACAAGGCAAAATATGTGAAGAACGTATATCTGCACTTTTTGCTATGCGGTTTACACAAATCACTGCCTGAGCATTAATATTTATACTCTAAAGCATTTTTCTACCACGCCCATCAAACTGTCACATAATCAGGGCAGTCAGTATATCACACAGCACAGGAGAGAGAAACTTGCCGGCCTTGGTTCCTATAAATATTTTTCTTTTGTGCTGGATTAAGAGTGTCCTCATGGTAGGGGTCCTGGTGGAAGTGAAGTTTGCCAACGTATTTTACGATTCAAAAAAATACAGACACTTCGAGTTTCCACAAAGTTGGCGTTTATGTTCTGCATGGAAGAGCCCTTTCTGACCTAGCCTCTGAAGTTTTTGGGGTTTATTCATTCTGAATTATTTTTTAAGCTAAAGAGAGGACCGTTTTCTGCACAGAGATGTTTTTCTTGGCAGAACACGCAAATACCAAAATCATTCTTGGGTTATGGCTTGTTTGAAAGTACCCCTGCCTCCTCTTAAACTTTCTAAAGAAGATGCCTTCTCTTGCACTGCCCCTGCTCAGATCACTGTAGGATGCTTAACATGGACACATATGAGTATTGCTCTTTTGGCTTGGTGCCTAACGGCCTTCAGAGTCTGACCTCGGCCTTCCTGTGCCATGATGCAGTATCCACCCTTATCCACGGGAAAAATGTTTCTAGCCCTCAGCGGATGCCTGAGACTGCGGATGGTACCCAACCCTATCTACTGACTATGTGTTTTGCGACGCATGCGTACCTATGATGACGTTTAACTATAAAGTAGGCACAGTAAAAGATGAACAACAACAATAATAATTATATAATAATTATATATAATTAATAATAATAAAAACAATTATAACAATACCCTGTGATAAAAGTTAAGTGGGTGGCTTTGGGCCATTATCGAGTAAAATAAGGGGTCCTTGTACACAAGCACTGTGACACCACAGCAGTTGATCTGGTAATGAGACGGCTACTCAGGGACCAAAGGGCAGGTAGTGTGTACAGCGTGGCTATGCCGGACAAAGAGATGACTCGTGTCCTGGGCAGCGTGGCACAGGATGGCGTTAGATTTCATCATGCTGGTTTCATCAGAGTGGTGCACAGTTTAGACTTATGAATTATTTATTTCTGGAATTTTCCCTTTAATATTTCCAGACTGTGGCTGACCAAGGGTAGCCGAAACCGTGGAAAGAGAAATGGTGGGTAGGGGGGACTACTATGTTTATTTCTTTGTGTTTCCCCTCTGCCTGGGAGGGGCTCGTGGGGCAGAAAAAGCATGAAGGTTTGGAGTCAGGCAGACCTGACCTGCAGCTCGCTTTTGGTACTTAGTATGTGCCTGGCTTTGCCTATTTCAAGTGTAACCACAAAATTTGTACTGACTATCTGTAATGATCCACTTTTGTGGATCATTACGGACAGTCAGTACAGCAACAGGTTAAGAGCTCTAGCTCTAGGAAAAAAAACTGACTGAATTAAAACACTGGCTCTTATGCTTTCTGTGATTTGATTTTTAGCACAAGTGATTTGATTTTTCTAAGCTTCAGTTACCTCATCTGGGAGGGACTGAGTGAAAAAGGAAAAAGGACTCATGGACATGGACAACAGTATGGTGATTGCTGAGGGGTGGGAGTGGGGGTGGTATAAGGTGACTAAAAGGTAATGTAAAAGAATACCATGAAGATTAAATTAAACCTGAAAAGAAATGGGGATGAATACTTGAACCTACTTCACAGTTTGTTGTGAGGAGTTAATGTGTATCAGCTAGCTATTGCTGCATAACAAACTAACAAAACTCAGTGGTTTAAAACAAAGACCATTTATTTTTGCTCAAGAACGCATGGGTTAGCTGGGCAGTTCTGTCTTGGCTGGGCTCACTTATGCATGTGTGGTCAGCTAAAAAATGGGTGGGAAGCTTTGCTGATCTAGGCTGTATTCTTTCATATGTTTGAGAGTTGAAAAGTCCAAGACTAGTCTAGAAGGTCTTGGCTGGAAGAGTTAGGTGGTACCTCTTCCACATGGTGTCTTATTCTCAGCAGGCTATCCTGCTTCTTCTCAAGGTGGTTGGGCAGAAGAGAGAGAGAGAGAGAGAGATTGAGATTGTTTCAAAGTCTATTGAGGTCAAGGTTCAGGTCTAGTATAACTATATCTAGTATTTCTGCCACAAAGCAAGCCCAAAGTCACAAAGAAGTGTGTTTCAAAGTTACAAAAAGGGACAGGGACATGGTACAGGGGGGCCAATTATTGGGGACAACAATATAATTAATCTAGCACAGAGTGCAAAGCACTGAGCATGAAGGTGACCCTATAGTGACTGCTTTAAGAAAGTTAGCGAGCATGACAGGTTGGCTATGGCCCAATACTGCCGTTGCAAGGATTTAAATTCGAAGAGCCACCCAAGAGTGCATTGTCTACTGTGGTATCCCATGGTTATCACCAAATAGTGGCAGTGATGTCTGTCCCCTGTGTTCTGGACCAGCAACACTGTGTCCTCTGTTCTTTTCAGCTGTCTTTGCTGTGGCTGCTTACACGACCCTGGGTGCACTTTCTGCGTCTTCAAGGTCTTGTTCCTGATTGTTCCCACCACCCAGTGAGGTCACCTTTCCAATGACCCTACAGAGCCCTTTATACTCACACTGCATCATCCAGAAACTTCCCCTGTAGATGTGGGCTATTGAGGTTGATGCATTGCCTCCCCAGTGATTCTACTGGCTCCTTGAGAGCAGGGACTGTTCAGGAATCATATTTTATTTCCTCCTATACTTAAGTTCTCAACAAATACAAGTCTTTAGGAGCTGAGGTGGGGGAAAGGGAGTGAGGAAGAAATGAAATTGTATTTTACTTCCTGGCTTAAGGAATAATGGCCGATCTATTAATATATTAAATATTTTGCACTAATAACTCCATGGTTTACTTGCAGAAATAGAAAGGCTTATAATTAAGTTCCATACTTTATCTCTGTTTGGTTTCAAATATTTATGTTCAAAATTTTACATTAAAACTTTGTTCCTTATGTTTAAGGCATTGTTACTACTTCGGTTGGCTCATGTATAAATTACTTTTATGATTACTGATGCAGTGTTTCAGATGAGGCGTTCACATATACTAGTTTATGCCTAGTAATTCTCTTACGAAGATTCCAGCCCTTCTCTTGTTCCTGCTGTTCCTCTCAGTCTTAACCCTGCGTCCACAGGTACCTGTAGGACTCGACGACGGTTTCAATCTCCCAGAAGTCATTACCTCATGTCCAAAGCCTCAGGAGAGTCATTTATTTTACCTAGTGCCCCTGAGAAGGGAGGGGTGTGGCGTTGCTTCACACACACCTCACAGAGCAGCTGTCCGAAATTCCCTTTCAGGGTGTCCCCTCTCCTCTGCGCGGGCGGCCAGCCTGCTGCTCTCAGCTTGTCTTCCCCCAGGTGGTAACTTTGTCCAAACGTCACTGTGTTTTCTGTACCTTTCACTTCTCTACTGTTCTCCAGAGTCAAAACCCAACCAACACCCACCCAAAGGGTAGGAGCTAGAGCTACTCGCAGGTGACATATTACGTTCTTGTCATCCCAAAGGCCAAATTTTCATGCTTTGCAAAACTATTCATTCCCAGGCTGTCAGAGAGCCTTCTATTATGCCTCTGCTTTGGGGGGTAAGAAGTTGATGTTAATTCAGGGGTTTACTTTTCAATATCAATGTTAGATTTACTTTACTCTGCCAATGTGTCCAGAAGGAAGGCAGTGGCTAAATACAAAGCATATCATTGACTATTATTATGCTGATGTGTAAAACATAACTATTATTCTTGACAGCTTGGTCTGTTGGAATTAGATGACGTTTACACATTTCAGACAGCTTAGAACCTATGATTTTTGCTCATGCTTTTGAATTTTTTGACATTTAAAACCCTGGTGGAGCAGTTTCCACAGAGCATAGCAGGGTGGAAACTTCAGGGTCTGTGTGGGTGCAGTTTTAAATTCTACAGCCCCAGCTCTGGATGGAGAGAGACGGCCTGAGGACACGGCAGCCTCTGCAGCCCAAGTGTGCTCTTCCCTCTGACCTTGTTCTCACAGTGACCACCAGCGTGAGCGAGCTATTGGAAAGGAAGAAAAGAAGACAATTATGAACTGTGTTTGAGTGATAAGATCGATGGAGAAGAGATGGGGGAACCAACTTCTGTGAAACCCTTGCAGCTGAGGCTACAGGCTGCACTGGGAGATTGCATTTGCCCGGGGGATTGAGAAGGCACTGCGTTTCCCCAGAAGAGGAAGGGCAGGAGGGTGTTTCGGCTGGAGAAGGCGAGATCTGGGCAGCGTGATACTGTAGCAATAAGGCTGCCTTCAGTCAGCGGGAGCCCAGGCGTGCAAAAAAGATGACAATGGGCTTGCTCTTCCCTTCCAACAGGCAGAGCAGAACCAAAGCGAAGGGTGTTCCAGAGAAGGAAATTTTGGCTGCATACAAAGAAATCCCTAGAGATAAGAACAATTCAACAAGGACTGCAGCTTCCTTAAAATGTGGGGATCACTCTGCTTACTGAACACTGAGTGGGGGCAGGATCCCTGTCATCTGGGAGGTGGGCAATGGCATTACTGACCTGGGGTCAGTGTGACAGCAGCCGACTCTCAACCTCCACGGTCCTCACTGGGGAAGACCTGGAGGGAGTGCAGTCCAGAGCTGGGGGGCAGGTGATGACTAGGGAGTCAAGGTAGCGGACACGTGGGCTTAGAGAAGCAGTAAGAGCAAAGATTATAAGAATGACTTTTTCCTATGAGCCTGAGCAGAGGAATGACACCAGCTTGTGCGGATGCAGAGTTCACAGAGGGGAACGTGGAAGATAAGTCTTCATGTGGAACAGGGCCTAGAGCATCCAGGGCACCCTTAGAATTTATTCTCAATTCTACCGGCAATAGAGAACCCGTGACAACTTTTAAATTAGCAGATTGGGAGAGGCTGGGGCAAAAAATTTTGGTATATTATTTAAGGGAGATGACCTAAGCTTTAGAATTAATTGAAATGTGAAGTGTGACAGAAAAGATGGGGAAATATTGAAGTGAGTGAAGTG
The DNA here is from genome assembly GCA_028533065.1 of Trachops cirrhosus. Lineage (NCBI taxonomy): Eukaryota > Metazoa > Chordata > Mammalia > Chiroptera > Phyllostomidae > Trachops > Trachops cirrhosus. Next base: position 11,513,618 of record CM052550.1, on the reverse strand, counting down.
AAGCCTGTCTGGGATTCACATCGCCATCTCACTGGGAGAAGTGGTCACGATGCTCTGTAATATATCGCACTAGCCCACTTTCCATGTCTGTGTCTCACATCATGGGCTTGAGGTCGGCTGAGTCTCCATTCTACTCATTACTCCATCTACCCCTTAATGGGTACTTAATTTGTAATTACTGAATAAATGTTCCGGTTGCAGTGTGAAATGAGGAGGGCCCGTGCATCCGGCAGAAAGCAGAACAAATGAAAACATGGAGAAGTGACTTTGGAGTTATCGGATTGCAGACATGCACCGTTTGCGTTGGCAGTGCTGACCTGGTGATGGGACCTGCCTTCCACCTCCCACCCACATGCATTCTTCCTCAACAATTTGAGCCTTCCTCTTTTGGCAAAGAATGGGAGGTGTTTTTTGTTTTCCAACCAAAGATATGACTAAAATGAAACAGAAATAAAAAATAGTAATTGAAGAGGATGCCAAAAATAGCACGTCTCCTCCTCCTGCCCTTTAGAGGTGGGCTCTCCCCACCTGTGAAGCAAAGGTAGGCTGTGGTCAGTTGTTGGTTCAGGTCAAGACGTAAATTTTCCCTGGCAGGAAATCTTAGCCAGAAAAGCGGAATGGTAGTCAAATGGGCACTGGGAAATTTGTGTAGCAGGTATAAGGACAAGCCAAATTTTCATGGCAGGTGAGGTGGTTGGTGATGAAATATATGGCTCTATTCCTGAGAATGAAAATAGGTTCTGTACATGAATCTGGAGATCTCCTGTTCTGCATTCCTCAGGCACCTTCAAGTTCAAGAAATTTCTAGAAGACTAAGACCTCAGTCCATTGGCCTGGCCACGTACACCAAGAGCCTTGGCCTTCCTGTGGCCCAGGGAAGCACCCCTGAATTTTAGCTGTCCTTGTCAGACACTGCATCAGGAGTCTGGGTCTTACACTGAGCTTCCTTTAGATTCAAGTTCATGTTCAAAGTTGCATCTATACAAATCATAGTAAAATCTCTCAGATGACTCTAGACTGGGGGGCAGATATTGTAGGGGGACCACGGGAAAAGCCAGACAGGACTGAGTTTGACTTGCACCTATACCACTGCACCATCACGAAAATTCTATAACCCCAGTGACCCTCCATCATCGCATCCGTGAAGCAGGAATAATTTTACTACTGACAGTATAGAAGAGCTTTAGGATAGAAGCTGACTCTTACTAGGGTTCCAACAATTATCAAGCATTTATGATTAAACACGCGTATGCAGACTGCGTGGGGAGGAGTGCCCGTGTGCCCACACCCACGGGTGTTTAAATACAGTGCCTGTTTACCACTCATTTCACAAAGGACATCTCGAGACTCGGGTGGTGAACCAAAAGTCCTCCGAGCAGTCAAGCGCGGAATGAGAACAAAGAGCTCCAGTTTTACGATTTTCAGGCCTCTGCACTTTCTCCCTCACTCTTCTTCCCCAGAAGCTCAATGTCGGCCGAGGCCACGAGTGAGTAGGTGTTGGCCCTTCAAGTTTTCCTCCTGGAACCCCTTGAAGAGTCTAAAGTGAATAACACTCAACCTCACCCTAAATGGGGGAGACCTACCAAGCAGCCAACCTTTCGTGACTGCATCTCCTACGGCATCCCTGAGAGAACCGATCCTTTCCATCACGCATTAGTATATTATCTCAGAGCTGCAAGGGCTGCAACAAGCAACCAGGCCTATTGAGGAGCAGATGTTTAGGTTAACAGGCGCGTCTTATACTGAGTGGATCACAGTGACGTGGGAAGAGTTGGGCTAATCTGGGTTTGAACCTATGCTTTGGAGCCTAGGGGGGATGCATGATTTTGGCAAAATTACTTAACTCACCTGAGCCTCAGTTTCTCCATCAGCAAAATGGGCATGCAATACCTGACTTAAAATTTGGGTGCAACATGCAACAGCAGGCATTATATATCAGACCACCAATAACTAGCATATAAAGATAAGGTCATTTTATTTCCCCCCCTGCTTGAGTGATGTGGCTACAAACTCTGTTGCTGACGTTTTCTGCAGAAGGCACTCAGCTGCTGTGAAGCCGGCCTTCATTAGAACCTCTCGTCCCGTTGCCTGTTTCACTTAAACTTGGGAAGGACAGCATCAATGACGAGCCCGAGCTGTTCAGCGTGGTTGGCTCTGCCGGTGCCGAGGCCCAGCCAGGACTGTGATTGATAAGATGAGCGCGAAGTCTCCTGCTGCACATTTCACTTTTCAAATCAGGAAGACCAAAAGCGGTAAACAAATCAATCAATTAGTAAACAAGAAGGGAAGGAAAGAGTGCTCAGGAAGCCCTAGGAGGCCAGGCGGCCGAGGCACCTCCGAATCCTGGGCCGGAACCAGGGAAGGAGAACAGCCGGTCCGCGGATGGACACACACGCACACAAACCGCCCGCATTGGGGCTGCCGCGCTGACCGGGGCGGCTGTTTCTCTGCATCGCGGAAATCACGCCAGAGCCTGACAAGTCCTTTCACATCCCCCACTGAAGGCGGTTTTATAAACATAGGCCCCTTTTGAATGGAATTTTAAAAACAGCTTTTTTGGTGCGATCCTACATCAAAGCAAGGACGGTGTTTCCCTTGTTCTTATGTTAGCCTACACACGGAACACGGGCAGGATCACAGTGGGTAAATTAACATTTCATTTTCAGGAGGCAACACATTTGGCGGCCATGGGTTTGCCGCCTGGGAGGTGAGCGCACCTTGGATCTCTCTTATTACCGGCCCGCCGGAGCTGCGCAAAACCGAGTGTAGGTCAGAAATGGGGGTCTGGAAGACTGCGCCCTTCCTCTAATGGAGCTGCGCGCCAGAATCACAGAGCTACCCTCCTGCTGGAGGTTCTACCTGTCTCCTAAGAGAACCAGGAAACGTGTGAACACGATCAGATAAAACGTGGGTGTCGGCATTTTGGGGTGTCATCTATGAGGATACTCCAGTTCTCCTAACTGTAGGCGCTGATGCAAGTAGCTTCGCCTCCCTGGGCCTCACATTTCTCCAAAACAAAATGGGCTGTAGAGAGCATTTTTACATCGCCTTAGAGGTCCCATATAGCGTATGAATGAGCTCCGGTTTTCCCTACCAGGGAGAAGGTGTTACTGATCAAACAGTATCTCCCCAAAATGCATGTATTGGAGTCCTAACTCCCAGCACCTTTGAATGCGATCTTATTTTGGAAAAGGGTCTTTACTGGGGTGATCAAGTTACAAGGTGGTCCTTAGGGTGGGCCTTGGTCCAAAGTGCCCGCTGTCTCTATGAAAAGGGGAGACCAGGACAGAGATGCATGGCAGGGAGAGGATCTGAGGGTGCAGGGAGAAGGCCGTGTGTACATGACGATGGCCATGTGCAAACCCAGAGAGAAGCCCGGAGCAGACCCCTCCCTCAGAAGGAGCCGACCTTGCCAACAGTGCATTTGACATAGAGCCTCCAGAGCTCACCTGTGAGACAATGCGTTTACGTTGCTTCAGCCACTCAGTGTGCGGTACTTTGTAATGGCAACGTGCTAGCAAACTAAGACAGAAGGGCTGATGGGTTCTGGATCCCCTCCCGAGAGGGGCAATGGTGAGGCGCAGGACCAGGAGTTCCACAGGAGTTTCGTTCTCCAGTCGGACTTCTCTCCAGAAATGGCTGGCCCTTCCAGACACCCAGGTTAATATCTAATTATCTCAATAGCACAGTTGTCATGACAACTGGATATAAAGTTTAGTTTCGGAATTTGAATCTAAGCATGCTAAAACCTCCGTGGGATATTTTCTTTGAGTGTAAATTAATCAAAACATGTGCATGCACATACAACACAATCTCTCAAAAACCTTAAAAAAGGGCCCACATCCCTTTACTCAGACCCCAGCATTCGAGACTATGAGACACGCGTTGCCAGTAAGCATCTCTGCATTCGACTGGCATTTTTCCATGCAACTGCCATTTACTGAGCAACTACTATGTGCCAGGCACAGAAGGAGAATTCTTGGTGGACGAACTGCTTATATTGGAGAAAGCTTGTGATGGGATGTCTGAGTTGGGAAATGACAGACTTGCCTGCGGTAGGTTAGGGAGCCATGCAGACTTCCTGGGAAGGGGGTCTGTCCCTTGCCTGTTCGTCACTTCCTCCCCAGAGGTGTAGTACAGCTGCCAGCACCTTGTAGATGCTCTACAGATATTTACTGAACAAATGAATGAATGAACAAAAGAAAATTCAACAGTGCACTGAAACTGGACTAGGAACCATGAAACGCTGAAGCATCCAGTCGTGAATGTGACACTAATGTTATTATTCACGATGCTCCTGCACCAAGCCCTCCAGAGACACCGTTACTGCATCTTTTGTGTGATATCCACAAGAGTCTTTGCCAGAGCTCCACTTGATGGTTGAAGAGAACAAGGCTTTCAGAGACCAGGTAAATCACCTGCTATTTTATGGAAACACACAGACCTGCCTTTGAGTCCGAGTCCAAAGTCATGCTCCCCAAAAGTGTTGCCCACCCTCCTGTTTTCTGTGGGAGCCTACTCTCTCTTAAGCCAGAATTCTCCTAATGGGAAGAACGGAAAGAGTGAGGTGTTTTCCAAATCTATATTTTGTTGCTTATTTATATTCTGTTAAATGTTTTTCATTAATTTTCATAAATAACAGCCAACAAGAACTTGAAGAATCTGGTCATGAGTTTTGGCTTCTTCACTCTCAGGAAACCTATAGTGGTTTTTATTCAACCTTACTAAAAAAAAAAGCAAAATAAGATGAACTTGCAACATCTCCAGATAAAAGCATAATCTTGCTTCCAACAAAACACCACGTGGCAAAATTTTGATACTAATTTCAAAAACTGTCGAGGAATGTCACTGGTTTGAATTTACGTAATTGATGACGTAAGGTATTGATTCGTGCTAGTAAACCGGAAGCCTTGGGCTTATCATGAGAGTTAATTGGGGTTAAACGGTGCCATTTCTGGATGGAGAGTCGAGTGGCAGGCTGGCTCTGTGGACGCGGCAGGAGGCTGCTGCCCTCCCAGCCCTCACTGAACACGGTGAACTGTCTTCGGGAACCGCCGATTGCCCGGATTCTTCATGTTGTTCTTCGAGGCTGTTATTTGTGAAAATTAATGAATGGAGAGCCAGACTGAAGAGAGAGGGGCAGGATGACAGAGTCCTTAACTGAAAAACAAAATGAGAGCAAAGCGACCTGACCTTCCTGCCTACTGGTGAATATTCAGGAATAAAAGACACGTTGAAAATCGCACTGCTTTGAAAACTCGGATGTGTGTGTGTGTTGGGGTTGGGGGTGGGATGAGCAGTGGAAAGTATGGGAAATAGGTTTTTTTTTTTTAATCCTCACCTGAGGATATGTTTGTTGATTCTAGAGAAAAAGGAAGGGAGAGAGAAAGATCGATGTGAGAGAGAAACATCGCATCAATCGATTGCCTCCTGTACGCTCTCTGACTGGGGATCAAACCCACGACGTTTCTGGTGTACAGGATGACGCTCCAACCAACTGAGCCACCCGGCCAGGGCACGGGCTGCCTCTTTTTTAATGAACAATGTAAACACTCCCACGGGCAACTCTCCACGCATCGTACACTTGGCCTGCAGCCATGACGCATGCATGCTTCTATTCATTCGTTCAGCACTTGCTCAATATCGCTTATCTGTCGAGCTCGATGCTACGCTGTGCGGCTGGAACAGTGACTGACAGTGCTGAATGAGACACATGTCAGTACTCCAAGGGCCCCGCATCTAACAGCAGACAGACAGAAAGACAGCGATCACAGTAGGACAGCATACTCTGGGAGCAGAAGCGGGTACAGCTGACTCAGCCTGGGGGCACAGAGTCCGAGACTGCCTTCCAGGGAAGGGGCCCAGTCACTGGCCCGGGAAGTGCGGATGGCTGCAGCCACCCAGAGTTTGAGGAGCGGGACGTTATATCAGACACGCAAGGTCAGACATGGCTGTGTCTAGGCAGAGAACAAACCCCAGCTCCCAGGGCTCTGCCCTTTTCCTTCCTCGCCTTTGTCAAGACTGCAAGCCATTTGTGATTTGTGATTGTTTTGAACAGTATCCTCACCAGGCTAATGCTCCATGGGGGTAGGAATTTGGACGGGCTTGCTCACTACTTATTCTCAGGAGCTGGAGCAGTGGCTGGCACATTCTAGATCTAGACGCTTAACATCTTTGAGTTGAATGAATGAATGGAGGCGTATTGTGAAATGAAATCCAAATCTCATCTCAGCTAGGCGAGCTCACGGGGTGCCTTGAATGCCACGTTGTAGGTGCTCACAGATATGTATTTGACGAACGAGTGAATGAATGAATGAATGAATGAAGGGCACTGGAATTAAACTTGGAATCATGAAGTCTACACCAAGAGGGAACCCTGGAAGGGTCCTAGAGAGGGCGCTGACATGGCTTATTCTCGAATCCTTTATTAGATGCTGATCACATGGATTTGGTAGTTTGCTATACATGTCAGTGATTCCAAGGCATAAACTATAGTTCTCCGTGGAAGAAGATTATAATCTAGGAGGGAAAGAATAGATGTACTCTATACCTTTAAATATTTTGAAGACATCTCTATGGGGAAATACCTGGATACTTTTTTATGGAATACCATGAAAAATAGGACTTGCATTAAAAAGAATTGTTCCATGGCCACATGCATATTTCCTAATAGTACGAACTATACTGCAAAACAGTTACACGTATCTCAGTCTGTACTGAGGATCAGCGAGCTGTGGCATGAGCAACAAATACAGCCTCTGTCACTGCGAGCAAAGACCGGTTTTTACATTTTTCATTTGTTTTTTTTTTAATAAAAAAATAAGATTTTATGTCACGTGAAAAGTATAGAAAATCCCAATACCAGTGCCCATACATAAAGTGTTACTGGTGCACAGCCATGCCTATGCCTTTGTGTGCGGTCTACTGCTGCCGTCTTGCTACTGGAGCAGAGCTGTGTGGTTGCTGCATATGGCCCACAAAGCCTAAGACACTTACCACCTGGGGCCTGGTAGGAAAAGTTTGCCGGCCCCTGTTTTAGACTCGTAGTGCGTTTGAGCGGCACGGCTGATGCCAGTCTGCATTTGGGTGACCTTCTTCCTACGAGATTCCGCTTCCTGAATCAGTGGTTCCCTGCAAATTAAAATGTAACTACACTGGGGAATTTCATTTCCTACTTCTTAAAATGAGTGCCTTGCAAATGATGATTGATTAGGCCTTTGATTAGGAAGGGGACATATAGCTTAGTATGAAATGCAAAGCTATTTTAGGTCAGCGCAGCACGGTGGGAAGGCCACGGTTTAAGATCAGGAAACCGAAGTTTCCATCCCGCGAGCGTGGGCGGCTCCCATCCCCCATCTGGGCCCAAGACTCCGGATTTACCAAACCACAGGGCCGGGAAGGCAGTCTTCAAGGTCCCGTCCATGTCTAACTGTCTACAATTCTGCAACTACAAGTCCCTGTTTGTGCTCAGGGATGGGCCTCCTCCTCGCACACACGCATTGTATGGAGAAGCGCGGAGCACTGGATGCGTTCCATTATTTGCACATGTGTGGAGTTAACAAAAAGTGCGTGGGAAGGAAACAGTCCGGCATTTCAAATCTGCAGGAAGCATGGTAATGATTAGAGTTCTGAGTCTCATCTTGTAGCTTCGGGATGCCTGTTGTGTCTTCACGTGGAGGGGACTGGGTAAAAGATAAACTGGCAACATTTTGGAAGGAGCTGAAGTGGGGAGGCACGAGTTTGGAAAGATTAGGCGGAGTTGCAAATGATAGTCAGGATACGCCTACTCTCTCCTGACCCTATTCTAACTTCTCTGTGCCTTCACACCAGCAACCTCTTCCCTGCCTAGCCCCATGGTTTTCTATCTCAAAATTACCTAACCCAATATTGGAAGCTGTTAGCTAGGGCAAGATTCAAGAAGCAAAACGGACCACCGGGCACGTCTGTGTGGTTTACCTGGGCCCCGGCGTGACCTCTCATTGTTCTCCGTCTGAGCCCGGAGAGCCCGGTGGGAATTCTGGAAAGGGGCTTGCAAAATATCAATGCTGAAGTGACTGTTCCAGCTGTTAAATCATAATAGAGTGTGATTTAGCTGAAATGAAGTAATTACAGGAGAAGAAAAGAAAAGTCGAATGATACAGAAACACGTCCTTTTGGATGGACTGCCTAAGCACCGGGGTGCTCTCCGAGGCACACACGTCGGCCCTTTCTGACGTGCCCACGGCACAGGAGGGCGGGCGGTCGAAAGCGGGGAGGTGACTGATATTTTGGCTCAAGCTCTTATCCACTAATTGGGGCAGAGATGCTGCATGTACCAACACTCAAAAATGTCTCAAAGAGGTTGTGATCGTTCTAAGTCAACACAGCTCCTGTTTTCACATTTCGGTCTGAAATGTCCAATGTAAACTCTGCCCTCCGGCTCTACCTTTACACAAACGGCGTCTTTGTTCACAGCTTGGTTCTCCCAAGTCTTGGCTGTGTGATCTTGAAGAAACTGCTTCAAGTTTCTGATCCTTAGTTTCCGCACGTTTGATAGGATATGATAATGGAACGTACCTCGTATGGCTTATATTTTAAATACAGATGAAAAGCTATGTCCCAGAGTCTGGCACACAGTAAGAACTTAATATCTATCAGCTATTATTCTACATGTTTTAGGAAAATTCTACTTGCCCTTCGGGTTTCGCTGTTACCCGCCTGGGAATCTACCCTCGCCCCTGAGGTCAGCCACTCCTGGCCTTCCTTCTTCCTACCGCTGTTTATAATGTTTTATAATTATTATGTTACTTGCTCCTTTTGTGAAGTGTGGTTTTCTCAAAAGTTGAAATCCATCTAATCTGTTTTTCCATCTCTGAGTTCCTTCTCAGACCCAGACACCCAGAGGATTGCACTGAAGGGGTAAGGAGATGAAAGTAATATGCATGTTAAAGCAACGAAATCATGGAGCATACTGGTGCATGAAAACTCACTGCTCATAGAGCAATAAAAAAAAGAACCCCAACCCTCAGCAAGGCATCTGTATGACCCCTCCCTTGACTTTCAGCCTCTTCCAAAGAGCTACCCCTCCCCTCCCAGCTGTTTTCTGCATTCACAGTCACAACAGAAGCCTTCCAGCACACCCGGCCACAGGACCTTCGCCCAGGCTGCCCCCTCGTACTCCGCACTCATCCTTGAGATCGCAGCTCAGGCCTCACTTCCTTGGGGAAGCCTTATCCCAGCCCTCCGTCTAGGTCCCGCCTGCTTCTCCTAGGCACTCAAAGAAATGTGTTCTGTTCCTTTTCAGATTTACTCTCACTTTAATTAGTTATTTAGTTTTGTGGTTATTTAATCAATAGTTATTCCCCAGCAGGCAATAAATTCCATGGAAACAGGGATCACTTTTGCTCTCTCCTCTGCACTGTCGTGTTATGGACAGACCGAACACATAGCAGGTGCTAAATAAATATGTGTTAACAAATTGATAAATGAAGAGACAGCAACTCACGCTTTGGGAGTGCAGGCAAAACAACTTTAGTTGCCTGACAAGGGATTAGAATTACTTGTCATTATGTTCAACCAATAGCAGACTTTTATATGTGTTTATTAAGAGCCTCGCCTGCCGCATCACTCAAGGATTGTTTAAGAGGCTGTACTATACCTTTGCTGCACTGAACACTGAGCAAGACATAAACTCGCAAAGGTCAAAAGTAGACTAACTTTTGTTCCAGACCCTATTGCCCAAGCTATTTCCCGCCCCCGCTTCCCCTCACACAAAACTTATAATGTCTTAATTTGAAATTGTCCTGTTATCTTCGGTTTCAATATGTCCATTTTAAATGAACTGGGCTAGGTTCCCAGCTTTCTGGAAATTACATAATTTCATTAAAAACTCTATGTCAACCCCCCCACACACTCAATCATTCTCTACTTCTCCTCACCCTCACTGTCAAGTCCAATTTTTTTATGCATTACACTTCTTCTCAGAAAGATCTCAATAACCTTCAATAGCCCGACCCATCTTTCTTCAACCTGTTCCAGAGTCTTGGTTCAAACTCTCATCACTTTATTCATTGCAAAGAAATGAGAAACTGGTGTTCCCATCCCCATTCTCCCTATTCCATCACCAAAGAAGCTGAGAGGATCATCTAAAAATGAAAACACTCTACTCACTAACCTGCAATTCAGGACTCTTAGCGATAGGCATCTTCGAGTTTCTCTAGCTTCCCTCGCCTTATCCCTTCCCTATGAATTAGGTGCCCCAGCCCTAGGAAACTTCCCTTCAATACCTGCCACAACCCCAGATCTTTGAAAGCGGTGCTCACTTCTGATGAGGTCCAGCTGCCTGCCTTCCACTGGAAAACGTCCTTTCACTCACCCTTCAAGAATCAGATTAAAAATCATCTCCTCTCTGAAACCGTTTCTAACTTTCCAGAGAGAATCAGTCACCACGCCTTTTGCAAAACTGTAACTCTCTTCAGAGTGTACTGAGCAGGACAAAAATACACTTTAAAAATAATTACCTTGTTGCATCTCTCTCCTGTACCAGACTATGAGATCTGTGAGTACGAGAACTATGTCTTATAGTCCCAACGTACCCTTTGTCATTAGCCTGATATCTGGCACGTAATAAGCCTTATAACGTATTCAGTAACTAAACAGTTTAAAAATATAACTATTTTCCTTTGATAACAAGCATTTACTCCACAAAAGAAATGTGTTCTCCCCAGGCACTGAAGTGGCATTTTGTTGACGCAGCAGCCGGTGGAGAAACGCGAGGAGTGGGTGACATCTGCATTTTGATGTGTGTGTGTCTGCAGTAAATTTCCATTTATGATGATCAAAAAGAAAGGGAGTTTAAGGAGTTTGTTTTAAGACAGGCTATAAAAATAACCCAGATTGTGATTCTGTCATTTTAATTTTATCTCAGTTCCGACAAATATTTCTCTTTAAAATGCTTGCCCTCCTAAATGGTGCTGATAAGACCTCCAAACAGATCCCCCAACTCCTTGCATTTCTAAGCCTTTGATTTGCATTCTTAGTAAATGCTAAATGATAAAAATAATACTCTCAGTTTTCTTGATGTTCTGAAAATATTCTCTGCATCTATTTTTGGTTTTTATCGTCTTAGTGTATATTAGAATTCCAATACTTCACTTTAAATATGTTCTTTCCTTATTTCAAGAACTCGAGTCATTTCAATTGCATGAGTATTTATTGAGTGTCAACTGTATCTCAGGCTTCGTGTTGGGTCCTGGTGATTCTTAAATACAGAAGACAGGTATCTAACCATAACAGGGCTAAGTCTGAGTCAGTGGTTTAAGGGAGTGTGTTCAATATAAAGGGGAAGGCTAGGCTGACCCTGTTGAGAAGGTGGGTGGCAGAGTTGACTTCAAAACACAGTGACTTTTGAACTCAGCTCTGAAGGCTGATGAGAGGTTTGCCATTATTTTGGATAAAAAGAAAAGCAAAGGATTTTAAAATGTTTCTGTAAAATAATATTGCACTTGATTTCAACGAAGTCCCCAGTATGAATATTACAGAATAGGGAGAAGAGATAGTAGAGATGATGTAATTTGAAAAAAAAAACTTTCCCATTCTGGCCTTTTGCTGTTGTTTCATTGTCTTTGAGGCTGCAGGAAAAAATACTTTATGAGGGTCACTTTGATGTATATGAATTATTCATCATTACAAAGTCAATCCAATTAAAAAATGGGCAAAGGACCTGAACAGACACTTCTCCAAGGAGGACACACAGATGCCAACAGACCTATGAAAAGGTGCTCAGTGGCACTAATCATCAGAGAGATGCAAACTGAAACCACGAGGAGCGATCACCTCACACCTGTCAGAATGGGTGTGAACGGCCAAAAGTGCTGGTGAGGTTGTGGAGAAAGGGGGCCCTTGTGCACTGCTGGTGGGGTCGCGCATTAGTGCAGCCGCTGGGGAGAGCGGCATGGAGTTCCATCACAAATTAAAAATGGAACTGCCTTGTGACCCAGTGATTCACTTCTGGGGCTATATCTGAAGGAACCTAACACACTGATTCGAAATAACATAACAACCCCTATGCTCATTGCAGCATTATTTACAATAGCCAAGATCTGGAAGCAGCCCCAGTGCCCATCAGTAGATGAGTAGATATGAAAGCTGTGTTGCATTTACACAACGGAATACTACATGGCCATAAAAAGAAGAAAATCTTGCCCCTTGTAACAGCATGGATGGACCTGGAGAGTATTATGCTAAGTAAAATAAACCAGTCAAAGAAGACAAGTATCGTATGATTTCACTTACATGTGGAATCTAATGAACAAAATAAACTAAGAAAGAAAAATAGAAACAGACACATAATACAGAGAACAGACTGACAGCTGTCAGAGGAGAAGATGGAGGACTGGGTGAAAATGGTGAAGGGATTAATTAAAAAAAAGCCAAAACCACCTCATACACACAGACAACAGTACAGTGATGACAAGAGAGAAAGGGGGAGCGGGGAGGTGGCAGAGGGTAAAGGGGATACATGGTGATGGAAGGAGACTTGACTTGGGGTGGTGAGCACACGGTACAACATACAGATGATGGGTTACAGACCTGCACCCCTGAAACCTGTGTAATTTTATTAACCAACCTCACCCCAATCAATTCAATTTAAAAAAGCAAGAGAGTGAACTAATGTGATAAAAACATAGAAAAGAAGTTCAGCACCTGACACCAGCCTTTTTTTTTAAATTTTATTTTAATCATTGTTCATGTACAGTTTTCTGTCCTTTACTCCCATTCCAGCCCACCCACCCATCCCTCCCCTCCTCCCTCCCATTTCCAACCCCCCTAGTTTTGTCCATGTGTTCTTTATATTTGTTCCTGTAAACCTTTCCCTTCTCCCCTGAAATTCCCTCCCCTCTCCCCTCCGGACACTGACAACCTGTCCTCTATTTCAGTGTTTTTTGTTATATTTTACTTGTTTCTTTGTTTTGTTGTTTAGGTTCCTGTTAAAGGTGAGATAATATGGTATTTGTCTTTCATTGCATGGCTTATTTCGCTTAGCATAATGCTTTCCAGCTCCATCCATGCTGTTGCAAAGGGTATGAGCTCCTTCTTTCTTTCAGGTGCATAGAATTCCATTGTGTAAATGTACCATAGTTTTTTGATCCATTCATTTACTGATGGGCACCTAGGTTGCTTCCAGCACTTAGCTATTGTAAATTGTGCTGCTATGAACATTGGGGTGCATAGGTTCTTTTGGACTGGTGTTTCAGGGTTCTTAGGATATAGTCCCAGCAGCAGAATTTCTGGGTCAAAAGGCAGATCCATTTTTAATTTTCTGAGGAAGTTCCACACTGTTTTCCATAGTGGCCTCACCAGTCTGCAATCCTACCAACAGTGCACTAGGGTCCCCTTTTCTCCACAACCTCTCCAACACTTGTTTGTTGCTTTGTTTATGATGGCCATTCTGACCGGTGTGAAGTGGTATCTCATTGTGGTTTTAATTTGCATCTCTCTGATAGCTAGCAATGCTGAGCATCTATCTTTTCATGTGTCTCTGGATCCTCTGTGAGTCCTCCCTGGAGAAGTGTCTATTCAAGTCCTCTGCCCATTTTTTAATTGGGTTGCTTGTCTTCTTCGAGTGGAGTCGTGTAAGTTCTTTATATATTTTGGAGCTTAAACCCTTGTCTGAGGTATCATTGGCAAATATGTTTTCCCATACAGTTGGTTCTCTTTTTATTTTAATACTGTTTTCTGCAGCCATGCAGAACCACACCAGCCTTTGGTAAAGCTACCGAGGGTACAATGTGCCCCTGGGGAAAAACAGGTTTTTATTCCTTTCTACCCTGTGCAAGGGTCATCTTCTCATGACGGAAATCTCAGCCAGCTTTTCGCTTATTGATGCACATCAGAAGACGTTTCGAGCCTTCATGTCCTGTTGTGTTCTCCACTCTTGCTAGAATGAAATTGTTCGTCATTAAAGACACAGGCACACAAACACACCCAAACTGCCTGGGCGCGTGGCTGCTGGCTTCATTAGAAACCCAGAGCCCGGTCAGACAGAAAGGCATGGCCACCCAGTCCATTAGCGTTCTTGCTCCAACACGGCGGCTTGACCCGGGAGCAGCCAGCGCTAACAGGATGTCTCATTAAAACAGATTTTGTCAGAGGGCTTTCCCCACCATTTAACATTCTCCTGAGCATCGTGCGGAACATGGGGCCGGGAGCTTCCCGTCTCATCTGGCGGAGAACAGTACACATAATGGAAGGGCTTGAAGGGGTGTGGAGGGCCCTTGGTGTGCCAGCTTTTCCCACGTCCTCTCAATAAGTCTGCAACATTCACTCTGTGGGTGCCACATACATGCTAGTGGCATGAGTCATAAAGCCGACACTGCTTAAGCCCTTGCTGGGTCTCGGTCACAGTATGAAATGCTTCAGACCCATTACCCCTTTAACTCTAAAAACTCTATTATAGATGCATTACTGTGGTTGAAACTTGCAAATGAGAAAAGTAAGACTAAGGCAGATTAATTAACTTGTTCAAAGGTTGAGAGATAGTATTCCATGCAACCAGACTCCGATGTGTGCGCTCTTGCTGCTGTGCCGATCGACTTCTAATCTGGCGCTTGTATCTCCACAAAAGGCTAAGAAGATAGAATAAACTCAGCGAGAAGGAGGACTGTGGTGGTTCTCACAGTTGTGAGTGTTATTAGTGAAACCAGCGTTTGCTGAGGGTTGGCCATATGCCACATCCTGGACTGATCACTCCACTGACATATCTCACGTAGTTGCCTTTGTAACCCCAGGAAGTAGGCCCTCCGCTCCCGTTTTACCGATGTCTAAACAGCGACCTAAACAGGTGAAGTAACAGACGTCAGCCAGGCGTGGGTCCCAGACTGTCTGACTTTGAACCAGAAGGAAGGATGAGGAGACAAGTGAACAATTAGAAATATATTAATGGCTCATAGTTAATGAAACTTCATTATTTTTTTTGTTTCAATGTAATTCAATTTAATAGCCTTTTGGGTATTCACTGCTATGAGGCATTATGCTGAGATCTAAGGCCAATATCACACTACTTTATCCTTATAAAGAAGATGCTTATAAGAAGAAAATGGACAGGTGAAAAAAGATGATATTACTGACAAATAACAATAGATTGGTCCCACTTTATCTGCAGGGGACATGTACTAAGATGGCCAGTACATGCCTAACACTGTGGCTGGTACACAAGCCTACAAATACTGTTTTATCTCTACACATACATACCAGTGATAAAGTTTAATTTATAAATCTGGCAATTTCATGAACAAAAGATTTGTTCTTACTGGAAATCTTAGCAACTTTAGCATACGATTATTTTTCTTTCCTTATTCCATTGAGAACTTTTACCTTTTCACTTAAAGAAAGCACTTCACAGCCTCTCTTTGGTCTACCCAGATTGCCAGCATCACTTCTCTCCTGCTTTGGGTCCATTATTAAGTAAAACAAGGGTGACTTGAACACAAGCACTGGGATGCATCACTGTTAATCTGACAACCTGGACAGGACAGAGTGAGATTTCGTCACGCTGCTCGAAGCAGCACACAAGTTAACACTTATAAATTGTTATTGCTGGAAGTTTCCATTGAATATTTTTGGACTGCAGCTGACCACAGGTCACTGCAACTGTAGAAACAGAAACCATAGATAAGAGGACTATGGTACTGGCAAACAATTAGATAGTCTGTAACATATTCCAAGTGTGCTTGTAAATCGGATACCTATGCATTTATTTTTTAAATCTTAGAAAATCAATGTGGTAGGTGATACTATCATTCCCATATTACAGATGAGGGAAACAGGAGGTCAGGGAATATAAGTAACTTCTGTGTTTAAATGTTATGGGGATTTCTCTGGACCATTTCTATTTTTTAAGTAGCTGAGTCGCTTTATAAATTCCCATGTTATGTTGACGGCTGAGTCACTACTGGAATTTGCTCATCATGGTTTTCTCTTCCTAGTTGTCGTTCTTTCCATTTAATTACTCTGGAAACTGGCTTATAGAAAATATACAATTTTCTAATACAGTAAGCATTTGTTCATATTTCTGAGAAAAAAAGGAACTTCTGCAAGTTCACAGAGCAAGCCGTATACTCAGAGAACAAAGATGATTATTTCCACCTCGCAGGGAAAGGATGGGGTCATGGTCTGGAATGAATCCTGCAGAAAAGTGGAATTTGAACAGGGGGAAGTAGAACTAATCCCCAGGTAAAAACCAGAGAGAAGTCCTGGAAGGAACTGATGGCTAGCATGAGCTCTCAGTTTACCACAAGCCTCTGCACTCGTGAGCATGAACGTTGAATGGAGTTTGACTTGATCTGAATGCTCGTTGCACAGCTTAGTAGTGGTGAGACCTCGAGCCTCTCAATTTCGTCATGTGTAGATGTGCACACTAACACCTCTCTGAGAGACTGCAGTGAGAATTAAATGTGATCATGGAGATATTAGCCCCAGCAGAGTCCATCTGAAATACAGTAAATGCTCAATAAAGGCTGCTGAGGAGACCCAGTCCCCCCTTCAATAAAGGACTGGTAGCCACAGCAGCTTGCAGTGCTGTGTGAAAATGAGCATCAGCTCTCAGCCCTCTGAGGGATTCTCTCAGGTAGAGAGTGTCACCTCGGTCAGAGTCATGACCCTTTCTGGGGCAGCCTATGTCCAGTGGTTGATTACTGCAGGGATAGAAAGACTTGGCCACTGGTCCTGCTTCAAGCAACTCTAATGGAGCCGTTCCAGCTCTAGGGCTCGACGGAAGGGTCAGCTGAATCTGTCAGGATGCTTTCAGCGTTTTTCCTCCCTGTCGAATCTTGCTTCCTTCCCCTCTCTTCCACAGGTTTTCGTTCTAAGGAGACCCCCTGACAAACCTCTTGCATGCTAAACCCCAACCCGGAATCCACTTGCCCGCCATCTCTGATGTTCGCATCATGAATGTCAGAGGTGGTGGCGTCTAGAGCAGGCAGAGACGTGGAGGTTAGAGTTGGGAGGTGTGGTAAACACCCCTTGTTGGAAGACAGTTTTAGTGTCATATGGACTGCTTGCTGGACAAGGGGGCTTGCCCTTTGTCCTATGCTGGTCTACAAGACCCTTCATCTGAAATGTTGTTAATATAATCACTGTTCATCCATTTTACAGATGAAGGAAGTTGGGTTCACAGAGGTGTAAGGATTTAACCAAAGTCACATGACTTTAAGCAGTATTGCTGGCTGATAGTGGCTTCCAATGGTCTTTTCAGGATGAAAATATTTCGCCATGATGGCCCACTGGGTGCATTTTTTCCTTTGTTTGAAATTCTTGGGGGTTGCATCCCACTTGTGGCATCTCCACACAGAAACGGTGTTGTCTGCACTACAGGACCTTGGGAGTCCGAGGAAGGTCTTTCGCACCATCAGCATTCTCTCCCACCTCCACGGGCTGTCAGCCAGAGATGCCTAGGTAAGGGACGGGGCTTTAAAAGGTTAATTA
Organism: Trachops cirrhosus; assembly: GCA_028533065.1. NCBI lineage: Eukaryota > Metazoa > Chordata > Mammalia > Chiroptera > Phyllostomidae > Trachops > Trachops cirrhosus. The sequence continues at coordinate 11,496,155 of CM052550.1, read as the reverse complement.
CCATTAATCATGATGAGAAGGTGGCTTATTATCAATTCATAAATTCAGAATAAATTTATTCTGCTGACAAGCAAAATGTCCTACTTGCCCTGTAGACCAAGCTTCCGTTCTGAAAACTAATTTTTTTCAAGATTATGGTCTTTGTATAAACTGCTCTCTCTTTCAACACACCATGCGGAGAGAAGCTTCATTAAATTCATAACATTGGTTAAAGTACGCCAAACGTATCAAAAGCCTTTAGGATTTCATGTCTATGAGTATCTGTGCAGACAGTCACATGTCCATAAACAGAAGTGCATGTAGGTTGTTAACCAACATCTTTAAAAGTGTTTTCCAGGTGACTCGAGAAGGAATCTGATTACATTTCTCCAAAACATCTCTTGTGTGACATTTTAGTAAATAAAATGCGTAAGGTTTTAAGGTTGCAACCTACAAAACTCAATGTAGCCAGACTCTAGGTTGCAATGGAGGTATCATTAAAACCATGTCTCTCCATAATCATCTAGAATTGGTCAATTAATTGTTTGTATTTTCATTAAAGGAAGTATGAAGCAAAATTAAATGACCCAACATATTTAAAATAATAATAAGAATGAATATTCACCATTTTACAATTTTTATTATATGTCAGGTACTATATTTGTCATGGCTAATTTCATGCATCAACTTGACTGGTCTATGGGGTGCCCATGTATTTGGTAAAACATTATTCTGGGAATGTCTATGAGGATATTTTTCAGAGAGATAGACGTTTAAACCAGGACTGAGTGAAATAGATTGCGCTCCCTAATGTGGGTGGGCCTCATCTAATCAGCGAAGGCCTAACTAGAACAAAGGGGTGACTCTCTCCTGAGGGAAAAAGAATTTTTACTGTCTGATTCCCTTTGAACTTGAGACATCAGCTTTTTCCCTACCTGGGACTTAACCGACACATTGGCTTTTCCCAGAACTCAACTCTGCCATCCTTTGGGCAGGAACGGCATGATTGGCTCCCGCGGGTCTCAGGCCTTCAGAAAGGGACCCCAACAACTGCCCTCCACTTGTCTCCAGCATGCCGCTCATCCTATAGATCTCAGGGCGTACCCTCCTCAATAGTCACGTGGCCCAGTTCTTTACAATAAATCTCTTTAGAACACTCACACGCACATAGACTGCTCATAATACTGAATACCATACTAAGTATTTTATTTAACTAAATTTAATACTTAATGGCCTTCAGAGAAGGCTACACGGTTATGCCCTTTTACAGAGGAGGAAACTGATGTGCTTTGTTGCATACCTGTGGCCCCCATCCCTGGCCACTCTGCCATCTCGACTCCCTTCTTCAACCAAACCCCAGGCGACAGCCACATGCGCAATCCCCCTGCAGGAAATTTCAGGAAGAATAAACTCACCAGGCAGTTTGAAGGGTCCCAGCCATACCCGTCTACCTGAGAGCATCAGCACACCATCTGCCCCGTGTCTAGCTTCCTGCTCTGGTCACTGAAGGGCAGGTCAGCAAGTCCTCTAAGACCTCAACATGGAGACTTTTGCTGCGGTCTTCCCACTGTTCATGGGTGATTGACTTGGTCCCGCCCCATCATCTTTTCTCTGACCTCAAGAAGAGACAGTCCCCTCTCTCTTTTTCCACACAAGGGAACAGAATACCATTTCTCTTAGAAAACTGAGCTCCACCCCCCAAAACCTGCATTCAGTCTTCCTCCTATATAATCAAAAAGGATGGGGCCAGGGATGGGGTTGGTGGTGGGTGAGCTCTCCGAACTGCTGTCTGCAGGGAAGTGACTGGCGACAGTACCAGCTGGCACCCTGGGCATGTATAAGTGGAGTACTTGTTAGCATTTCCAGCAATGAAAGATGTCGGATCCTTTTTTCTCTTACTCTTTTTCCCCTCCACGCCTCCTCGGTTCTTTTCTCTTTCTTACTTGTACCTCTCTCCTTTTCTCACTCTCCCCAGTCTGTCTGTCTTGCTTGTTCAGCAATTAATTTAAATAAGAAAAAATTATAGCTCTCGTGTTTCTTCTACTTGTCCCAGATGTTTGAGTAAGATGGGTCTACCCCAGGTGTCCTCTCTGCTGTCTCTTCCTGATTCCACAGCACCAGTAGGATGCGACTCTCTCTCTCTCCACGGCTTACCTAAACTTTGAGGGTACAACAGACACAGACTTACACACTTAACAAAGATGCTAAGATTGTTAAGTAGGTTCTTTGCTTGAACTTCACCATGAGGACACTTGGATTTATGAAGCATGTGAGATTCGGGGAGTCTCAAAACACAGTGCCATGGTTTCTCTTTCTGATGCTGGCGCCTGACACTTTTTGAAGCCCATTGTTCCAGCTGTCCTGAAAGCACCACTCTGATTTGGTATGGCAGAAGACCTGTTTAAACCTGAAATAACAACCGGTGTCCTATATATATAGGGACTCACCACACAGTCTCGGCTTCAGTTCCTGTGGGGCCCCAGGTGCGGGTTTATAGGTAATCCTTCTCAAGGAGTAGACCGGGGCATCTTCCTCCGAAATAGAAAATGCCTCCCACAGAAAGGATGAGGAACTGAGGAGAAGACAGCTAAAACTTCAGTTCCCATCTTCCCTCAGTTGTGCGTTCACAGTGTAACCCTACAAAAGTCTCCTTGCTCTGGGATGGAATTATCAGATCTCTGAATAAGACAAGGTGATTGGGCACTTGAGCTTCCTATTGGGTTTTAGCTTTAAAATTCTGTAACTTCATATACTCTTCTTCCAAATTAAATTCAAAATCACTTCGCTTATATATTTCTTTCATCAAGAAATGCATTCAGAACACCTACATATGTAGGTAAGGGACTACAGTTATCTAGATCATAAAACGGTAAACAGCTATTAAAAATGTTTATGAAAATTTTCATCAACATGGGAACACAGGTACCAGACAGTCTTAAAAGAAATATAACAAAATATGTGTTTCTATGTGCACTATGATTCTTGATTAAGTGGAAAAAAATGATAAATGACATCAAGACAGAAAGAATTTACTAAATAGCTACTTCTGAGAGGTGAGAATATGTGTGCATTTTGTTTTCTTTGCTTTTTGCATTAGTTCCAAAATTCCTCAAGAGACTGTGTATTCTCATCAGGGGAAATAAAGCACTTTTTTTCCCAAATAAGTTACTGTTCATTTGAATTGGTATCAGAATATCAAATCAGAATATCACAAAAAGCCTACACCTTTTTTTTTTTAGCTTTTCTGTATCATTCCATCGGGATCAAGCTCCTGGGAGACACGTACTCCATGTTTTAAGAAAAGCAGCGCGTGCCTCTCCTGTGTGCGCATTTAGGCCTTTGGGCATCTGGTCTGAAACCGCTTATGGGGCTGAGGCCGAGGGGTCCGGCAAGCCCACACTTACAACGTCCTCAGGTGAAGAGAGTGATGTTAATAAGGTTGCTTTTATGTCTTCTGATGGGAGAAAAATGCAAAAACATCAGTGACCTCAATTTTTAAAATTCCTTCTTGATAACGTATTTCTCTATGTAATTGTATTAAAAATTATAATGTGCCCGAATGCCTCTGCTCTTGGAAGGCTGTCGTGGAAGCCACCAGTGGTCGGGCATTCCCAAGATTCCTCACGGCCATCATCCACTCGCTCGTTATTTGCAGTGAGAGCGCCCCCAACTCCGCTCCTGCTCTCGGCCGTGATTCTGATCTCGTCCTGCTTTGGGAGAAGGTGAATCGTGTTTGCTAAGGGCATACGTGTGCAGGATGGAATCTGAGGGAGCTATTAGGGTCAAAGTAGAATCTTGCTTTGCAAGCCTATTTTAAAAAATTTAATATATTCCTTTAAATTCATCCCCTGTGCTGGGGGAAAAAGATTTATTCAGAAAAAGCTGCTAAGGTAATAAGAAAATATAAATCTTTTGGCTGATAGCGGAGATTTTTAGAAGATGCAGAGAGAAAAGCTGAGTGTGGGTTGCCAGGTAAGCTAGGAGCCAGGTCGCAGGGACTCACCACCAACCCCCACCCCCTGCTTCCTCTGCAGAAGCATCGAGATTCTCTAAGCCTCATTTTGCCCACCTATGAAGGAAGCAAGATGTTTCCCCTAACGCAGGTGTAAGAAACCTTAACGGAATCATGGCCATAAAAAGCTTTGGACAAAAGCCCCCTCCTAATATAATGAGGTAGCAGGACTAAGAACAATGATCCTGCCTGGAGCCTGGGAACAATTTTCTTCTTATGTGAGTGTAGACGGAACGATGCAGTGGGTCTTATCCATCTTTGCATACCTGAACTGCCTGGTTTTTGTCTGTCCTGAACTCTCTGGGGTGTGAAATACCTATCTCCAAGAGGACAATGGCAGATAATGAGCTAATCTCCATGGTTGTCTTGCTCTCTTGCTGTCTCTGAGGGTATAAATCTCAAGCATCTCACTTTGTTGGAGAAGAGAAATACTTGAGAACAGGCACTCCTTTTAAAGAGTGTGTGGGATTATTTCCTCATGCCCCTCAGCAGGCAAACACATTCGGCACGGAGCTAGCGGGGACCCACCTATTGCAGTCCCGTTCCCACACCTGGGAGATAACACGATAAAACTCGCCAATCTGCATCCCCTTTTTTGACATCATCCAAACCCCATTCCCTTCCATCTTTTACCTTGCTCAGGATGACTGACACTGAAGTCAGGAAACAGAGATTTTTTCCACTTACACTGCCTCATCCTAATGCAAACCTTCCTGAAGCTTATTCCCTTTTGCATCAGTTCCCACACTCATCAAACAACCCATAAGCGTTGACTCACTGACTAAGCAGCTATAAAGGAAGTCATTAGAGATGTGTTTGTAGAGGGAACACACTACGGATGGGGTCGTAAATGGGCTGGGAAGACTTGAACTGCCAGAGAAGTGAGAATAACCTATGTGCTTCGGGGATAGGCAAGACTTCCACCTGCCTTTCCGGAATAAACTGTCCACTCACCCATGCATTCATTTTCATCCCTTTGTTCAATAAACATTTACTCTCTTCCTACGGTGGATCAAACGCTCCTCTAAGCATGGGGGAGGTGATTCTTCAGCCCCAGGCTTTGCCTTCAAGATTCTCCCAGGTTTATAGACTCAGTCACAGGCCATTGCAGACCTGTGCGTCGAGTAGATGTAGAGTTGGTTCGGGCCATTAGGAAGCAGAATCCTATCTCTGTTGCACAAAGTTTAGAAAATCTTAACATAGGAGGTGATGGTTGATGTGGTTTTAACTCATGGGGGGGTCTAGTAGAACAATAGCACTTGTGATTGAGAGTCAGAGAGTCAGGAAGTGGTGGTGAAGATTGGAGAAGGCACCATGAAAGCCAGGACAAACACTACAGGTTTTTAAGCAAGGAAATAATATACTGGAGGTGGGGAGGGGCTACAGTTTAGTAGATACATAGACAATTGCCGAAGTGAAAGATTCTCCAAAGGAGACTGGATTTTCAAAGGTAGCAATTTCAGGGGAGGCCCCAGTTTTGAGGGCAGCACTGGCTGCCCCTTTCCCAAGATTAGTGTTGCCGCTCTGGGCGAGACGAGAAGACCCAGGGCACACAAGTACCCACTGAAGACGTGAGGCTTCTTCAAGCCTTGCTCAGACACAGGCTGCTTAGTATAAAGCTTGCCCACAGTGAGGCAGGAAGGTCACCTCACTGTGTAACCCCCTTTTTTAAAAAGATTATTTAGAAGCATCTCTAGGGATCTGAGTGTAATTTTGTTCAACCTTTATTTAAAAATCCACCTCTATGACGACCAATTTTTACTGGCCCCTTAGGTGATCACTTAAGACAGATTTCTCTTTAATAGTTTTATAACAATTTACGTCTCTAACTCATTCATCTCGTTTTATTTCCCACTTCCACAGAAGGAGTCTGGGGTGCTCACCAGGGAAGAGAGAGGAACTCGGGTACCTGGAAGGCAGGGGCAGATTCTCAGGTCTCTTTTCTGCTCGTTACTCTGCCTAGAATGTTGCCTCTTTGAGGAACCTGAGTGTCGGCCTTCTGGACTGGGGGCTAGTCAGTCCTATGGGCAGATCCTAACTCCTTTCTTTGGGGGTGGCGTGACCTTGAGAAATCACAAACACTGAGAATCAGGTTTTTCATCTGCAAAATGCTTGCAGAAATGTTGGGTGACTCAAGTACAAAAGGCTGTGAAAGTGCTCTAGAAGGTGAGGAACTCGAAAACATAGGCCATTTCTTGAACACTGAGAGATGGTTATGTGACCAAAACAAGCAAACAAACGAACAACCCATCAACAGCATTTCCTGTCCTACTACTCTCCTTTCTAGTCCGCCATTTCTCTTGCTTCTGCTCTGCAGTCATAAGAACTGGTTACTACACATTCCAGTCCCTGAAGTTTAGCAAGTGACTGCGTTCCAGAGAGACCAGCATTTGCAGAGCTGGGAGCACATATCGCCTCCAGTTCAGGGCTGCTCCCTACGCCCCCTACCTCAGCGGGGTTTCATGTGTAGAGAGGAATCTGTGTGTCCTGCGAGTGTACGTCAATAAACACCGAGTTCATCACCAACATGAGGTCTCAGAGGAAATGCACACGTGTGCATGGAAAAGCAAAGGGCCAAAAGGCAGAAAAAATGAAACTCCTATGTGGTCACATGATTGTCTGTCAGCAGAAGAAATCGTGCCTCCTTTCACCACTGACCAAGAAACCATCATTGTTGAGAGTCTTGGGCCACCCCGTGCCCTGGTAGCGCCAGCTGCGGGCCACGTCCTCTGCTGAGCAAAAGGAGGCTGGGGCCAAGTTCTGAGGATTTTAGAACCTAGAAAGGTAGTAAAGTGAAGGCAAGACACTGATTCTTCTGCCAGTAATTGTAGCTCCAGGCTGAATTTTCAAATTCTTTCAACCTTTGCTAAATATAACCCAGAGGTTTAAATTCCTATAAACTCATATTGTATTTATCCATGGGATGAGGGTCACATACTAAGTGCTTTTCCAACCATAAAAGAGGTCCCAGGCCATGAATTCATTCTCTTTTCAGCATAGTTCACCAATATTCTTTTAGCTGTAAATAGCAGTGATATGTCTATTAAATCCATTTTCTCACTTGGTGGCATATCTACTCCAAATAAGATCTCATTATCCACAGGGAGGCAGATTCTCGCTGGAACCCCCAAATTAGGCCATCAGATTCCCTATTCATGCCTGTTAAATGCATTCACACAGGGGCAACACTCTCTGTTCTTCAAAGGGCAGAAACTCACCAGTCCACTCTGTAGAAGATCAAGAAAAATGAAGCTAATCTTTCTCTTAGCTATGCCCATATTTACTGCCTCACCACACCACAGCTCCTCCTGCGACCCTCTCTGATGGGCGCTAAGGCAGAGCCAATGCATTCTGATCCAAGTGCAGCTTAATGTGCCCAGAGATAAATCTCCTGCCCTGCTCGGTATCCAAGACATCGTGCAACATCTAGGTAAATTATACGCCATGGCTCCAGTTTTGTCTACTAATTTTTTAATGTACGTAAAATATTCAGGGTGATTTGTGAGGCATGAAATACCTCTCATGAATCCATCCTGATACCGCCTTTGCTAGGAATATATTTTTAAGGGCTGCCCACGTCCATCTGGAGCTGAAGTTTTCTAACTAAATTAAACATTTACTGGCTGAACCGATAGAGCGATGGAGCATAAGAGCCCCCTCAGGATTCGTCCAAGGCTTCCCTCCTTTGCTGCCAATGGCTTTTGGAGTCTTTGTACCTTATCCTGGTGACTTCTGCTTTCTGGCACATTTAGTGGATGGAGAAACTGAAGCTGAGGTCATTTTTCAACTTTATGGACTCCTAATACACCTTATGTATCCAGGGTCTTTTCCCAACCCAGTAGATTAGAGGTGAAGACAAAACTCTTCAAATACTAGAGAGAATACAGGATTCCAAATAGTAAGTGTAAGGCCATAGTGTGTTCAGGCCTCTGAATTAAAAGATTAAAATGGCTCACGTATTTTCACTGGCTGGCGTAATGCAAAGAATAGGGCTTCTGTGTTCAGAAACTGGGGTTTGATTTCCAGATTTGCCAGTCATTAGTGGTGAGACCTAAGACATTTCATTTAAGGTTTGGCACCTCCCTTTGCTCTTCTGAAGTTTGGGAAAATTAATGTCACTGTCATAGGGTATTGTGAAGAATAAGAAAATTAATGTGTCTATGTGCCCGCAACATTTGCAAGGGCTCAGTCAAGCTGATTTTCCTCTTTTCCCTCCTAGTTCATTTTTGTGATGGCTTTTATCACCCTATTTTGCAATCAAAATAGCTTTCATGTGGGGAGCTGTTTGGCAGGCCATTAATACACATTTTTCATATCTGACGCTCACAACAGTACACCACAGTGTGTACTAGTATTCCCACTCGACAGGGAAAATACTGAGGTTTCAGAGGTTAGAAATTTGGCACAATTTTGATACCTTTCCCACGTTGCAGTGCTAAGATTCTAACCCCTATGGCATGATTCCCCCAATCCAATTATGCCTTCCCATTCTTCTCATATCACGTGACCTTTATTATGCAGAAAGAAAAAACATTTCCCGGAATATAACCTCTCCCTTATTCTTCTACTATATTATGGCACTATCTCTGCCAAAGCAGGGCTGGATTTGAACATTAAGGGGACAAAAATCATGACTACAGAAGAAATATACAACTTCAACATAAATAATGAAAACAAAGGAATTGTCGAAGACTTTGCTTATCTCGATGCAGGCATCAATTTAAATGGAGACTGCAGCCAAGAAATCAAGAGGAGGCTGAGAAGAATTAGGAAAGAGCATCAAGAGCAAAGATATGTCATTGCTAAGCTCATCTACAACCTCACGTTCCCAATGATGACGTATGGATGCAGAAGTCTGATAATGAAGAAGGCTGACAGAAAAAAAAAGATTCATTACTAATATGGTATTGGAAGAGAGGTCGACAAATACTCCGGACCACCAGAAAGATAAACAAACAGGTCCTAGAGCAAATGAAGCCTGGAACATTGCTGGGGGGAAAAATGACCATACTGAAGCTGTCCTACTCTGAGCACAGCTTGAGAAGGCAGGGTTCTTTGGAAAAGACAAGAATGCCGGGAAGAGCAGAAGGTAGGAGGGAAAGAGGAAGATCAAGATGGACTGACTGCAGGCACGTGCCTGCAGAGTCTGTGCGGGGGTGCCGAGGGCAGGACGTTGTGGGTGTCACTCACTCCAGGGCAGCAGCAGTTAGAACTGACTTCACGGCACGTAACACACAAACCTCAGGTTGCTCCAAACTCTCTTCCGTGCCTTTGGGGCCGCCCTATTGCCAACCTAACTTCATAAGGGTTTTATGAGCTACAGGTCTTTCACCAATCAATGAGAGCTCTCTTATGTTGTTTTCAGGCATTTCTTGCCCCCATTTTTGCCATACGCATTCTGTTATCGCCGTTTTACTTTTTACACGTCCATTCTCATATTGTTATTTTCTTTAAGGGCAGCTTAGCACTTCAGCATTTCATGTTATGGACCACTTATTCTTTGCTTTATTTATTCACTTATTTTCTTCTACTTCTACTTTTATTTATCACTGCATAGCTCCCCTATTTTCCAGACGCATTAAGTTATTAACCCCATCCATTTCTTTCCTGTCTTCACCTACAATAATCTTACTTCACATACTCATTCTTCAATTTCGTCTACTGGAAATCCAATATCTGCAGCTCATGTTTTCCCTTAGCTGCCGTGTGTTCTTATTTTTAGCCTAATTATGAGCATAATGAAGTTCTCATCATGATTTTCCAGGCTTCCCCTTCAATGACTTGCATCATAACCTCCTTTGCTGCTACTTTTATCCCTTAGGATCATGAATAAAATATTAAATTAGAAAGCCACCCTGCCCTACGTCACAAACATTCTGCTACTATTACTTCCCGTATTCATTCTCTGCATTCTCAGCTACATCTGGCCATTAGAAGCTACAAACTGGCCATCATGACCCAATTTGAAGGCCCCTGTTTTATTGTTCAGCAGTGAGAAGGGATTGTCCCTGTGGTGAGGTTCTAAGTGCACTAGCGATGCTCAGTGCTCAGAATGGTAGCATTCGAGGGTAGGAGCCCCAGACGGGCCTTTAAGTGTCCTTCTGAAAAAGTGGCACAGGATTGTGCGATTTTAACAAATGGACCAGGAAAGGATCATTGAGCATCACTGCTATTTTGGACAAGTCCCTAACTTCCCTAAGTCTCACTTTCATACCCTGCAAAATAGGATTACAGAAGTATATACTGACCTTAAGGAGCTGTGGTGTGACACCAACGGGCCAGCATTTGTGGACAATTCCAGTACAATCCCAGGCACATAGCGTCTTCCCAAATAAATGCCAATTAAACAGAAAGCTAGCACCGCCCACTGCCAATACCCAACAAGCCTTGACTATCGGCACCATGTGGTCCGTCAGTCTACACTGGACCAAGTCAAGTGGCAGAGATCTCACAACATTCCAGGTTTGCCCAACCTACCTCTGGAGAATCCTGATGCCCAGAATGTTCTTTCAGTCTGGAGCAGGGTCTACATCACAGTTCAGGATATTTAGTCGAAATTGTTCTCTATGCAGAGAGCCATCATCTGGCTCTATACAAAATTCACTCATGGGCTCTTGTCTCTCTTTCTCTTTTAGTCCACATAGGACAGTTTGATTATAAGCAGAAGAGTTCTTCAAATTTTTAAACAGAGTTCCCAAGTACTTCCCCAGCAACTTCAACAATACTTCATGGTTTCCATGGTTTCCAGCTCCCCTCAGCATCCACTTCTCTAATCTCTGGACTGTCTAAATGTGTAAGGCCCCAGACCTAACTGAAGTGTTTCAGGAACAGCCTACACAGTGCAGAGTGTAGAGAAGTGCCATGTTTCTTGTTCTGGATAGTTTGCTTTTCTTTACAAAGCCCATGAGCAAAGTCACTTCTTTCACAGCTACACCTAGCAGTAAGTTGTTTTAATTACATTTATAATCAGCCAGAATCTTTGGTTTCTCTTCCTCCACCTATACTTGGAGAGTTGATTTTTGAGATCCAGGTTCAGAAACTCACATTTACTTTGGGTGCATCTGGTTTATTAGTAGAGTCCATTGTGATTCCACGAGATCAAAAATCACCCAAGGAATTCATTGATCCATTTTACAATGCTTTTTTAGGACTTAGTTTGAGATGCTGCCTCAGGCTCTGTGGATATTGGTTAATAGCACACATCTTTTCTTGCATTAATAGAACATAGAGTTCTAGCAGAGTAGAGAGTTGACTAATCTCAACAACAAGCATGGAAGTGATACCAAGAGCCAACAGACACATGAAAAGATGCTCAATATCATTAGTAATCAGTAAATGAAAATCAAAACCACAGTGACATATCACATCAGACCTGTCAGAATGGCTACTAACCAAAGGACAGCAAATGACAAATGTTGGCAAGGATGTGGGAAAGGGAACCCTAGTGCACTGTTGGCGGGATTGTAAATTAGTGCAACCACTATGGAAAACAGTACAGAGGTTTCTCGGGAAGTTAAAAATGGAACTAACTGCCTTAGCACCCAGCACTTCCACTTCAGGTTATTCATCTGAAGAAAATGAAAACACAAATTTCAAAAGAACATGTACCCCATGTTAATTGCAGCATTATTTACAATAGCCAAGATATGAAAGCAACATAAGTATCCATCAACAGATGAATAGGTAAAGAAAATGTGGTACATATAATACAATGTAATACTATTCAGCCATAAAAAAGAATAAAATCTTGCCATTTGTAACCACATGAATGGACCTAGAGGGTATTATGCTAAGTAAAATAAGTCAGACAGAGAAAGACAAGTACCGTATGATTTCACTTATATGTAGACTCTAAAAAACAAAACAAGTGAACCAACAAAACAAAACAGAAACAGACCCACAGACACAAAGAACAAAGTGATGAGGTTGTCAGAGGGGATGGAGGGTGAGGGCATGGGAAAAGGAAAGTAAGAGGTACATTCTTCCAGTTACAAAATAAGCCATGGGTTGTAATGTACAATAGAGAATATTGTTGATAGTATCATGATAACTTTGCATGTTGACAGATGATCACTAGACTTATGGTGATCACTTTGTAAGGCATATAAACGTCCAATCACTATGTTGCAATGTGAAGCTAATAAAATATTGTATGTCAATTGTGATTGAAAAATAAATATTTTTCAAAACTGATATCAAGGAGGTTTATAACAGGGGAACTTTGAGTTTCAAGGAATGGGAATAGGAGTGTCTATGCAATGGGAAAGATGTGGGAAGGCTTGAAGACAGGACAATGGCAAGTAGAAGGATCTACAGGTGGAACAAATAGTAATGCAGGTAGGAAGAAAAGAGAGGCTCAGACAAGTCTAGCAATAAGTCAGACTCTTATCACGAGGGGATTTGTAGGTCCATTAATAATTATGGTTGTTTTCTTAAGAGCAGTGAGAAGCTACTAATAGTTTTTAAGCAATGGGATGAGATGGAGTGGGCGACAGGATTAGATCTACATTTTAAAAGGCGCATTGGACAGCTACAGTGTGAGAAGGGTATGTGGTGATTGATGGTTGTAGCAACAGTCCGGCTGGGCAACAAGGGGGCCTTGGATATGGTGGTAGGAGTTTGGAGCAGGAGCAGTAGATAGATTCGGAAGGCTATTCTTGGAGCGGGACTATACAGGACATAGAGGAGAGAAAAATACACATATACAAATCTAAATGAAAAATAAAAGACAAAATACAGTGCAGACAACGCATGATAACATACATAGAAAACCCTATAGTCTCCACCAAAAAACTACTTGACCTAATACGTGAATTTGGCAAAATAGTGGGATACAAAGTCAATATTCAGACATTGATGGCATTTTTTTGTACACCAAAAATGAAATATCAGAAAGAGAAACTAGGGGGAAAATCCCATTTACTAAAGCAACAAGAAAAATGAAGGGCTTAAGAATAAATTTAACCAAAGAGGTGAAAGACTTGTACTCAGAAAACTATAGAACGCTAAAGAAAGAAATTAAGGAAGATACAAATAAATGGAAGCATATACCATGTTCATGGGTTGGAAGAATTAACATTGTTAAAATGTCCATACTACCCAAATAAATTTATAGATTCAACACAGTTCCTATTAAAGTACCAATTGCATATTTCAGAGATCTAGAACAAATATTTTAAAAATTTATATGGAGCCAAAAAATGACCCCAACTAGCCTCAGCAATCTTGAGAAAGAAGAACAGAGTAGGATGGATCACAATAACTGATATCAAACTATACTACAAGGCCACTGTAATCAAAACAATCTGTTATTGAACAGACACATAGATCAATGGAGCAGAATAGAGAGTCCAGAAATAAACCCATGTCTCTATGGTCAATTAATATTTGACAAGGGGGTCATGAGCATACAATGGAGTAAAAATAGCCTCTTCAATAAATGGTGTTGGGAAAACTGGACTGGTACATGTAAAGAAATGAGTCTAGACCACCAACTTACACTATACACCAGAATAAACTCAAAATGGATAAAAGACTTAAATATAAGCCATGACACCATGAAAGTCCTAGAGGAAAACATAGGCAGGAAAATTTCAAATATCCCATGTAGCAATATTTTTGCTGATGTATCTCCTAGGGCAAGAGAAGTAAAGGAAAGAATAAATAAATGGAACTACATCAGATAAAAAGCTTTTGCATGGCTAAAGAAACCATCATGAAAATGAAAAGGGAACTGACTATATGGGAGAACGTATTTGGCAATGACACCTCAGACAAGGGATTGATCTTCAAAATATATAAAGAACACATAGTACTCAACACCAGCAATATAAACAACCCAATCAAAAAATGGGCAAAGGACCTGAATACACACCTCTTCAAAGAGGACATACAGAGGGTCCATAGACATATGAAAAGATGCTCAACATCACTAGTCATCAGAGAGATGCAAATTAAAACCATAATGAGATACCACTTCACACCGGTCAGAATGGCCATCGTTAATAAATCAACAGGTGTCGGTGAGGGTGAGGAGAAAAGGGAACCCTAGTGCACTATTGGTGGGAATGCAGACTGGTACAGCCACTGTGGAAAACAGTATGCAATTTCCTCAAAAAACTAAAAAGGGAACTGCCTTTTGACCCAGTGATTCCACTGCTGGGAATATACTCTGAGAATCGTAAATAACCAATTCAAAGGAACTTATGCATCCCTATGCTCATAGCAGCATTATTTACAATAGCCAACTACTGAAAACAGCCTAAGTGCCCATTGGTAAATGAGAGGATCAAAAAACTGTGTTACATTTACACAATGGAATACTAAGCAGCAGAGAGAAAGAAGGGACTCCTACCTTTTGTGACAGTGTGGATGGAACTGGAGAATATTATGCTAAGTGAAATAAGCCAGTTGGTAAAAGACAAATACCGTATGATCTCACCTATAAGAGGAATCTAATGAACAAAATAAACTAACAAAAAAATAGAACCATAGACAAGGAATCACGGAACAGACAAACAGTGACCAGAGGGGAGGAGAGAGGGGATAATGGTGGAAAGAAGGGGAAGGGACTAGACAAAGAACATGTATGAATGACCCACAGCCATGGACAGCAGTGTGGGGATTGACGTGGGAGCAGGGGGTGGGATGGACAAAGGAGGAAAAAGGGAGGAAAATTGGGACAACTATAAGAATAGCAATACAAAAATAATAAACTAAAAGAAAGAAAAACAAATTCCTCTTTGATGAGTGAGTAGGGTAAAATACATATTTTCTGAATGCTAAGAACTTATACAGTATAAGGGAGGAAGGAAGGAAAAAGGAAAGAAAGAAGGAGAAAAGGAAGCAAACAAAAATAGGGAGAAGGAAAGCTGGTACAACGGATGAAACCCCCAGGTTTCTGGTCTCTGCCTATGGGCGGATATTAGTACTATTTCCCATGTGGTAAGAGTCGCACTGGGAGCACATGAGTTACGTTTAAGACATGTTGAGCTCGAAGAGCTCACTAGCTGTGCAAGTGGACATTTTGAGTTGGACATTCATTACTCTTTCCGGTTCACTTCTGTCTTCAAAGATGCTACTATTTTGTGTCTCATCGTGCATCTTGATGTCCAATGACTCGTCAGTGCTAGCACAGCTCAAACAGGTCTTCTCACAGTGTATGTCCATGTGTGTTTATGGGTGTGTGGAGAGAGGGAGAAAATATAAGTTCATATGATTAGTTTTGGTTTGCTCTGAGCTTTTCTTTTAAGAATCTTATTTTCCTGTATTAAATATGCTTTTTAAAAATCTTATTTAATGAGTTTATGCTCAAAACCAAGCTCCCAGACCCTCACCTGCCGAGTTGATTTAACCAGTCAAGTATCTTGACAAAGTAACTGCCCAATTACCAGATTTTTATAATTGCTACATTTGGGGCATTAAGCCTGAAAAATATGCATATTCATGACCTCAGTGTCTCCTATATTTTTCATCCCTCTGTTTTGAGTTTGAAAAATTGGCATGAAAATTGTTTTCTGACACTTCTTTTGAACCCTTAAATTATGTATCTATGACTAATAGCAATGTCTCAGGATGTTCTTTCAGAGAGGAAATCTAGTTTGAAAATCTGTCCTTTGTTTTTCCTTCTGCAATTTCCTAAAAAGATCAGTGCAGGCATGTTCTTTGCCCCTCCCTCCCTCCCTGCAGCACTCGGAAGCCTGCTCCACCCCACCCCCATCCCCACTGCTAGCACGCACTTTCTTCATCTTAGCAGAAAGCTGACTTTTGTCCAACTTATTAAACATGTTCAAAATTAAAACAGCAGCAAGAAAATGAGAGGGTCCACCATATTGAAAGAGTTCACTGTAGAGCTGAAAGTCAAACCAAGTCTGCGCGTAGCCAGACATCAGCCACGGGTGCTCGTATCAGGTGAGGTACGGCGTCAGCTCCCTGCAGGTGAAGGCTGCTGGTCCGGCCTGGTGGCAGCACCTGGCACACTGCAGTGCATGAGCGCCACTCACCAAATGCCACTTGGGAATGAAGCTATACCTGGTCCCACCTATGCCTTCCTGTCTCTGGTTCATCCCGGCTCTGTCCAGGTTCACCTGCTTCTTCTAAACCCTACTGCCCCTTTGCTCTATACCCCTCACTCATAAAGCCGGGCTCTAAAGATTCTCACACTTTATGGTCTTTTTCCTGAGCCTTTTCTTTAACCAGTCCCACACTTGCAAACTCAACCTGCTATACATCTGCAATCACAGCTCCCCAACCTTGGCCTGGAACTTCAGATGTTTTGAGGCTGTCAGCCCCTTAGTCTTAACACTGAACCCACTTTTTCACTTTCCAGCTTTTGCATCTGAATCCTGGTGGTGTGGATAAGTTTATCTGCTCACCACGTGACTCCCACTCTGTAGGCAGAACCCTCCCCCACAAACGGAGTTCTCCACGAGTTTCCAGGTTCCCGGCACAGTGCTCACTCAGCCATCCGGTCACGTGTGCCCTGCCCTTTCAACATCAGACTTGTGCATTTGAGAACTGAACACCCGCTTGCCCACTGCCCTGCCCTAGTACCTGCTATGTCCCGACTGGTCTGATTAGTACTTTTGTAAGGGCATAGAGCGGGTTCCCTGTCGCTATACATAATCAGAGACTGAACAACCAGTGACAGAAATTTCACAGAAGTGATTTAAGCATGAGCTGAAAGATCAAATTAAATTGTCTTTGATGTCTCTTTCAATCTTGAACTTCTGACTATACAAAATACAGCCCGTGAAATATGCAGAAGTCAAAGTTTGTGTAAGCCACTCTACCTTATGAAATGTGATCCAAAACTTTACTGAAAAACCTGAGATGTTATGCAAAATTTATATAGCAGGATTATGTCCCTTCCTTACTGGACGGAGGGACTAAATCATGCTTCCCCAAGAGCCAGTTTTCAGTGTGGATGGCTGCATATTTATCTAAATGCCCGAGGGACTCATTCTGACTATTCTTATCTTGCAAGATGGCTTACCTAATCACAGAGGCTTCTTCCTGGAGATGCTGAGGTGGTCTTCTAGGTAATAAGCATTCCTTCTTGTCTTGCTGAAGTGCTTCTATGGCTTTCTGTTCCACCCGGGGCATGGCCTTTCCATCCCGTGGGGACAGGGTCCCTCCTCACCCAGCAGTTCCAGCTCACACAATGCTCCCACATCTGACTGCGCTGCAAGGACCTCATTAAACTGCCTCACATCTTAGTTTTGCCCTCAAGGTTCCCTCTGCTTCTGATTCTCTTTGCCCACTATCTCACAATCAAAATCCCACCCTTCCTCAACATTTAACCTGAATCACCTCCTTTTGGGAATACTCTTTTAACCAAAATTGTCTTCCTCTATAAAAATCAGTCCTTTCATCCTGACTAGTGTGGCTCAGTTGGTTGGGTGTCATCCCACAAAACACAAGGCTACTGGTTTAATTCTTAGTCAGGGCACATGCCTGACTCAGAGGGTTGTGGGTTCTGTCCCAGGTCAGGGCACATAGGAGAGGCAACCGATTGATGTTTCTCTCCCTCTCTTTCTCCCTCCCTTCCCCCTCTCTAAAAATAAATAAATTAAAAAGACAGTCCTTTCACCCTCTAGGCTCCCAACAGAGCTGGTCTTTTCTTGAAGCTCGTTCACTGACATGGCGTCACTTCTGCCTCTCTTGGTGCGCCGTATGCAAAAGTCAGTTCTCACTAATCTCTGCATCTCCTTTGTCATTCCCAATTCTAGGCCTTAGTAAGTGCATGATAGATAGATAGATAGATAGATAAATAGTAAGTGCATATGTTAATTCATCAAGTACATAAGATGCACGTAAGTTTATTTACGTACACCAACCTTCCAAATTATTTCCTAATCATTATAGTGATGAGTCACGATGTTCAAAAGTACAGATTTCTTGCCTGTTTAACATGGCACCACTCGAAATATTTAAAAATAACTATTTCATCACCTTTGAAAATTATTTGAACTCAATTTCCTCAAAGACTTTTCTTTATTCACTCAAAATTACTCTCAATGTCAAACATATGTCACTGAGACATTATTTCCTCATCGTCACCCTCAATATCTTCAAAGTTAATTAAGCTCTTATGACCTTCTCGACCTTTACTGATAGCATTTCACAGAGGACTAAATTATAGGCCACAGCTTCCTAGAGAAATGATAGGATCTCTGAGGTCATTAGGACAGAAGTCTAGGAAAATCGCTACCATTTCTTATCCAGTAGTCCCCTCTCACCCATGGGGACACGTTTCAAGACGCTCAGTGGATGGCTGAAATTGCAGATAGTTCTGAACTATATATATACACAGTATATTATATATAAAATAATATTTATATATATACACACACATATATATTATGGTTTTGCTATACACACGTACCATTTAAAGGAAGCACTTTGACTTTTCTTTGGCATACCTACACGACCAGCATCACTACCCTTGCGCTTTGGGGCTGTTATTAAGTAAAATAAGGGTGACTTAAGCACAAGGGCCATGATACCGTGATCGTCAGCCTGGTCACTGAGACAGCTACCAAGTGACTGACTGGCAGGGAGTGCATACGGTGTGGAGACGCTGGACAAAGGATGATTCGTGTCCCAGGTGGGATGGGCATTTCATCACAGTACTCAGAATGGCATGCCATATGAATTTTTTATTTCTGGAATGATCTCTTTAATGTTTTCGGACCACAGTTGACCACAAGTAACTGAAAGAGTGCAAAGCAGAAGGACAAATAAGGGGGGGTGGTAAAAAATATTGGCAAATGGGATAGTATTTTAACCTATAGTAATCACTGTGGACCAAGCATGCCCCAGCTGTCCCAAGTCTCGCTCACATTCTGGTTCTGTGGAGTCTGCCTTTTAATTAGTGTCCTACCTGATTTTCTTTTTCCTCCTCCTCTGTCTTCAAGCCCCTCATGACTGGCCATCAATTCCATGCTGGGAAGGTTAAGAACAAGTTTCTAGTGATAGGTAATGAACTAGTGATCATTAGGAACAGGTTTTTTTTAAAAAAAATAATTTAAATTCTTTTCAATTACAGTTGACATTCAATATTAGATTAGTTTCAGATGTACAGAATAGTGGCTAGACATTTATGTAACTTACGAGGTGGTTCCCTGGTAAGTCTGGTACCAGTCTGGCACAGTACATTGTTATTACAGTATTATTGACTACGTTCCATATGATGCACTTTACATCTCCTTAGCTAATTTTATAATGGGCACTTTCTTCTTAATCCTTTCACCTTTTTAACCCATCTTCCCATCCCTCCTCTCTCCCAGCAATCATCAATTAGTTCGCTGTGTCTATGAGTTTGGTTCTGTTCTGCTTGTTCATTTATTTTGTTTCAGATTCCACATACAAGTGAATTATATGGTCCTTGTCTTTCTCTGTCTGACTTATGTCACTTGGCATAATGCCCCCTAGGTCCATCCATCCATGTTGTCACAAATGGCAAGATTTCATTCTTTATTATGGCTCATATTCCACTGTGTACATGTACTATCTTTATCCGTTTTGTGAATCGATGAAAACTAGTCTTTTGATTGGAACCTTTAGACCATTTACATGTAAAGGAACTCTTGATAGGCATGCAAGCTGCGTGTGGGGGAGGGTCAATAAAACAACGGCTTCTGCCTGTCCTTCTGTCTGGGAGAAAGCTGCTCCCCCAGCCCTCGCTCTGAAGCCGCACAACGCAGTTCCTCCCTGCACTGCATGTCCCTGGCGCTTTTCAAACTCCTGCCTCAATGCGGGAGCCCAGAGCAAGCGAGTGTGTCAGTGAGTAGATCCGTGCACCAGCCCGCTAAGGGGAACCTGGGACTCCAGCGGGCAGCCCTCTCTTTCTCTCAGCCTCCATCCCTGCTGGTTTTCACGGTCAGAGGTTATGGGGACTTCTCTTCCTGGCACTGGGACCCTGGGCTGAGGAGCGGAGGGGGTCCACATGGGTCCTCTCAGACACACCGCAGACTGAGCTGCTGAGTCCTGGGGAACTCCGGGTCTCAATCCAGGAAAAAACAAAAGAGCCGAGGGGAGTGATGAAGTGATTCCGAGACTAGAGAGCTGAGGAAATGGGATCCCAGAAGGTTGGGCTGATGGAGGCCTAGACCTGGGACCCAGAATCTGGCTCTGAACCTCCTGGTCACTCTGCCCCAGTATTTGGCTTTTTTCTGACCTAGATAAAGGTACCAGGGGACTAGAGTTTGCTGTGGTTGATAAAAAGCAGTATGAATGGGGCCTGAGAGGAGTTGTCAAAATGGGAGAGGTTCCGAAATGATTTATATTTGGTTGTTTTCCAAAACTTGGAAGGCATTTCCTTATAGCCTCAGAAGTGACAGGCTGTAAGAAATCTTTTCTCTTTTGTGGGAGAGATGGCGGGGATCCTGACTGTAATTATTTTGGGGTTCTGTTTTCTTGGGAAGGGAGATTTACCGGTCTCCTGCTGCTGCCCTAGGCCCCACGAAATTGCTTTTGCAGCCAACACCACTTCTCTAGGGGACTCATAGAAGTGATGTGTTTTGGATGCCAAGCAGATTAGAAGGTTTTGGGAGGAACCTGGGAGAAGTCTGAGAGAGGAAATGTCCTGGCAGGACAGTGTCCAGCACAAGTGACCGATCAGTTCTGATTGTCTTTCCAGCAGCACTGGCTCCCACCTTTCCTCCTACACCTGGTCACTACCGTGTGCCCTACCAAAGGGCACATGGAGAAACCCAGGTGGGCTGGCATGGCAGACATACCGACTAGCTGGTAGCTGCCTGGCCTAAGGGGGTGCTCCTTTGGCCACCCCAGCAAAAGTGGAAGTGGAGCGCCAGTCTCCAGACAAGCACTCAAGAGCATTGACCTCCGGAAGAATCAGACAAAGACCTTGGTCACTCCAGCCCCAAAATCTAGTGATTGGAGCATGGTGGTGAGAGGCTGCCCCCACAGAAGCTTGCTGGCTGAGGCACTCTTCAGAGGGGATGAAGGTTTAATGGCCTAAGACAGCCAATGCCTCTTCCTTCAGTGACCGCCCCCACCACTGCCCACCATTGGTGACCACAACCTGAGCTGTGCTGTCTGAGCCTCCCTCAGCCAGGAGCCTCCTTCCACCCTAAAGAGTCAGGGGTAAGGAGCCTCAGACACTGAGTTTCAAACAAGAGGCTGCTCTGAACATCCCAGGACCGAAGCTGGTCTGGCAGAAAACCTGCTGTTCCTCTGCTCCATCCTCTAGAGTCCCTTCTTGGGCAGAAGTAAGAACACTCCGCACTCTGCGAGCCAAGCGGCACCCAGGAGCAGACAGAGCATGCGGAGTGGCCTTAGCAGGGGCCCACCCAGTCTACCAGACGGGCTCCTACCCTGAGTCATTGCCAGCGGCCACCAACACAAACTAGGAGGCTTCAGAAACTAAAGGCCAGGGAAGGTCCTGATCACTTAAGAAGTTTCCCCAACCTGGGATAGAGGAAGGAGGTGCACACACTAGGGCTCCCAGAAAGTTCCCACTGTGAGTCTCAGTTAACCCACAAAAGACAGCTAATGCCTCTTTCTGTAGTGACCACCTTTCCACACAGCCCACTGCTGGAGGTTAGAACCTAGTATCATATCTCTGACACTTGCTGTGACTGAGGCTGACTTATGGCTACAGCAGAGTCAGATGAGTTGCCAATTTCCAAACGATTTGGAGGTGCTCGGAGGAGGAAATAGACAACTCTGCCCTTAGCATGACGAGGCCCGCAGAGAGAAGTCGTATCTGGGGCACTCTTTGGTACAGTGTGGCAAGAACTTCCTAGCAATGAGAGATAACCTTCCTTAGGAGGGATATCCCTGTAGCTGACTTTTAATAAGCAAAGATGGGACATTTGTTTGCCAGGGCTGTTGCGGAGGGGATAGGCCCAGGAGGTAAATTGCCTAGGCTGCCATTTTTTTATCCTCATCGAGAATATGGTCTTTGACCTTAGGAGGAGGGGAAGGGAGGGAGAGAAAGGGAGAGAAATAGCAATGTGAAAGAGAAACATCAACTGGTTGCCTCTTGTTACACGCCCCAACTGGGGACTGAACCCATAACCTAGGTGTGCGCGTGATCAGGGATGGAACCTGCAACATTTTTTTTATGTGACAATGCTCCAACTAACTGAGTCACACTGGCCAGAGCCCTAGACTACCATTTTAGATGTTGGGTAAACCTGGAGGAGAACTATAGCTCCTGCTTTCAGTCCTGAGTTGCTTGAACGAGCATGGTGTGCGTTAGGGCAAAGTCAGGACTACTTAGAGATGACTACCTTCAGGGGTGGTAGGAGGTGGAATGGGGAGGCGAAGGCTCTGCGGGAGGTTTGTGCTGGCAGGTGTGCCGATGTGAGGGCGCTCAGATGCTCCAAGGCTCCAGAGAGATGGCTCCTCCAGTCGCATCCCCCTGATCTGGGGGCGGGAGGGTGCCAGCACCTTCTCAGGAGCTGGTCGGGCCTCTGGGGAGGCCAGAGTAGCATAGACAAGTGACTTACCAACTTACGAGGGCTTGAGACTCACCTGGGGATTCACCTGGGGAAACAGTTTTAAAACACCTGTAAGTGAATTCTTGGGCCAACCCTCAGAAAGCATCCAGATCTGGAGAGGGGCTCAGGCATCTGTACTTTTAAAGAGTTTCCTGGGCAGTTCTGACAGTGGTCCATGGGTAGTGTCCAAATTATTGTCTAAACTGGGTGGCTTTTGAGAGTCAGAGTGGGCGATATTTAAACACTGCACCAGCACAGATGTGAACAAGGACTATTCAGAGAAAATACAGGTGTCCCGTTACTCTCCGCATGAATCGCATTTGACAAAAGCCCGCGCAGTGGGGAAAAACACAGCCCCGGGTACAGACACACCAGATTCTGACCTGCGCACTGTGTGACTCCAAGCAAGGTCTTCTGTCCCTCTGAGCCTCAGTTTCTTCCATGGAAAAGGAAGCCTCACTGTACATTAAGTACAATATTCTCTTTTAGCAACGGTTGCCCTGGGCCCATTTCTGTTCTCTACAACCTGTCCCTTTCCAGTATTTTTAAGCTGTGTTGTGGAGTATTGTATTTGCCTCTCAACTCTTCATGACTTCAGGCAAAGCTTATATAACGTTGCAGGGCCTGGAACCTAGGAGACAGTGAGAGGACGCTATACGCTTATTTTGCCAGTTTGGTAAGAGACTGTACTCCTCTCCCCTCTGCCGCCACCACCAAGAGATGAGGAAAAAGGCAGAGACTGGAATGCGCACCACGCGGTACCGCTGGGTCAGTCCGCCTTTTGTTCATTGCCAGGACTTCGCAGCCTGAGCTCACCAAGAGAGCGCGAGCTTTGCGTGAGCAGTATGGTGCAGAACACTGCCCGCTGCTACTAGTCTCCTCCCCTTCCCCTTCTCCGGGGAGCTTAAAGGGTGTTTTGGGAGCAGCAAATAATATCTAAACGTTTACAAGCTAAAACATCAACTGAAAGAGCTTTGTTCTTGGTGTGGTAGTTTGGAGTGTGCCTTTTCTCAGTCCAATGAATGCTGCAAATCAAAACCATGGTGTGGTATCACCTCGCCTCTTAGAATGTGAGCTATCACCTCACACCTACTATCTAAACAAACAAACAAACAAACAAACAAAACAACAAATAATCAGCACTGCAAGGATGTGAAGAAAAGGGAACCCTTGTGCCCTGCTGGTAAAACAGTATGGAGGTTCCTCAAAAAATTAAAACTAGAACTACCATAGGATCCACAACGCTGTGTTTGGGTATTTACCCAAAGAAAACAAAACACTGACTCGACGTGATACACACGCACCTGTTCAATGCGGCATTATTTACACCAGCCAAGATATGGAGACAACCTACCTGCCCATCAGTGGGTGAAAGGATAAAGAAAGTGTGTCTCACACACACACACACACACACAGTGGAATATTATTCAGCCATAAAAAGAAGGAAATCTTGCCATTTGTGACAACATGGATGAATACTGAGGGTATTATACTAACTGATGTGAGGCAGACAGAGACAAATAAGGATTTCATGATATCATTTATATATGGACCCTAAAAATGAAAAATCAAAAATGAGCTCACAGATGCAGAGAACTGATTGGTGGCTGCCAGAGGGGTGGGGGTGGGCGGAATGGGTGAGGGGGTTAAAAGATACAAACTTCCAGTTACAAAATAAATAAATCACAGGGACACACTGTTAAGCATGGTGACTACAGTTAATAACACTGTGGTGTATAATGGAGAGTTACTAAGAGAGTAAATTTTAAAAGTTCTCATCATGAGAAAAAATACCTGGTTAACTCTGTATGGTGACAGACATTAACTACACTTACTGTGGCGATCATTTTGAAATATATACAAGTATCGAATCATTATGCTGTATACCTGAAACTTATATGTCCGTTACACCCGAATACAGTATAAATAAATTCAGAAAAATCACTTAACTGCAATACTATAATGGCACCCCAAAAAGTCAACAACACTTCCTTAATATCATAAATTAGCTATCATGTTCAAATTTCCCTGACTACCTGATTTTTAAATAATGGATTTGAATTATAATATGGACAGTCCCCGCCGCCCCCCAACACACACACTTCACATCTGGTGGTTATACGTCTGAACCTGCGGGTTGCTCTTCCTTTTATCTTCTTTGCAGTTCTTTACAGTAATTTTTATTATTCGATTACAGCTGATGCACAATATTAGCTTCAGGTGTATAACATAGCGATTAGACATTTATACGTCTTACAGAGTGATCTTCCCCATAAGTCTAGTACCCACCTGGCACCACACACAGTTATTACCATATTATTGACTGTATTCCCTATGCTGTACTTTACATCCCTGGGACTTTTTGTAACTGCAAATTTGTACTTCTTAATCCAAGAACAACTCATTTTTAATAATACTGGCTTTGTTTGCCCTTCTTCAATACTGGCTGTGTGATTTTAAACAATCACATGCTTTCTAACAGGCTTACTTTTTTCACCTGAAATCATCTGCTTCGTGGGGTTACTATGATGATTAAATGAGATACAGTGAAGTGCAACATCTAACAAACATTAAGTGCTCAGTTAAGGTGAGATCTCTATTACTGGTTTTCCAGACCGTCTGTCTAGGGAGCCATCTGAAGCTGGGACCAGACTTACACTGGGAAAAATCTAAGATGCTGCAAAGCGAGGACCACACTATTCGTGGTTGTACTCCCCACCCTTTGGAGGCTGCATGAAGTCGAGTGGAGAGAAGAAAGGAGCTAACGGGGATTTAAACCTACTAAGTGCCGGGTACTTCTCTACTCATTTTGTATATGTCTTCTCACTTAAACTGCTCAGCAACCCTACTGGGTAGCTGTTAGTATCCTCACCTTTCAAAAGGTAAAAGCAAGGCTCTGAGAGCCGCAACAGCTCACAACGTGAGACCACAGTGCTTGTTAAGTGCCAGACTGAAGCCCAGATGTGCGTCTCCAAATTTATGTCTTACTTTCCAAAGAAAAACCGATACTGGGTATAGACTGAGGTTCTCTTTCCTGCGGCACATCCTATAGGATATTGAAGGGGGTTACAAGGTGGGGCCGTTTCTGTGATTGACTTTGGGAAACATTAGATGATGCAGCAAACAAAATACAGGTGTGGGTGAAAGGAGGTATCCAGTTGCTCGTAGGGACAAAGACATGCAGGTTACGATGACCACTTAGTTTTAGTACCGCAAAGGAACGCCACTCCCAACTGTAACCCTCCTTTCCCCACGCCCGCCGATCCTCTTCTTGCAGGACTCCTCAGCGCCTTGAATGGGTGAACAGAGTCACCCCTAAATCTCTAACAGTGTGAGGGATCCGCTCCCCTATTTGACCGTCCTCCGTGGAACACTGTGGGACACCCGGACCTAGGGAAATAATCTGTGCGTGTCCATCTGTTCCCTGCCGAGTCGCGTATTTCAATGTGCTGTACATTATTTAGCAAAACTACCTAAGACCAGTACTGTTCTGTGGGTGCCTGTGCAGCGTCCCCTGCTAAGCCTCCTGAGGCAGACGGACACCCTCAGCAAACACTGTCGTGGTGTTTAATGAGGGCAGATGGACACGGAACGTGCCTTTTCCAGTCGTGTTTTCTCCTGTTCATTGTGCGGTGCGGGGCTCCTCCGCACCAGAGCCCCAGACACCCCGCTGCTATAAATCACCGGAGAAAGGTGATCATTAAATAGATTAAAATGCATGGAAATTACCTAAATGTGGTCCATTAGATTAAATGAAGCAGCTACAGTATAATGCCCCCATGGCTCCCGAAACTTTATTTAGATTGTAACTGTACCAGTGTTGTGAGCATCACATGATTAAGGAGGATATTACAAATCTTACTGCGCCCCCCTCCCCACCCCGCCTTCCACTGAGGGTTGGCGATTGAAATTCCTCCAAGGCTTAATAAACAGTTACCTCCAAGAAGGCACTTGGAAACTGACTTTCTAGACCAATCTGCATTTCGATGTGGTTTAGAGCAAAACCTTATCTCTGTGTGGCATGTTTGCAGGAATAACAATGTTTAAATAATGTCTGAAATGGAGCATAAAAATCCTTTGTAACTCAAATGGACATACTGAGAAATCTGAAGCTTCAGCTCACATTACCTTTTCGATATTTCTTTCAAAGACTGACAGTAAGACATCACCACTTGCAGGAAGTAACTCTCCAAGAGCATATTTTTGATGTAGGTCTTGCTTGCAAACTCTCCTTACGACTCTAATAAATGCCAATTTGGGGAGCAGGAGCGGTTAGAGTTCTAAATTTTTCATGAAATTCTGTGTGAAATTGAAGTAGTCTATTTCTTTCTGTCTAACCTGATAACCGGAGAAAAAGGGAATGAAAACCAGTGTACATGTTTGTGCCTTCAAAAAACGCCTCTTAATTGGAGTCATTTAGGAAGCTCTGGGTAAGATCTTTCTGACAAAGAAAACCATCAGCCAAGGTGGCTTTTTTCCTCCTTCATGTCAAGTACATCTTGTTCTCTTATTAGATCATTTCGTTTCACTGAGGCTGAAAGCAGTAGAGGGAAGGGAAGGGAAGGGAGCTCGTGTAGGCTGAGTGTCTATTCAGGGCCGAGTACCGTGCTTGGTCCTTCTCCATACGATCACAGCTCACGGCAGTTAATCCTCATAGTGACCTTTCCAGGAGGACACACTGATTCATCCATCAATGAACAAAACTGATAAACGGATAGGCTATCGTGGTGGAACCAGATGCTGAACCTCTTTCTGTCTTGAACAAGCCGGTCCTCTTCCCAGGATGTTCTGCTGTTTCACCGAGTGGCACACATGTGCCCACACAAAGCATCCACAATAAAGTCATGGAACCCCGACAGCTATCTACCGGGGTTGCATTGGTAGCAGATGTCAGAAAACGATCGCAGGGACCAGGTCTGATGCCTTTCTTCAACACGAGAGAAGGGGGGAAGCAGCCCTAACAAAGTACTTAGGAAACAAGGTACTTAGGGAAATTGGGAACTCTGCTGAGCAGTTAACATACATCATCTCAAGTAATCCTCATCCCAGTCCAACGAGATGGGCGCTGTTATTTCCACTCGACGGATGAGAAAAGCTGAGGCTCACAGAGGTAGGCTGCTGCGGGTCAGAGAGGCAGCGGGTGGTGGGACGGAGGGACACCTTGGCGCTAGGAGCCCGGAGCCACTGCAGGGGCACGGGGTGCTGTTTAAATGCTACCGAGTGAGAGAGCTTAGGGTGTCTGTGTGTTTCTTTGTTTACTTACAGTTTTAAAGTTTTATTAAGGTCTAATGCACTTGTCATACACCAATCATTTAAAGTCTGAAGTTTAATGTTTTTAGTGAATTTCCAGGGTTGTACAATCTTGTAAATAACAGTCTAATTTAAAAACGTTTTATCTTCTGTAAAGAAACCCTCCACCTGTTAGTAGTCACTCCCCGTCCCCCCTAAGTCCCCAGTCCCAGGCAACCACTAGCCTCCTTTGTGTCTCTACTGATTTTCCTGTTCTGGACATTTTATATAAATGGGACCACACAATATATAGTCTTTTGTGACGGGTGCTTTTACTTATGATAATGTTTTCAGAATTCTTCCATGTTGCAGCCTGTATTAATGCTTCATTCCTTATTACCAAATGATGATCCATATTATGGATATACCTCCCTTCTCTTTATCCAATCATCAATTGATGGATATCTGGGCTGTTTCTACTTCTTAATCATGATGAATAACGCTGTTGTGTACCTTTGCGTACAACTGTTTGTGCGGATATATGTGTTCTCATTTTGGGGGATATAGACCTAAGAGTAGAACTGCCGGCTCATATGACAACTCGATGTTGAACGTGGTAGAGAACTTTCACACTGTTTCCCACAGTGACCGCACCATTTTACATCTTCACGAGGACTGCGTGAGGGTTCCGACTTCTCCGTGTTCTCACCAACACTTGTCTGCCCTTCCAGTGCCAGCCATCCGATTGGGCATCCACTTCATGGAGTGGGCATCCATGAAATGGCAGCTCGTAACTTCCCTGATGATCAGAATGTTAAACACCTTCTCAAGTGTTATTAGACGTCTATGTGCCTTTTTGGAGAAATGTTCATTCAAATCCTTTGTTCACTTTTTCAATAAGTTGTCTTTTTTTAAAAGTTGTCCTTTTTATTACTGAATTGTAGTTGTCTTTTCACTTAATGTTATATTTTGCAACACAAAATTTTAATTTTGATGCCACCCAACTTACTGAATTTTTCCCTTTTGTTGTTTTTGCTTTTAGTGTCATATCTAAAAAGCCATTGCCTAACCCAAGGGCATGAAGAATCGCCCTTATGCTTCCTTCTTCTAAGGGTTTTATAGTTTGGGCTCTTTCTTTTAAGTCCCATGACCCGTTCCCAGTTCATTTTTGTGTGAAGCAGGGTCCAGCTTGATTCTTCCACATGTAGGTGGCCACTTGTTCCAGCGCCGTTTGCTGAGAAGAACACGATTTTTGCCACGAGACAGTCCTGGATGTGCATTTTTCCTTGGCCATTCAGTAGCAGCAGGGGCTTAAGCAGACTACTCAACCTCAGCTTCCTCATCCTGAGCCTAGCAAATGAATTTACGTCTCAATGCTGCTGTCACAACGAGATGGGAATCTATGTATTGAGTCCTTTATACTATCCCCAGTACTGGGTATTATTCAGCATATATCCGATGTCCCACACCTCTAGAACATCCTGCTGAAGTCAAATGATTAATTCCTCCCCCCTCCCCCAGGGGACCCATTAGTCACTGCACATTCTTCAGCGGTCACCAGAGGGCATACATATGGAAAAGTGACTGGATGTCAGACGCTTGAGAAGGAAGATGTTTTCAGTAAACAGCTCCCCATGTGACTGAGAGCATTGTTACCCCATTCCGCAGATAAATCACTCCAAGTCTGCATCCCACATATGTACCCACCACACTCTGCTGCCTCTGCTCGTGAAAGATGCTAAAGAGGATCCAATTTCTTGAGCAGCATTTAGATTCTGTCCTCTATACTGGTTTCATTTTTGGGAACCAGTGATTCTGGGTACAAGTCTTTGTTTTATATTCCATTTCTTTCTGGGAGGTTCATGTTGCTTCCAAAAGTCATAGGTTGTACAATTTTTACTTTGCTTCCAAAATGGCTGATTCTTCTATGAAAATGAATGGATCCACACTATTCTTAGGTACAATTTACAAGATCTGAGAATCACATTCCTGTGAATACTCTCTGATCTTGGGATGGAGTGTGAGACCCACCCTCATGTCATCTCCTGGAGGCAGAAGACTTCGTGTTCAAGTTGAACCAATGCACCCTTTCGCCAGACTCATTCGTGTGAGAAAATACTGCTTCCTGGTAACCCTTGCATCCCACAGCCCGGGCCCCTTCTCCGACGCAGACACACGTTTTGCACACACTGCCGACTGTGCCTCTCCCCGACCAGGTTTCCCCACGGAAGCCTGCCTGTGCGCCTTTTTCTGCGGCTGTCCTGGCCCTTTCTCTCCCAGGGAGCGCAACACTTCAGCCTGTGTAGAATCTCTCCAGTGCCTCTTTTCTTACTTCTCTTGAAGAAAAGGCCCATATTCTTTTAAAGGTTGCACTGATGGTTGTTTTGAGGAGATGGACTGACGTTCATGGGAAAGTGACAGAAGTCCTGGAGGTTGGCAACTTTTTTACCCAGCTTGGTCCTCTGAAAAGCGCAGAGGCAGAGCAGGAAGCTGCACTGGTTCCTGTCCTCGCTGCTGGCTGCGGACGGAGTTCACCAAATTCCATTTTCCTTCTTTCCGCGAAGGCTGCGGCTGTCTGCAGAGCGGCACATCACTCCCTGCTTACACAGGGACTGTGCTCTACCAGTGCCGAGCTGCTTCGACTTTCTGTGACCCACCAGATGCTATTTCCATACCTTGCAAATGTGATCGCCGCATCCCGGAGTGCCACACCTTCCCCTTTGTTCCAAATGCAAACAAATTTATTTCCTTATTCAAAAAGGAGCTCAAATTCTAAGCATGGAAAAAGCCTCTCTGAGTAACCCCACCACCACACACAGCTAATTTTTCTCTTTTCTGTGTGGATACGTTCTTCTAGGGTTACACGTATCACTTGGCGTGACGATGCCTGTGTTTGCATGCCTGTCTTCCATCTTGAACTGCATTTCTTGAGAGCACACCCTGCCTTATTTGCTTCTCTTTAGCAGCAACTATTACCTGGCACAGAACAGCAGCTAATTAATATTCAGTAAATTGTTTTAACTTGAAAGGAGAGAAGTCGGAAGTTTGTGACTTCCGTTATTAATGAAAAAAAGAAGAACTCTTCTGCTGAAATGAATTAAGAGAAGCCTCTGAAAAATTCCTATTGATGGGGCTTACCGGGCTCTAGACTAATTGTACCACGCACACCCACTCGGCTCACCAACACAGCGAGAACAATGTTCACGGGGATGACCTTAAATAAGTTAACGTTCCCGTCTCTGCTGATTCCACCATTGAAACGAGTTCACAAGTTAATGTGAATAAAGAATAGGGGAGGAGTAAATGAAGACAGGAAGAGAGGAGGCGTTTCATAATTTATCAGATGTGAGCCCTGGCACCTCATTTATTTTACAAAAAGGCCTGATGACGCTCATATTTTCGTGAGTTAAGACTTAAAATAGGATTCCTGATTCTCCTCCACCCCATCACCAGCCTTGCAGCCTGTGGACATGATGCGAACTCACCGGTGGGCTTTTCGGAACCGCCCTCTCCCCTTTCTTAGGCTGTCAGCTGGGGTGCCTTGGCTCCCAATGGCTGCTGCAGTCGTGTGGAGCTGAGCTTCCCTCCTCGGGCCCTGGGCGTGATCTTCCTTAATCAATACTGAGCACAAAACCCAGGAAACGGCAGTGCACATCTGCAAGTTCCCTTCGAAGCGGATCACCCCATTTAGAACGAATTAACATCTAATTGGCAAGCAATCATGCCTAATAATTTTTAGATTTGTTTATTCTTCAGAGTCACATCTCTCAAAACACAGCCAATAGAACAAATACACAGGCTCTTCTCACTGGAACTCACCTAGAGGAGTGTCTTGTTATGTTCACATAACTATTACTCAAGGCCCATCCTTCCTGTTAAGCTCTCTGCAATAATAAATAATAATAATAATCAACAATAACAATGATGATGATGATGATAAAATGAAATGGGAAATCTGAACAAAAATGGAGAAACGAGTCTTTTTTGCCAAGTCTTTATGAAAGACTGTGTCTGATTATCTGCCCGGAATTCCTTCTTCTGCCAATTCTAGTTGGTCTTACATCCCCTTCTCCCCCTCCCTGCGTGTGTCCTGAAGGGCTGGAGCAGCAGAGCTTTCAAACGATCCCTGGGCCTCTATCATCTTTTGCAAGTAACCCCCCGGGTGTTTCCTTTCGATGCCAGCCATCCATTTCATTTTTTAAAACGCTATTTTTTAATATTGAGTCCAGAGACAAAAAAGAACAAAGAAAAATGTCAGATGCAGAAAGATTAAGACCAGGTCAACCTGGGTTTTGAAAACACCAGAGGTTCCAGGGACTTCTCCAAAATGCTGGTCTTTTTCAAAATGTTTTTGCATTCCATAAGGCTTTCAGTTTTAGTTATTCCTTACAAGGGACGATGACACAGGAGTGGTCCCGATGCCACACTGCAGCAGCATCGAGGACAGGCCGGTGCTTCATGGCAGGGCTACAAATGGCAGTTTGTACCACATCTGCTCAGAGACAAATCTCAGGGGACCCAAAGGTGCCCAGGCCTCTCTGCGAATCTGGAAGCAATCTGAGAATCCTGGGGCATTCTACTTGTCTGCATTTAAAGATGTCTTCCAGCTGCTGTTCATTCTCACTTTTGCTCACTCTGCTCAGAGAGGTGGTGGCCACCTGACAATTTCACTGGAAGTTGCTGCTTCAGTG
The DNA here is from genome assembly GCA_028533065.1 of Trachops cirrhosus. Taxonomy (NCBI): domain Eukaryota; kingdom Metazoa; phylum Chordata; class Mammalia; order Chiroptera; family Phyllostomidae; genus Trachops; species Trachops cirrhosus. Next base: position 11,463,774 of record CM052550.1, on the reverse strand, counting down.
GCTGCCGATGCGCACCTCGCTGCACCTGTGGTTTTTAATGTTGACCTGGCCATGCCTGGAGTCCATGTCGCACTATCATTGGATGTTAGTCCCATCAACAACCAACGGTACTCTTTCAGATTTCTTGCTCACCCTTCCTAGGACATTTAGATAAATTGCTCTGGGTCTTAACTAGATATCAATTGAGTTTCTGTATCCTGACACACAGCCAGAGACCTGACAGAATTTGAATTCTGTGTCTTAGAGTAAATCTCAGGATCTCAGAATACCTTTTCCAAATTGAATTTCTCCTCTCTCTCTCTCTCTGTTAATACTGACCTGAGGACATGCTCATAGAGAGAGGGGAAGGGAGAGACAGACAGAGGGAGAGAAACATTGATGTGAGAAATATCTCACAGAAACCCCAACTGGAGATTGAATCTGCAACCCAGGTATGTGCCCTGACTAGGAATCGAACCTGTGATCTTTCAGTGTACAGGACAACACTCCAGCCAACTGAGCAACACCGGCCAGGGTTCTCCTCTCTCTTTATTTTATTATCTTAAGCCCTAATGTTTTAGGTCCTCAATAGTTTCAAGGGCTTCTGCAACATGTCTTCAAGAAGATCTAGCAGGTCCTCATGAGATCTGGGTTCCTGTTGGACATCTCTTGCATGTCAAAGTTCTCACGGTGGGCACAAAGATTAAAGCCCAGCCTTTAAATCCTCATTAAGGCCTGTGTGTGCTTAAGGGAGAGAGGCTAGAGAAGATGAAGGACAATGGGGTGGAGGAGGAAGGAGAGGTGGAGGAAGGGGAGGAGGACGAAGGGGAGGAGGAGGAAGGGAGGAGGCGGAAGATGTGGAGGAATAAGAGGTGGGGAAGAGGAGGAGGAGGAGAAAGAGGAAGACGCGGAGAAGAAGCCAAACTGACACTTTGCCAAAGCATTTGTGAGTTCAGCCAAGAACCCATTGCCTCACTTTTCTTCTTCTGGCTACATACTATCAACAAACAATTTGTCTGATTTTCTTGGCACAGAAATGAATTATCTCTCATGATTGGATTTTTCCAGTGGTTTTGTCCTTGTGAAAGAAGGGCACTGCCCCCAACCCCTGCCCTTTTAAACATGACTTCAGTGAAAATTTCCAAGTAAGCAACATATCTCGCTGGCTCCTCTCCACATTCGCTTCAAGCATGTACCGCATCGTGGGGATACTACCACTGCCCAGTGGAAACCGGGGTGCCCCGGTCCCTGACCGAGAGATGCTCCCATGAGCAATACATTCCCCTAAAATCCTGTGTTTCACTAAAAATCACCACTTTCTTCTCCCCTCTAAGGAAAAACATATGATAACGATAGCTAGCGTTAAGATCCCTACCAACTCCATCCGCTCCACAGAGATTTCTATTTTTTGTCCCTCTCCTTCCCTTCCCGCTTCCCTCCCTGCCTTTCTTCCTGGTGTTTGAGAGCCGTCGCCTGAGAATGACATCAGCCCGGCCACACCGTCCAGTCTTCCCGGGTCTCGTCATCCTCACGTAAAGATACCGTGTGCGAGAAAACAGTCAGGGTGTCACAGCATTTACATGTCCTTACGACTGTTTATTTCAGGTGTCCTTCTCTGTGACCGACCTCTTCATCATCGATTGTAGATTTATGTAGATTTGATTGGCGTTTTAGAAACTGTCTGGCACACCCCTTCCTTTCACTTTTGGTTTTCATAACTTTTATCATGGTGCGTCTGGGCATAACTTTATCTGAGTTTATCTTGTTTGGAGTTGCTGAACTTCTGAGCCTAGATCTCCATTTCTCTCACCATATTTAAGAAGTTTTCAGCCATTATTTCTTGGCACATTTTTTGCTGCATCCAATCTCCTCCTTCTTCTGGGCATCATCAGCACAAATATTGGATTTTTTGGTCCTTTCTCACAGGTTTCTGACACTGCCTCTTGCTCCCTTCCCTAATCTTTTTTGCTGTGTTTTTTTGTGTGTGTGTGTGGAGTCTCCTCTGTCATCTCCATTCAGCTACTGAGCCTATTTAATGAAATTTTTTAAAATTTCTGATGTTGTAGTTTCCCATTTGCCTTTGTTTCTATTTCTCTTTGGGGGACTTCTATGTTTCTAAGAGTACTTGTTCTCACCTTTTTGACCATAGTTATAATATCTACCTTAAAATCTTTACCGGATAATTCCAATACATAGGTCACCTCAAAAATTGGTATTTGGATCATGCTTTCCCTGAACAGGAGTCAGAACACTTTTCTCTCCTCTAAGAACCAGACGGTAATTGTTTCAGGCTGTGTGGCTGAGCCAGAAAGTCTCTGAAACTAAAGCATCAATACTGCTATGAACAACAGAGCAATGAACGGATGTGACTGTTTTCCAATAAAGCTGTATTTATGGGCACTAAAATTTAAATTACACAAAATGTTCACAGTTTTTCAAATATTCTTCTGATAACTTTTAGCTGCTTAGAAATGTAAAATCCCTCCCCACCGAATGAGCCACACCAAACAGGTGGTGGGGAGAGCTGCCCCATGGCACACGGCGTCACAGCTTTCTCCTGACGTAGGTCATTCAGGAGCGTACCCGATGGGCTGTTAGCTTGTGGGACTCCGACAGCTGCTCAAATCCTCCAGCGGCTGCTGATGTCATTTTGCTTTAACCCGGTTGGTTCGGTACAGATCACAAGTTATGTTTCGTTTTCCCTGGGCAGAGGTTCCGATACCAGTTCAACTTCCAAAGTCTTCGCTAGGTTCTTTGCGTGTGCCTCATCCGTACACGCACCACTCAGCCGTGTGGCCACACCACACGTCGCCAAGTGCGGGTGACGGCCTCTACCCTCCTTCAGTTCGCGAAGCCGTCGCTGTGCTCGCGGCTCTGTTTCGTGCACGTGCGGCTCATGGGGGAACCTGGGGCGTCTGATGCTCGTTCCCAGAATTAGGAGAGCTCCTTGTCCGGCCTCCATCTCTCCAGGACTCCTCTACACTCTCCGGCTCTCAAGGGTGCCTTTTCCCTGTTCCTGTTCCTCTGACCAGCAAGAACTACTGGATTTTTCTGAGTTTACCTGCTGTTGGCCGTTTTCACATACCTGGGGCTGACCTTGGGGCAAAGCAGGGAGAGGAAGCTAGAGAGAAAAATAATGTGAATGGATGGAGGTGCTGACTAACCTTATTGCGATAATCATTTTGCAATACATGAGGCCTGTCTGGAAAGTATCAGCCATGTGCTATGAAAAAGAGAGACATTCATTGAAGATACAAGATACAAGAAACATTGTACATAAGAGGATGACACCTCAGTCTGCTTCAAAGTAGGAACAATGGGACCTCACACAGTTCTCCCAGTCGCCATCAGCTTCCCAGTCCTATTTTCCTGAATCTCATTGACGGTGTGAAATCTCTTCCCTTTTCAAAGGTGATTTTAGTTTTGGGAAAAGCCAGAAGTTGCAGTTGCCCATAGCTGCAGACTCCTGAATCGTGCGAGTAATTTCTGCAGAGGAATGTTCAGGCTTAACAAAATTTGATGCAGATTTGTTGCTCTACTCGCTCAGTCATTTTGAATGTGACGGCCCCACAGTACACATGCTCACTCAGTGACATCTACCACCCCCACTGACTAGTAACTGTGAAGTCGTCATTGTTCACACATGCGCATTCCAGTCCACTCTCCTTGGCTCTCAGGTTACATCGTTGTTGCACAAACCATTTTCAGTTTTAACAGTGGCTGGACTTTTTCCGGACAGTCCTCATGGGTGTGGAATGGTCCCCCTATCACTTACATATGTTGTATCTTAATAATATCTCCCTATGGGGGGTGGGCTGGATGGAGGGGGACGAAGGGATACAAAGGGGATATCTGTAATAGCACAAACAATGAAAACAAAAGAAAGAGGCTAATTACCTCTATCTTCTTTAACTGTACAAAAAAATGAGTAAAATTCAATAAAACTGAAAAAAATCTCCATAAAAATTGGAGGAAAAGGAAGGATGACTAAAAATGGCTCTCTGGCTTGCAGGGACCCCATACTGAGGTCAGTATCCTAAGATCACTGCTGGGAGATACAGGAGAAATAAAATCTCATGGCCGTATTGGTCATTCTTGAAATTCTCACGTCCCTCCCAATCAACCTGCAAGATTTTACTTTTTGGAGACTACAAGCAGTTACTTTTTGCATTCAGTTTATAGATTCTCATTGTAATCAGTAGGAGAGACAGAATATACTGAACTTACTCCATCTTGGCTAGAACTGGAAGTCCCCACCTTCTCCTTTTAAAGACTCAGAAGTTAACGCTCTGGGGTGGAAGGTGACTGATACAGGAAAGCAAAGGAAGGCAGTGGAAGAGGTGGAAGCAGAACCCCGTACTCCTGGGTCCTTCTGACTGCCCCCTCCGGAGAGTACCGGTGGTAACATTTGCTCAGGGAGAACGAAAGGGCATGCGTACCGCAGTGCATGCTGAACTCCCATCCCCCAAGGTTCCCCATGCTACTCACCACCCTCACTCCTAAGTCTGGGTACCCACTGGGGGGCTCTGGCAGGGCCGCAGCTGCTCGGCTTCCCCCTGAGCAAGGTCCTGCTCAAAATGATGTCAGAAGCTTATATGAAAACTTACTCAGTCACTCGATAATAGTAGTGATGGCAGAGGATGTGTCTCTGCATGTGTGAGGGTGTGTGTGTTTATATGTGCATGTGGGTGTGTATTTGTGTGTGGTTACTTACACATATGTGTTTGTGTTTCTTTATATATGTGTCAGGACCCTGAATGGAATTTAAGAAATATAGTTGCCTAGCCTCAAACTGGCAGATAGAGATACAATGAGGCTCAAATCATTTATATAATTACTTTGTTAATGGGTCAGAACTTCAACACCATTTTCCCGACTTGTCACGATACATAACAAATCACATTCAATTAGTCATTCTGGATACTGTGCCATCTAATGGGGTGATAGAAGGAAAAGATTTGGGGTAAATCAACGATGACAGTGTACCAGTCCAGCCTCCTCCTTAAATGCTGTTAGTCGACAAAAACTAAACCCAGGAAGTGCCCATAGAACATGCCTCCCAGCAGAAGAGCAGAGTCCTACGTCTCTGTCTGTAAGTCCCAGACATGGAAGCTCTTCTGGAATGTCTGATTTCCCAATGCCACGCTCACTGATCCCTGTTTCCAAGGCACGCATTTATATTCTGGAATTCAACCTGCAAAGCACAGCCTAGCATTCAAGACTCCTCCTAAGTGCTGGAGAGGAAGCTAGGGTTGGCTTCACTTGCTCTCTGGAATCAAGTGCTTTCACAAGCCTAAATATAGACAGCATTGGAAGGCTGGGCCCGAAGGTCCCACGTGGCACTTGGGCAGCACACACCAGGAGTGCAGCTTTTACAGACGAGGCGTTGGCTAATAATCCTCTTTCTTGCTGCACGGAACAAACCCAACTTGCAGTGTTCTTTATTGCAAAAGGACTCCGACTTAGTAACATCATGTCTGAGAAAGGAAGGGACATGCCAGTGACTTTGCCCTAAAAGCATGGCTGAGGCAGAGGAAGCTCTGGTGAGAGCCAGTTCAGTATTCCAGCACTGGGTGGGACACTTGATAAGCATGATCTCATTTGGTGTAATGCTCCATTTGATGAGCAGGAATAGGTATTATTATTCCCTTCCAGGGCATGGATAGCTGAAGTTCAGGGAGTTTAAAAAAAGGTGAAATTAGGAAAACTAATAACCACTATCCATATGAGTTCGAAGCCCACTTCTGCCATAGATCTCGTGCCCATATTATCATTTCAGTTTAACCAACTACCCAAAATATAATAGATTACAAAGGGCAATTTATTTGCTCATCGCTCTGCATTTTTGACCTGAGCTCCACAGAGCATTTCCTCTGCCCAGTTGTCATGTGTGTGCGATGATCAGGCGGCCAGGGTGAGTCTAGCTGCAGCCAGGTGGGCGCATTTGCATGCTCACCTGCAGCTGTCACCCGGGGCGTCGGTCTCTTCCACACGTCCTTTCCAGCGGGAGAGCCCGCGTTGCGCACACAGTGGAAAACAGAATTCCAAAAGTGCAGCGAGTGCTTTACACTAGAGCCTTTCCGTGTCGTGTGAGCTGCCCCGCTTAGCCGAATAAACCCACACTGTCAAGCCATCAGTCTGTGGGGGGGAGTGCTCTTCACGAGACACGGAGTTTAGGAAACACAGTTATTGAGAACTCTTAATGTAATAATCTCTCATACTGATTTTGAAACCTAGGTCTATCTGATTCCAAGGAAATGCTCTTTCCCCATCAAATAAAGTGCATGTCTTGTTGTTTCAAGCTTTCTTATATGATTTCTCTAAGCCATCATCAACATCAGTAAGATGACAATTTAAAAACACACACACACGTGCGCGCCTACACACAAAATTTCCATATACAACAGTCACATTCACAGGCATGTACGGAGACAGACAACCGAAGTTCAAAAGCAAGACAACTCACACCAATGAGACTATGTCAAAGAGGTACAGGAACCAAAGCTGAGACGTTCTCAGCAACAGCACAACCAAAGTAGCATGACATTATGACCCTAAGTATATAAATAAATGTCCATGAGTCCATACTGATATTAATAAATACCTGAATAAATAAATGTATAGAAAAGAAGAGAGAAATATCCCATATGTAACAATTCCATTAATACATACAGATATTTTACCCCCAAGGAGACGGATATAGAACAACTCCCCAGCCCTCAGCTGTGAGCTGAGCAGTGATGTCCTTCCAAAGAGTTCAGCGGGGAGAGGGACACACCTGACACCCCCGACCTTGGCCAGGAGGCCAAGGTCACCGTAGCAGTGATAAGTTGAGTCACATTAATTACATGTATCCTCCATATAATATGATGAAAATGGCACTTGGCCTCTGTGTTCTTCCTCCCCTAAATCCGCCTCTCCAGGCGGGTCAGGAGGAAAAAACCTCAGACAAATCATAACTGAGCGACATTTGAGAAAACATCTGAAAGTACCTCTCAATACTCTCAGGATCAAGGGAAGTCGGAGAAACCGTCACGGCCAAGAGAAGCCCGGGAAGGCACGATGGCTGAGTGCTGTCCTGGGTGGGGCTGGGCGCTAGGAGAGAAAAAGGACGTTAGGTAAACACTAAAGAAGTGTGAGTACCGTACACACTTCAGTGAATGATAATGTATATCGATATTGATGTGAGATAATAATAGACACGATATATTCCTGAAGGGGGAAGAATGCGATATGGGGATTTATAAGAAATACACATTTGGCCACAGATATTTGGTCTTTATCCACAGGTCCTGGATCACAGCTCCCAAAGCCCCTGGAATTTCCTGAGCCGAGAGAGCAGTGGGGGCATCTTTTGTCATAATATTTGGTCTCTTGTTCTCAAGTCCAGAAATCACTTCAGACGCATGAAGGCGAAATGGGTATTTTGTTATTCATAACCAGCCCCTTTCCATGACAGCTAGGTTTATGTTAATGAGGTGGTTTTTGGAAACTACCCAAGGGTGAGGACTAGTTACCAGGGAAACCAACCACGCACAGAAGGCTGGAACTTTCAGTCCCACCCCCTGATTTCTGGGAAGGGGAGAAAGGTTGGAGGTCGAATCCATAACCAAGGGCCAATAATTTAATCCACCATGCCGATGTGATGAAGTCTCTATAAAAATTCATAAAAGACAAGGTTTCGAAAGCTTCTGGGTTGGTGAGCCCAGACATGCAGATTTGGGGAGAAAGGTACTGTCGGAGGAGGCACAGAAGCTCCGTGCCCAGTACCCACACCTTGCCCTAGGCCTCTCTTCCATCTGGCTGTTCTGAATTACATCCTTTACAACAAACCAGTGGTCTAGTAGGCAAAATATTTCTGAGTTCTGTGGGCTGCTCTAGCAAATTAATTCAACTAAGGGAGAAGGTCATTGATCCCCCCATCTATAGCCTATAGGTCAGAAGCCCAGGTGACCGCCTGGGCTTGTGACTGGCATCGGAAATGGGGAGGGTGGTCTCGCAGGACTGAGCCCCTAACCTGTGGGATCGGAGGCTGTCTCTGGGGAGACAGTGTCAGAGTGGCGTCGCACTGTCGGGCGCCCAGCTGGTGCCAGAGGACTGCTTGGACACCCTTCCCTGCACCCCCATACGCGGGAAGTACGTTCAGAACCCGTTATTAAAGCGTATATGGGAAATCTGTGTGATCCTTGAGATTTTTCTTTAAATCTAAAGCTCTTGTGAAAAATACAGTTTCTAAATAATAAAAGCAAGAATCAGGTTAGAAGAACCTTTTCAATATGTGTACAGTAGACAAAGAGCTGGTAGCTTTAGCACATAAAGAGCTTAAGTGAGCTGACACAGGAAACCATAAAACCCTCATGACTAATGGGAAAAGGACAGTACGGATAATATACAGTTAAAAGTAAGAGTAAACCGCAAATGGAAAGCAAAGTTCAACAGCTAAAAATCGAAAATAATCAATGAAATATCAATCATTTAAATCTTTGAAATAAAACTATTTAAAAATGATAACATCTTGTTCTTATTACGAAGTCTTACAGGGTCACTCTTTAACAAGGTTGTAAAATCTACTTAAAATTAATTAGAAAACCTCTTTCTATAACTTAAATATGTTCCTCATTCTTTTCTTCCAAGTAACCCCATTTCTGTTAATCTTCTCTTGGAAAGTAATATATGTATAACATATTTTCTGTAGAAAGATAATCATCATAGAATTATTTATAAATATGTAAACTTAGAAACTAAATTCTCAGCAATAGGGGAGTGATTAAATAGTACTTACTTCATCTACTAGATGCAAGGACATAAAGTAATTAAAATGATATTTAAAAAAACAATGCAACAACATAAAATAGTGTCTCTGTTAAAAAAATGTTAAGTGACCAAATGTTTCAAGTTATGTATATTGTATTTTAATGCCTATATTAAATAATGCCTAGAGGTAGAAGACAAATATATCAATATTTATAAGAGCTTTATTTGCATTTTGGAAATAATTGCTGCTTTTGTTCTTAAACTTCTAAATTTCAACTTATGAACAAGCATTGTATTTGAGCAGAAAAATAAGAGCTTAAGGAGAAGATGATGATGAAAAAATGCAATTTCCCATAACAGTAAAATCTGTTGTATTTGGCACTTGGGGTTTCGAAATGTTTGTTTCTGCTTGTCTACAGCTTCCCTGTTCTCTGTAGTGACTAGATATTGCACGATAACCGAATATGTATAAATATTTTCTATAAAAGCACACACCCAAAGAGCTGATGTGTTCAGTGTGTCCACCAGACCCGGTCTGCACGAAACGGGGGACGTTTAGAGAAGTGATGACAAATGACCGCCCGTCAGCCTGAGAGGCAGCGAGCTGATCGGCAAACGGGAGTGAGCACACAAAGCGAACGCCGCCAAAAGCTTGTTTCTTAAAGGCTGTCTTTTTGAAAGTTTTTTTAAAAAATTATTTTTTAAAGATTTCATTTGTTTATCTTTAGAGAGGGGAAGGGCAGGGGAAAGAGAGGGCGAGAAGCATGGGTCGGTCTGCCCCTCGTGCGAGCCCCCCTGACCCAGGACCAAACCCACCACCTGGGCGCGCCCTTTGGGAGTTGGAAAGGGTGGTCTTGCACTTTGCGGGGTGACCCCCAGCTCCCCACCACCCCGAGCCATACCGGCCAGGGCTTGGAAGTTCTTCTGCTGTTTTTTAATTCACTGTTTGCAGTCCATACTTTTTCTAAGTATACAGTTTAAACCTATACACTGTCGGGGGTTGTATGTGTACTCACATCTGTGTTTTGGGCCTGGAAAGAACGTTTGCTTTGCTATCTAATAAATGCTACAGTACGCCCCCGCCCCCCTGTTGTTTCTTGAACCTATATGTTACCTCACAGCTAGGTCCTGAAGTCTTACTGAGTCCCTTACATTGGTGGGCGGTGTGGTTAATTAGCTTTGCCCCAGTCGCAAGGCTAAGGGCTGGACTGGACGCTCCCCAGAGGGCCCTGCGGCCCAAAGGCTGCTCAGCCTGCTCAGCCAGCCTTGTGCCTGTCAGAGACAGTCGCCGACAGACATTAGCCCTCTTTAAGACGTGGGTTGTCACAGGAGCCCAGGCAGCAGCGGACAGAAGCAGCTGAGGAAAGCTGTTTCCTAGCCTCCTCCTGATAAGATTTTCCAGACACCCAGAAATTTCTCCTCACTGAAGTACTTTTTCTAGATAGGAGACAAAAGCTCTCTTTAAAAGTTCATGATTTGACCTTGAAGTCAAATTATTTGGGTCCAGGTTGAAGCTATTTTAGGGCGTGGGGGACACTTTGGGGGCCAGTAGACCCCTTGAGGCAGTCGCCTAGGGTAGAGCCCGCACCAGCGCAGAATCTGGGCAAAGAAACCCACTTCCAGCTCATGGCGGGGGCGGGGGGGGGGGAGTGAGTCTGTTATATCCGTAGTTTCTCAAATGGGAATCATCACAACATTTCCTGCACAAAGTTGCTATAAGCATTTAATTTTTTTTAAAAGTACAGAAAAGAAATATCTACAGAAATGTCTTAACAAAACATATGGCAAATAATAAGTACCGCGAAAGCAGAAGCCATTATTAGGCAGAAGCACCGCTTTGGCCTTGCTGAGAACGGATTTATCTTCTCGGAACTTCAGGACATTTCCAGGGAGCATGGGCTGCTCTCACTCAGAGAGACAACACCTATATTCCAGTCTTTTTTAATAAATGGGTGTTTTTGTTTTCTTACCTTGCTTATAAAATTGCTATGAAAAAGAGTTTACAAAAACGGGATAAACAGTCTCCACAAAGCAGTCAGAATAATTTGAAAAACAAATAAATAGGACAGTATCACTTTTCCGCATAAAATTCTTCAGACACGTAAAATCCTTCGCAGATCCCGCAGGGCCTTCGCCTCTGGCTCCCCCTCGAGCTGCAGAAGCTGCAGCCACAGAGAAGGGGCTCTCTGATCTTCCAGACTGCTCCGCTCTTTCCCCGCTCTTCCGGCCTCCAGGCTTTGTCCTCGCTGTTCTCCCGGCACCCACGCCCTTGGAGAGCCCTGTCCTTGTCCCTTTGACTGCCTGATTCCCGCTCCTTCTTCAGATTTCCCTTCACTATCATAGTGTCAGTGGGCCACCCCTGGTCCTGTGGACTAATTAAAGTCCCACTCTGCTATTTTCACTTACAGAACACTGTTATTTTCCTCCTTTGCTCTTAGCACATGTAACACAATTTAATTATGGAATTATCTGTGTGTTAAAAGTCAGGCTCCGCCACTGGGCTGTCAACTTTGCAGGGGCAAGACCGAGTCCATTGTGCTCACTGTCACAAGCCACTACGCAGGGGCATGGCGGGCTTTCGACGAATACTGGCAACCCAATGACTGCATGAGAGGGAGTGGGGTGGGGGAAACAGAGGGAAGGAAGGTAGGTAGATAGGCAGGACTGCAGGGAGGACGGAGGGAGGGAAGACGCAGAACACGATTCCCCCTGCGCTTTCCCGCTGCGGATGGGACACCCCCGGTGGGGCACGTCTTCGGCTCCTCCCTCCTCTCCGTCTTAGTGTGTGTCAGCCCTCCGAGCATCTCGCCTGTACCTCATTCTCCCTGCTCGGTCTCCCGAGGAGCCCCGTGTCCGGAGCTCTACCCTTCCTCTCCTTCCTTTCCTTCTCCCCCCTGACACGCACACCATTCCCCCATCCCCAATCCTTTCTCCCTCCTGCCAGAAGGCTCCTCTCTGGCTGCCTGCTGAGCAGGAGCCAATCAGCTGGCTCAGGCTATGATTTCAATTACTGATAAGGGCCTCCTGTCTTGTCTTGCCTCTTCTGCTGGCACCCACATGCTAATCCATGCACCGACAGGCAGGTGGGGCGCTCTAGTGGAACTCCCCCTATCAGGAGGAGATTGGGGAGGGACGTTCTGGGGGTGCGGGTGGGAAGAAAGACCTTTCTGCTTTCCTCAAATCACCTCTGGAATTTCAAAGAGTTTTATCAGCAAGTTTAGACATATGGGTAAGTGTTAAAACAACAACAACAACAACAAAAACAAATAACACAGACTGCCTGATAATGTGAACATTGTGGTCGTGTTATAACAAAGAAAATATATGTGTGCAAAGATGTCTGGAAGGATACATCCCCAGGGGTTTAATCAGGCATATCTTTTAGTGGTGAAATTAGGGTTTTAATATATATTACATATTTACATAATTATATATTTGTACATATTGTACGATCAAAAGTCCTACTGTGCTTTTGAAAAAGGAAAAGAATAATAATTTTAAAGTAACGAGAGAAGAAAGGAAAACAGGCCAAGCCGTCCTGGGCGCTGTTCTTTGGCAGGAGGTTCGGTTCTTCCCTGCAAACACCTTCAGAGCACCCACAGCTCCTCTGCAAGACTCCCGCCCTGCGGCCTCTCTGCCCTCCCTTTATTATGCAATCACGTCCCTTTAAGGACCGCACTGGAAGAGAGATAGCAGGAAAATGGGGAGGAGACTAGACCAGAGTCCCCAAAACATGTCTGTCGTCCTGGGTCTGCTGTTGTTTTCAGGTCGAGTCAACCTTCTTTGAGTCGCTCCCCTTTCTGGGCCTTTCTTCTCATCTGCAAATGGGGCTGAGTTAGATCTTCTCACAGGAACCTTTGAAAGCTCTAACCGTGCATGACTCTGAGTAATGAAGAGCTCTTCTCTCCCATTCCAGCTATACGGATCAGCAAATTGTTCATTCCACAGGCTTTTTCAAGCTCTTCTGGACTGGAAGTTTTGACTGTTTTCTGCCCTTAGTTTCACTGGGGTGTCCTACAAATTGGACAGCTGTGTCTTGGAAAGAACCCTGATTATCGTTGGTAGGGTGAGTAGTATAATTTATCATCCACATGAGTATACCAGCCTTTAATAATTATTCCTGAAGACCCGCTCTCAGCTGGGACTGTCCTGGGTGCAGCAGGACACGAGAAAGAGCCCAGGCTTCAGTCCAGGGGGCCTGGCTTACTAGTCCGGGTGCCCGCACTTTAACCGTGACCTTGCTCACTAGATGGTAAGCTCCACGGAGGAAGGAAGAGACTATATTCACAACAGCATCTTTCCTCAGTGAGTGCCACTACAATATTTCTTAGAAGAATGAGTTACTGGAAGAGCTTTGATTTGGTCGAGCAGAAATTGGGCTAATGATGTATTAAGTTTCATGTGAAGTCAGCATAAGATCACATAAATATCAATCTGGGTTATTGCTACTTTTTTCACCCAATTTTATAGATGAAGATCCCAAGACTCAGAGGAACTAAGTGACATATCAAAGTTCCATGTGGGCTGTGATTTTTGTCTGTATTTTTCTGTTCCTTCAAAAATGTTTTCCCATTCAATTTTTACATTTAATTTTGCTCTACACATATTTAATTTACAGGATCATGCCACTAGTTTTTGGTTAGATTTGAACTAGAGTCCATGGCTACCAATAGGTTTTCACAACTATCACTCTTGCCATACTTCTTCCCATCCCAAAGAGATATTTTCTGCAATCTTAAGCTCTGCAAGAGAAAGAGAACCCCATACATTTTCCCCTAGGAAACATTGCTCCAGCATCACCTTCTTGCCCATTGACAACCCCCCACCCCCCCAACCCCTTCAATATGCAGTACAAACTGTCTCTAGAAAATACTACTTTGGTCTAAAATAAGGTCCCTCCACCTCCTGCAAAAAGGGAAAAGCCGAACGTTTCCTGAGAAATAAATGCAAATGTTTTCCTGAATGACATTTCTATTGTCTGAGACTTAATGTGGCTTTAATGGGAGTATTTATATCAGAGAAATGAGCAAGAAAAGCATAAGGTAACCCAAATCCTTTCTGGCTGGAAAAGCTCTCGAGTCACTGAAGATGGTTTTGCCAAAAAGGCTTGGCAAGAAGCAGTGATATTTGCAAATTGTTCAGTGAAACTGTTTTTATTTAGTCAATTTCATTCTGGTGTCCAATGGGTGCCCTGCGCAGGGGTCTGTCCCTTAGACAAAGACAAGCATTACACCAAATTATGAGCTGTTGCTAAAAATAAAGAAATGGAACATCACTCCTAGTTTGTTTCCCGAACTGGAGCTATGCAGTTAGAAATATAAAAGGGGTGATCCACAGGGGTGTAAACGCTCATTTTGGGGAGAAGAAAGACTTGAAATGGCTGTAGAACTGGGCACCAGAGCAGACTAGCACGGCCAGACTTAACGTTGCTGGCTCCAGAAAAGGGAAGAGAGATGGTCTCCTGAGCCAGCTGGCGTCTGACCATGAACCTCCCCACCACTCCCAGGCAGTGTTACTGCCTCCAACGCACACGGGTTGGCTTTGCAACCAAACTCTGCATCTGAGATCCAAGAGAGGACTCCTCCCAGAGGGCGAAGTGAGCTCTTCGGAGTTTATTCTTAGCTTGCAAGGGAGAGCCATTCTGTATTGGCTTGAGACACACACACACACACACACACACACACACACAAAAACCCCAAAAAACCCTGACTGCTTAAAAGAAACAGTGAGGAATGAACAGTATTGGGAAGAGAAGCCTGGCTTTGGAGTCAGGCAGGGCAGGTTCGGAATCTCAGATTTAGCTGCAACTCCTCTAACCCTCGCTTTGCTCATCTGTACTCGCCTTAAGTTGCTCTGAGATGTGACTAATGTGGATAAGGAGCAAGCAGGAGCCAGCACTCCACTCCCTTCACTGTGGAGAGTAGAAGTGTTTTCTTAATGTCGTCCCTCACGGCAATGCAAGGCTGCCCACTCAGAGTGACCCAGAGGCTGGCTGCCTGGACCCTGAAAATAGGCGGGATCAAAAGAAGTTGCTGTTCAGTCCGAGTCTGCAGAGGGTAACGTGGGTCAGCTGGGAGTTTAGGAAAGTGACAGGAAACAGAAAGACCCAGAGCTCAGGTCCTGAACTTGGGTGGACTGACCAACTCATCTTCTAAAAAGGCCGGTGACATCTGGGTAGTCACTATCCAAAGTAGCTGGTCGAGCAGAACACCTTCGTCCACTAAGTCTCAGGTCTGTACCTGCTGCAACTTGGTTTGACCCTTAGACGCAGGCAGTGCTGCTCGGGGCGTCAGTGAGGAGGGAAAGAGCTGCATCAGGCCCATGTGGGCTCATGAGAGGGGTGACCCTGAGCAAGGGGTGAATCCTCACTGAACCTTGGTCTGCTCATCGATAAAGTAAAGGTATCATTCTATCACATTTTTATTAGATATAATGCATAAAAATGGTCAACATATTTCCATGTGTTAAGCCCTCAGTGCATGCCTATTATACATAATCCAAGTTTTGAGAACCTTCTAACATTCCTCCTTCATATCTCAATTTAATTACACATGCAATTTTACAATTGGTTTTATATTTAAAAATTGTGGGGGATCTTATTTTAGACTAAAGATACAAAACAATCTAAAAATCTGCAAGTATCAAGGACCTTAAATAACATACCCAGTTTTGTACAAGAACAAAGGGAGGACAAAGAAGAAAAGTATCCTTCCTACGTCACAGAACAAGTGACTGCCCCAGAAATACTCAGTCAATTGCCCGTTTTGTTAAATGAGGCAGTTTGCTGAGCATCATGCTATTGCTGTGTGGCTGATGTGGCTGTGCTCCTGTCAGTCTTTCAAACTGCCCCGAAGTGGGCCTTCCCGTGAGTGCCTGGTGTCCACTGAGCAGTGTGTGCTCACTGGGATCTCAACATGTTACTGTGAGATGATGGAAATAGCCCTAATTGGCTATGGTTGTACTATCCCCAGTAGAGCTTTAATTTTTTTTTAATCCTTACCCGAGGACACTTTTTTTATTGCTTTTAGACAGAGAGGAAGAATGAGAAAAACATCAATTCGAGAAAGAATCATCAACTGGTAGCCTCCCGTACATGCCCAGACCAGGGATCAAACCCGCAACCTAGATGTGTGCCCTGACTGGGAATTGAACCTGCAACCTTTCGGTTATGGGATGACTTTCCAACCAACCGAGTCACACCAGCCAGGGCCCTACTAGGGCTTTAGAAGCAAAATCTCCCCTTAAGACCTTGATGCATGATGAGGTCTTATCTGAATTATAGGAGAGGGGTCACCAAAGGTGTGCTGTCCTCTTGATCCTGTGCATCTGCCTGTTCCATCAGGAAGACCTAGTCACTGAATGGAAGACTGGCTCCACTGCCCCATCAGTGTGGTTTTTTAAAGGCAAGGACACTTCAGTTCTTACTCCAGCTTTGCTAATTTTTAGCTTTGTAACCTTAGGGACATTACTTAACTTTCCTGAGCCTTATATCTCATTGGGAAAGACTGAGACAGCAATGCCTACCTCCTAAGAGCTGCCATGATAGTCAAATGAGGTAAGGTTATAGAGACCTCACCAGAGTACCTGGGGCATAAAGGGGCTTGATGAATGACAGCCACAGAGACAGGCTTGTAATCCAGGGCAAGGGGAACAGGGAAACTGAGACAGAGTTAAACGGCCAGGCAGTTTACAGGCATCTAGTAAATCACAAAATCCTGTCTTCCCTAACCAAGGACACTTAAGAGCAAATGGTTTACACCAGGGGCCCCCGACATCTGGGCCACGGGCTGGTACTGGTCCAGGCCTCTTAGGAACGGGGCTGCATAGCAGGAGCTTGAATGTAGTGTGCTTAAATCGCCTCGAACCATAGTCCCAACCCCGATCCGTGGAAAAACTGTCTTCCACAAAACTGGCCCCTGGTGCCTAAAAGGTTGGGGACTGCTGGTTTATACTTCTCCTCTCCAACCAGAGGGTAAATAGCTCAAATCACCCCACTCAGAAAGATAGTAGAAATCCAAAGTGTACCATTTGTGCCAATCACACCCAAGGACAGATGAAGTCAGGGGAATAACGCTCATTTTGGCACATCAGCATAAAGCTGATGACTATTCTGTTCAGATCCTCCCCTATGACCTCTCCTAAAACACCCAGGCTTTAAAAGCCCTCAAGACAAATCAAGCAGCAATGGCTTCCTCTGGACCAAGCGCACCCCTTTCTCCCCGCTCTCCTTCTTACACGTGCTTTTTCTTCCTAAATCCTAACAGTTTCCACGGGATCTGCAACCAGGGGAGCCGTGGGCAGCAGCCGCTCATCCCGCGCTAACCCCCTGGACCTGTCTCCAAGACCCCTTTTCTCAGACTCCAGCCCCACCTCCACTCATCTCTTTCCTGTAAGTTCTCTAGGGAGCCAGAGCAGTCCCACCTGGGCTCTCTCCTGTTGCTTCTTCTGTCCTAAGCCCTTCCTTGTTTCTCTGTCCCCAGCTTTAATAAACCTACACCCCAAAATCACCTGGACTCGTGTTGTGAAATCTTCCCTGCACAAAGGCAAGAACTCACACACGGCAGGCTGGCCCGTGGCAGACCAGGGCACAGCCCGGTTTCTGTCTGGTAACGCCATGGTTATTAGCATGATGAGTTTCTCAAGAAGTGTTTGGTCCCTTTGTGACTCTTAAGTGCTATCAGGAATAAGTGATGGAAAAAAGGGAAACCGTTTGGTAAATTCTGCATCTAGGAAACCACTTAATGCCAGACAAATTGGCCTGCTGTTGATGACTGTTTGAAACATGATTCATTTTCAAAACTTTAAACTATTTTGAGAAGTCAAACTATATCATGCATTTTTAAACAATTAGAGCAGCACGGCTTTTGCCAAGGAGTGACATAATTTGACCTTCCTTGTGTAAAAGATGGGGACATAAGGATAATGAAGAAGGGAAGAATGGGAGAGCTTTATACCAAAGGGACAGACCAAAAACAGGTTTAATGAGAGTCTTTTAGGAATTCTGTAATTTCCTAAGTCCCAGCTTCTGCTGTTCTGCTAATTCATCTATACTTCCTCATGCATCATAGCAATAAAGTCTATAAAAGCTCGATTTCTTGCTAGTTGTGTAATATTGGACAAGTCATTTCATCTTTGGTATCTCAGTTTCTTCATCTGCAAATTGGGAATAAAATAATGTTACTTAAAAAGTTATTAGAAATATTTTAAAAATCATAAAAAGGACCTAGTAATGAGTTTTTTGAGGTCATCTTTTTAAAAATTGAGATCGATTAGTAACAGTTAAATCCTTTCTTCCCCAAGAATTCTAGCTTTAAGAACAAATAAACAGCCCTGGCCCTGACTGGTGTGGCTCAGTTGGTTGGGTGACATCCCCCAAAGTGAAAGGCCCTCAGTTCGATTCCCGGTCAGGGCACATGCCTAGGTTGAGAGTTCAGTTCCCAGTCCAGACATGTATGATCCCCAATGTGCCCACAAGCGGTCCCAGGTCTGGGTGCCTGCAGTCAGTAACCGATCGATGCTTCTCTTTCACATCAGTGTTTCTCTCCCTCCCTCTCTCTCTAAAAAGCAAGAAAAAAATGTCCTCAGGTGAGGATTAGAAAAAGTATTAAAAAATATAAACAAACAAAACACAAAAAATGTCTGTGAGCTTAACCAGAAGAACAAGGAAAATAAGGAGTTGGCCATGGATTTGGCCAAGAAAACCTGGGCAAGGGAGGTGGTGGCAGCTTCACAGTGGAGGAGGCTGAGGGGATGAGGCAGGAGGAGAGCGCCCTAAGCTGGTCTGTAGCCAGGTGACCCTGAGTGTCCCCTCATACTGATGCAAGTTCTTCAAATAGAAATATTCAACCATTTTCACTTCAGAATGACCATCATCAAAACCACCAACAGATCTTTTAGCCAGAATCATTATGAACTTCGCTGTCTTCAGCACCCAACACGTATTGTTCCCGGAGGCACTCACCCTGTCCTGCTAATCACAAAATTCTGATTGACAGGAGAAGGTGGTGCCACCTCGACATCTGCACACAAATGTAGGAACTGCTTTTTTTAAAACCCTTACCTGAGGACACTTTTCCTTGCTGTTACAGAGAGAGGAAGGGAGAGAAAGAGAAGGAAAGAGAGGAAGAGAGAAATATCAATTGGCTGCTATGTGCCTTGACCAGAGATTGAACTCGAAACCTAGGTGTGTGCCCTGGCTGAGAATCGAACCTGCAACCCTTCAGCGCGTGGGACAGCACTCCAACCAGCTGCGCTGCACCAGACAGGGAGGAAGTGACTGTACTGTATAGAACAGAGCTTACACAAAAACACAAGGCAAGTACATTTTACTCACGAAGCTAAGTATCTCCATAGGTAAGAAAAATCCTCGACAATTGTAAACTAACTACAACCAAGTCAGTTAGAAGTGACTATCTTTGATTGTTGTCTTAAAAAGGGTGAAAGCCCTCCTACCGCGTTGTTGCAAATGCCAACATTATAGGCGAGATCTGCCATCCCCTCCTTCCGCAGGCCTCCCCAGGAGAAATCCTTTCCGTCCCCTTGTGGGTCATAAGCTTCCTGAGTGGAGAGGCCAGGTCACTGTGGGAGCTCTCATGAGGCCTAGATCAAGGCCTCTCACTGAACAGGTGAGGTAAATGTTTGAGAGTGGAAGGGGGTGAGGAAGAACGGAAGGAGAGAGGAAAATTAGTGGGGGGTAGTGGACCACATGTCTTAATCCTAACAGTTGCAAAAGTATGACCGGACAGCCCTCCCCGATAAATTCCTTTCCATTAACACCTGCTATAAAGCCAAGCAGAGACCTGGAGGTGACTTTCAGCTTCACAAGGTGCACTGGGCATGCCACCCTTTACCAGAGCCACCTCGAAAGGTGTAAAGCTCTTCTTTCCCAAGGTGACAGAAGCTCAGCTCACAGGAACGCACATCTCCGGGGTCTCACAGCGGGTCAGAGAAGACTCAGCGCGGGGACTCCAAGCCCTAAACTGGAGAGGCTGGGTTTCATCCTGCTTCTGTGCATGCCATAGCACACAGGTATTATCAGGCACTCAGTGGGTATCCCAAAATAGTGGCCGAGTGAGTCACCATAATGAAGGGAACTCTTAGGTTGGGGAAGAGTGTTGCTCTATTAAATGTTTTCCCTGTGGCGAGACCGAAGCTCGAAGAGGCGAAGTACAAGTCGTGTGACCACCGAGATGACAGGGAGAACGCAGCCAGTGGGGCTCCGAGTGCAGTGCTATTTCCACCACGACGGTCTGTCCCGACGTGAAAGAATGGAACGTATGGTACTGTCGTACCTGTGACCGGGGCTACGAGAGTCAGCGAGATAGTGAGGAAGAGTTAACGTGGAGTGGGAAAGCAACGCGCCCTTGCTTACACCCTCAAGGTTGCACACACTTTGCATATTCATATGAGCACAGTAGCGGCCATGCCCTAATAAACACGGGGCGTGCTGTCCGCCCCCAGTGCCCTTCTCCCTGCTCCACACTCTGATTTCGAGTGTGCCCTTCACCACCACACTTCACCCTTCTTCCATCTGTACGACAGGGACAGTGGGAGTGGACGATTTCTTCAATGTCTTAGTTCTCTTTCTAAGTCTACAGCTAAGTCCATGTTCTTATCTCCTGGGATCACTATGGCCCGAGCTGCCATAGAGATAACCGATCTTGACTCAGGACAAATATCTTACCACGCTGCACAGAAAAAAACAGTAGACAGTGAGGCACTGTGAGTCCCTAAACTCTGTCATAAAACAACCAAAAAGAAGGGGGTATTTGCAAATCATGTCAGTGTAGTGTCTATACCAGGAAGAACTTCTAAACAGAAGTGTTGTGAATTCGAGGCAAAAGATTCATGGTATCTGGTGAAGCGGGTGATTGGAGAAACCCTTCCAATAATTCAGAGTAGAACAAAATGGACTATAATTTGTATCTGGAGTTTTTTGTGATTTTTTCCCTTGGAGCTGTCTGCTTTGGCCTGATGCTGTTGTTTTCCCCAAGCGAGAATGCAGCTGTCTGTGTGTGTCTGGGAGGAAGATATCCATCACCCGGAACGTATCACAAACTATTAATAATGTATCACTGCAAATCAACCTTGTCTCAATAAACACCCTGTTTCCAAGTACAGATAAAAGGTCCAGCAGACAGATGTTGGAATTTATTATCCCCACATTTCCCATTTCTCTGAGAATGGTGTCCAGTGTCTGAGTTGTCCTGTGAATACTGTAGAGAGAGGAAAATAATATTTACTGAGTAACTTCTGTATGCCAGATGCTTACATGAAATTATATGGACAGCCCTGAGAAGTGGTTTTATCGCCCCCATTTCAGATAAGGAAACTGAGGCTGGGAAAAAGGAAGTGGCTTGCCCAAGAATATTCAGCTTGTGAGCACCAGAGATGAGAGGCACTCTCGCCCAGATATCTTACTCCAACGGTGTCTGCACCCCCTGTAATGCAGGGCCATCAAGTGGTTAGAGAGCTCCATTTGCATATTTACCTTTCCTGTTCTACCTACACGACTCTGTATATGGTGGGTGTTCAGCCAAGCTCAGCCAAATTACGTTTTTGCAAGGTAAACGTGGAAAAAGACCTGCAGGGCTGCTGTCTGGAAATAGATTCCTGCACAGGAGCAGGGAAATGAACCTGTCAAGTACAGAGCAGGCTCCCTAAGAGGTGGTCGACTCCTAAGGGCTGCCTCACCGTTTCTGTTCCTCACTCTGTCTCATTTATAGTACCTGTGACTGAGTTGATAAAAATGCAGCCTTTATCTAACCCCTGATTATGGAGCATATCAAGCTGCACTCATACTTACCTGTTTCCATCCATATAGATCTCCCTGCTTGGTTGAGGAGGGGGTGGGTGTTCCTTGGATGCCCTACACCTCATGTTTTAGCACTGCATATAAGTGATGGAGAAAGCAAAGGGACCAGCATCTTTAACCCTCTGTGCCCACCCCCTGGCCCGCCACATTATTAGTTCCTTTTTCAAGAGAGAACAATGGAATTGCTTGATAGTCAAGGGACCATGATTTGCTAGTGAATAGGGTCGCACTGTGCTTTAAAGTAATGAGCATTTATCTGCCAGTGCACTGTGCAGAATGAGGGGCCAGATCAGCCCATAGCATCCATGTGCTGATGTAGTGAAAGGATTCAGCCTCTATGCCATGGGCCCCCCACTATTACAGATCCAAAGGGGAGAGATGTAGAAGGCAGCCACAACTCCACCAGCATTCCCTGAGAAGTTCTAAACTGGGGGTACAGAGTCATGTCTGAGCTAAGAATATAACTGATAAATACAATGTGTTCTCTGTAATTATTGCCACTGCATGAGTAGCCTTCTAGGTCTACAAATCCCGAACGGAAGAGAGGATCTAGGCAGGACAACCCCACCCAAATCTCTAGCTCCTCTCACTAGACCGTGCTGCCCTTGAAGGCAGGGAAGGTGCCAACGCATGTGCCAGGGCTGTGTCAGTGTGCCGGCAGTTCGCTCCCACTCAGACTGGCCAGAGAGGTCAACTGTGGCCCCCATTAGACAGATGGGGAAACTGAGGCCTGAAAAGAGTTCAGGTAACTTCCTCAAGGGATAGAGCCGGTCAAGGGCAAAGCTGGGGTTTGACAATGACTTGGAGAAAAATGCACCTCTTGGGATCGTGCTTCAGCTGTGGCTATTTAGGAAGAAGCAGTGAGAATCCTTAGTCCTTAAGAAAATAAAAAAGTGAAACGAATTCCCTGGGCATTAGATCCCCTTGAAGGAAGCCACTCATCCATTTCTCTTTGAAGCAGCTCCCAGAGATAGAATGCTGTGCAAAAGGAGCTCTCGTAAAAATAGGCATTGCCCACAGGGCTACATTTCTGCAGCCACAGGGGGATGAAAAAACCCAAATGGCCCTAAGAAAACTGAACAATTTCACTGACAAATTAAAGGTTTGGGAGGCAGCAGGAGAAACTGGTCAGCTGAAACTTCAGAGAAAGCCACACTGAACGTTTCAAAGCCTCCACTTCAATTACGGAGGAAGGAGCTGAGGTCTGGGACGTGGTCCCAATGGATGTGCAACCAGCATTAAATGTGCCCTCTTGCACTCAGCAGGGAGTGAGGACTTCTAAGGAGGGGCTGGAGAGCAGGAGAGGGAGGGGAGGAAAAGAGCAAGAGAGAAAAAGAGGGAGGGAGTGGAAGGGAGGGACAGAAGGACAGAGGGACAGAGGGACAGAGAAAGAGAGAGGGATGTTCCAGGGAAGTCTTGCCTTGGACATCAAATTGTAGGGCATAAGAAGGCGATTTTAGAGTCTGCTGTTGGCCAAGTGAAGATCAGAGTTGGTGAGTAACTGTCCTGAGCTCCTCAGCTTGTCGATAAAGGCTGGCATGGACTGAATGAATAAATGCATGCTGATGAAGCACCTTTCATAATCTACATATTATATGTATAATATAATAATGTGTATGATCATCACAGCCCGTATGAGTTTTTACATAAGGAGATGCAAGTTCAGAAGGTTTAAGCAAGGTAACTCACAAATGGCAGGGCAATCGTCATCTTTTCCTACATCCTACGAACGGGGTAGGAGCTGCCAAAATGTGTTTTCCTCCAGAAAGTCCTCCTCGTTGCTTCAGGCTGGGTTGAGTTTGTACCCTGTCCCGGTACCACTGCTTGTATTCTGAGGGCCCATTTACATTCCTCTCTCCCCTCCCCCAGCCACCAGACCCTCAGCTCCCTAAGCCAGGCACCCTGCCAGTCCCCAGCAGAGTTCTTGTTCGGTATTGAAGTGAGGTTTTGAACAAACTGGCCTGGACCTTCCTTCTCACCCACCTGGAGGACCGTGGATGCTGCTCGGCCTCCCCTTCTCGCCCAGGGTCCACACTCTGGGTTTTCATCTCCACCTTCTTCCTCTTCATCCTGCTTCCTATTTCCCCATAAAGCTCTACTGTCCACTCCAAGTCCAAAAGAAAATTACTCCCTATATGACTTCATAACAAGGCAAAAGTGATGGAGAAGCGCACCGCTCATGTTCTATCCCAGCAATGTCTGTGGATTCAATAACGGAAATAATTGTTGCCTATTGAGATGCAAATGATAGTAGCAGCAGCGATGATAACAACAGCGGATTTTCACCGGGGGTCACTCTGCCTGCTCTCACGTGCAGGTGCTTCCTCATTTAATTCTCACAACAGCCACGAAACGTACCAAGTATCGTCCTCCCTTCACGTTTTACAAAGGAAGGAACTCAGGCTCATGGGCACGAAGTCCTTAATCACGATGACACCACACAATAATTTGAATGTAGTTCTGTCTAATTCTAACGTCAATAAAGTTTCTCTTCTAGTAGCTGCCACTCACAAACAATGGCCAGTGTAAGGAACAATGGGAACGGTTATGTACTATGTGAGCATCTATTATGTGTTAGCCTCTGTTACACACTCCACGTATGTAAGTCATTCTTCGAGTTCACGCGCCCAGCAATAAAGTTGGTAGGTGTCCTTCTACAGGTTGATATGAAAGGAACTTAGGGAGCTAAGCTGATGTAGAGGGGTGAGGGTAAGCAGCTGGACCTAATGACTGCTTGAGTTCCATTCCAGGATTAACAGACACTTTTCTAAAGATAAATGAGGCCACATGGCAAACCAGCAAGAAAAGTACACAGGTCTTTAAGTGTCATTCTATCACACCGTGGAGGCGGGGACTCCTCCATCTCTGCCTACAGGCTGTCGCCACTGGGCTCCGTGGTGTGGCGATGTGGGCGCACGCCCCTCCTTACAGGAGGCCCTGCTCCCTCTGGCTGCTGCGCCACATCTCAGCACGGTCTCTTTGGATTCACGGCAGAATGGCAATTATTTAAAACTCGCTCAGGTCTGCCTACTCCACTGCATTCTTCTGTAGCCCACACGTTAAGTCGTTCCCTTGGGACAGCTCGAACAGCTCTATGTTGTTAATGACAAACTACCCAGCCGTGGCGCTGGGAATGAAATCAAGCTTTTGTTTAGCAACCGGTCTGTTTGTTTATTTTTCCAAGTTCATGAGTTTATATGTATGCTGCTCTTAATGGGCAGTGCATAAAAATGCCTCCTTTTATTTTCTTTTCATTTGCATCGTTGCCAATAACGGCTATTATCAAGCTTTTAGGGCAGGGCAAATACTGACTTTTCCTTCTAAGATGGGCTGCATTTCTGCATGTGTGTTCATGCAGATGGCTGAGATGTTCAACTTTCTTTTTCACTTCTTCCTCTGATACAGATAGCTTTACGTCCACAGTATAACTTTTCTCATTGATGCATGGAATTATACATGTATACACATGTATTTTTATTATGTATATATGTTATTTATATATACACATATACATTTACATGCACAGTCACACACACGTATCAATATGTATATACATGAACACATGTCCAACACATTCTCACATATATACACACACACACACACACAAACACACACACATATATATATATGCATGCATACATACACATATACAAACAGAAAATCTGCTTTTTTCAATCAAAACCAAAGTCTGTGGCAGGGATGTGAAGTGAGTTCTAGTCCGCATCAAAATCTGAGGTATTGTTATGTAAATCTATGGCTCCATGATCTTGTTTTAAACGAAAGGCTTGATGGACTCAGCCTATACATAGGCTGTTTAAGCTTTCATTGTCAAATAAAATCATTCTTAGGTTGTATCTGAGAGGCACAGCCATATGGACAAAAACTAAGGAAAGTCGTTCGTTACCCAGATGTTCCCGAATGTCTACTTAGTGTGTATACACAAGATAATCAAATCTGGGAACTGACTTCTTCAACATTTCTTCGGTTCTTGAGGGTGGCATGCGTAGAGGGTGGGTTATTAGATTCTTTCACGGAAAGGGGAGAAGAGGAAGTTCAACTTTGTTTTCTCTAGAATTTTAGGTGAGGTGGGCAAAGTAAAGTTAAGTGGCACTTGTTGAGAATCATATTTTATATCTTTTAATGAATATTATTTGACACTGTCATCTATGAGGAAGGTCATGTTCTAAAATTTGCATTACTTGTATCAAGTGTTGTCATTATGTTACTGTTTCTCAAGCTGGGGCAAAGAGTGACTGTCGGCAGCTCAGGAAAGGTCGGGTTGACAAGAACACGAACCGTGAAGGAAGGGCCAGGTATTTGGCAGCTAAACAACGTTAAGCTCGGTCCTGCGACCGATCTCAAGGCCTGCAATGACAGGATACAGTAGAGCAGTGCTTCTCAAATGGGACGATTTTGCCCTCCAAGGGACATGTGGCAATGTCTGGAGACATTCTTGGCTGTCACACGGGAGGTAAGGGTGCTCCTGGCATATGGCAGGTAGAGGCCAAGGACGGTGCAGAGCACTTTACAATGTACAGGAAAACCTCTACGATAAAGGAGCATCTGGCCCCACAGTTAATAGGGCTGAGGCGGAGCGACCTCCATCTTCCGTTTAGGACTTCTGGTGCTCGTCTGCACTTTACGGCCCCTGCCCCTTTTGTGTTTCAGTGTCGTGACCACAATCTGGGAAAACAAGTGGTGTGACATCAACAAGCGTTTCAGGAGGAAGCAGAAGGCAGAGGAGGGACCGAATGCACACCCGGACTCTGCATCCTGCGGGACTGACTTATCCTCTTGATAACTCGGTTTCCTCATGGGCAAATTTAGAGATACGTTAGCACAAACCCCAGGAGCTTCGGCTGAGGATTAAATGAGATAAGCCTCCTAAAAGAGTTAGTGAGAATCGATGCACAGTAAACGTTCAACCGCTTTGTTATTTTTATTTTCATTGCTGTTATTCCTACTTCATCTCCCATTTCCATTTTCTGGAAAGCACTCGGTTTTTAATACTATCTTTTCTTTTTTAGGAAGGCTTTTACCTCAAGGATAGGTGGACCGGTTTTCACTCATGTTTGATTAAAGACTGCAGCAGAATCAGAAATGGGGGGGCAGGGAGCAAGTTGCAGGAAGGAGCTATAGGCTACTTTTTTAATTTAAAGAAATGCTCTTCTATGTACAACTCCACAAACTCTTTCAACACGGCATCTTCAGCGTCTTACTGACGTATCCAGATTTCCTTGAAAGTTCAGGTTCTCTCCGCATAGCAGAGCCGTGTCCCTACAGCTAGCACTCAGCCAGTGTGTGGGGCAGAAGCTCCGCCTTCATCCCTGGGTCGTTCTCAGCTATCTAAGGGGCATATGGGGCAGCCCAGGGGAGCTCACTGCAGACCTTTGGGTGACTTCACATCACTGTGAGAAAGACTGGATGAGAGAGAAGAAAAGGGTGAGGATGGGAAAGAAGCAAAAAGCATGAGACCAGTATTAAGGAACTCAGAGTGTTCGAGAAATGTGCCCAAGGCCACCCTACAAATACACAAAGAAGCCAGACTCAAACCCCAGAAGTCCCCTCCTCCAAGCCATCTGCTATTCTTCCTCAGACTGAAAGGAATCCCCTGATTAGAGAAGCTATAAACAGGATCCTATATCCAGGTACTTACAAGAAAGGCAGACAGAGGCAATCTTGTTATTGATAAAACACCATAAAGAATGAAATGGAATGTGTTGTTTATTGCCTAGTGCAGAAAACAGAGAAATAAGAAATATCCATCAAACTCTCCCACATAGAAAATAAACTTTCTGTTGAAAGACAAGAGAGAATTCTTGTGGTGGACGTCAAATCCTTTGTTCGCTCTCTGTCTCCTGCCTGTGGGTGGCTTGAGCAGTGACACCCCTAGGCAGGGTGGCTCATAGTCTTGTGTGACAATTCTGGGAGATGCCACTCCATTAGTTGGGGTCTCATGAATGATTGGACAATTCCTTGGGCAAATGGTCATTCTAACCAGTATATGTCAGTTCCTGAAAGGAAGAACTGAGTAATTATAGAACTCTGAAGCACACTTGAAAGTTATTAATAACATCTATGGGAATGGTGCGGTTCATCATTGCCATGACCATCGGTATAATTGCCACCAAAATCATTACCCACATCGTCCTCATCACCAATACCACTACCACCACCACCACCACCACCACCACCCACCACCGTCTTCTTCACCATCATCATCATTATCACCATTATCATAATCCACCCCCAGCATGATCATCATTATCATCATCGCCACCACCACCACCATCGTTATCACTCTGCATCAGGGACTAAGTTAGCATTAAACATTTCTTCCAGCATTCCCAGCATGAGGCAGATAGGTCATCTTTAATTAACATTCCTCTCTTTGTAGTTGAGAAAACTCAGGCTCAAGTGGGTAAAATAGCTTCTCCAGGATTATATTCGGCAGGACACTCCCTGGTACACAGCCATTTGTCAACATTGTGCCCATGATTCGAGGACCGACGCAAAGGTTCCGTCCTTCCTTAAGCCACCCCACACCTTCGGTGATGGCCCACAGCTTGTAACAGCATATTCTGGTTGCTTTGTGCCTGTTGGTGCACAGTTAATCAGATATCACAGCTAAGCAAAACGTGAGAAGGTAGAGTGTCTAGTTCCCAGCACAAAGGTGGCACCTAATACATTAATAGTTGCAATGTTGGTGGCCTTAGGACAAGTTTTACAAGATTGTCGATCTTTTCCTAGATCCAAATTAAAACACTAAAATATACATTTATCTGTCTAATAAGGCAATAGTTGCAATACTCCCAGCTTGGAAAACACAAGATAAGTAGAAAAAATTGTGTGTAACTTCAAGGCTCACCAAGTTCGATGTTTTCTGTAAAAAATACTTTGCAGTAGAGATAGAACTTCTGATTTAGCCTCTGTAGGAGCCTTGGGCCCAGGGCCAGGCCGCTCCGGCCTGCCTCACGGGGAGCCATCAGTCCCTTGCAAGGCTGGAGCTCTTGCCGGGCTGTGGTTCATTCACTTGTTTACCAGACAGTGAACCCCTCAGCGGCGAAGACTTTCACTCATTTTTCTTGATTCCCTATCCTAGCTCAAAGCCTACAATAAAGTGGGTGCTCTGATAACATTTTTGAATGAATGAATAGGCTTGCTGTTTTTTGTTTATCCGTTTCCCCAAGTGAAAATGCAAGGAGGTATTCTGGGTCAGCCCGAGGGAGCGCTCCAGTTCTCACACGGTGACAGAGCGTGGGAATCTGCTGCTAGATCTGGTTCAGAGCGGTGATGCCCAGTGTGCCCTTTGCTCCTATGCAGTTTTAGGGAAGATACAAAAGGCTTCACCGGGCTGGCAGAGCCATTAATTTGGCATTATCCTCGCAAGTGTGATGCACAGCTACTTGTTAAGAAAGAACCCAGAGGATGTTCTGCTCTCTTTTTGCCTTTTCTTAAATTCTGATGTTACAGATCGAGGTCAACTGCTGCACTAATCATTACCCACTCTCCATCCCCCTCCCCTGCTTGTATTACCACAGTGCAAGGGGAGGAGGAAGGAGAGGAAGGGGAGGAGATAAGTGCCCATGGGCAGCAGCTCTGAGTGTGAGAGCAGGCGAGACAAACCAGGCAGACGCTGGAGCTGAAGACACCATCGCCCCCTACCTGAGGCACAAACGCGGGGAGAATAGGATCCCCATCAGGCTCCAGACTGCAGCTGAGTTGACTGGCCGCTCAGCTCCTCCCAGGTGAGGGCCTCTCCAAAGCAGGTCCTTGCCAGCTTGTGGAGGACAGACTTGGCCTCCGACAGGGGAATCTGAGATCGGTGGAGAAAGAAAGTCTGCAGCATCTCCAAGGTCTCCAACGAACGCAGACCTGAAAAAGCCCAGCACCCAGTCTCTCCACACTGGGTGCCTTTAGAGGACCTTTGCAAGGATGGTGTGAGACCATTAGAATAACATCCCTCGGGGAGAATTTCTTTAATGGGTTATGGCCCAAACCGGAGCACTGAAACTTCTTTCTACACAATGAGACGAAAATAGATGGCTCTGCTAATGTACAGAACTTCAGACACGCTGCGATCATCTGTTTCCTGACTATGGCTCTACTTCACAACCGGCCTCCGAACATCCATTCTTACCTCCTCCCAACTCACTCTCCTCACACCAGGGAGAGAAATGCAAGACGGCCTATATTCCTCTCCAGCAGGAACACGTCCGTGTTTTTAGAGTCAATAGCAGAATATCCATAATCTTAACAGGGCCCCGCACGACCTGCCCCTGCCCGTGTCTGTGGTGCTCCGTGCAGCTTTCTTGATTTCTGAGTTCCAGTGACATCAGCCTCCCTTCAGTTTCCCCAACACTCCATGAGCCCCCGTCCCCTCATTTACCTACTCTCAGCATAAATCCCATCTGTCCTTTAGCTCTCAGATCTGCCTTCACTTCTCCAGGGATGCTTCCTC
This sequence comes from Trachops cirrhosus, assembly GCA_028533065.1. Lineage (NCBI taxonomy): Eukaryota > Metazoa > Chordata > Mammalia > Chiroptera > Phyllostomidae > Trachops > Trachops cirrhosus. The sequence continues at coordinate 11,433,766 of CM052550.1, read as the reverse complement.
TGAAGAACAGCGTGGGCCAAGGTCCTCTGTCATATGCCCTCACATCACCCTGTGCTTTTTCTTTACACTGCTGAAATTCAGATCAGTCAATAAATACATGCTCGTGTGTTCCCACATCTATCACACTGCCTGCAACACAGTGAGCACTCAGTAAATATCTATTGAATAAATATTGTGGAATGGTGGAATGTTATCTTAAAAAATGGGAATTAGGGTCACAAGGGAGGTGAGTTGGAGAGTTACCATGTTCATGGCCAAAATTAGTCCATTAAGAAAAAATGATCTATATTTCTATTTGTGTGCAAGTGTGTGTGCATGCACGCACACGCACGCGCACACACACACACACACACACACACACCCCTTTCTGATTCTGCCTTGGTAGTCTAATATAATGCTAGATATATCTAATATCTAGATGCATCATGAAAATGTTATCAATTTCAACTTGAATATACAGGGAAGAGCCCTAATTTGAAGTCAGGGGACGGATTTTAGATTCTGACTCCAATGTGACTCATTGTATGACCTTTGTTTTTTATACCATCTCCCTGAGGTCCCCATTTCTCATTTATAACTAATACAGTCCTCACTCAATGGCTTTAAGAAGCCCTACTGTGTGAAAAGATGACCCAGAGATTTAGTGCACACAGAAGGCAGGAGCTCCATCTCAGCTCTGGGGAGCCTTCCAGTTCGGTGGGAAACTGGCACATAAATAAACCTTTAGAGTAACAAGGTAAGTGCCATTTCCAAGATTTGGACAAAGGGTTTCAGGAGTAGCAGAGGGGAATGAAATCAGGGTGCAGTCTGAAAGAGTTGGGGCAGCGCTCCAGCGAAGACTGCCTTGAAAATTCAGTTAAAGGATGATCTCACCTACCCCATAAAGAACACTAATGGGCACCAGCCCTGGGGCCAGAAAGTACTTAGTGGAAATTCTATGCTCCCTCTCACTTACTGAGAGCGGGATTCCTACTTAATCCTCTAGGATCATTTTTCTTAGCTACGAAATGGAAGCAATAAACTCTCCCTTGCCATTCTAGGGTGAAATTTAAAGATACTGTACAAAAAGTACTTCTTACCCAAAGATCCAACTCATAGTAGGTGCTCAGTAAATGGTAGCTAGATCCATCACATAGCATTGCTATGCTCCATCTCAGTGACTGGCAGGTCAGGGCACATGCTTTTAATGGATTCATAATATTTCTGTGGCCAGTGGTTTGACTAACTGGGCTGAGGGGCAAGGTGAGACAGTGAGTGTTGTCTTTTGATCTGTTTTTCCCAAGGTGATCTTCACAGCCTCCCTCAACGTCAGTTTCCTTGAACTACCAGGGAGTTGCAGAGCGCTAAGGGGGTTTTCCAGGGGAAAGCAGCCCCTGACAGCCGTGGTGAGCCTGGGAGAGGTCGATGCGTGCAGATTCTGCCAGGGCTCGCGCCAGGGTCTAAGAGAGGCAGCGTGGTCTGCCTTGTTTATTGCCCTCAACAGCTTGAAGGGAGTGCCCTGACCCTTTGGGGAAAACAGAGGACGGCTGAATGACACGGAGAATACGAAGGGTTTTCACACAAGAGAGCAGAGCAAATGAAGCAGAGATGACAAGAGTGGGAATATCAAGGGTCCAAGTACATTTTTAAATTTCTGGGTTCAAATTTCTGAATGATGTCACGAGGTGTCTATTTTGGCTCTAGACGCTTCTATGTTAAGAACAATGAGGCCTCAATTACCAGCAACTTTCGTCCATCACTCAAGACTCACCTCAGACATTTCCCCCCTAAAACACTCTGGTCTTCAGGTCAGATTCGACCCTGTCCCTGCTCAATCCACTGTGTGATTTATAGGCATCACATTGAAGGTGGAGGACCCATAAGGGCGCCTCCATCTTTGTCTCTGTGGGTCTCTCCAAATCAGTGCAACCTCTTTCCCGGACACTATAGAAATATGGCAAGAACCCCAGCTTTACTTGTAGGCCTTAGCCATGCAAACAGTACCCAGGTTAATTCAATTCATGTGCAAAAAATAAACAAACAAATAAATGTCCTACTTTAGCAAGTAGACTATCCAGTCCCGGGGAATAATACAAACATAATGGTCTTTTACTAGGATTTCTTGCCTTCGCAGCTGAGCCTCAATGTAGACATGTAAACGTCAGTTACAGGTAAAGTGCAGGGGGCCAGTCTCTTCTCTCTCTTCTTCCCCAGTGCTTGGACTCCCTCTCCCTTGATATGCCCACTGGGGTCTCTGAGCCTGTCCAGGGTGAGATGATGGGGGGGGCGTGCCGCATGGCAGCCATGTGATCGACTGGTGGTCTTGTAGAGGTGTGGCAGGAGTAATTTTCCTATTTAAAATCTACTGTCTCCAGAAGCACTTTTTGGGTTCTTCAAAGACCCCCAGTCGTCTTTGGTGAGGCTCTCTCACCCACTTTCCCTGGCCAGGGAGCAATGCATCTCTGTTCTGGTTGGCAATGACTCGCCTGGGATCGGTTTAATTAACCTCTGAGGCAGCCCTGTGCGGGAGCAACCTGGAAGGATCCCACGTCAGACCTCTCTCCCTCTTGTATACGTGAGGAAGGGGAGAGGGTCAGCTTTTCTAGATCGCGATAAACACCCAGACAGCGTGTGCAGAGTCCGCTGCAGGCACACAGGCCACTCAACCCGTTCTCACCATTGTCCCACTACTGACGCTGCTAGCAGGCATTTCTTTATCGCTGTCATTGTTGCTTTCAAGGCAGGTGTCAGACACCAGGTATGTGCAGTGCCATCAGAATATCAATAGACAGTGTATTAAATTTTCATAGTAGTCCTGCTAAGGCCCCTTCAAGTGGAGACTTGAAGGGAGGCAATGCCCTCCTCCCCTTGCCATTCAGGGGAGCCAAGGAGACAGCACGTGAACGGCTCTGTCCCAAAGCTGCTTCCTTTAATTTCCCATCCTCCTTTTGTAATCGAATCATTTAATAATAATATCATTGTGGTTTTCCAACTTTAGAACAGTTTCTTGTCTGGAGATCTGGGCCACAGTTTCCATTTGGACGTTTCATTTCAACCATGACCATTGATTAACAATAATTGGTCCACACCAATGGGGACTTAATTACAAGGAATCGCAGCACTATGAATCCGCACTATGTAAACTGCTTCCTTAATTCTCAAACTGGAGACTACAAGTTGAGGATAATCATATTGAAAGAAAAAAAGGGAAAGTGGGGTTAGAAATGAATAAAACTACACAAAGGGGCTTGAGAAATACTCCTGGAAATGTGTTAAATGTACAATTACGAAGCATTCGGGTTATTCTGCAATTGGTCAAGGCCATGGCGGTCCAGTGTGTTCCACACAATCGAAGAGAAACAGATATTTGGCTGACGGACCAGACACACTCCTTAATCCTCTTTAATGAGTGTGCACCAGTAACAAAGCAACATAAATTTGAAAGCATTTTAGCAACATTGTATGGAAATCATTGTAGATGGAAAACAAATGCCAGTTTAGTATCTGAAATGGGAAAAGTCCACTGATACCACTTCTATTTAGTTTTCTATCTTAAATAGGAGCTTTTCTATGTAAAACACCACCAATTACTCCATTAGCATGTTCTCCAAGCATGAACCATGGTAAGTTTCAGGGGCAGGGCGTGCATTCTTAGAGGCAGAATTCTGGTCTTCTCTGTTTTTCTGACTAAGCTGGGCACTGTTATCTCTCTGTATTCCCAGTGCCTGGGGAAAAACACTCGTAATAAAAAGTTGCTGAAGAAATGGATAAAATAAAGAATGAATGCGTGAATGAATCTCTGTGTGGGCACAGAGTGATGCCTAGATAAGAGAGCCTGAACTCAAGAAACTCAAGTCTGAAGGAAAAGGGAAGTAAATGTTTTTAATTGATGCAAAGATAAGGGGGGTCAAGGTGAAGGCGCCATGCAAGGAGCTCACAGGCTTGGAAAGCCTTCTCAGTTCTCGTGGAGCTGGCTCTCAGGATGCAGTTCTGCCCCCCCGGAGCTTCGGTGTGGGAGCACTGAGGATGATTCCTGCCCTTTGCTGCCGAGGAACTGAGTGATACCTTCCTGGAAGGTTAGCATGAGAATGTGGAAGGGGTGATGGAAGAGTGGTCTGCTCTCCAGGTGTCGCACACCGAGGGGGGGTGGGGATACAGACAATGGCAGAAACACTTCAAAGGATGAAAATTCACCATCCACCCATTCACTCAACAAACATTAACTGAGCACTTACTATATGCCAAACTCGGTTCTAGGCCCTGGGGATCCAGGTGAACAAACGCAGACACAGGCTTTGTATGCAGGGAGTTTGGATCTGTCAATGGGGGCAGGCACTAAACAAATAGGTATAAAAATTACCAATATAAATGTAAAATGGCAGCTGAGATAAATACCCTAAAATAAATGTTTAGAGTGTTAAGAGTATGTCTAAGAAGGTGGCTTTGAATTAGCCAGAGAGGACAAGCAATGGAGGGAGGTAAATTTTCTGATCCCAAAGTCTGAACTGTTTCTAACCCACGATTTAGCAGTATGTATACAGTCGGTTGCATTGCCTCCATCTTTTTCCCTTCCCCCCAGCCCCCGCCCCACCACCTTTTATATCCTCGCTTCCCCATTCACATATCTGTCTTCTGGCCCTGAGTAAACATTTTTATTTTTCATAATTTGTGCCAAATGTTGTGATGGTTGGTCTCATTTCACGGAAACACCACGAAGCAGAGATTAGAAAGGATGGTGGAATCAGGGCTTATTTTGAATTCTAGTGCCTGTACGCCTTTGAGGAAATTGCTAAAACTTTTTGAGTCCATTTCCTTGTTTAGAATCATTTTTTTTATAAAATAATTTTTCTGTGCACCACATATGAGCAATTTGCAACAGAATTTTGCAAAAACAGAAAGGGAATCCGCGATCTCTTTAACACTTCCGTTTTTGCTGTTGCCTCTTTGCTTTGCATCTTTGTAGATGCAGAGAATAACCGGAGTATAATCTCCACATACTTGGCGCTTGGAATTCTAAATCCAAATTTCTGTGTAAGTGGCTCAGTTAACGTGGACCTTAGTCTATGTGACTTCTGAAACTTTCTGAAATTCACATTTTGGTAGAGGAGGAACAATTCCAGAATCTCAAAGTGTGTGCCCGGAACGCTGACACAGTGAGTGACCTGGGACGTGTCCCTGGAATGTCAAGACAGTGACCTGGGTTCTCCTGCATCTTGAGCGGGATGGTGGGAAACTCAGTGGAGGAGGCTCTGGGAAGGCTTCAGTTCCTCAGGAAGGACGTGGGCAGAGATAACGAGAGCACACGTTGGGTCAGCTGTTTCGGCTCCAGATCGATGGGGCTCTTCCCTGATTTTACCCCTGCGCTCTCTCTCTACCGGGGGGACTTTCCTTTTACAAGGAAGAGGGAAGAGAGAGCAAGCCGAAGAGCAAAAGAGAGACAAGGACACAGAGACAGACAGAGACCGGCAGCACAGCACTGGGCATGCCGTGTGGGGAGGAAACGCAGCTGTGGGGTGGCCGGGCCCGAACGTGAAGAGCAGCGTCCGCAGGGCCGACCTCGCTCCCCGGGGTAACTGGGGCCTCGTGTGGTGATTTCAGGTCTCTCCCCAGTTGAGAGCTCCTTAAGTCATTGAACATGAATCTTATATTTTTATTTAGGGGTTTAATAACAATACAACTAGTATGTTTGTTTACTAGTATATAATATGGAGATTAGAAATTAGAGTTTAATTTAAACGTTACCCTTGAAAAATGACAATAATTCCCTATTTCAAAAGTAAAACATTATTGGTAACAACAACACGGAGAAGGGGAAAAACATTAATAGAAAAAACGAATTACATATATACTTATATACACACATATATGAAGTTTGCAAACGTGCAACATTTATCACTGTGTTATGGGATGCTGACAATTTTACTTTCCTATTTATACACTTCTGATATGGCTATTATATACAGATACGCTTTTATTTGCAAACTTGGGAAATTTCATATGTAAACAGTTTATTTCCTCTTTTTTCCATTTGACCTCATATCGAGAGCATTTTCCTCTGACATTAAATATTCTTAGAGTACGGTAACTTTAATTGATGAGTTTGGATATGTTATTCTTTACTGAAGCCTTTCCTGAATTTTCCCCTTCTGTCTGGGGTCAGGTTACGACCTGAAACAGGTCTCTGCGGCAAGTGACACCCTGTCGAACAGTCCTGCATGTGGCTCCCCATGCAGCTCACCCTCGGATAAATCACAGATTAGTCAATCCAAAAATGGGCACTTAAGGCTGTTGTACTTGATTCTAAATTATTTGTGCAAAAATCTATATTCCCATCAGAAACATATGAATATCACCTCCTGAGATCCTTTCCCACCCTGGATGTGTAAGGGGGTATGTTTGTAATCATTACCAATTTGATTCCTAAAGTAACATCTCTTATCAGTGGGTTCTCATTGTTCTCATGTATTTTTACCCCTTAACGCTTTTTCTTTTGTAAATTCTCTGCTAACACCCCATGCTCATTTATGAAATTTCTTTCTCTACCTATATCATTTAGATTCTACCTGCTTTCAGAAGGATGGTAAGTAACTCACAGTAAAAGACAAAGTTGCTATCAAAACATTAGACTCAGGTCAAACGAAGCATGCCTCACACACGTTGCAGGAATACCCCAGTTCAATCAAGCCTTTCCTCCGCATCCTCCTGTTCGCTCTTCACAAGCTGTCCGGGAGGCTTGGGTCTTTACAACTCTCCTTACACAGATGTGGAAACTGAGGGCCCTAGAGGGGCGGAGCTGGTACAAGAGCAGGGAGCTGTTGGCTACTAGCACCAGGATCGCCACTGCAGCCTGCTTAATGGCAAACCCACACTGTCACCGGGCCCAGCCCATTTACTCAGTAAACAACTACTGAGGGTCTGCTGTATGGCAGGCACTGGGGGCACAGCAGGGTACAACATAGACAAAGTGCTGACTTAAATGTTAGAGCAAAGGGAGACGGGCCCCAAGCAGAGGTGTGTGCTGGGCTGAGTGGATGAGACCAAGGGAGAAAACTAAAGGAGGGTAGGGGGATACAGGGTGAGGGGTGTGCAGCGGGGAATGCAGGCATTATTGATAACTATGTGATTTATCTGTCCCTCCAGGATGAGTAAGATTGCCAAGCATTAGGATTCTCCTGGGCAACCAGGCTGGGGCTCTTTAAATGAAGACAGGGAGAGAGCTAGGAGGCGGTAGACCACTGCCCCACCTCACCCCTCCCATGGTGTCATGCAGCCAAAGTGTATTCAGAAGTCAGAAGTGAAATTGTGCAAATCCATCATCACACTGCCTTCAAGGTTAGCTCCAAGGGAGCCGAATGCACCCCCGCAGGGGATGGAAACAGGCAAGCTAGATGTATGATGGAGGGGATAGGAGTTCTGGGGGAGTCGGGAACAGGGGCATCTGCTGGGGCAGGAAACCTAACAGGAACGTGCTCGAGGAAGGAGGTGGCAGAGGAGCCACTGCCCTCTCAGAAGTGTCAACCAAATAACTTCCCTGCTCTTGCATACGAAATGCCAGCCCCTCTACTCACGTCTGCCTGGATACTGTAACTCTGATTACGAACACAGCCAAGGGATCCCAGGGCACCTACTGCAAAGCTAAGGAGTCCCCGAAGGACCGAAGCATTGGTCCCACAACAATCCCGATGTCTAGCACGAAACTGGGGAATGAGAGCTAAGGGGTGAGAGAAGGTGTGTGCATTCATGTCTTGGCGCTGTGGCAGGAGTCCAGAGCTGCGCCTGGAGGCCGAGAGGCTTAAAGCGTGGGGATGCTGACTGGCGTCGTCACGACAGCTCAGTCGTGGAGGGCACTGAGGCTAACCCCCATGGCCGAAGACATGGGAACTGCCGGAGTCCTGAGCGGTTGCCTGGCACTCTCCTACAACACTAGGTAGCCCTCTGGCCCTCACTGGTCCCCAGCAGACTGTCAGGGCAGACAGGCCCTTCACCGAACCACTCTGAGTCTGATCCACACACACACAAAAAAACCCCATTTTTTTTTAATTAAAAAACTAGCTTCTTTTTTAATAGTGGTTTAAAAAAACCCCACAAAATGAGATCCACCCTCTTTAAACTTTTGTGCACACAGTACAGTATTGTTAACTATAATTACAGTGTTGTACAGCAGATCTCTAGGACTTTTTCATCTTGCATGACTGAAACTTTATACTCATTGAACAGAAACTCTCCATTTCCCCTTCCCCCCAGGCCTTGGTAGGCTTCCACTTATGTCTAAGTACAAATATAGCTAAAGTAGTCAAAGTCATCAAAGCAAAAAAGTGAGTCAAGCTAGGCTCCGCAGCTTCCAGCCTCCAATTTCCAAGTCTTCTCTGCGCGCTCTGATATTTTAAGGAATGACAAACATTAATTGAGCACATACTGCATGTCGGGCATGAAAAAGGGCACTGCAGACAATTGTGTTACTTGCTGGGGAGGAGGGAACAACCTCAGTGAGTGCAGCAAAAACCAAAAAGGCCTCTCTCAGCACACGCCCACATACATACTCACAGAGATCAGCGTCAGGGTCCTGGGTTTGCACACTCCTCGGCAAGCTGGGAAGGCCACTGGGACCCCTCACCAGGCCTGTCCCACCCAGTGGCATTGCCTTCGCTGCTGCCCTCCCATCTGGAACTCTCGATCCAGTTAGGGCTTCCAGTGTCCATATTTACTGATGTTTTGCATTGGGTATCTAACTATTACACCACGCATAGTGATGAGGATACCATGTCAAATAAGCCAGAAGAAAAACCTTGCCTTGTTGAAATTTCCATCAGGTTGGGAAAACCAATATCGCATCAGCTTTAAAGAAGATCCGTCTTGCACTAGAGAAATGCATGGTGCTGCGTGAATGGAGTTTTGAGGATCATTGGGGATGGAAGAAAGGATCTCTGAGTGAGTGTTGTTTAACCTGATACCTGAATGGTGTGTGTGTCTGTCTGTGTGAAAGAAAGAGAGAGAGAGAGATGGTACCCTGAATAGTGTGTGTGTGTGTGTGTGTGAGAGAGAGAGAGAGAGACAGACAGACAGACAGGGGAGAGAGAGCAAGAGAGAGACGGTACCCTGTATAGTGTGTGTGTGTGTGTGTGTGTGTGTGTGTGTGTGTGAGAGAGGGAGAGAGAGAGAGAGAGAGAGGCAGACAGACAGACAGGGGAGAGAGGGAGAGAGAGAGAGAGAGGGGAGAGACAGAGAAAGAGAGAGACAGGAGAGAGAGAGACAGGGGAGAGAGAGAGAGAGAGACAGGAGAGAGAGAGAGAGAGACAGGAGAGAGAGAGAGAGAGGCAGACAGACAGGGGAGAGAGAGAGGGAGAGGGAGGGAGAGAGAGACAGGAGAGAGAGAGAGACAGGGGAGAGACAGAGAGAGAGAGAGAGGAGAAAGAGGCAGGGGAGAGAGAGAGACAGTGCCTTGAGCTGAGCCAGGCACAGTGCCTATTTCCAATGCAAATGTCCCAGTGGGGGCCCTGCCTGGCTGTTTGCTTAGCACAGGGCAGAACCCAGGCCCCTTCACCAGGTGTCCCTGACCTCACTCTGGCGTGTCCTCCTCAGCCCGGCTGGGAGTTTTCCCTAATACAGACGGCAGCCTGTTGTCTAAACCTCACACGTAACAACATTTGGCCGCTCGCTCTAGCCAGATTGTTATCTACATCAAAGAGAAGGGAGAGCTGAAAATGGAACCTGGTGGGGAAAAGAGGACGAATGTGGGTGTTGAAGGAACACAGATGGTCAGTCCAGGAAGGCGCTCTGCTTGTTTGTGATGAGAGACGGGGGCGTCCGTCACTGCCAGGCCCCCAGCCGGTGGCAGGCGGGTCTGGACCCAACCGCGCTCTCTGCCCACTGAGCCAGAGTCTCCTTGCATCTTCTGGGCTTTTGCTCCCCTCTTTCCATTGTTTTTAATAGCAAGACATAAACTATAATATTATGCTTTGTAGTAAACAAGTTACATGCATTTTGTTTTAACCCTAACAGCTTTCTTATGTTGGAGATGTTATCACTACACCTATTTTACACATAAAGAAAATCAGAGTTAGGGAAGTGAGGTCCTTACCCAAGATCCCAACCAAGCCTTGTTGTGAGTATCAGAACCCGAATTCATCCCCAAGCCCAAGTCCCTGACCTGCACTCCCCGGGAATGCCGAAGTGTGAAGGAAATGAAGAAATAACCCAGAGGTTTCACTGTTAGCATAGTGACACATTTCTCTCCAGTCTTATATTTTACTTTTTGGATAATTTTTACCTAGTAGATATTTATTTATTTGTGCATGGGTATAACTTCATATCTTCCTTTTTTCTAAGAAACTGTAATATCATGAACATATGAGCATCAGAAACTCTTGGTAACCGTAACTACAGATGATTTCATAGTCTGCACAGTACCGGTAAATAGTACAGATGTGTATACCGTAATTTATTCATGCGAATAAGCTGTGGGTACGTGTTGGAATATTTACCTTTAGTTTTCATTACTTTGGACATAAATAATGCAGCAGCAAGCATCTTTCTATATATATAGTTCACTTATCAGAGTCCAAAAGTAATAATGTGTTAACTGTCTTGAAGTGCTTTCTAGAAAGACCTGATTCCCTTCTTAATAAGAACCACGTCTTAGCAATTGTTCCCTCAAGGGGAGAAAATAATAGTACTTAGCCTGTGTGGTTTATGATTGCTGGGGCACGCATGTGCGTGTGTGAGTCTCTTCGTGTGTCTGTGTGCGTATGTGTCGGGCACAGTAAAACCGCACAGTGTTGGCTGCTGTGAGGACAGCGCTGGTCACGGTCATTCAAGTCACACCCAGGGCTCCCGGCTCACCAGGCCTCTTCTCCTGGCACTTGATGGGAAAGATAGGCGTTTACAACAAGTAGGCACCTTTTAGGTACAGCCTCTCTGTTAGACACTGTGCACATCAACGTCTTGACTTCTTGCCACTACCTCGCAAGAAAGAGCTTTCGAGGGAAACAGAGCTCAGAATGGAGTGTGACTGCTCCAACATTATACAACCAGGGAGTATTAATCTGCTTTCAAACACTGGCCTGATTTCGTAAGCCCACAGTTTTCTACCACACCACAGCACCCTTCTGAGAGACCTTCCTAACAAGGCTTTAATGAGTTGCATGTATGACCCTATCATGTCCATAATATAAACACATTTCTACTCCTTCTGTGACAAGCCTGACATGCCTCCTTCTGCGTGGCTCTTCCGAAATATCTTCATCACGTGTCATGGGTGTTTCCTCTTAGCACCCTGCACTGTTGCCTTTCCTCGACTTCGGCTGTCCCCTGCCCCCACATCCCACTTCCCATTTTGCTCCCGGAGACGTAGGGAAGGTCTGCAGCCTGCTGTGCTTGGCTGTGGTTTCTGGGGAGGGAGGTTAAGCCGAGAGGCGCCAGGCACCGCTTCAATTACACTTCGCCTGTTCCAAGGGCTTTAATCATGACCTCTTTCTCAATGGGTCCTTTCAGGAAAGCCGGTGGGGAGAATAGGCAATTGGAAACCCTGGTAGCAATCAGGGTCCCAGACCTCCAACTCCACTGAGAAACACAGCTGGGACATAGGGCTCATTAGGAAAGAGAAAACTGAGAGCGACTGGCCCGTCCTGAAGGGTCCATGTGCACTGGGGGCAGGGTGGAGAGTGCATGGAGATCATAAACAATAAGTGGAAAGAGTAGGTGACATAATTAGTCTGTGGTTTTAATTAGGCAGTCTCTTGGGCCAGATGTTCACTGACAAAGAATGAAGACCCCTCCTGAGATATGTAATGAAACTTAGACCCCCATGGTGGAAAAAGGGTGAGATGCTGGGTTTGGATGCGTTATAGGCTTACAGGCCTTTAACCTGAGGCTTCCTGTGATGGGGGAAAGGAAGGGGCGGGGGTCTGTAATGGTGGAGCACCACCGCCCGACCCACAGGCCCAGGCATCTGTCCTCTCTCCTGAGCAGCCTGCTCAGCAGAGCACGCCTGCTTCTGATTAACAGAAGGGGGACAGCCAGGCCACCTGACGCCCTGCCTGGAGGGGCTGTGTCAGGAATCTGGGCTTCTGTGTGCTGTCATGAGAAAAGAATGGGCGGGAGTTGCATCTTCCTTGGTGTTTTTAGCCCCTCCCCCAAGTAGGGTGTGACACACAGCTGGTTGTGTCCCTGGAAAGAGGGGTTGGCTTCGAGAATAATTCTGCCTGCCCTCTCACTTCGCAGACATCTTCCTGTCCTGTAATTTACTTGTCGTGCTGACCAGATCAATGAGAACACCACGGGCGACCAGCTAGGAAGTGCCAGATCCCTAAATGAAGAAACATGGAGACGGACATTTATTTGCCCAGAGGGATGGATGACAAAAATAACAGTCATTGTGACAGCAGCTAGCATCCACTGGGCTCTTTCTAATCAGTTTCTAAGGAGTGTCCCACTCAAGGGCCGGGAGCACCTGTGACACAGTTCCACCCCACCTCACCTTCCAGAGAAGAAAACTGGAACTGGGACCATTTATGAAAGGGGCCCAAACTCACCCCAGTAGTGAGTGGCAGAACTAGGCTTTGGTCCCGAGCAGACTATGCTCAGAATCAGTCTTGCAGTTCTCATAAAAGGGACTGGAGAAGAACAGTATCAAAGGAAGGCGTGAACTGGGCAAAAGGGCACGGGTGGTAGAGGCAGAAAAAAATGACTTTCCTCTCGGTTCGCAGTTGGCAAAATTGTTCTGTAGGGAGTCACACAGTAAATAGTTGATGCTTTGCAGGTGATGCAGTCTCTGTTGCAACTATTCAACTCTGCTCTTGTAGAGCATACACAGTCGTCAACAATATGTAGATGAATAAGTACACCCCTGCTCCCCTAAATGTTTATTTACAAAAAGAGATGGATTTGACCGCGAGGACATAGTTTGCCAATCTCTGCTCTAGACCATTATCAGCATTTCACAAAGAGAAGGGCTTTGAGAACATATAATTCAGTCCTCTCATTCACAGATTGATACAATGAGGTTCCTAGAATCCAGGGATTGAGATCTCAGAACCAGTACTTTAGTCACCCATTAATAAATTTGCCCAAGATCCCACAGTTGGCAAGGGGCAAATTCTGAACTTGAACCCACATCAGTCTCACTATGAAACCCTTATCATTGTCCACTAGATTCTACTGGCTTTGTTAATTCTAACTGAAATGAATGCCTCATGGACCTGTCTCCAGCGTTTTCCAATGTTGGGCTGACTTATGTATGGTGAATGATGCTCTTGTCCTCTTCCTGCGGACCCTATGACCTTGGACAAGGGGTTAGCTTTTCTGGGAGTTAGTGTTATCCTATTGTTACGGGGGTGTTAGGAAAATCCTTGACTCTATACTGACAGATCTTGTTCTATCGGCTCTGGGATCTGTAACTGTGAGCTCTCAGGGAACGACACCGTCTCCTAGGGATGCCAACCACTGTCCCCCACTCACAGCTTTCTGACTCCTAGGGATGCCAGCCACCGTCCCCCACGCGCATCTTTCTGACTCCTAGGGATGCCAGCCACTGTCCCCCACTCACAGCTTTCTGACTCCTAGGGATGCCGACCACTGTCCCCCACTCGCATCTTTCTGACTCCTAGGGATGCCAGCCACTGTCCCCCACTCACAGCTTTCTGACTCCTAGGGATGCCGACCACTGTCCCCCACTCACAGCTTCCTGACTCCTAGGGATGCCAGCCACTGTCCCCTACTCACAGCTTTCTGAGATAACTCCAGCACTTCCCCTCCCCACCACCCAAAACCTGCATATCTGCAAAACACTACAGACCTCACCATAGCTCTTTGGATTTGACCCAAGGTAAACCATTCAACTGGATGAACTAAACCAACCAGCTTCTCTCTCAAAACTTGCAGTAAGGAGGCATGCTAAGAGTGGGTAGCTGGATCCTATTAATGGGGGAGGGAAGCACAAGGTCCTGGAAACTCTTCATTCTGAGGTCCCCGAAGGCACACTGGCTCCCAACCATGCCAAGGACTTCTGTAGTTCTTTTTCTTCAGCTTTGATTCTTTTATATTTTGGAACAGTTTGGTTATATTTCTACTTTTGTAGGAGCAACTGTGTCCTAAGACTCCCCATCTGCAATATAAAGATAACTGACACATACTTAACAAAGTCTGTCCTGGTGAGAGCTAATGCAAAGGGTCCAAAAGCACAGACCCGCCATGTAGTAGGTACGGGCAAATGTTAGTTCCATGCTTGCCATTTACTTTCTGAAACGGTGGTCTGAAAGCTGTTTTCAAGAAGGGAAGTACAAGAGCTATATTGGTCACAGACCCAAGCGCACTTATGAACAGGAAGAGAGTGTGACCAACTGCTGACTCCCTCCATTCGACTGAAAGCCCCCGGCCGCCTTGCCTGCAGACTCCCTTCCAGTTCACGCTTGGACAACCCCAGGGGAAAAGAGCTGCTTCCCAGCGTGGTGTCTGACTCCATTGTTGGATGGCTTTGATGGCGAGGTCCCTCTTAATTGTAATGTGCTACACATGTGGAACCTCTTATTAGTAATGAGCTACACATGGCCTCCCTGTGATTTTCACCACTGGTCCTCTGATTGAGTTTGGGGCCGTAAAGAGGAAGTGCATGTGGGCTGCAACTATGCAACTATGCAGCCCACATGCACTGGGGCACCAAAAGGGAGTATGTAAAATACATAAATATGCCTCATGTTGAAACCACGAAGATCTATTTTCAAGTTCTCCTACTTGGTCAAAATGTGTCATAATTTTTAATGACAGAGATACTTTAAGATTGAAGGGGATTTTGCACCCTATCTTTCTTAAGCTATTTACTGCCCAGTCAAAACATCTCCAAATCTTGCCATTGTCCTTCATCAGATGTAACTTCCGTCTCTGGGTTTCATCTAGTTTATCAACATCTTTTTAAAACATAGAATTCAGAATGAACACAATAGTCAAACTGTGAGTTGGCCGGGGTTATCGCTTTTACTTTTTTTCTACCCACTTGGCACTGAGTCCACAGGATACGGGGAGTAGTTTGTCCAATCCAACCCCTCATCTTGTGATTCCAATGGGCTGTATTAGTAGAATCCAACCCAAGGTGAGTAACAACTCGTGAAAACAGTGAAAAGCCTTTATTTTAACAACCACCCTGCGCAGCCTGTGCCTATGACACGACAGTAACTTCATTTCTTGTGACGGCACCCGTGCGGGCTCATTGTGCTCATGACATCTCTTTCTCACACCGTCTCCCTGCATCTCAGCCTGTATGATGATTCCGAGACTTTCATTTCCCCACAGGAATTGGTGCTGGCTATTGCCTGGAAACCAGCTAGTATCCTGGGACTGCTTGGGCTGTTTTTAACTCAAATTTCCAGTTTCCTAATTTGATGCCTTTTTTTTTTTTGGCAATACTTGGGAAGAAATTTTAACCTTTTTTTAACATGAAATTTGCCATGTTTGGTTATGAAAATTGCTGGCTTTCATGTTCTAGAAATGGTATGTCAATGAAGGTCCAAAACAACTACAAGTAATTAAGTTACCAATGTGAACAGAACTTCTTGCCTGAGTTGGGTCCATCATAGTGATAGGAACAGCCCAGAGCATTGGTCCATGAGTAGCTGTTCTTGGGCTATGGCCCAGGATGGAGAGCACACATATGGGTGATTATTGGAGGGGTGATTCCTTTGAGATCCAAGCCCTAGGGTGATTCACGGTACCTGCTGAGAAGCCAGTGGGTAAGGAACTCAGGATGTCGAGACAGATTTTGGTTGCCTCGACGCAACCGTGCTCCACTCCCTTGCCTCTTTGCATCTGAACCAGAGGAAGTCAGGCTGAGCAATGTGAAAAATTATTTTGCTGGGACTTGTTTTCACTGAGGACAGACAAGTCTCACACCGGGGCTGGATCTCTTGGTGTCTTTGTAACCTTCCATACCTGCCCAGGTGAGGCACACGGAAACGGTGCTATCACTTCATTTCACAACCATTTCCCTGACTTTTTACTTAACAGAACTTCTTAACGTGATCTTCATAAAGCCACAGTGTCCACCACAGCAAAGAGTACTCAAAGCCGCTAGCCCGGCCAATGGAGACAGGATGTCCCTGTTGTCTCGACATCTGGCCCCTCCAGCACAAGCCTCTAATTTTCTGTGGCTCGCTGCTGGCCTCCCTTCAATGTGGGAGAGTGGTGTGGATAATGAGCCCCATCTGTGAGGCAGCTGGGTTCCGGAGGCCCCCCTTCTCCAGGCCTTTGAAGAGTCCATCCGTGCTCTGCCTGGAGTTCTCCCACTGTGGCCAGCCCCTCTGTTCTCTATTAGCAGTGGGGAGAGCATCGATATGCGAAAAGGAGGAAGCAAATTACTGTCCTATTCTGAGATGTGCTGAAAAATACTGGCATGGAGGAGGCTGCTGCAGAAGAGAAGGTCTTGGACACGGATCTTGTTCCAGTGCATCCAGAATGCACTCATTTCTCTCCCATCATGGCAGAACCGGCTGGTGGTAGAAGAACCCTCCTACTTAAGAGTCGAACACAGTGGGGTTTGAATTCAAGCTCTACCAAGCTCTAGCAACCCTGAGCCTCAGGGTAGCTGGAGAACTTACAGAAAAGTCTACAGAGGACTTTGAGTAAGATTCCCACTGTAAATTAGCATTATTTTTAAAAGCAAAGACAAATAATAAAAAAAACTTTAGTCTAAGATATTAAAATCAACTACCATTCTAGATATATGGACATGCGTGCTTCAAAGGCGAGACACACACATTAACTTCCTTTCCTAGTCTCTCCATTCATCTGCGAGGTGATTGTTTCTAAAATCCCAAAGGGGCTCAGCTGAAATCCTCTCTGAATCTGTATCAATGATGCCTTGAGTTGTTTCCATCTCAAGGGTCCTGGGATGATTTTGTATGAATTTAAGCTCCTTGGTTTCATTTTATACCTTCAGCATTTGCTGATGGGTCAAAGACATCAATAATGGATCTTTCAGATTGCTACTAAGCAGTGAGCTTCTACCACTGACAATTTCTAGAAGTTTGAGCAAGATCTATAATCTTACTGAACCTCAGTTTCCTAATGTATAAAATGGGGATAAACCCACCTTTAAAGCTGTAGTGAGGATTGCTTAAGAAAACGCATTCCTGGTACATGGAAGAAGTGGAAAACATGGAAGAACCCATCCCTGCCCCCACACACACTCTCCTTGAATATGAGTTTATCTCTAAGTATTGAACATAGGTGAGCTCTTTCAAAGGTGAATGGTCTGGTCTGTCCTTTCTTTTTGAAAATCTTTGCTTATGGTTAATTTAACTGAGGGAAGCCTATTTTTGCCAATGCCTATTCAGAAAGTGGTCACAGCAGGGGTGTGCTGGGAAGTGATTGACATCTGGCTCTCCTTGGGGGCGGCGGGGGGTGATTTATCACCTCTGCTGAATTCCACAGTGTAAATACTCCCACCATGGCTGATTTCAGGCTCCCAAGGGCAGACATCACTGGTCACAGCTGTGAAGAAATGAGTACAGTTGTCTCTTCCAAGCTCGTAAGAGGTAGCTTCAGTACACCATGGGGTCCCAGCATAAAAGAACTGACCATTTCAAGATAGTTATTGGGGATGGCAGGAGGGAAGGGCAGAGATAGCACATAAATAAACAAGAAGAAATAAGAGAAAGAAAGAAGAGCAGCAAGGAAAAGAAAAGGAATAAGCACAGACCTTAGATAACATTCCTTCCATTTCTTCTATTTTGCCAAAAGGAAAAAGGAGGACCAGAGAGAGGAAATAAGCCTCCTACGGCCGCCCTTAAAATCGGTGGTGGACTTGGGACACTAAGCCCAGAGCTTAAAATGTGTAATTAGAGACCAAGCATTCCAGAGGGGAACTAGAATTAATGAGTGCAACTGAGCAAATAACATGATAGTTTGAACCAAATAAAACATTGCCCCGCAGTTAAATCTACAATGTTATAATGACTTCCCTGGAGAAAGCCCATCACTCACTCAGTCACTTCAAACTCAACCAGGCAAAAGACATGCGGACTGATCTTCAGGAACAGCCTCCGTGGGTGGAGAACGGGCAGAATGATCCGGCAGGCACCTCCAACTCCTCACGTCTGCAATTCTGTGACCGAAGGGCCTGCCATTTGCTACTTAGCTGCCGCACAGGAACTAGCAGTATTAACCTGCAGCTACAAGCAATTAACATGCACAATCTTGTGAGAATTGCAGAGAACTTGGGCAGAATTGCTCTGTGATTTCTCCCTGTAGCATTTGTTTTACAAAGGGAATAATTTCTGTTGTGTTTCAGGTTTTATTCCTTGTGATGTCAACATGTATTTAGACCAGATGTTCCAACCATCTTAGAAAATTCGGGGCTGCAGATCTTTCTTTCCCAGATTGAAAAGCTCAGCATTTGGCTAATGACACCAGATTCCTGTCTGTCACGATGGTGTGCCATCATTTTGAGTGAGAGAAAGAACTCAGTTTTCGGGATCCCCAAGAGAAAGTCCCCTTAGTTGGCCCCAGCCTCCCCAGAATTCATGTCTCTGTCACTTACTAGCTAGCTAATCTCTGACAAGTCTCCTAAATTGTCTGAACACCCCACCCCCTTCCACTCATTTGTAAAATAATGATATTGAAGTAGTTGCAAAATCGTTTAAAGTCAGGATTCTGGAGCAAGAACATGAAAGTTTGAATCCTGGCTCTGCCACATGAAAACCTCAGGTGATAAAATGAGCATCTCTAGTCTCAGTGTCTCGCCTGCAAAAACAAAACACGATAAAACAACACTGAGCAAACAAACGATGGCAACAGACAAAGGAAGGATAAAGATACTGGAAAAGGGGTTTTGTGAAGATTAAAGGAAAAAATGTGCTTAAAGTTCTTAGCACGGAGCCTGGCACAGAGTGAACACAATAAATGTTGGCGTTAAAATCTTAATATATTTTATAAGAGAACTACACACCTGTGGTCCCACTATGTGGTGAGAACCCACTCCTGAGAAAGAGAACTGACTTCCCCAAAGACACAGAGCTGGGACCGAAGCTCAGGTCTGACTCCAATGCTGTATTCTTTGTGTGAACGTAGGTTTTGGAGAAGTGATCTCACAGACAATAGGGGAGTATGCATTCTTAGCAATTGTTATTGCAGTTACTCTTCCTTCTGTGTCTGTATGACTGGAAATCCCTCAGCCAGGTGGTAAGTCAAGTGGCAGAGCAAAAAGAACGTTGAATGTTCTGCAATAAGTTGCTTAAACATTGTGCAGGCAGCAGATTTTGCAGGAAGCTGGGAGCCAGCTTTATCATTGTTATTTCTGCCTTTCTTGAAGGGAAAGGGCGAGAGGCAGATTAGGGAGAATGCTCAAACTTAAACCAGTTTCTAGGCTTCAAATGACTGGTCTCACATTACAGACAAGTATAAAAAATGGTAACAAGTACTTTGTGAAACCACACTAAGCAGTGTCTGCCGCAGCCTGTGAAGTTCTTGCCCTGGACCAGCCATTTGTTTAGAGGGGAGAAAAAATATTCTGATGAGAACCATTTTCTAGTTGGCCAATTTTATTTTAGTGTGACTTGATCTACTTTGAAGCCTCCTGGGAAATCAATGCTGCATTTGACTTCTCTTCATGTCATCATGTTAGCTATTAGATAGCTAATTCGCTTCACAAGATATGCCAATATGAGAGGCACTCGGCTCATATTAGGAGTAGAATTTCACCACTCGATGGTCAGATCTTTTATGATTAAGGCAGAAGAGCAATCCAAACAGAGCATCCAATGAAAATGCTCTCCAATCACCTGTAATCACTGCCCTTGGGTTTCTAATGGAAGTGGTCTCCTTTAGCAGCCCGAATTTGCCCTAGAAATAATAAACTGCTTTGGTTTGGAAGGTAAGACTATGGAAGCTCTGTTCTTTCTCTCTCTCTTCCTTTCCTCCCTATTTCCCCACGTTTTCTTAATGTAGTATAATGAGGACATACAACTGAGGTACAGCATGCAGAATGGCACAATGTAAGAATGAAAACACTGTTTTCCAAGGAAGTTCAGTGAAACATGCCCACGCTGGGGTCACATAATGATCCTAGATGTTAAATCCCTAATTTTTTATTTATTAGCCATGCATGTTTGGACTAGTCAATAAATTTAATTAAAAGTCTCAGTGTCTTTATGTGTCAGATGAAGATACTTCTGAGAGTTTTTGCAAGGAAGAATTGGAAGAGCGAAGGAATAGCATCGCAAATGTGACGGGAACTATTAGACAACGCGTAAAGAAATACACTTCCGTCACTGTCCTTCACTAGAATGACATGACACCAGGAAGGCGAAGCTCAACAAAAACCAATTTCATTTCCAGATTACAAATCCTCTGGGGACCAAACACTATGCATTGTAGAACTTCTCATCCTCATATTTAAGAATCAGGATTAGCAAAGGGCGAGGCAAACCCGAACTCTGTGGTCTTGAGAGACACTCTCCCAGAGACTGAAACAGGGAAGTTGTTCTGTGTGTGTGCTGTGGGTGTGTGCGTGTGCGCGTGAGTCTGCCATGGAGGAAACAGTTAACACTAGATTCCACTCTTGACCTAAGGAAGGAATTGTCTATGAGGGAAAAAGGAAAATAAATCACACAAGAAGGGAGAAATCACACAAAAGGAAGAAATCCTGGTGTTCTGAAGTCACACAATTCTTATGGGACAATAGATGAGTTATCTAACTCTAGTTGGCCTTGGTATCCATTTCCTGAAATCTTAAGGACCACCCTGAGTCCTTCCCAACTGCCCAAATATCTACTTTACCCATCCTAGAATAAGGTGAGAAAAAAAGGACAGAAAGCATTATGAACCTTGAATACTTTTCAAAGTTAATTTCATAAAGTCCACGGTCAAGAATCCAAGGAGGCAAAGTAGGATAACCTACAGACCTCACCCTTGTCTTTATTCTCCCTCTCCCAAGCTCTGTGTGGAGACAGTCATTAGGGAGCAGGAATGAAGTGACAGAGACGTTGTTAGGACAAAAACAAAGAAGCCATTCCCCATGAAAAAGGGAAAGATAAGTGTGTCTTGTAGCTACTAGAGTTTGAAGCTCTGCGAGGGTGAAGCCTTTAAGCATGACTAGTGTCACAAGCGAGATGGGAAGTGTCAGAAAACACCTCGGAAAAGTACACCACCTTCGCCGCTCCGCAGTGAATTAGAATGACATGACGCGGGGACCAGGTGAAGCTCAACGGAAATCAAGTTCAGTTTCAGACTGTAAGACCTCTGGGAACAGAACAGCTTATTTTTTGGAACTTCTCATCCTCTTTTTTAGGAATCGAGATTAGCGAGGGTGGGAACCTTATCTCAGTGGGCAGGGTCTGGGGGCAGACAGAGGCACAGAATGAGACCCAGAGTAACAGTGGCAGAGTAGAAGAGGGAGGGAAATCAGAGGAAGAAAGGGAGTTTGGGGTGTATGTCTAGGTGGATCTGTATGGACTGAGCAGTTAATTTATGGGAAATATAAAAGGGCATATATTCTTAGATCCTTTGTGAATGAAAAATGTGTTTCAACTATTAATGACTTTCTTACTCTGCTAATCAAACACACTAGCAATGTCTGCCTAAATGTTTGGGTATCAGGAAGGGATTCATCAGAATTTATTATAATAGCCATTGGCTCAGCCACCAAATAGGTGGGCAGCTGGGGGAGGGGAGAGGCCAGATGGGCAGAACTGGGTCAATGGTAAGGCAACCTTCTGAAAAGGTGATCAGCAGAATAAAATGCAATAATGGCGGCCCTGTACTCTGTGTAGGGAACCCCAGGGAGAGGTGGGCTTATATTCATGAGCTAAGGTAGTATACCAGCCATCACTGGGTAGGGAATCTGGGTAGGGTGGCATTTATTCATGCATTCATACATTCGATCTATTCAATTTTTGAATGAATAAAATAGAGTGCCCTACAATCAACGAGGATATAAAATGGGTGAGAGGGATGGCCCCCCATTTGCCAGGGCTTGGGAACTGCTTAGGAAGTGGAGTGTATACCAAGCAGACTTTATTCAGGCAGAGATAAGACTGGGATTAGAAGGTGTCGCCAAGACCAAAGGGGAAAACAAAGCTGTTGTCTGTGAAAGAATGCACGTGGATGAGTGCAGAGATGCCCTCCTACCCTGCCCAGAGATGATACACACTCTCGGGTAGGAAGACTAATTCCAAACCCCCTCTGAAGATGGTACCAGTCTCATAGGACCTTCTCAGCCTTGATCTACCTTGGTCTAAAGAGCTCGTGGGACAGAACCCAAGGGTCTTCAGCCCTTGAAACTCGGCCAGTCTAGACTGCTCCACGGAGCCATTGACAAAGTTATAAACGTTGATGCATAAGAATGTCTCCTCATGTCCCCAAACAACCACCAGAAAAGAGGAAAACGAAACACAACAAAACGAAAACTGGAGTGATGTGCTTGCAAAGAGAAGCTGTGCGAATGGCTGTGCCTGCTCCCCATCGGCAGGCCTCTGCCTGTGGGGAAACGGGCTGGCAGTGCAGAGAAGGCTGGAGGGAGACGCACCGCGCTAACTGGAGAGCAGTCCCGAAGATGCTGTGAGTGACGGCGGCCGCCCATTCAGAGTGGCGAGCTCGTGAGGAGGAAAATAAACAGACGGGTGTCATTTCAGAGGTGTTTGCTCTCTCCATTCAGCCACATAATGCAATTATTTAGTAGTTCAGGATTCTTTTAATTCTGTTTGAAGAACTTCAGAGGTTAAGGGCTTGAAATGATAAATGCATTATTAATGTTGCCTCACAGGAACATCTAAGTCTATAATTTCCGAGGCAGGAAAAAAAAGACTAATAGGTTTTGATTCACTCTTTCTCCCCCCAGTAAATGAACCTGCAGAACCTGTGAGAAATGTATGAATTAGACGTTATTACAGAAAGTAATAATGGACCAAAAGCCATCATTTGAAGGTCTGATTTGTTAGCAAGAGTGACGTGTACAACTTCAGCGTGTGTGCCTCTCTCACCAAACTGTGCACAGCTGGGAGGAAAGGGGTTAACAGCAAAGGAAGGGAACGCTTCCCACCAGGAAGGGTACACTCTTCTGTTCGGTCTGATGCGATCCCCAGGAGGCCGTGTAATAATTACGGAAGAAAAGTGTGTGGGAATAAAGAGCATGGGCTTTGAAATCTAACAGACCTGTATTCAAGTAGCAGCTCTTCCCACTATACATCGTGTGACCGAGGCAAACCTGCCCTTCATTTTCCCCGCTCAGAAAAAGTGATATAAAAGTTCTTCATAGGGCGGTTAGGAGAATTATCAGAGATCGTGTTGTGTAAAGCTAAGCACGTGCCTGGGTCATGGTCAGCATTCGGTAAAAGAAAGCTACTAGTGTTACTATTAGCATTAGAATCAAAATTGCTGTTAGGATTAATATCAGTATCGCATCAGCATTATTGTTTTCTTAGTATAGTATCAGCATTACAACATCTACTCGCAGCTGAAATTTAGATGAGAGAAGTGATTTACCCAAGATCAGAGGGGTAGTCGGCGGAACCCCCAGGAACTTCTCACATACCTTTTACAATATGTTTACATTCTATGGGCTTTGGCCATGCACAAAGCTCAAATTCCTTCTTAAGTCCTTTCTGTAAGCCTCTTCTGGACAACGGTAATGCAATGTGCACTGCGATTTTCACTGGTATTTCAGAAAAATTGGCAAAACTCTTGCAGTCGTTATTTTTTAATGGATAGTCTTTTTCTTCCCACAATAGTGTAACAGACCCTGGGCTCGTCTTCACAGTGTAAACAACTACGAAACTGGACAAAATAATGGGGGAGAAGTGTTCAGGCACAGGGACAGTGTAGAAGTGTGATCGTCTAGAGGAGATACACACATGTCCACCTCAGACTGTGACGGGATATTTACATCATGGTTTAACTGAGGTTAACTATGGGGTAACTGAGCCAAAATAAATCCCATCCTGAGGCAGAAGCATTCATTACCTGAAATATGCATAAAAAAACTGGAGCCTTTGGGTCAAACAAATGTAGATTACAGCCCAATTTCTACAGTCAGGTATCTTTCTACTGCAGGGGAGTCCATAAAACTCAAACTATTTTCAAATCAAATAATAAGAAAAAAAGGGCTCTGGCTGATGTGGCTCAGTGGATGGAGCACCAGCCTGCAAATCAAAGGGTCGCTGGTTGGATTCCCAGTCAGGGCACATGCCTGGGTTGCAGGCCAGGCCAGGTCCCTGGTGGGGGACACGTGAGAGGTAACCACACATTGATGTTTCTCTCCCTCTCTTTCTTCCCCCTTCCCCTGTCTAACATAGATAAAATCTTTTTAAAAGATTCTAAAAAATAAAAATAAAATAAAAGGATTTATTTATTCATATACCCAGGAAGTCAAGGTGTTTCATATAAATGTTAGCTGTGGTCCGATGTAGCCACTCACATAATGTTTCTTTCTCATCTCTTAGTTCTCATATCCTTTTCGCCAACTCCATTTCCAGCTGGACTCTATTAATAAAGTAGTCAAGACAGCACACAGATTAGCTATGCCATAAGTGCTTAGAATCTGTAGCTGATAGTTTCTCTTTTCTTATTGCTTCAGCAAAGTTCTGAGTTATACGGAGAAACTGAACAAAATGTCGAATCCAAGCAGATGTCCTCACCTTAGGCCGTGCCTGGCTCACATCCCTGTTCCTGGGTTCTGCAGCGAGGCCACGCCCACAGAAACCACACAGACCAAGAATGAGGGAAAAGAGTGGTCCGAGTGGAAAAAAAAAAGATCTCTATTAGCAGAAGAAGAGAGAATAGACGGTGGGCATAGCAAGTTCTACTGGCGACCAAATCGTTTAGCCTCATTGCTTAACGCAAGGAAGGCAGGAATGCATGAAGAAAGGACACACAGTATGTGGTTGACCTTCTCACTGGAAATCCCCCCTAAGCTGACTTCAATGCCACATTGCCCTGACCACGTGGTACTCTGTCCCACAAACTTCTCAATTTAGAGAAGCACACATTTTGTGACGCGATTAAAGGTTTAGGAGGCAGATGAAAATGAGCCCAAATTCTGATCCCCGTGACTGAGTAAAACGTGGAGTAATGAAACAACGGCTGCTCTTGGCTAAACTGAGGCTGACCAAAAGTCACAGGTGAAGCCCTAATCCCCAGTACCTCCAAATGGGATTGTATTTAGAGAGAAGACATTTAAAGATACGATTGAGTTAAAATGAGCCTCTCAGGTTGGGCCCTAATCCCATCTGACTGACGTCCTTAGAAGAAGGAGATTTGGACACAAAAAGGCATACGGGGGCCTGTGCACAGAGAGCGGACTCCATGAAGACACAAGAAGGCGACCATCACATCTGCAAGCCAAACAGAGAGGCCTCAGAAGGAACTAGCCCTGGCACACTGATACTGCCGCTCCAGGTTACTGAACACTTAGAGGGTGGTAGTGACTGTATGTGCCGAGTGCTCTCACAGAGAGATCACGTATAAGTCCAATGCCGGTCTTTAGATGTACGACTAATATGCACACTCATCATATTTTGCGGACGGAGACACTGGGTTCAGAAGCACCACCAGCCGTCCATCCAGGTCATGCTGGGAGGACATGGTGTGAGTCAGACGCTCCCACTGCTCACTTGGAATCCCCCTTGATCCTCTGCGGACGACTGAAAACAAACTCAAGGTCCGTTTGCCGGACCTGGTTTCCTTATCCAATGTTCTATAATCCAAAGAATCTTTGTTTATTTACTTATTTTTTTTTATTTTCATTGTTGTTCAAGTACAATTTTCTATCTTTTACTCCCATTCCAGGTCAGTCACCCAGCCCTACCCACCTCCCTCCCATTTCCACCCCCCCTATTTTTTGTTCATGTGTCTTTTATACTTGTTCCTATAAAACCTTCCCCTTTTCCCCTGAAATTCCCTCCCCCCTCCCCTCTGGACACTGTCAGCCTGTTCTCTATTTCAGTGTCTTTGGTTATATTTTGCTTGTTTCTTTGTTTTGTCATTTAGGTTCCTGTTAAAGGTGAGATCATATGGTATTTGTCTTTCACCGCCTGGCTTATTTCGCTTAGCATAATACCTGATGCCAAACTGTATTACAAGGCCACTGTAATCAAAACAGCCTGGTACTGGCATAAAAACAGGCACATGGACCAATGGAACAGAACAGAGAGCCCAGAAATATTTACTTACTGATATTACCAAATTCTGCCTTGTCCTTCCATTCCAATCCACCATGGAGTTTTACTGATTTGACTTTATCTTCTCACACAGTGCTCGACCCAACAGAGACGCAATAGGAAGCTATGAACTTTGTGGAAGTAGAACTGACATGCTTGGCAATAGGATAGACAGGCATCAGGGTACAGGACAAGGAAGATCAAAGACTATGCCAAGAGTTCAATTCGAGGCACAGAAGGGCGTCTGTGGAAAGTTCAGTGAGATCAGCCCTAAAGGAACTGAGCACCCTCCTCTCTGTGCTCCCATCCAGGCCTCTCTACTGCTCTCCGCGTGCAGAGTAACTGCCTTTGCCCAGATAGGCATCTCTTCCCTGGATTACTGCAGTGCCTCCCTTCGCGCCTTCTCTCCTTGTCTGTTCTAATGTGTCTTCCATTACAGCCAGAGTAATCGGTTAGACCGATTCCCTTTAAAACCCTTGATGGGCTCCTGCACCGGATAAATGTTAGGCATGTGACCCACATGTTCTTACCGACTCTTACTCTAACCCAGAATAATGCCCAGATGGAGACAATACGCAAAGAACTTCATTTGGCCAAGGCTGCAGCCCCAATTGTGTGCCAGCCACAAATCGGCAGATTGTTTTTTTTTTGGTCACTGGAAGCCTGCTTTCATATAACATGATATTCAGACCAGATGTCTCTCCACCTGGGCACGGGGACACGGGCAGGACTCTCAGAGATCAAGTCTTGCCTCAGCGATGAACTGAACTGTGAGTTTCAAGACGAGCCAGGCCTCTATAACTTAGTTGCCTCATCTGTAAAACATACGGTGTAAGGTCCTGATCTCTGGGAGCCTTTCATGACACACAAATAAATGATTAAATCACTCGCCATGTTGCTGAGAAGAAACAAGAGCTATCGCAGGAAAACTAGAGGCAGAAAAAACAACGCCGTCGTGCAGTGGAGAACTTGAGAGAAACACTGGTGCTGAAACAGGAATGTTTGGATGCACTGCCTCAGAGACCAGTGATTAAACAAGCTTGGGTTTTCCCCCACCCTCCGAGCTTTCTGTACGCTTGCCCAAGAAATGCCAAAAATAAGAGCTGAATTTCCTCCAGGACCAAATGGGATAGAAACCAGGACTCAGACACACCTCTTCCCGCCCAGAACCAGCCAGAAACCACCCAAGAGTTTGTGGCTGTGAGGGAAGGAAGTTGGGGCCAGATCCCTCCCTTTGCGTTAACAAGGCCGTCCTGGGATATCACACCAGGCATGGCTAGTTTTTTTTTTTTAAAAAAAGAATAAGTACTTACAAAAAACAAAACAGAACAAAACAAAGCCAGCATCAGATTCTATGAGCAATAAGCCATGTTGGAAAGCAGCTGGAATCACACACCCATTTCTCAAATGAGAAGATAAAGGCACAGGAGGGCCGGGTAACACATCCAAGTCCACATGGCCAGGCAGAGGTAGTCAGACCCCGGTCTTTCTGACTCCACAATGTTTCCTTACTGCGGTGCATCTTCCTCAAGATGGATGCTGTGAGTGTCCGGCTGACATCTGTGGCCTTTTCAGAGTGGAGACAGGTCACATTCATGGTTGCCTTAGGAGAAGCAGAGGCACTCTTTACCCCTTGGGTATTGAGGGGCCATACGCAGAACGCCAGGATCTCTTGTCCCAGCTTATGTGTAAGTTATTTTTGGCATTGAAACCGAATTCCCTACACTGTCCTGGTTCTTGTATCAGGGCATTGGGCTCAAGATGAATCATCTCCCACTTGAGAATAGTTATCTCACTTATCAAGTGTTCTATATGTATTGTTTCGTTGAGTCCCTTTCAACCTCAAGAAGTAGGTTCTTCTATGATTCCCGATTAACGTCAGAGGAAACTGAGTCTGAGAGCCCAGAGTAACACAGCCGGAGCCAGGACTCAAACTGAAACTGATCTGACTCCACAGGCTACTCTCTAAAACACTCTGACCTGAGAAGCTACCTGAAAAGTTTCACGCCTTTAGGATTAACAGGCACTCTCCTCTTTGGTATACTGTCCTCGTTGGAATTACATTATTGAGTCATTCGACTTGCTTTGGCCACACTGGGCGAGCCATCACATTTCCTGATCTATGATTTCACACTCTGCCTCTTCCGCCAGTAGAAATACCGGCCGAGTTACTCTCTCAGAGAGTAGGGTCAGGCCCCACAAGGTGACAACTTCAGCAGCTGCTGAGACAGAAGCTCAGATATTCAAGAGGCTGATCTGTAGGTGAGAGGCCAGGAGGAAGGGCCTGTAGGTGAGAGGCCAAACTTAGGAGGAAGGAGCGTGGAACTCCTCAAGTGACCACATGGATCCAAATCCTACAGGCTTGAGTTTTGAATGTGTATGGCCAAGCACAGAGTTCAGGGGAGAGGAAAAAAGAATGCTGAAGGATTTCCATTTATAACTCATTGGCCAGAACGCTACCTTCACTGGAGGCTGGGAAGTATCAATAGAATAGATGAAGTCCATAGGGAGAAGGGGACCAGAATGAATATTGAGGTAACCAACCTATAGTTCCTGCCCCTCTTTGACAGCTACCCTGATAAAATCCTCAAATAAGTGATACCATGCCTGTGTAAACATGCCCAACCCAAGGAAAAGTCAGAAAATGGGAGGCGAAGGGAATGTAGGAAGGTATGAGTTTACCAAGAATACCAGGGTGGACCTGATATGACATAACCAGGTTGGCATATCCAAGACTTTAACACAAGCTCCGGGGTGATTCATCACCAGAAGCAAATGCCTAACGCAATCACTGATGAAGAGAGGGCAGAACCCACTGACCTGGTTTACTCCAGGTGGCACTGAACGTACGAAGCTCCCACATCCTGCAACAGCAGAATGTGTTCTGCACGAACAGCAGCAGAAGAAAGGAAAGGCAGTTCATGCGGCGGGTTTCTTTCATGGAAGCGAAACTGACCTGGAGGGCCCGCCTCGCTCTACCACCTGAGACACGTACTCCGATGCGGTGGGGAGTTATTTCACCCGCCTCTCTCAAGAGCCTAGGAGAAACAGGTCTCAAAATCGCCCCCCTGAACTGCTTGCTGAATTTGAGGCTGGCTTCTCACATGGCTGAAATAGTACAGAGGAGCATCTTGCCAATGTACAAAGAAGGTTCCACAGTCAAAATGATCAAATTCACATATGGTGTCCTGTAAACTTGGTTGGCATGAGTCACTTCCATGGGTGTAGGCAGCTCTGAATGCCATCACTAGGCCAGACACAGTTCCTTGGGCCTTGCTGACTCCATCACGTGACATCTCCCCGTATACACCCCCCCACACACACTCTCAGTGGTTTTTCTCTATGGCCGATTGTATACTTGCTGCCTTTTCTAATGGCAGCAGCAGACAGACGCAGGCTCAGAACTGGAGGAAGGGCTCGCTCACAGCCATAGCTGCCCGAAGTGAAATGCGCTGCCTGGGGAGGCACTGCGTTCCCACCCTCGACATAGACACGTGAGGTCAGAGTAGCACAGAAAGATCTCAGCACCACGGCAGGGAGGGACTTCAAACCCCCTTTGTCTCTGAGGTCCTATGGTGCCCTGAAATTCGCTACATCCATATTTTTGAGTCCATGCAAACCTTAGAAACAATTAGACGTGTGTTCACACATTCATTGACTTAGTCACTCATTCTTTTGGTTTACTCAACGAATATCTACATGCAGATAACTCACCATGGGTCATGCCGGGGGCTAGGGGCTGAAGAAAGGGAGAAAAATATTAAGCACACTGCCTCCCAGAAGGGGGTCGTCGGGACACCTGGCAGTGCTGTGCAGTGGGCACTCTAACACACACGTACACTCAGACACACCCGGCTGGCGCTAGAGAAAAGTCGCTATCAAACATTTTAAGAAAAAGCATTGGTAATGTAATCTCAACCCTTCAAAGTATTTAATAAAGTCCACTGTGACTGTGTTTTTCACAGAGCCATCATTGGTGGTGACGCAGGCAAAGAGTGGTGTGTATGTAGACAGTCCTTTTCAAGAAACTATGGGCTAGAGAACTAACCATGTTCACAGACAGACCAGTGGATCTACTCCCCTCATCTTTCATGGTAGGGAAGTAAGGCTGGACGAGGTCCAGTAATCTGCACAAAATCCACTGTGATTTTTGGGGGGAGCCAAGGCTAGAATTAGGTGCATGTGTCTGTCAGACTTGTGAACTGTCAGCTCGACTGAATGTGTTATTTTAGACGATGACGACGATGACAGTGAGGATGATGACCACCGTGTCGTCAGACGGCTCTCAAGGTGCTTCGAGTGCTTGCCCTTTTGAGTCTGCAAAATATGTTTTATAGTTAGGGGTTATGGTCCTCATTTCACAAAGGAAGAAAGTAAAGTCCAAAGAAATTAATTACTTTGTAAAGACACAGAGTTAGGAAGTGGCGGAATCAGGATCTGGACCCGGGTCTGCTTGACTCTCAAAGCTCATAATGGGGCATTATACCTCGTGACCATCTGGTCTGCTCTGACGGACTGCCCGTTGATTTGTCCGGGACACACAGGATCACGGGGAATCAAATAGAAGCCTTAGACCCCAGCTTAACGCTGGCTAACGTTTGCTCCTGAAATCTTAGTGAGGGAAGAAGGTTAGTTGATACTCAGTAGCATCCCCATCCTCATCTCCCTGTGATGAGAGCACCGTCCAGCCAAATGAAACAACGCTGAGCAATGGAGCAGAGATAAGTAATCTAGGGGCACGGCCCACCCCATTGGAGACGTTCACAGCAGCTGCCATAACAAGAGCAGAAGCTGTGATAAGGAGCTGGAAAATGTGTTACAAAGAAGGCTATACCCAAATCAGACTACAGACACAGACCAGAGTCAGCCCTGGAGACTCACACAGTGTGGGAGGGCAGGCACAGATCCAAGGGTGCAAACTGTGTTTCCCTATTTTTTTTTAGAGAGAGGGGAAAGGAAGAAGAAAGAGGGAGAGAAACATTGATGTGAGAAAGAAACACTGATTGGTTGCCTCTTGTACACGCCCTGACCAGGGACCTGGCCCATGACCCAGGCATATGCCCTGATGGGAAATCGAACCAGTGATCTTCCGCTTTGTGGGATGACGCCCAACTAACTGCCACACCGATCACGGCTGAGTTTCCCTTTTCAAAGGGCTCCTGATTTCTGGCCAAGGCTTGGTCTTTGTAAAACCAGCCAAACAGCATCGAGAGGGGACAGGATCCATTTTGCTTTTGACCCCTGGCTAACTCTCACTTTAGCTTTCGCTCCTGCAACACCTTTACTGTATTTGGCAGCCACAAAGAGCTGTGTTTATAGGTGCCAGAATACTCAGTGCTATTTCTCAGCTCTGTGCTATTAGATATGCTTCCTTCTGCCACTTTCTTTCTCCTTTCTCTTTTAAAAAAAATTTGAGAATGTCTATTCATTCTCCAAGATTGATTCAATACAGCACCTTCTCTAAGAAGTCCTCCATAACCTATAATCCATAACGCTCTACTCATCCAGATGAGAATAATTTAGCTCCTCTCTCTCAAGGGAAGTCATTATACCTTGGGCACATCTATATCAGAACACTCCTCATATCACATCAAAGTTGCGGGTTCACATTTGTGTCTCCCTCTGTAGGCCGCAGCCTTTTGGAGAGCAGGGCTGTGCTGTATTCCGCTTTGTATTTACAAGATGTAGTAAAACGAACATTACAGTGCAGATTCTCAACAAATACTGCGTGCATGAACATACAGATGTATACATGAAGAAACTGAAGGGCTCGAGTTAATTTCATCAAAGAAACCCTGGTCTTGTAAATGGAGCCAAAAATAATTCATCTTATCCATCTCTTCCGTGGGTCTGGTCCACAGTATCAGGTATAGAAAGAACAGTTCTTGAATGACCATGATTCAGACACTAGGAGGAAGGTCCACAGAGATGAGCCAACTCAATTCCACACTGAACACACGGGAAACTGGACTCTGGGGAGGTCAGGTGACTTTCCAATACCCGTACATCTCAGGGAGGGAAGACTTTCAAGTGAGCATCAGACTGACCCTTTCATCAGTCAGAGACATGCTTTTGCCACCATTTCACAGATGAAGAAAGTATATTACTGAGCATTTATATGGACCACGCTCTGTACTGGGCCTGGGGGTCCAGTGGGAAATAAGACGGACAAGGTCTCTGTGCTTCAGGGTTCCAGTCTGGGTAGGAGAGGAGGCAGATGAACAAGCAGAAGTGCAGAGTGTGTGGGGGAGGGTCACTGAACCCGGAGCTGGAGAGTCGAAGATTTCCTGGAGGAAGATTCTGGCTAGAGTTCGGGGGACTCACAACTTTAGGCCAGTGTGATGCCTCCTGAATTTAGTAACGGCTGTCTATTTTTATTGGCAGTTTTTCTTACTCATTCACCACGAACCTTCTAAACTGCCAGACCTGTACAGAGTAATTTACATAGTTTGTCTTTTAAAATCCCCCAATTTCTCCCACAGTTAAGTTTGACTGTCTCCATTTAAAAGGTGAGAAGACTGAGGCTCCGAGCAGATAAGTTGCAATAAAGTCCCCCCCACTAATAAGTGGCAGAGCCAGACTATGGGCGCAGATCTGCCCTGGTCTCACTCTGCACATCCCAGGCTGCCCTGCCTCGTTTTGAACGTGTGCTGTGGGTGTTGAAGAATGGCAATCCCCGGATTTCAGTGAAATCGCTGCTTTTCACACCGTAGCGCAGCATCAGCTAAGTACACAAATTGGCACCAAGCTCTAGAAGAAGATGTGAGGGAGACTAAGGAGTGTTCTGATTGTCAAAGGGGCAACAGGAGAAAGACAGAGAGAGAGAAAGCAATTAAAAGGCATAAGTGCCAAGGGAGATAGGCCAAAGCAGTGTGAGAAACACAAAAGGCAGTGACTCACTCTTCCCAGGGAGGTCAGAGAGGCGAATCCTATCATGATTGCTCATTGTTGATGTCCAACTTCCAGAGATCTGACTTCAGAATAATCACCAAGTCCTCCTGGTTAGCACAAAGTCAGGAAGTACAGAGCAGGATCCAACGGGTGAGTTTCAACAAGACTGATTTGTTGGCGACCTCTGCATTTCCAAGTGCTCCCCCCAGTTCTGAGCAGCTAAACTGTTCATAAGTGGGTGAACTGACCACCTCCTGAGTGGGCCTCAAACCCAGCTGCACAGTAGAAGCCCCCGGGAAGCCAGTTTGCAGGCGGCACTTCAGACCAATTCAATCAGAATCATTGGGAGAGGAGTCACAGTTGTTACCTTTAAAAAGTACGCACACACCCTTATTGTGAATTTAATCTGCAGCCAGTCCGGAAACCTACAGCTCCGTGGGGAAAAAACACCCAGTTTTGGCTGCAGTAAAGCCACAGATAGGCCAAAAAAAAAAAAATCCCTAAGCTAAGTGAGGTAGGTGGTCGCCATTGTTGTACCACCTCCCTCCACGGAGCCTGTAAATGTCCTTTCCCTTCAGGGTGAATCATCGTTTCCCATTTCTGCGCCCTTCCCCCACTCTTACTGAACTCCTTACCCTGCCAACTCCAGTCTCATCATCAGGCGCTGTTCCCCAATGCTGGCCCCCTACTCAAGTTCCTCCGTTATCTGTCCTCCAAAAGGACCCTCGCTTCAGCCTCTAACTGTATAACCAGGAGGGAAAATATCGAATGATGTCCATCTTGCCCACTAGACTGGGACCTTCCAGAAGCAGGAACCATAAAAACTGAGATTTCCTGTATCTGAAATCTGGACCCCATTCAGTGACTAGCACTCAGTAGTGCCCATCTGTTGAATGAACGAACAGATAAATGAATACCCTAGTAGAGGGAAGGATCACCTCTACTCTAGGCCATAAAACAAAACCTGATCAAATTTAGTAGCTGGGTTTTTTTGTCATCGTTGTCTTTTTATTTTTTATTTTTTTGCCTCCCGGCTTCTGTTTTTGTAGCATTTCAACATTAAATAGTGTCTTTCACTTTGCATTTCAAAATCCTACTCACATTTGCAAACCTTGCTGCACAACTTCCTCCTGCGTCATGCCCTTCCAGATCACCCGCAGGGAGGGAGTTCCCTCATCTCCACACAACTTGGAACCCTAACTGGGATGTGCTACTCTGTTTTGTCTTGGACACGTATTATCACTTGCAAGGGATTACAAGCAACCTAAAGGTGGTAATTGCCTAATTCATTTCTGCCCTTCCACACAGTAGGTACTCTGTAATTATTTGCTTTAATGCCTGTCTGAATGAATGAATACACGTCACGGTTAAGTGGGAAATAGATTTCTGCATTCATTTTTTAAACACAGGCAAAAGAACAATCACGTAGATTTTTCGCTCATATGTATTCCAAGGACTTAGTCTTGGAAAAAATTACTAATCAGCCTTCTTTTTTCTCTTTCCCTGTAGACCACACTATTTTTTCCCCCACTGGAAGAGAGAACGAAGATAAGAGAGTGATTCCGGATGAGTCTGAATAATTGTATTTTTCACATTGCTTAGCAGTTAGGAATGACAGCTACTGGTTATCTGAGGCACTGTGTGTTTTTTAAAATAGTTCACAGCACAAGAGTAATAATTGGATATAATTGGGAAAGCAGCTGGTGTAGTCTCAGCACACCCTCCAGTTTATGGGCCTCAGTTTCCCAATCCATAAGAATAAAAGGCGTAGATTGATCAGTTGTTCTTCAGCGGTTATTCCACCAAGACATACAGCATAACTCCTTCAGGATTCATTCATTCATAAGGTAAATATTTAATGAGCATCTACTATGGTAAGCCAAAAACATCTTCTAATGGAGGAGACAGGTATTTTTCAACAGTCGTATAGATCTGTACTATGGCTATGTCTAGGAGGTAGAAGTATTTTAACAGAGTACAGTATGGAGGTTGGAGCTAGTCAGAGGGGTCAGGAATAACTCAAATGGAAAAACCTCTTCCTGGAGTATGAGCATGTATGAGCCAGAGAAACAGAACCAATACGATGTATGAGAAAAAGAGACATTTGAAGTAACTGGCTCATGAGAGTGTGGGGGTTAGCAAGTCCAAAATCTGTAAACCAGGCTGGCAAGCTGGAGGCCTAGAGAAGAACTGATGAGTTCCAAGGTGGTCTGGACACATGATTCTCTCTCCCTCAGGGAGCTGCAGTCTTTTCTCTTACAACTTTCAACTGAGTGGGCGAATCTTCTCCACATGATGGAGGGCAATCTGCTTTGTGCAAAGGTCTACTGAGTTAAATGTTAATCTCGTCTAAAGAAATTCCTTCACAGTAATGTGAACACTGGTACTGACCGAGTACCTGAGAACCACAGGCTTGCCAAGTTGGCACATAAAAATGGTTGGCACAGAGGATGCAAAAAAAAAAAAAAGACAAAAGGAGGCCAGGGTGGCTGTGGGGAATGCCTGGGGAGAGGGTGGCGGGGGAGGGGACCTAGTGCAGACAGGGGCCTGACCACGTACCTCATGCGCCATGGAATGGATGTGTGTCCTTTTCCTATAAGTGGTGTGAAGTCTTTCGGGAGTTTTGAGGCAGAGGTTCGACGAGATCAGATGTGATTTGCAAAACCAGCACTGTGATGAAGTTATGAGCACAGGTTGTAGGGTGTGGGGAGACTGGTCTGTGAAGTACAGCAGAGATGAGGAACTAAGATGTGGGAGGGCAGGTGGGGAGATGCAGCATGAAGTTAGAAGCATCAGATGATGAATTGACAGGTAGGGTGACTGACGGACAGTCCC
The DNA here is from genome assembly GCA_028533065.1 of Trachops cirrhosus. NCBI lineage: Eukaryota > Metazoa > Chordata > Mammalia > Chiroptera > Phyllostomidae > Trachops > Trachops cirrhosus. The sequence continues at coordinate 11,397,923 of CM052550.1, read as the reverse complement.
AGTCAGCACTGAAAGTTCCACCTCCTGGGAAAGCCCTCAGTCCCAGGAAACTGGGGTGATTGGCCACCCTAGAAGGAAATGTCAGTGATGATATTTAGGTTTCTGGGTACACAAGGATCATCCTGAATACTTTCTAATTTGCTAAGTATTTTATATATAAAAGCACAGAGTGGATGGATGCAACTTGTTGGACAAAATGTGCTCCAGGTCCCCTTTACCTCTCATATTGTAGCTCCTTTAAACCTAGAGAATGCCTGCAAAGGCAACATCTCCAAAAACGCCACACTGAGACCTGGCCCTTCAACGGACACAGCTCTTCCACCTGAGGTACAAATTCCAACCCCCCGACTTCATCAAACTCTATGATGGCTTTCTCAACCCGGTCTTCAGCTAGCATCAGAAGGGAGTACTTAATGCATTTATTTTATGCAAAGTTAGTGTTGTGGACATACCAAGAGTTATATGTCTTTGCCTTCACTCAATGAAGAACAACTCAATAAAAAGTTTATTTTATATTGTCCCATTTGTATGTTTTCTCCCTCTCTCTCCTCCACCTCGCTCTTTATCTCTAGCTCTTAATACATATAATTTTCTTAAATGTTTTGAGAGTTAGTTGAAGACAACATGTTTCTTTACTCATATATTCAATGTATTTTTACTAAGAATGACATTCAACATTGATACTATACTATTACATAATTTATAGTCTACATTCAAATTCCTTCAATGGGCCCAATAATCTCATTTATATGCCTTCTCCCCATACCTGCTCCCACCTGGATCCATAAGGCTTTACTTACATATTAATTTATACATTCATTTATCATTTATTTGTTAATTTCAAGAAAGTAATTTTTCATTATAATGTAAATCATGCTCACAATAGAATGAGAAAATAGAGGTGGCAAAGAAACACAAACTCAGTACCTAACCTCAAGAACAGCTTAATTCCATTCTTTTTATAAATATCTCAAATAGCTTTACAAATCACTATATTGAACGATGCTGTACGTACACAATATTGCACATATTATTTAACTTCACATCTTAATTTTATCTGTCAACATTGGAATATGATATCCTGTGTTGTGTAAACCTCTTTAAAGAGTGTGCTTTATAAGCGTGTAATAGCTCAGGAAATGTGTTGCACAGTTTACCTAATCACTGGCCACTGAAGAGAATTCACCCTTTCATTTTTGCTATACAAATCAGACAATTAACCTATTTGTGCATCAAGTTGTTTTATATTTCTGGTGACTCCCTTAGGCTGGATTCTCAGAATGGAGTTGGGGAGTCAGAGGGCACTGGTAGTTTAGCTCCCAATACACAGGGCAAAACTGCCTTCCAAGACGGCTGTAGCTCTGTCTGCATCTACCGGAATGTAAGGGAGTGCCTATGGAGCATGTGATAGCCTAGACTAGAGGGCAGGGCAGTTAAAGGGGACTAAATGAGGGGCTCCTCGCTTGTCTGATCCCAAACAGAGCACCAGAATTTTCATCTTTCCAGCCAGGTGAGTTCTCCCCACCATCAGCATCACTTTAGAACAATTCCTGGAGGAGATATTTTGTAACAGTAACTGGAATCTGAGGACAACTTTCATGGAGTCTTCGACTCCTGTGACTTCTTGGGTAACTTTGGTTTTTGGTTTTGACTTTGTGTTTGTTTATAAGCTTATTTCCTAGGAAAATGCTCGGTTTCATCATATTCTTGGGAATATCTGTGGTTGAAACTTTATTGCTATTGCTGCCTATGATTCAACATTTTTTCTAGTAAAAAGATACTCACAATTTTCTTCAGTAAATAACCATTCCCCACATTCAGCCTGTCGGTTTGAATAAAGGTGACCTGTCTTCCTGGGAAGACATTACTTAGTATAAGGATACTGGCGTCTTCAATTTTCCTAGACCAAGTGGTTGGATTAAACTGGCCAAGTGACCCAATTCAGGGCAGTGAGATTCAGGCGCAGAATGCTGGATTCAACTGTTTGGTGAGAAAAGACATTTTCCTAGACGGAACTTTGGACTTTGTGAGCTCGTCTGACCCCACCCTAGTAATTAGAACAGAAACCTACACACCTTAAGACAGGGCTTACAGATGGGTGGGAGGTACTGAGCTCTGGAGCCATTTTTGTTCCCTGGACCAGTCGTGCCGAAATGTAAATCCATCCTTGGCTGTTCAGTTCATTGAGCCAATGGTTTTACGTTTCACCTAGTAGGTTGGGTTCTGCCCCAGTGCACCATCAAAAGAGCCCTAATAGAAGGTACATGGAATAAATAAAATTAAGATGCATTGGATTTCAACTTCCTTATTTTACATGTAGTGATATAAAGGTCCAAAGAAGGTCACTGGTTTGGCCCAAGTCAACCTAGAGACAGAACCAGGATGCAGAGTCTCCTTCTCTCGAGTATGATGCTTTTATCAAATGCCTGATTACCCTTTCGTTTTAAGAAAAGATCAATACAGGCATACCTCAGACATTACAGATTGAATCTCAGACCACCAATATAAAGAGACCATTGCAATGAGTCACCCAAGTTTTTTGGATTCCCAAGGCATAGAAAGATTATGTTTATAGTATACTGTACATTGAGCAATACAATTAGGTTAAAAAAACAATTTATATATCTTAATTGAAAAATGCATTCTTTCAAAAAAACACTAATCACCACCAGAGCCTTCAGTGAACTGTGATGGTTTTGCTGGTGGAGGGGCTTGCCTCCATGCTGATGGAACTGCAAGGCCTACAAAGCCAGTGAGGTGCAGTGCGGTCAAACGAGCGCCGCCTGTCGTTGTACGGGGGTACTTTCTTAATTTCTGTGGTATCTGCAATGCAGAGTGGTCGCTACTGAAGGCTGTGCATCTAGAAAATGCACTCTACAATTACAGTGATTGGAAATACAGTGTTTTGAATTTTTGTGTCCTTTTCATAATCCAAAAGTTTTCTTTAAAAAAAACTTAGAAATTCTTCCAACTGCTCAGAACCCAATTCAGAGTGTCTATCTTTATGGGTTCATCTTGAGCTGGAGAAAGATGTTTAAAGGGAAACTCAATCGTTTCCTTATGTCTTTGGCAGAAGCCAGGCATTTTTAGGCAGTTGGCTTGGTTACCAATTCAGGCGGTCCCTGGGGAACGCGGGTCTGTCTCGGGGACGCCATTCAGTGAGGCCCTTCTGGAGCAGCCTCGAGCACATGGTTCCAGTCTCAGGAGATTTCCTGCTTCTGGAGCCATGACTTAGCGCTGACTGTGGGAACTTTCATTTTCAGTCTAATCTGGAAAACTGCACTAGTTACATAACTCACACTGACTTTTTAGAAGGTGTTCCAAGGACAGAGAAGTTGACTACCCTTGTGAACAAGGGGTACAGCCTGCATTCTCACACACTGGTACAATTTTAGAGTTGGAATGGCTGAGAGAACACCATTAATAAAGACTCCTCATTATTCGGAGGCGGAGACGGGGGCTCCAAAAAGAGAAAGTGAGTTCCTCAAGGGCACCCCGTGAGCCAGTGGTAGATCTGGGGCGATGCTGTCTTTTCTGCCTAACACTCTTTCCAGGGAACTGGCTACTATTTCTTACTGCCTCCTTTGTTAATTGGGTAAAGAGAGAATCTCCACTGGTTTCTGACGATTAGTTACATAGCGTACTGTCACTGCCCCTTGGGTTATTGGTTTATGAGTATTATCACCTCTTATTACAATTCTCTGAAATAAGATTTAGCCATTATTAAAAATTATAACCATTGTTCCATCCTTTATGCCTAAGCCTCTGTGAGTGCCATTTGAAATAGGACAGTCCCCGCAGCCTACCGAGATTCTCATTACCCAACTCTTTGGGGCAGGCTTTTGCCAGCCTACAGAACTCGCCCGCTGTGATTCATCAGACAGGAATATAGGAGGGCCTCCCAGCCAGTGCTACTCACACTAAAGAGGCCCTTTGGGGATATTCTCTGCTGTTGTTCCTGGCTAAAATTCTCCATTCTCTCTTACTGCTGCCTTGAATTTCAGGACAGCAGATTTGGGTGGAATATCCCAAAGGTTGTAGCTATGCATCCTTCATTTGCCTTGTTATGGTTGAGATTGGTTAAAAACACAAACAGAGAATGAGAGAAGCAGCAGGCGATAATTTGACATGCAGATTTTACTTATTTAACATTAAAGTAGCTTTGCCTCCCGATGCTCTTCCAGGGAACTGATTCTTAATCACTGGGGGTCTAGTAGCCCTAAGGTCCAGGACAGCTGATAAACTGGTGTCTCAGCCTCTTGCTCCTTTGAGCACTTCCAGCCATCTGACCAGGGTGGTGGCAACAAAGATGGCTTTCACAATTTTAAACAGCTTCTTCTAGACACTCTTTCCAAAAGTGTTGATAAGAGACCAAAAGACAGGACGTGGGAAACACAGAACAGAATGATTTTTAAAGCCTTTGCTGTGGACTGTGGAAGGCTGGAGTCCATTTCCAGGCTTGTGTTCACTGGCTGTTTCAATGAATAAGAGTGTTAGCCCTTCAGAGTTTCCACTTCTCCATCTACAATAAAGATTCCTGGTAGGCTTTTGTTAAGGTTAAAATAATTGATTTTGAGAGCTAGAAAGAACATTGAACTCCACTGCCCCAAACTAAAACACAATACTGAGAGTGTCAGTTCCTTCAATCTCATTCCAGAGTAGCTGGGCAAAATGTGTCCTGAGAGGCTGGGGGAGCGTGAGTCAGCCATGGGGAAGATCAGTGCACCCAGGAGGGGCTTGAAATGGGGATGAGGCCCTGGGGGCCAGGATCAAATCCATCTAAGGAAGAGGAAGAGGTGGTGAAGGTCTTGATCAAGGAAAGCAGTCTTCCTAGTTCAGTTACTACCCTCTCAACTTTAGGGACAAGTTCTCCGGCCCCTTCAGTAAAAATTAGCTTTTTCCCCAACCCCAACAATAGGGCTCATTTCTCATATTTCTTCAGAGACAGTCACACTGGGGGAATTTGACGAGGCTTCCCCAGCAGAGGAATTCTTTCTCTTGCAACTGTGGGAGATAGGGAGCATCAGATGGAAGGTTCATTGGGAAGCCAGAATGAAACAGGCCAAAGACCCGGCTTTCACTGACTGTCACACCCGAAGAGGCTAAAATAAGGCGCAGATCTCAAAGGGCCGAGCTAGGATGTCCAAGGTGGAGAGAGTGAGCACATTTATTCTACACCAGGAGGGAGCAACCTTCAGAGCAGTCCTGGGGCCGCTGATGGAGTCACAGTGTAGCAGGTGTGGATGGGTCACTGAGTTCTCAGCACCTACGATGAAACAGTTCCTGGTAGGATTGTCTGGGACAGTCACTGAAACCTGGATTCCGCACAAGAGATGTGATCGAGCAGAACCAGACAGCAAAATCTGCAAGTGACTTGAGGGGAACAAGGAGAGGGCAGGCAGAGACGGTAATGGTGAGCTATGGCTATTGGAGGGTGAGTTCGTCCTCTCTTTTCCAGAATTTCCCATCTGCTCAATTGCAAGTCACATTCATGGTCGCTTGGCCAGTGTATGATTCTCTCCCATTTCAGGGGAACCCCCTTTGTCTTCTTCCCTTCTCTGTCTGCCTCCTTCTCAGTCAGCACTTTCGGCTCTTACAGGCTTGATTGCCCTGTGATTAAGGAGGTTTGTTGGGGTCTAACATACTGAGAAAGGGATGGGGAGGAAGCAATAAATATTTAATGAGAATTTTGCTTCCAAGGCTTCCTCTTAAAGGGAAAAATGGAAATCAAAAGTCTTCACTGGAACCCCTGTTGCTGGAGGACAAAGGAATGTTCTCGCACCGCTGTGAAAATGAGCTGCTGGCACCTCAGCAAGAGGCAGCCCTGAGAGGGGTCTTAATGAATCACAGAGCAAAGAGCCCTTTCCTGGAAGGAATTATCCCCAGTGCTTTCTCTAATAACACTCCCAGGCCTCAGCCTGATGGATGTGGAGTTATGGCTTTGCAGTACGGCTCCCAGGTCATAAGGTTGAGATTTATGCAGCATTCTTGGCCAGTGCTCCCCACCCCATTCTAAAAGCAGAGCCATCGAGATGGATCCTTGCCGTTTGCTGAGCCACACGGAGGGGCTGCCTGGGGCCTCCGACCGTGCCAGACTGGAGGACAAAACTTTCTCAGGGGAAGCCTCAGAAATTGTGGGGCGCTGCCTTTGTGACTCGGGACAGGTCAATGAGCCTCTCTGTTCCTTAGATTTCCAAACCTATAAGACAGAGACAATGCTAGCAGTACCTGTTTTTGTACTGTTTTTGAGAATTTAATGAGATTTTTTTAACATTTTAATTTATTGATTTTGGAAAGAGAGAGGAAGAGAGGAGGGGAGAGGGGCGGGGAGAAACATGAATTGGTTGTTTCCCTCATTTATGCATTCACCGGTAGATTCTTGTATGTGCCCTGGCTGGGGATTGTATCTTTTCTGTGTGTTAAAACCTTGGCCTATTGGGATGATGCTCTAATCAACTGAACTACCTGACCGGGATGTGAGATATGTTTTAAAAAGCACTTAGAATGACTGACATATAATAAGCACTCTAAAACTGTTGGCTGTTGTGTTTCTTATTGCGGTGGTGATTTTGGAGGACATTGGAGCTTGGAAGCGAAGCGGAAAACACCTGCGTGGAAAAAGGTAGGAATGTAGTTGGTACAAGGAAAATGTCTTCTTAGTAGTAAGAGTTGATACATATTGATGGTTTACCAAGCTCCAAGGATTCCTAAGTTATTACCTCACTTAACCCTCACAGTAACCAATGACAAATACATAATCACCAGCAGCATCATTACCACCATAGAAATGAAACCCGGATGGACTGACTTCAAAGACTGTGTTGGTATTCCTTCCCCTAGAGTCATCTCTCTGCCCATTTCCCTTTGTTCCAGTGTTGGGACACCGGAAAGTTATTATCGCAGCCTCCTACGCTGGCCTTCCTCCATCAGGGCCCCCTCAAGTGCCACCACTGATGAGATTGACCTGTGCCCTCAATCCTGCTCCTCCCCTGAGATAACCCTAACCAGTGTCATTGTCACCCCCACACTGGTAGGTGTCTTATTGCCATGGGTCCCAGCTCTCCGAGGCCTTGGGAAACTCTAGACATCAAGTCTTCTCCTGTTCTTCCCCTTGTTCCTCTGAGGTGGCATCGGCTCTGTCCTTCTGCCTCAATTTCCCTCCTTAGCAGTTCTGTTCCTATTTCGACCTGTCCTAAATCTTAGCCTCATAGCTGTGACTCCAGGTATGTTTGCCTTGTGTATCAAAGTCAAATTTCTGCCTGGGAGCCTACTGTCTAAAATTGTCTAAACTTAGGACACTGCCACCTGTCTTGCTACTTGTCCCCACATGCATGCCCCAAACACTGCAGTGGGGACCACTGGCTGGCGAAATGGTCTGACGGAGCCTGAGACCCCCAGGCATCCGGGCCACCAGGAATACAGCCCATCTTGGCCCCTCACACCACTGCTTCGGAGTTCAAGGCCAACCAGTCCCAAATAAAACAACAGGCCAGCTCACTTAGTTTCTCTCTGTTTTACTCGGATTTGGACGAGGAAGAAGTAATGCTTACTGAGTGACAGGGAATTCACTCCTGAGGCCTGATTTCCTTGAATCTAGTCCTTGTCTGGTTTCCTTTTTCCTGTTTTAAAAAGTCTCCCTGTATTCCATGTCCACATCCCTCTCATCTAGCCAACCTTCCAAGATTTCATCACCCACCGTGGCCCCCATCCCTGCTCTGTCCTTTTACGTGTTGTTGGAGATAATCTGCTGCCCTGGATAGTTGCACCCATACTTGCCCCCCCCCCCATTTAACCCCCCCATGCTTGTCTTGGCTGGCTCATACCACTTCATTCTTTAAATTTTAAGCTGTCATTTGTACCCCTTCCCTGTTCAAAAGTCGATTTGCTATGGGAAGGTGAGGTGCATGGGTATGTGTTGACTACCTTCGAAGATCTCATCATCTCCCCATGGACATCTCTGTGCACTCACTGTTCGCAGACTAGCATGGGTGGGGCGGTGAACTACTTGAGGACAGAAACACTGATGGATTCATCATCGCATCGCCAGCACCAACTGTGCTCATGAGATGCTGGAGTCCTGGTTGCCCATTTCTCCTTGGGCTCACCAACTGCTCTGAGAAGGGGGCTGCTTCCATCTGCTCACCTGATGATGATCTATTTCAAATCCTGGCCTTTTGGTTATAGTCTGACTGCTCACAGGTGATCTCCAACGTTAACGGCTCTAATGAGAGGTTCTCCCCTGGTGACTTCCCCTTCCCCACAAGAACAACGCGCTCAGTGTACATAAATGCGTTAATGGACAAATGAATGAACCGCAAGTGAATGCGCACATACAGAGTCTGCTAAAATGGTCCGCCCGGCTTCAGGGGGACCACGGAGTGTTATCCTTTGGGGAGGAATAACAGATTGAGGGTCTCACAAAAGAACAAATGGGGGATTTGGGGGAACAGATGCAGGGCCAGGAAGGCCAGAATTAAGAGTTTCGGGGCTTTTGGCTGCTGGAGGCATTCAGGGTGGCTGCAATCATACTCCCTTGCCAGAAATTCTGTGAGGCAACAGGGTGCATGTCTGAGTCCCCCTCCTCTTTTCCCCCATCACTCATTGGCAGTTCTCTGAAGGGACAGCTGGACCTAGTCCAGGTGAGCCAGGAGCCCCTATTGTGCTCACCTTTCTTTCCACTACAACAGCTGGCTGATTGCTCTGGGTTGAAGAGGTTTATGGTGACCCTGTTAATTGATGCACAAAACAACCCATCAAAAGGTAAACTGATAGCACCGCTCCCCGAGGCAGCAGGAAACCTTAGTCTGCAGTCTGCCTTCTGTTACCTGTTCTGTACCTGGACTAATACCGCTTCCCTAGTAAACACCAGCAGGGAAACAGTTAAGCACTGTGTGGTGTATTTCACTCCAGGAGGGCAGTTCAGTGTGTGATTGAACATTCCATCATCATTTGCCATCTTCAAATAGCCCATAAGAAACCCCAACATCTAGATGCGGTGTTAGAACAAAGGGGCCTGGTTACTTTGCATTGTAGGCAGCAGGCAGGAAAATCTGAGCAAAAGCATTAGGATAAATGGGATGATCAGAGGGATGATAGAGAGAGATACTTTTCATAGACTGCTTTTGGTGGTGATTTTTCTTTTTAATGTGGAAAGGCCATATTTTGTGGGGAGGAAGAGCAAAGAGTCAAGAAATGTGGTTTTGAATCCCAATTTCCTTTGATGAATACAGCATGCACCCCAGCACCTTTCTGCATGTATGTGACTATGTATAATACACATAGATAGTCAAGAAGTGATCTGTTCACTACCAGATAAGCTGGAGTCAAATCTTCCTTTTAGGGGAAACGTGAAGTATTTTCAATGATTTCCAATGTATTTTTTTCTTTTGTTTAGCCATGCTATGTGCATGACCTGGAGCTACGGATTTTATAGCCGTTATTAGCTCATTTAATCCTAGCAAATAATCCCCAAAATAAATATTATAATGCCTGCTTTATAAATGAGGGACCCGAGACCCAGAAACTGAAACTGCTTTCATTGGCCATAGGGTCAATGGGTCAGCATATTTTTGAGTTGGGCCTCCAGACCACGCTGATTTTACTCAAGGGCTAGGTGAGGCCGACAGGAGGGTCATCAAGGGCACTGGATACCTGGCCAGGTTGATTTTGTTGCTACCAAATACCAACTCGTTGATGTTTGGCAACTTATCAACTTCTCCAAGCCTTAGTTCTTTTATGTGTAAAATCGGGATAATGGAAGCACCTTCCCCACAGCTTTGCGGTTATTAAGGAATATCTACAGCACATTAAATAAAGACCCTGGCACAGGGTAAATGCTGATGCCTGGTTGCTGTGGTTGCCATCACACTCCAGGATGCCTAGGGCCTTAGTTCCTAGAAGTACCCTCTTATTCATGGACCTGGGATTGGAGAATCTAAGTACAGGTGACCAGTTGGAAGATGGGGTCCATCTTCCCTGAGAGACATAATGAAACCAAGGTGGCAGGAAATGAGAGAAAGGGGTGGTGTCCAAGGAAGATGTAGATGGCAAACGGGCAATGTAGAAGAGTGAGAAGAGTCAAGAACAACTCCCAAGTTGACGGTTAGGCCAAGCTGTTGGCTGGCTTGTCATTAACCGATGTGGCCAAACAGCTGGAGGAGCAAGTAATAGTGACATGTCAGTAGAGACCTCTTAGCTAGAAAGGCATATGTCCGAGAAACATCGTCCTGTGGAAATATTAATCAATAATTTCTGCCCCGAACTTATGTTTTATTACAAATAAAGAACAATTAGAATCTGGCTTACAGCCATGGTGGGAATAGCTCTTCGAGTTAGGGACTCAGGAGAAAGTGCCACCCCACTCTCTTCATTCCTGGAGCTGGTAGGCTCAGTGTTCTCATTTAACATGAACCAAAATTTCACGTAAAATTCTTAGGTACCAGTTTGCAAAAGCCCCCATATAATTACCTTAAATTTGCTTTTGCCCTATAAATTAAAGTCAGAACAAGGCCGAGGTGTAAATCGGACTTGAGTAGAGCCACCTCCTAATGAAGCAACCATTGTGTCCCTGTCCCCTTTGCATGGCGGTGAACATGCGTCAAAGTCCTGTTCCTCAGTTTGAAACTTAAAAATGATGCTGAACTCCGAGCAGTCCAAAGAAATGAATGAGGAAGCACAGAACCATTTTTTCAAAGCAAGAGTTTCTCAAGTGAGGGTTTTCATAATAGCCCAGTGTTGGCCATTGTTCCAGAAAGGCACTTGATTTGCATCTTTAAGGCAAATGTGCTGCCCATGGAAATTGTTCATTTTCCTTGAGCAGTAAAAATATTGCAGGAGTCAGCACACTGATGACCCCTGAGCTTCGAGAAGGAAGGATGGCGGACTAACAGGCAAGGAGCTTCAGCCCTGAGCTGGGTTCTAAGACTCATTCATTCAGCACCTGTTTGTTGATCTTGTGCAAAATGTCAGGCACTGATACCAGTACTGCGGACACAAGTCCTTGCTCTGATGGAACTTACTTTCCTTGGTTGGAGGGACATACTAGTGACTAAAATGCATCCCTTGCCTTCCTTGAGCTCAAACCCGAAGAGATGTTGAGATTTCTGGCAAGATCAAGGAGAGACAGCAACCACCGTGACTGAGGGCACAGGCTTTGGCATTTACCAACAGATAAAGGGCCTGATCCAGAACTCAAGAGGACGTGAGAGTCTCAGAGCTCTCCGGAAGGACTGTTACAAAAGGCATGTGACATGATGTGGGGCAGCGATTTTCAATCCTTTTCATCTCATGGGACACATAAACTAATTGCCAAAATTCTTTGGCACAACAAAAATACATTTTTTTTGCCAATCTGACAAAATTTGGTATAATTTTGACTGATTCACACACAGAAATAGTAATTACCTACGCTTTTTGCTCCAAAGTGACTTTTTAAAAAATCAGGTGCCTATACTTCTATATAAAGATTTCTGGTACCAAGAATTAACCAATCAGACACAATCTTCTTATGCAACATGACCAGTAAGATGCAACTCTATTATATAATCTATATAGTTATGGCTTAAGGTGGGGCATTCACACTGGACAGCTATTGCTGTGTTGGCTGTTGTCATTATTTTTTTATCTGACAGTCTAAAAGAAACAAGGTCTGCCCCTGACTAAACAGTCAGCTACTAAGTGTTCTAAAAATTCTTGCGGCACACTGCTTGGAAAATCGCTGATCTGGTGAGGAAGCACATGCGTGCTACATATAATACTATGTATTGCATAAATTGGAGATGTTCCTATTAACCTTAAGCAATCGATTTAGCCTTTCTGAATCTCCGTCTCCTTCTCTGTGACATAGGGATAATCATACCTTCTGCAGGGCATGAGAAAGGTTGACTTTGGTACTTTCTGTAAGGCCCCTAGCCAGCTCCGGAGCTCAAGAGGTAGTAAACATTATTGTAAGTATCATACAAAGCACAAAATGCTATAAGCTAAACGCCCCCGAATCAGTGTTATTTACCCCCTCCTTGGAGAGTGGAAAAGTTTAGAGGGGGATTTTAAAAAGTCTGCCAACTGGAAAATTCCTTAGAAAAATCATCTCCCAGGGTGTCGTTAAAGATATATTTTGATGAGGACATAAACAATTCAGAGACCAAGAAAGTGTATTTCCCCCGTGGTAAGTGTTATCCAAAAATCTAATGGGAAAAGCATTGCAGCAGACATTCTGAACACATCCACTCCGAGAGGAGCAAGGTGTAATAAAAACACTATCTGAGGCAGAAAATGTGTGGAGTTTTCTTTCACAGGATAGAGGGCCATTTTTGGACATATATACCTGTTTCTCAGAAAAGCAATATTAAGTAACTCCCACTTCCATTTCCAAGAAAGCAAAAGAGGCCCTTTTAGCAGATACCACTGATGAGTTGGAGATTTTGCTTATCAAACGAATCCTGTTGCAAACAGGCCATTCCTCCCTGGAGCGTGAGCCAGAACCCGCTGTGGGTCTCAGCGGCTGCCTCCCCACCCCCCACCCCCTGCTCAGCCTCGGCCCTGCTGTCAGTACTGGATTCCCCAGTTTCCGCGGGGATGATGTGGGGTCTCTGAGTGTGTGTCTGCACGTGTACCTCTCTCCCTGCCTCTCTGCCTCTGACCTGTCTGGATCTCTCTCTTGCTGTCCACTCCTCCCTACCCTCCTTTCCTCCCGGCCTCTGGGTGCCTCTGGTTCTTTCTTTCCATCCCAGGCTCTTGGTTTCTGACTCGGTCTCTGTATCTCAGACTATAATTTTCTCTGCTACTGACTCTGTTTCTCTGTCTTTCTCTGGGCTGTTGTCTGTCTTTTCTTTCTTTTTATCTCCTATTTTCTTCCCTCATTCTTTCTCTGCCTCCTTTTCTCTGTACTTTTCTTTCTGCCTCTCCACCTCTTATTTTCTCCTTAGCTATACTTTCTGAAGATTCTTCCCCCTCTCTCTCGGTCTCTTCCTCTGTCTGTGTCTCTCAATGCATCTTGCTTATTCTCTCTACCTTCCTCTTCCGGTTTCTGTCTTTGTTTCAGACATTTTTTTCAGTCTCTCTCTCACTGTGTATTTTCTTTTTATGTCTTCCCCTCTACCCCCACTTCTCTATCTGGTTCCTTGTGTTTCTCACGGTTTTGCCGAGTTTCATCTTCTCTCCCCTCTCAGCACACACCCCTCCCCCCACTCTTTTCCTCCCTGCACCCTGATAGCATGGATCCATCCACAGGGGGCAGGTTATAAATTTAAAGGGATTCCTTAACACCAGCTCCCCAGTGGGTGTGGTTTGGCTTACAGTGCCTTCGTGAAATCACAGACACATATGTCATTCTAGCAGCAACTTCTTTCTGGTTGAGTCAGCACTGCACTCAGCACCCAGACCCTGCAAGTAGCTGCTCCCCGCCCACCATGCCTCTGAGACCCCCCAGGCCCAGCATCCAAGGGGGTCTCCTTATAGGCGTGCAGTGGAAGGCTCTCTTCTCCCTCACAGCATGGCACGGCCCCCAAACCGAACCCAGCTAGGAGGGCTTCGGGGCGCGGGACTTGGTCAAACCAATTTAAACTAGGCTGAAAGAGTGAAAGAGGCAGAAATAAAAAGAAGCTGTTATTATTTTCTAAGGGGGCGGGTGGGTAGTGTCTGCTCCAGGAAGATAAGTTGCCTGGTGGGATGACACACAGTGAGAAACACAGGTCCTTACCGAGGAACAGATGAGGTGTTGTATGTGCCAAAGGATGTGCAAACTGAAGCTTTGGGAAAATATTTTTCTGTCTAAATCAGGAAGGTTAAGCCAGACCATTTTTAACATCTAGAATTCCTTGAAACGGGCAGAAGTTTCTTTTAATCTTAAAGAAAAGTGAACAGAGAGAACTGCTTCTAAATGGTGCTTCCCACTCCCTATCTGCGAGCATTAAGGAACATTCTCTTTAAGCAGGTGGGGCTCTTCCCTAATGATAAGGACCCCGCACGAGATTCCTGGTCCTTAGCGCACTCTCTCACTCTCTCTCTCTCTCTCTCTCTCTCTCTCTCTCTCTCTCTCCCCGCCCCCCCCCTGCTAATCTCATTGAGTTTTGCTCACCTCCCTGAGAACTATCCCCTCCAGGAGTCTGGGACCAGCATTTCCTCTCCCCAGGTGAAAACCTCTGACTTTCAGATTTGTATGGGGTCTGACCTGAATTGGGAAATATCATGAAGAATCTTCTCTATGACATAAGTCCGGTCCCAGCTTAAATAGGCTCACTGATAAGACATTTAACGTGCCCCCAGACAGCGCATTTGATCTGGAGACAACACTGTGCATTAACATTAAAGCACAGCTGGCGATGCTCCAGTGTTCTTGGTGTGCAAGCCGCCCTGCAAATGCTGTATCTCCTTTAATCCTCCCCGAAGCCCCGCAAATAACTGTGCATAAACCCATTTTATAGGTAAGGATCCTCATATTCGGATAAGTAAAGTGAGTTGGCCAAGGCCCCAGGGTTGTTAAGTGGCAGTGCAGGGAATTAAACCTGGATCCAGAGAGCATGGTCTCCATTCTGAAACGCTTTCTAAATGAACTCTGACCTCACACTATGCAACATGCCTGGGGAAGGGCTCTGCCTCGTTAGTGTTTCCACAGCCCCTTTTGCAGACCTCAGCATGCATCCCTTTGTTTTAGGTTTGCCTCCCCACGAGGACAAGCATTCCTGGAGGGTGGAGCCTGCTGCAGACCTGTCTCCTGTAGACACAGGCCCTAACCCAAGTAGGTAAAAAAATGTGTTTATTGATATGTGCTAGGCTAGCACTGAGGTCAGCCTGATCTACTCTACAGATTGTATAAGCAACATGTAAATTAGCTCTGAGAAACCCCGACAGGGCCTTGAATCTCTGATTAAGACAAGCAGAACTCTGAAGACCTGGCTGCAAGTCTGACTTTTGTCACCCCTGGAATGTGAGATTTCAATGAAGGTTGGTTTCCCTGCATTCAGATTCCACGGACATATAATTTAATAGTTACTATATACTAGAAAATTCCCCATTTGATCCTTAGAGCAGTCCTGTGAAATAGGGGTTATGATTCCTACTTTATGAATCAAATCAAATAAAAATAACTGGGTGGCAGTTGTCTGAGTAAAGACACCCCCCTCTCAGCATTGCTGTTTCTACTGATGAGATAATACAGAGAGACGTGTTTCACACATGGGCCGAATGGGCAGTGCAGACAGTGCTGGTATCCAGAGTCCATAGTGGAAAGTGGAAAGAGTAGGTGCCTGAGACCTGGACTTTGTCCTAGGGCATCTTCATTAGAAGTTAACCGCCATGGTGTTTGGAGATGCACTGTGATGCTGAGACACAAGCAGGACTCATGTACCGTGAACGTGTGTAGGCATGGGTTCTAGGGAAGCCATTCTAGGGCCCAGGGCACAGGCTCCAGGCACCTGAGGCTGTAAGCCAGTTGTCCTCTTCATCGAGGAGGCAGGGACAGTGGGGTCTGAGCTGGGACCACTGTCTCCATCTGTCTAGCTCTGGCTAGGACAGGGATCAAAGCAGCAGCTTCTGAAGCAATCCAGAATTTAACTTACGCCTGAGAAACCAATGAGCCTTCCCTAGGTATTTTTCTCGCAGATTTCCAAGCCTGGCTATTGGTTTTCTGTCACTTCTTTCAGGCCTGATTAACACAGTGTAAAATTGAGGGGTTTCCAGCCATTCTTCAAAGAGGAGGAGTCGGTTTCTTCGCTCTCACTCTGACATAAGCAATTGCATTACCTCTATATGAATGGAGGTTGGGGATGGGAGGAGATGGGATCGATACACAGACGGAAGGCAGAAGCCGAGCTGGTGATGGCTGCGGCGCAGCACTCAGGCTGAGTTACTGGGTCCTAGAATCCAGGGGAACTCAGAGGGGATGGTCAGGGATGATGTGTTCCCCTCTCTGCCAGTAGAAGGCAATGTGGCAACTCAGGCCCTGGCAGGTGGGGATGGTAATAATGGTAATTTTTATTGGGTACTTCACCATGGGCTGTGCCAAAGTGTTGGACGTGATTATCTCTTTCAATCCCCACAGAAAACCTCCTGTAATAGGCACTATCGTCCCTACTTTATGGATGATGGAAACTGAGGCTCAGAGGGCTTAGTGAGTTGCCTGAGATAGTATAACTGGTGAGCAATGAAGCTGTAATAAATCCCAGACACTCTGAAGCCAGAGCTCCTCTCTTGATGAGCACCCTCTAATGCATCCAGGGTCAAAGCCAGAGTAGCTTCCAAATTGGACCGATTAGCTCAGCCTATCGTTCTGGTAGATAGGTGGGGGAGATCTCAAAGACTCAATAGGAGTGGCTCCCTTGTGGCCAAGAAGCAGTCTCTCTCACTGATGGAAGTCTAAATTGAGACGTTCCCACAGGTGTTAGCATGGTGTAGGGGAAATAGCACAGAGAGATGGAGAACTCAATTTGAATCCCAGCTCCATTCACTGCTCTGGGACTGTGAGCTGATAACTTGATCTCTCATGGCCCTTCCCGATCCATAAAATGAGTATGGTGATACCTATCTTTCAGCAAAGTGCCCGGCCCATTATAGGTGATTAGTATCTGTTGGCCCCCTTCTCTCTTCCCGGGGGTCTAGACCCCCTGTGGTCTTTGAATATATCCATGAGTCCATCCTCCACTTCCATTTTCTGGGAAGCATGGCAGAATACACCCACTGATGCAAACACCTGTGGGAGATCAAACTCCGCATCGAGGTTCTTTGCTTTGGGTTGGGATTGTATCAGTGCTTAAATCCTGCTGAAGAGAAATCCCACTTAGTAGACAGATAGGCTTATGATGAAACATTTTGGCAGGAAAACACATTCATTTTGTAAGGAAAGTCTTCCAACATCAAATTTATGGTGCACATAAATTCCTGGGGCAAAGTTTTGTGAACTTCTGCATCGGAGATTCCTCACCTTTCTACATGCACCCTTCTGCCCTTCTTATGTCCTCCAACTGCTATTTCCTCCGGCCACCCTGCCCTCCAGCCCAGCACCCAGGCTAGACCTGTGGTAGCTACCTACCTCCTCCTCATGCTGATGTGGCCATCCTGCCTCCTTACACCAAAAGAGAAAGAAAATCTACCTGTGGAGTAAATGACCTTCAAAACCTTACCGTTTCTTAGTTTAAATGCAGGTAAATTGACAATTTTGTTTAATATGGTCAGAAGGGTAGCATGAGAACAGATGAAGAACTGCCCATTGCCTGACTGCATTAATCTTTTGTGGAGGCTGGCGAGACAGGAGTGACATGGTTGTCCTTTGACCCACACCTGAGTTGTTCATCACTACTGCACTCACCTCTGCAGAGGTGGTTCTCAGCACTGGAGGCAGATTAGAGTCAGCTGGGAAGCTCTGACAAATCCCCATGCTCATGCCCGTCACCAGATCACATAAATCATACTCTCTAGGGGTGGGACTTTGGCATCAACATTTTTGTTTAACTCCCCAAAGTGACACCAATTTATTGCTAAGGTTGAGAACCACCATTCTATGGAGAAAAAGAAGTAGAATAGTTCAGAGGAATAACATTTGTCCTAAACCCCACCTCTCACCCCTTTCCCATGGGTGCAGAATTAAATTCCCTGCCAACACCAACTCCCTAAGACCTCGACCGAGTTTCCAGGTGCCTTCATGTCTGAGACTGGGCATTTCAGCCCAGAATGGCCTGGCCAATGATGTGTGTGCTCCCTGACAGCAATTCAACAGCTTTTCTTGGCCTGCGTGAGCTTAAAGAGCTGGAAGATAAAGACCTTACATTAAACTCAGGGGTCTCAGTCTCTCTCCTCCAATCTCCCCAGGCTGATAAATAATGGATAATGAAGAACAACAGTGCTATTACGTGCATAAAGCAATTGGCATCTGCCTCCAAGACAGCACTTCCCATCTAATCTGAGGTCCAGTTCTGCATAAAATCTGTTTGGTGGGAGAGCCAGGTCCTTTCGGAGGGTTCTTCGATGCTGCCAAGTTATTCAGTGGGAAAAGGAAATAATTCAACTCTAGAATCAATCATAGTGTCGGTTTCTAACAGGCCAAAGGGGTAGTTAGCATGGATGGAGTTCCGCTTCCTCCGTTAGAGCATGGCATCCGGCATCCATGCATTTTGTAGGAGCAGAGCAGCAGACTCCTCAGAGAGCCCATCTAACATCCAGCTTCTGAGCCATCTTTTATCGTTTCCCTCTTTATAGCACATGTCACGACCATCAAAGCCTGTTTGCTTCACTGTTCTTGGTGTCCTCTACGGGGTTTGAACTTCGCACCGGTGACATGATTCTGTTTTGTATTTCTTGTGCCTCACACAGCACCCGGCATATAGTAGCCATTCAAATACTGGCTGAGTAGATGCTGGATGTACAACACGGAACATCTGCTTTACACAGAATTTCAGGGCATGTTTTGTTTTATTAGTTACAGATTCTTTACACCTTTTGCAGAAAGTAGGGCCTTTCAAATGGTGAAGATCTTGGTAGCAATGCAAACTGGGGGAATAGCCCAACTCCTACGCAGGTAGATATCTGTATAGGCTTGGAGGGATCACACCCTCTGCTTTGTGGACAGAAGAGGGATTCTGTTCCAACTCGCCTGATTATGTTGATGTCTCGGTGAGAACATGTGCCGAGGAGGCGGACCCCTCAGTGAGCCTGGCATGTAGTAGGCATTCTCTCCCACTGGATGTGGAGAACCGAGGACTCTAGTGCATAGAACTTTAAGTATGGCATGGGCTTCTGGGTCAATTACCAACCTCTCTGGGTCTCAGGTTCCTCACTTTAAAAATAACTATATTTAAATAAACACTTTATTAGGACCCTTATGAAAACAGTGTGTCACGGAGAGCTAATTTTTCCAATGCCTTATGGATAAATCTTTAGTTCTGAAAGAAATTTGAGAAACACCGTATGGTCTATGCGTCCTGGTCTAGTCAAGATCAAACAACAAATATTGAGCATCTACTATACATCACACATTGGATACATCAGTGAGCAGACTAGACATAAATTCCTGTCCTCATAGAGCTTATGTATAACTAAGGGGAAACAGATAATAAAATAAATAAGAAAATACATAATATGCCAGATGACAGTAAATGCTATGGAGAAAAATATAGCAAGGAAAGTAGTTAGAAAGGAGGGAGTGAGAGGACAGGGACATATCTTTTTTTCATTGTTTCTACAGAATCCCATGGAAGACTCTGATTGGCTAGCAGGGTTCATATGCCCACCCCTTCAGAAAAACTGGTGTTGAAGAAATTTCATGGACTCTGTGATTGGCTAGGCTCAGTCATGTGTTCACTCCTGCAGCTTAGGAGACAGAGCTGGCTTTCTGAAGGAGTAAGAAGACAAAATTTATAGGGAAGACAATCTCAACTGGTACCATAGCCCAAAAGACCTCTCCTGGAAGACAGACATTTTTTGTTTTTGATGAATTAAGAATCCTGAGAAATTCTGTAGTAAACAAATGTATGTATCTTCACTTAACCCAATTGTTCCCCAATGCAGTTAGTAACATGCTTTTGTTTGTGTAATGCTTATTACTCACAGGGCACCCTTTGATAAACACCTAGCTGTAAACTTATACAATTAAATCAGTGGTCCACCTATATATAGTTCATACAATCTCATTACTAGTAAATCTAGAGTTTGAGCAAATTTTTAAATTTTTAAAGGACTTTTTAGAATCAAAGAGTTCATCCTCTTTTTAAAATTTCTTTAAAAAACATATATCTTGGCACAGATAACTGGCTTTCCTTAAATGTAATGAGAAGGTTGAAGGAATTAGCTTCTAAGGCAGAGTTGCCTCCGTAGTTCAGCAAAGGCTGTGCAAAAAGTTAATGAATGAATCAGAAGTTGGAGCCTGAGTTTGTCTTTGTTTTAATAGGAGAAAGTTTATTTAGAAAGTCACAGAGGTGGAAGAAATGGGCTCAGGAAACAAGTTACAGAGGCAAATGGGGCCCTTGGAGCTTAGGAGAGAACAAGATAAAGGCAATGTGCCTGGGGTCGGGGGACACGGTGAGGAGGGACAGGAAAGGTACAGGCAGGCTCCAAGGGGGAGAGCTGGGGCACTGAGTTTGAATGGGAGAAAAACCCTTACGAACCACCAGTTGTCCAGGTCAAATTAGTCTAGTTTAATGAGAAATTTCCATGGTGGCTCATAGAAATGTATGTAAAATCACAACCCTGTAAAATGTCATGCCATATTCCTTGTGACTTGGGGAAATGTCACGAAGTAAGCTGTATCAGTAGGGTTCTTACTGCTTCCAACGAAAGTCCCTCATGGAGAGGAAAGCAGGTATTTACAATTGCTGTTGAGCCATGGGTCACAAAACATAAAACAGCTGGTAGAACAGCAGAAGCAGGGGTCCCCAAACTATTCACAGCAGCTCTCAGTGTCTGTGGATGAGGCCCCGAACTGACCCCATTACTAAGTCACTGCTTCACTCTAGGAATTCATGTCGCCCTCTAGGAAACCTGGACTCTCTCCCAGTGGATGCTGGGATAACAGTAATGAACTCCTGTAGTTTCGGAAGAAAGGTCAGTGAATTTGATGACTAAGGGACCACCTGATATTCTTCTCCTTCAGACAAGTGTTTTTGTTTCTTGTTTTTAAAAGGCTCAGGTTTCCTTCCATTTTAAAATTCTATGAATAACCATTTAAAATATCAAAATGCATGAATAAAAAGCTACTCATAATTTCTCAGCTAAAAAACAGCCACTATTAAACTTTTGGTGAGGTGCTTTAACTTTTATGTGGGCTTTTTTTGTGTTTGTGTTGATGTAGTTACACAGACAAGTGTGCAGTGTGTTTTGTGTGTTGGTAAATATGCACTTTTGTGTGTGATTTACCCTAGTTTCAGATCATAAACATTTCCCCACATCAACAGAAAGTCTTCATATGCATCATTTTAATTGCTACATAATATTCCGTCTATTAAAGGCACTGTAATTTATTCACCGCTCAGCTACATTTGGAGGTGCCTGCTGTACCCACACCCCCATGTTTTTGTTCCTATATATAAACCTGATGTAAAAACTTGCACAGAGGAATTCAGAAAATATTAATATTTTTCCCTCTCAGGAACATTAAACATTAGAAGAAAACATATGGGCTAATGGATGATTTTTCCAAGTCATTGTGAAAGAGTTAAAAGAGCAAAAAGACAGTGTTTCTGGCTCTGTAGCTGTGTCTACTGTTCCTGCAATATATGGATTTGCTTTCATGTTGGGGAGGAGAGTTTTCTTTAAACTGTTGGAGGGAGAAAATTTCAAGAGGGTCAACACTAGAAATTACTCTCTTCCCACCAAAATGCAGAAGGGGGGGAAAGCAACAATCAAACAAAATCATGAGGAGGGATGAAGACTTTCACATTCTTGTAAGGAAAAGAAAATGACAGTGTTTAGAGTGTTGATGAAGGCAACTGGTAGCGTTCAACTCTTAACAGTCTTGAAGGCCGTCTAAGAACAGAAAATGGAATTATCTAAAGAGAGGACAGGAGCAGCCAATCCCAATCAATCCATTCACACCTTCGACTTATATTTTCAGTGATGCTGAGAATGTAGTGTACACCACCCTAAGTCAAGCAAGTCTCCTTCCAAAGGGTGGTGAACACACAATACAACATACAGATGATGCATTTTAGAATCATACACCTGACACCTATACAATTTTATTAACTAATGTCACCCCAATGAATTCAGTAAAAAAATGAAAAGAGAATGTAGTTTATAACCAATAATAGTGGAGATTGCACACACATATATATTTTCTCCTAAGTGACACTTTCCTCAGTAATATTCTAATAAGACCTTTAGTAAAAACAAGAGTGTAGCTCCCTTTTCGACTAGGCAAGTGTGGCAACTGGGCCAATCCTGCCAGGAACTTATGCTTGCTTCAAAGACTAAGCCAAGCCATGCTGACACGCCTATAAAAGTGCGCCAACAAACCACATGGGAAAGGTGCACTGCGTTAAACGTCTCCACAGTAGATCATTAAGGTGGCTTTTCAAGCGTGTGGAACCTGTCTAATGAACTCTTTGGTTCTCTGGCATGCCCCATGTCTTATAATGGAAGCAGTGGCCTTCCCAGCCTCTGCACATTCAGTCTATACCACGCAGATCCTTGGGCCGTTCCATATAATTCACCTGGTGTTTCAAAAGACTGCCATTGCGGAAAACGTGGCTCCAAACTTTGAGGTTAGGATCACTTGCCCACTGTTCCCAATTTAGCCAGAGTGGAATTAGTTAATTATCTTGGAGAAATGATTCCCAGATTTTTCTTTATTAAGGAAGGGTATTTCTCTCCCCTGATGGGGGTGATTTTGACGGGTGGCTGAACATTTAGTGTGCACTAACTAAAGATTTAGTGTGCACTAAAATCTAATTTTATTTCCTGCCGTTGGGGTAACGCAAGCTCTGTTTCCCTGCACGGAGGATAGAAGGCGTCAGCGTGGCGACCTGGCCGATTTCCCATTGATCCCATCTGCGTCAATGGGACGGTCGGGGAGGGAGAACCGACCTAAGGAAACCTTTGGCTCAGTGCCCTCAGAAGTCAGGGTGTAAGTTTTCAGGCTCCGCCAGACACCATGGCCAAGGCCAAGGGTGCTCTGTCAAATCTATCCATTTCAATTAAAGGCTAGAGAGTAGGGAAGTAAAATAATCAATTTTGCAAACTGAACTCAATCATCCTGTCGACACTCTATCTTTGCTCCGGATATACTTATGCAGGGTATGTTTAAAGTGACTCTCATGGCATTATTCACCAATGACACTTCTGGTTAGAAATTGATCAAAGCTGCTTTGTAAAAGTTATCAAGCTAAGGGAAAGTGGCAAAACCTTATATGTATATGTGTGTGTGTGTGTGTGTGTGTGTGTGGTGTACAAAACTTCTTTATGCCAAAGAGCTTCTTGTCATTGAAAGATCTCATGACCACATGTCAAGCTCTATTGACAAATCAGCTGAATTGCTTCTTAATTCGTATTTAATCAAATTTCTTGATTACCATCTCTTTCACATACTCCACAAATATATGACTTTTATTAATGCCCTTTCCTTCAATGATGATGCTTTCAACAATTTACCAACTCTCAATGCAATGTTTTGGCTATTTATTGAGTAACTATGGTATGCCAGGCTCGGAGGTGTTCATACATTATCTGGTTTGGTCCTTAAATCTTTAGAATAGACATAAATTCCAATAGCTAATTTTGCTCAACGTATTATCTAACTATCTATCTATCTATTTATCTATCTATCCTACCCACTCTATTGTCATTATTTTTTATATTGTGCTCGCTGAGAGGTGATCAATTCATTGAAGGCGAGAACTGAGTCTCTCTTTACTTCTCTCTCTTTAGCATCTAGCAGTGTGTGTGAAACTCAGTGAGCAGTCAAAGTTTTGAGGAAATTCATGAATTATAATAACATTATTACCCCATTATATGAGTCAATTACCTGATGCTTAATCAGTTCAAGTAATTTGACCAAATGTCACACAATCTGTTAAGTGTAAGAGCTAGAGTTTGAATCTGGATGGTCTGAGCCCTTTTCTCCTCTGTCTAACACCATCACTGACTAAGATCCCCAGAACTAATCTATACAAATAGGGCCCATACCTTAGACTAGGGTTGTTTTTGGCCCCTCTGAACATCTGTCTCCAGATGATTCACTCTCAAGAAACAGTGAGGTTCTGCCAGTCAGGAAGAATGGAAATAAGGAAAGACGGCTACAGGTAGACAGTCCCAAGTGCGTACTACCAGAAAGGGATAATGCCACAGTTCATGGGAGCTACGGGGTGAGGGGCGTTCTTCAGTGTATGGCCTCGCCTACCACTTTAACACGAAGGGCCCTGAAACTTTACTTCTAATTAATGCATTTTTCCCTCTACACAAGTATCCAATGGATATTCCACACTGGAGCTTTCCACAGGCTCTTCAGCTCAATAAGCCCCAGGTTGAATTAATCATCTTCACAATGTTTGTTCCCTGTCCTGTGGTCCCTCTTCTCTGGGCCCTCTGACATCACATCTATCAGTTCGTCTAGGGCTTCAACCTAAATGGCTTCTTATTTATTTATTTTAGAGAGGGGGCATGGAGAGAGAAAGAGAGGAAGAGAAACATTGATGTGAGAGAGAAACATCAGTTAGTGGCCCCTCACACGTCCCCAGCTGGGGATCTGGCCCATAACTCAGGCATGTGCCTTGACAGGGAATTGAACCAGTGACCTTTCAGTTTGTAGGACAATGCCCAACCCACTGAGCCACACCGGCCAGGGCCTGAATGGCTTCTTAAAAACATTTCTCTACCCCAACTGCTACCTGCCACTCAAACACATGTATTAGTATTCTGAGACTCAAATATCTCTTACATTTGTCTACTCTATGGTTACCATCATTATCTAGGCTTATATCCAGATGGCATTTTATCTGGACTATTTCTACAATACATGAGGTAAGCCATACAACTGCCCAGTGTTTACTACCTGTAGAGTTTCCAGGCCACAATGGGGGCAAAGGGGGATTAAACAGAGCCTCGGCCTCCCTTAGTGCAGAGGATAGAATTAAGAGTTTGAGGAGTCCAAGACAGCTAGAACTCACAGGGTAGTACTCAAGAGCACCACAGAGATGAATGTAGAGAGGAGAAAGCTGCACAAAAAGAGCCCTGGAGACACACAGAGAGTCCTTCTCAAGTCTCCATGTGGGTACTGATCAGTGCTGGCATGTAGGGAAACCGCCGGCAGCTGGTGAAAAAAATCACACATGAAAGAAACAGTTGGAACAATCACTGGAGTTCACACAAGGCCAGAAATAATCTGTGCTTCCACCAGCCACAGTAAAAAAAGGAAAATAAGTAAAACCATGAGAATATATGTGGTGGTAAAGAACCCAGAAAAGGTATTACCTCCATCGTGGGGTAAAGTTAGCCCCGTGTTCTTAATACTGCTCTGAACCTACTTAACAAAGCTGGAAAGCAACCTTGAACATATAAAACTATTTTTAAATAAAGTATCTCAGAAGAAAACTCAAATCTATTTAAAGGAATGCAAAAACATCTAACAGCCACAAAGGTAAAATTCACAGTATCATCAAAAAAGTACTAGGCATGCCAAGAAGCAAACAAATATCCCCAAAATAAAGAGCAAAGTCAATTAATAAGAACAGACCTAGGAATTGAACAGATGGCAGAACTAACAGATAAGGTAATTAAAACAGGCACAATAAATGGATTTCATAAGCTTAAGAAGGTAGAAGAGAGTATGAACAGGTTAAGGAAGGACGTAGAAGGTAAAAAAAAAAGGAAGATTCAAATCAAATTCCTTGTGGTAAAAATATTTATAGTAGCTGAGATTAAAGACACACTGAATGACATTAAGAGATTAGACCCTGATTAAGAGAGTAATGAACTTGAACACATAACAATAGCTACTATCCAAAATAAAATGGAAAGAGAAAAAAAAACAAAGCAAAATGACCATAACAACAAAAACAATAGTGCTGTAGGAACACTTTAAATGGTATAGTACACATATAATTGGAGTCTGTGAAGAGGGGGAAGGCTATACTTAAGGAAATAATAGCTAAAAATTTTCCAAATTTGAAAAATACTTTTAAATGACAGATTTAAAAATCTCAAAAAAATACTACAAGTAAAATAATCAGAAAGAACATTACACCAAGGTGCTTTATAATCAAATTGCTTAAAGATAAAGATGAAAATCTTAAAGCATTCAGAGAGGGGAAAAGGGCACCATAAACAGGGAAAAACAAAGACAAGAGTGACGTGAGACAGTGCACGCTGGAAGACAGCGGCTCGACCTTGTTAAGGGACTTGCTAGGGGGCAGTGGATGTCAACCAAGAACGCTATACCCAGGGACCACATCTTTAAAAAATGAAGGAAAGAATGAAGCCTTTTTTTGGACAGACAAAATCTGAAATAATCCATTAGCGATGGGTTTGCATTATGTGAAATGTTAAAGAAATTCCTTCAAATTCAAGATACCAGAATAGAAATCTACACAAAGGAATGAAAACACTCCTGAAATAATGACTATGAGTAAATATAGAAGATTGGCTTCCTATTTCTAAAAATTTCATACATTTTTTAAAAAGTTTTATCCTCACCCAAGGGCATTGCTTTTGAGAGAGAGAGAGACAGAGAGAGACAGAGAGAGACAGAGACAGAGAGAGACAGAGAGACAGAGAGAGACAGAGAGGAGAGAGAGAGAGAGAGAGAGAGAGAGAGAGAGAGAGAGAGAGAGAGAGAGAGAAAGACCTGGATTGGTTGTCCTCTTGTACACACACTGACGATGCCCCAACTGGGGATCAAACCCACAACCTGAGTATGTGCCCTGACCAGGAATTGAACCCATGGCCCCTTGGGTCTATGTGATGATGCTCCAACCAACTGAGCCAAACTGCTCAGGGCTGAAACAAAATTTTTAAAAATGATTATGTAGTTTTTAAGTGTATAGAAGTAAAATGTATGACAACAATAGCACAAAGGCCACAGAAGGGAACATGACAGAGTTGTTTTATAAAGTAAAAGATAACAATTACACACACCAAACCACCTAAAATAAAAAAGTGCTATTATCAATAAGCAAATAAAGGAGATCATTTAAATTTTTAAAAAATAATCTAAGAACACAGTCTTCTCCCTGTTCTTCCTGTTTCTGTGCCTATTAATATACATTGTCTCTATTTCTACTCCAGAATATCTGGCAAACATCTGCTCATCTCTCAAGAATCAGATCAACTAACACTCACTCTGGAGATCTCCTATAATGCTCGCAGTCATGCTTACCTCTAGAAAAATAATTATGTTATGGCCTCATTACTGTTTGTTTCCATAGCTGACTCCTCACTAGATTTTAAGTTCTTAATATCAGAAGTGATACATTTTTATCTCTCTAAATTCAGCAAAATAGTGTAATCCTGTCCCATAGTAGGTCCTTAGTAAATATTTATTGAATGAATAAAGAGTCTATATTCAATGTTTTTATTAACTCTAATTACCCTTCGGGTCTTACCATCCAAAGCAAATTTACCTAGCGAGGACCTGCTGACTTCCTCGATTCTAAAATAATCTGTTGGAAGACTAAAAACTCATCCTTATACTCCTGAGATCATCAAGACCAAATATTTCCATAAAAACAATAAGACTCGCTCCAAGCAGAGTTCATGGTACTATCTTGCTCCAAGATGAATCCAGTATATCTTCGAGAATTTCTATCTATTAACAGGATCAATGAAATCTTTTCCTGTCAATATACTGCAAGGTTCCACTCAAATGGTTCCTTTTCATAAAGTCTTCCCAGCATCCCCAAATAGAAATAATCTTTTACCCCTTCTGCATTGCCCTGGTGAATATCCAATTGGCTATCAGGTACAATATGTTTGGATAAAAGCAACTCTGTGTGCTTCTCTCTCTTCCTAGAATATGAGCTCCCTTAACTTTACTTACGTGTGCATCCTTTCCTGGAGCATATTGCCAAATTTAGTCTAAGTTCAATTACTGTCTTAAAAATGAGTAGAGGATGCTGAATGCAACATACGCAACGCAATTCCAGTCAAGTTTGTTCCAACTATATGGACCTGTGGGGAACCACTGAACCCAGATTTACATAGGGAGAAACTGAGGCTTAGAGAGATAGCAGCAACAAAATGTCTTCGCAGACTGTCTTTTTACCAATCACCTGCAATTCTGTATCTATGTTATAAAACTTTACAAGGATATATTTTACTTGAGACTCTTCAATAAGAGGCCAAGATACTACTTTCACTTTTTATTTTCTTCTTGAGAAAAACACTTTTGGAAATCTTATTAAGTATCCATAATCTTTATCAACCCACAAGTCATTCTGTTATTTATTCACTCTTTTATTCTTTCAAGGACTCAGGGCAGGCTGTCCCTGCCCAAAGCATGGTGATACCAGAGGATGATGATACAAACACAATCTCTGCCCTAGTCAGGCTTCTCGTGACGACAAGGACTGGCCCAAACAAATCATTAGTGATATATGATAACTGAAAGAAAAAGGAAAGCACCAAAAAGGGCCATTTATACAGAAAAAGTAATGGGGGCAGAAAGAGCATCCTGGATGACATACTGCCTAAAATGAAACCTGCAAATAGAAGATGAGGGTCAAAGTCGGGGTGAGCACGGAGGAGAGTAGAGTACAGAACAAGTCCAACAGGAGAGCCTCAAGAGCTGTATCTGCAAAAGTAAAGGGAAATTAATGGAGACTCTTTTGTGCATAGCAACAAAATTCAACTTTATTCTGAAGACAGAAAATCATTGAAGTGTTTTAAGTGAGTGACATGTTTATATTTGCATTAAAGAAAATCAGTGTGTTCTATGAAGAATGTTTTGGAGAGAGTAGGATTCCAGTGAGAAAGTCAAGGAGCTTGCACTGGGATCCATTTTCCTCATCCAGAGAGTGAGAGAAAAGCAATAGATGATTCCCACTGCTAATAATCTACTGCTTTCTAAATGAGGCCTCTCTTCTTCGACATCGTTGAAGGGATTTCAGGCATGGCACTTTCCTTCTCAGAGCCTCTAAATTTCATCATCTCTAAAATGAGAGATTTGGGCAAGGCAGTCTCTGAGGTCTCCTTTCACACAAACAGTCCCTGGTCCTAAGATAATTTTCTTTCTCTCAGGTAATAACAAAAGTGTCAGAGTGTGTAAAACAGTGTCCAATAATTTTACGATTAAAAATTTACAGGAATATTGCACTCAGATGTCTAGTCATCTCCAGCAATGAGAAACTAATTATACTGCAAGATTTTACAAAGTTCCCCCAAAATTGATGGCTCAGCAAAAATTATTAATTGAAACTAAAAATAAACATGTAACCCTCTACGAGTCCCCCTCCTCCTGTACCCTAGTGTGCTATCCCCCCGCAAGCCCCTCCCCACTGCAGCAAGTGAGAAAATATGCAACGGCCCTTGCATTATTGATTCTTTATTAGAACCATGCATCTCGTTTGAACAGAAGACTGCGGGTGACTGAGGGCTCCTGGTGCCCACTGGGTAATTAAGCTTGGGACGGTGCAAGTTGGAATTGCTTATTCCTGCCCTTGAACCCCTGGAAGACCAGTGCAGCTGACCCTTAAATGCAAGTGGTATATACATCATTTGCCAATGAGAAAGAACATATAAATTGGAAATCTAAGAAGTCTAACCTACCTGGGTTTGAATCCATATTCACGAGTATGATATCATGGGAAAACTCACAGACCTGTATAAAACTTAAACCACTACTCTAATAGGAATAATTATAATGCCTATATCATTCAGTCTATAGGAAATACAGCACTTACCTCCTTATTTAGCACTATAACCTATCCCCTTCTGTACTTTAGCACTTTATTCAGCTCAACTTTTTCTTTTTACTATGATACGCATTATTCTTAATATACTATAGAATGCACTAATTTGTGCTTTTTATGTTTATTTATTTCTCCACTACCACAAAGCATATGAAAACCATCAAAGCGAGGCTCTTTGCTTTATCCCATGATTATTCCAAATGCCTAAAATGTTTCCTGGAAAATAGTAGGCACTCAATAAACAGTTGCTGAATAAAGAGTGAATTTAAAATTGGCTGTTGGGCTCCGGCCAGGTAGCTCAGTTGGTAGCTCAGCTGGTTAGAGACTAACAGCCTATACACCAAGGTGCAGGTCCAAGCCTCGTTCAGGGCACATACAAGAATCAACCAACGAATGCATGAGTAAGTGAAACAGCAAATCGACCCTTCTCTCTCCTTCCTCTCTCTTTCTCTCTAAAACCAAGGAATTAAAAAATAAAGTTTAAAAAATGAAACTGGCTATAGCATTCAGTAAATACTAAACTGTCATTGATAGCAATATCAGTGAATTTGATGTAATTTGGTGTTTTTTTATATTTATCAGGAATTGCCTTATTGACTCTTACTTTATTTTTCTACCATTGACAGCATCCAAGGTTCATTTGCAAGAGATGAGGGAGTCAGGTTGGGCTTAGTTTTCACTGGACGCAGCCTGGTCCACTGCCTGCTCTGACGGGCACTCTGCCGCATGGGGGGAAACGGGGAAGCTCCAAGTCCCAGCCTTAGAAGCTCACCAACAGGTACTGATCATTATCTTACAATTAATGACCTGAATCTGAGGCCTCTAATGAATGTATTCCTTATCTAATATCACCTGTGATCCTCTCCCACTCAGAGACAAAGGGTCTTTTTCTCTCTAGCTTCCTTCCGTACCCCACTCAGGAACTTCAACGCACACGGCTTGGACAGCAGGAACAAACAAGGGCCACACCAAACACCTGGGGATCTTCTTAAACGGGGAGGCCCTGGCCCAGGAAATTCTGGCTCACTTGGTCGGAGGCAGTGCCCAGGAATCTGCATTTTAAAAGTATCCCATACCGATTTAGAGGATGTGCTCCATGTGAGAAACAGTTACGGGGCACGCGGCGGCTCTGGGGTTCTGTAGACAGAGTTAGGAATCATGAGCCGTGCTGGCCAAGGGACAACAAGGCCGAAATACGTCAGTGGGCTATCCTATTTGTTGTCGGCGGATGCCATGGCTGACGGAATGACCGAGGAAAAAACAAGGGAGAACGCTGGAGATACAGCTCAGAACGAGTGAAGAGAACCAAACAGACGCTACAGCGGTAAAGGGGCCAGATCGGAAGCATTGGTTTTATTTGGTCTGTTCCTTCCAACTCTTTCAGGCTCAGGCCCCATTTTAAGCTCCTCCTTTCACTCCTTTTCTATCGCCCTTTAGATGTACGCAAGGCACAGCGCTGTCCTTCGCCTCTTCACTGCCACGCCCCACCTCGTTCACGCCACTTTAAAATTTCCTCCTGGGTCTCTCCACTCTCCTCACTTTTGCTGTCGTGCACACCCACCGAGCTGGCAGAGGAGAGGGGGATTCTCAGCACACGGGGCAATCACCCTAAGTCAACCCGCTAGCCCTGAGCACTGACTCGGGAGCAGCGGGCTCGCTGCAGGGAACCTCGGCAACTTCAACGACACGCAGCATCCCCCCCCCCCCGCGCCCCCGCCCCCGCCCCCCACCTCAGCGCTTCCTGAGAGGCAGAGATGTGGACTGGGAAACACCAAGGCACCAGCTGCTCGGTGGAATGGTTTTCGGCTTCTTTCATTTTGTTTTCAGTCTCTCTCATTTTCTTTTCTTTTCCTTTCTTTTCTTTTCTTCTCTTTTCTTTCTTTTTTAAAATCTACCTGTGTGAGGAGCTCAGGGCAAAAAGGGGCTTTCAGAGATACACACTGATGAGAATGAGGCAGACTTTCCTTCCCCCTAAAAACATATGAAAATAACCCAGCCAAGTACTCCTGAAAGTCCTGGCCATGGAGGCCCTGACTGACAAATGGGAAACGAGCCTGGGGCTGGAGAGACAGCCCCTCTTTCTAGCAGGTGGTCTTAGAGCCCTGTCTCCTAGCAAGTCCCTTGGGTTTTTTCTTCCTCACCAAATCACAAGAAAGAACATATTAAAACAGTATTTTAGAACATGAAACTATCAGTGGCAAGCTAGTAAGTGATCAACATTTCAATCCTTTCACACGTGAAAGGGATTCAGGTTTCAACATGAACTTGCAATTTTCAAAAAAACAAAACAAAACACGACTCTGAAGAGAAGCTCAAGTAAAGATATCTACTTGTCAGAGCCTCTTTGGTCTACAGCTAAAGGAAATGCTCCCACTCCAACCAGCACACGGCTATTATTGCCAGGTTTATCTTTAATTGTCATAATTAATGATGTCATTTCCAAAATGCACAGACTAAAATATCAAATATATCATAAAATATGCATGGGCAGTGATAAAATACTTAAATTCTCAGTGTGGCGACCACACAACAATGTTCATATCCAACCACTCATTTATGTGTTAAATATTTATTGAGTACCGACTGCGAAACACTCAATTATAAGCTCTAAGGGTACAATCTTAAACCAGAAAGATACAGACTGCCTTCAAGGGTCTTCATTCCAGTGAGGGCAGGGGAATAATGAATGGCTGTGCATGATGATGAGGGCAAGAAAACAACCAAGGTAAGGGAAGGGAGCAAGGGAACCAGAGAGCGAACAGGCTCTCCTCTACGAAGAAGTGTGCAGGAAGGACCCTTGGGGGAGCTGATGGCTCTGAACTGCAGGGAGGCAATAATGAATGGGAGACTATTTAGGTGGTTTTTGCAGTAGTCCATGTGCGAGCTTGGCAGCTTGGAATAAAGTGGTGGAAGGTAGGTGGTAAGATCCGGACAAAAACGGGATGCACTTTGCAGGCAGAGCTCACTGGGGCTTGCTAACGAACTGAATGAGAGGGTGTGAAAGAGAGGATTCAAGAATGACCCACAGATTTCTGGGCAGAGCAACTGGGTAGATGGCAGTTCATTTACTGCACTGAGAAACTTGGGGAGGGAGATTTAAGAATTATATTTTATATTAATAATAATAATACACATATAAATACATTATAGTATATTTATTTTGCAGACTTATAGCCCAGACTGATTTAAAACTGATTAGATCCCACTTAGCTATTTACTTTTAAAGGATGAATTTTATAGTATATTAATTATATCTTAATTTAAAAACTTGGTTAGAATCTCAATATTCTTACCTATCTCTTTTTTAATAAAGAGAGAGGGGTGTGTGAGAGAGACTGACCCTTGTGATGATTAAAAAGGTAAGTGCGGCAGCGGGGCAGCAATCCAGTGCTCACTGGGTGGAGAAACGATGCGGACAGATCTTGTTGCAACAGCACGTGGCCCCATCATGGGACACCAGGCAGCAGAAGCCCGGGCCCCGAGCACTAAACCTGGAGTCTCAGTGTCCCGCTTCAAAACTATTATGCCCGCTATTAGCACACTGCACGGTCTGGGGGACATCTATCTATAATCCTGTCAAAGTCTTTCTCTGCCCCATCTTTGCAGGGGGAGTCCTGGAGGAGACCATAGGACTGTGTCAGCCTTACGTGATTACAGTGTTTTGCTAACATGAGAAAACACTGCGGAGGAGATTTCTCCGTGTGACACGGAGAACAGAGACAACTCCAGGTGTTCACATAAAGTTCAGATGTTCCGTTTCTGAGAAGCTGTCAAGCCCTCCACAGCCTGCCAGAATCAGTGCTTGCTCACAGCTGCAGGATGGTTTCATTTACTGTTACCCCCCGCCACCCTCCCCAACCCACTGCAGGCTGTTAAGGAAGACTTCTTGCCATAACTTCCCTTGTGCACAAATTTAAAAACTTGATGGGTCAAACGCCATTCAAGACCATGTCACCCTTCTCAAGAAAGAGAAGGAAGTGCTGCTCCCATCTGCGATGATAACCGTGGTCAGCTGACCCGAGTACGGCCATTGTGCAGGGAGCAGCCACTTCTGCAGCATTTCCCATGTGACATTCACTGTGGTTGGCAATTCTCGTTTCTCACAACGATTCGGTGGCACAGTCATTTTTGTGGAGGCATAAAGGAGACAGTTCATGAAATCGGTACAAACCACACTAGGCTCTTACCCCTGGGAGGCAAGGTCACAGGCTGGCTTGTCCAGACAGGTATTTCCTCTGGCGTTCCACTGACTTTCAGGTCAGGATCAGGTACAACTGTTTCATTTCTACCACAGATCAGCGCCATTCTCTTTTGTCTTAGAATAGTTTGCCTTTCCCTTTCCTGTTGGATATGCAGAAACTATCCAACTAAAATAGTTGTTTGTTCAATTGATGCTGGCGAGCTGGAAGCCCACAGAACAATAAGGAGTCAAGCACCATTGTCCTTGGGGTCGAGGTATCAGGCATGCCAGAATTCATCTGAAAGTACTTCAGTGCTTATGGGCCGGTACTTGTACTATATGTCACGAGGTCACTAAGGACTGAGATTTCCAGATTATAAATGAAGGCTGCATTGTGTCTCTCCTACTCATCTCAGGAGTGGTCCAACTTCCTGGCACAAAACTGGGACTGGTATGTGTTGGAAGACAGCCAAAATCAGAGAAATGTTATACAAACTTTGCACTGGGAAAAAAGGATTTGGGACTTTAGAAAAATGCGTTCTTTTGATCCAGGATTAGGGTGCCACGTGGCCTGCTTCTGTGTCATCAGCGGGCATTTATGTGGCTAAGAAATATGTCTGAGACTTTATGAGCCAAAGGCATCCCTGTTTCAGAACCAAAAATGTTTATTATTCTTACCGATGTTTTTAATGATGTCAGAAATACTATGGGTGACATAAAAAAATAAATCCACTGGAGTGATAAATGACTGTATGATCCAAAGTAACACACCTAACACACAAGAGGTGTACGGTAAATCTGGATCTCCACATACTCCTTAATGATGCCAGAGCACGGGCTCCCGTGGGAACCAGCAACACAGCAACCTGGACGCTCACCCTGTCGTCTCCCTCTGATGAATGGGGGGCTCATGGGGAAATCCCCATTAATACTAGAGAGGGCAAGCGACATCAATCATATCTGTCCCTCAGAGGAAATATTCAAATATAACAATTTCCAGGTGGAAATATTTGAATTTAGGAAAACACTAAATTTTTTAAATAATATGATACTTTGCTGGAGTGGCAGTGGCCAGTGTCAATTCTGAGTCAATTCTCTCAGTGTTGGACATGCAGAAATCCAACAGGATCAAATTAACTTTATGCTTTAATCAAGATGAATAAAGCTGTAGAAATGCAGGGGCTGGCTCAGTCGAAGGATAGTGTCTTGGGTGGTGGCTGATTAAGGAATAAAAATGTTGCTGATAGGAAAATAGATAGTGTCTTTTATTTATGAAACAGCTCAGCTCTTCCTTCAGGACCCATACTGCATCTGATTTGCAATTTTAAACCGGAAAATATACAGGAAAACTCTAGAAATGAAAGCTTTATGCAAACATGAGGTAGCTACAGTGGTGTTTGCAGTAGTGGAAAATAGTAGCAGCAGCAAGAGTGGCAGTAATAGCAATAATGGTAGTAGTGGTGGTCATATTAGTAATAATAATAGGAGCGATGGTAACAATACAGGTCACAGCTCCTGTTACAGAAACGGGGCTGAGAAATCTGGGCACCTTCAGCTCCCCCTCTCTCACTGTAGAGATAGAAAGCTGAAGCTAACAGAGAACAAAGGGTTTATATAAGGGCTTACGGTAAGTAAACAGAACACCCAGGAAGGGAATTCAAATCTACAAATAGAACACAAATCTATATATCTGTGATTCTACAAGCTGTTCAAAAGGTAGAAAATCTGGAACACTTGGCAGTCTTTGTAGAACATTAAGACATATTACTGTAGTTTTGTCCTCACATAAACCAAGAATAGTCCCAGAAACACACACACACACACACACACACACACACACACACACAATTGTGCTCGTTACCTACAATGCATTCATTAAAGGGGGGGAGGATGATAAAGTAAGCCTAATTAACAGTTTCTTAATCTTTACATTATTTGTTTCCTTAATATGTATGATTTGGATATTTGTAGGAACTCGTAGGACAGTGGGTCGTGGAATACATAAAGAAGAACCTCTTGAGAGGCTGCAGTCGGAAGGGTTTTCTGTGTCAAAAGAAATCTCATGTGTCCATACGTGTGTCCAATAGAAGACATATTTCAGCTTGGATCCAATTTTAAAATTACTCTTTTTTAAAAGACTTTATGTATTTTATTTTTAGAGAGGAGAGGAGAAAGAGAAAGGCAGGGAGAGAAACATCTGTGGTTCCCTCTTGCACACCCACTATTGGGGACCTGGCCCCAACCCAGGCATGTGCCCTGACTGGGAATCGAACTGGCGACCCTGTGGTTTGTAGCCTGAGTTCAATTCACGGAGCTACACCAGCCAGGGCTCAAATTACTTTTTATGTTAAAGTTTTGGTGCTGTCACTAGAAGGACCCAGAGACCAGAGGATCCAGAGTTCTCCAATGGGAGAAAGAAATCTTTAAGACTGAGAGAAGAGAGAACAGCCATTTCCCAAGATGCGTGGATGGCAACAACCTCGTCTGCAGATCATGTTAGAGGGAAGCAAAGTCCCCTTAGCAATGTGATGGACAAAGAGGGGTTTTAAATGAGCTCTGAAACGGGGCTTACAAATAAAGTTTGATTGCAGAAGTCAACCACGGCAGCACCAACAAGCGTGGGCTAAGATTTACCTGGAATATAAGGAAGGGGATCCTCAGGAGATGGAGAGCCTAAGACCAATCTTCAGACTTCTGTGTTAAGCAGTCCTATGGTAAAGAAGTAATAGAAATCAGCACTGGAGACCCCCAGGGCGCCATCTGTAGCATGTCGTACGCACTCATGCCTCAGGTAGCAGCGCTTTTATATGTTGTCCGGTTCTCAGTCCAGAGTGTGGTGGGATCATTTTCAGGTAACCCTGTTGTCTCTATGAAGCCTTGAATGAAAGCATTCCTCCAGAGATAATACAGACAGGGAGTTAGGCCAAATGAACCCTAACTGACCATGAAGGTCAAGAGTCACGTGCACACTGTAAGCCCCATGCTGACAAAATCTGCGGTGGTTCCTTCTCAGATGTGTGATAACACAACACAGTACTTGCCAGTAGATAAGCAATGATAGATGCAAACATTTAAGGGGGGAAAGGAGAAAACAAGAAAATAAACTTACTATTTCCCCTTGTCATTTCTGAGTGGAAAAAAATCACTATGAATCTATCTGTATGAATTCTCAGATCCTGAATGTTAGGTGACGACCATTTGGAGACAACTTTCTAGATTATGCAAATGCCTTTCTCCTACCCTCAGACTGTGGCTCCCTCTCTTGCCCTTCCGATGCTCCATTACCCCACACTCCTTTCCACTGCTTCACCTTCCACTCGCTGCGTGATCTGTTGCCTTGTAGCTTCTTTAGCTCACCTGATCGCCACGTCCCATTCCCCCAGCAAGAGTCAGGCTGCACTAGAACACTGGTGTTGCTCTCAAGCTTTTGAAAAAAGCACCAGTGCACCTATAACCTTTAAAGACCAGGCCTGCACTCAAGCATATGCGTGGAGCCTTCATTTGGAGTGTTGCCAAACGAGGAGCGGTCACTTTGCACCGGGTTTTAATGAGTAGAACAGCTCGAGGGAGGAGAGTGGCTGCCATTGCAGAGTGTGCTGGGGCTGCCCACAAAGACTTTATCAGTCACCTTTCGTGGCCCACAAACAATGGTGCTGGAGCCAATTTGGGGACTGTAATTCTGCCCCAGGCTCTGTAGGAGGCTGCAGTAGAAGCCTCGTGCTCAGAGCGAAAGCCACTATTTGGCCTCAGGAAAAGTTTCCCCAGCCAAGCTTAAACCCCTGGAGACTCAGGGTGTATTATTTAAGCACTAATATAAGCTAAGAGGAAAGCGACAATACCAGTGCTCCCATAATGGAAAGATCATTATTTTTAGGTTTGTATAGAAAGCAGAGCTGGCAGCTGTGAGGGAAAATGTACCCTTTGAAAAGAACCTACCATTGTTATATTTAAACTGTTGGGATACAGCTTTTGACTCAG
Organism: Trachops cirrhosus; assembly: GCA_028533065.1. Taxonomy (NCBI): domain Eukaryota; kingdom Metazoa; phylum Chordata; class Mammalia; order Chiroptera; family Phyllostomidae; genus Trachops; species Trachops cirrhosus. The sequence goes on along the minus strand of CM052550.1, from coordinate 11,360,444 downwards.
AGGCAATTGTCATAGGCACAGAATTACCCCATGAACAGGCACAGGCTTAATGATTTTGAAAGTAGCAATATACAAACAAAGAAAGGTGAGGGGGCCAGAGCTGAGACGTGTTCTATGACCCATTATTTCTTTTGCCTGCTAAAGAATTTGTAACCATACTCAGAGCTGATGGAATATGATAATGCTGCCTTTTTAATTTAATTTAATTTTTTTGCTCATAAATATTTACCTGTGTTTCTTTAGGCAGGATAATGGAGGTCAAGTACTTGGTCAAACAGACTTCATTTAAAATACTAGGTCTGCTGCTTACTGTGTAGCTATGGGGAAGCTACTAACCTCTCTCAGTTTCCAGTTATTTACCCAATAGCTGGAAAATGGAGATAAAAACAGCATCTGTGCCGGAGAGACGGTGAATAATGTTTTAGTCACTCCACACACACATACTGGCAGCTCTCCTGCGTCTGGCGATGTGTGAGGTGGTGGAGGTAGACACAAGATCCCTGCCCCGTTAGACCCTTAAAAGCAAGGGAACCAGGGAAGATAACACAATGCGGGGTAAAAAGTAGGCAGTTAATAAATGTTAGCCTTGATGCAATGGTAACATCCCAGTGTATGCACCGCTGGGCGAGGGGTGGAGGGGAGCCAAATTTGTCATCTCAAAATACGCCTCTTCCGCATCAAGATTATACTGAGCTGGTTGTTTTTAAGACACAGCAGACATCGAAGAAGCTCTGAAAACTGAGTAGAAGTTACCCTTTTGTAAGAGACATCTCTATGCATATGCGAAATCTCCATTTGTACCATATTCCTGTACCAGAGAAAGGAGGATAACTAAATCTCAGGAAATTCTTATAATGGAGAAGGCAAGAACTTAGATCTGCATAACACCACCACCATTGTTCACCAGGCTTTTCCTGCTGACCTTCCTCCCCTCCCAACCTTTTTCTCTCCTCGTTAGCTGCCGAAGGTATTAAACGTGGTGACTTGGCCTACTTCGGAGAGTTGCTCGGTCTCCCTATGTATCTCCCACATATGCAGGAGGAACGCAAGTTTTAAACTTCTGTTTATTTTCTCCTGTTAATCTGTCTTTTCATTATGGGGTCTCAGACAAGAACCTAGAAGGGCAGAGGGGTGATTATTTTCCCTCTGCTTCAGGAGTTAGGTTGACTCAATATCTGTTCCACCATGAAAGAATGACCTAGATGGGGTGAGGTGTTTTAGACATCTCGGAATTTGTTTCCTCACCTGCAAATCAGGGACAGTAATAACATCTCCCTCCCAGGGCTGGAGTAAAGATGAAATGAGATAGTACACAGTTCCTGGATTCGGGAGAAGTGTGTGAATAAGAAACCCATCAGACAAATTGATAATGACCAGAGAGGACTGGAAAACTGAGTCTAAAAGCCAATGAAAACAGCTGTCCAATTCTGGCCTCAGTCTCATTTGATTACCCTTTATTAACACCTTCAATATCAGGTATCGCACTGTGAGTTGTGGAGGGGACAGAAGTGAAAAGCATAATTTCCCAGTCTAAGGGCTGGGGGCAGAGGTAGTCTCGTGAGAAAGGCAGAGAGGTCCGATGCCAATTCTAAGGGTGGGAGAACGCAGTGAGTGCCGGGAGACAAGTGAAGAGCCGTGGGGGTGCTGTGGGAATGCAATCAGAGCCGATTCCCAGGGAGGACAACGGCCTTGGGGGTGCACCAGTCCTGTAGACCCCTGGGTACACTGTAAGCATAATGCTTGTCATTCCACAACCATGGATGCCTACCTGGGGACACACCCAGTAAATATGCTGCATATTTACTGCTACACACTAAACAGGGGAGTGGACGAGAAAAACGGCATCTAGGAAATCCACTGGGGACCAGGCACAGGGCCAGGCGCGTTCAACATTATCTCCCTTGGACCTTCCAAAAAGCATGTAAAGGAGATGCCTTTGCATTCCATTCCAAAAGTGAGAAAACTAAGATTCAGAAGGTCTGATTCACTTGCGTGAGACCATAAAATCAGGAACCGACAATACAATATGTGTCCCCCCAGGTCTCATTGCCTCAGATGTTCTGTTTCCTACTGTACCCTGATGCTTTTCACTAGTCACATGTAGATCACAGTTTTCCTCTGGGGGGTGGGGAGTAGGTTAAGGAAGGCAGAAGCAGGTCAATAAATAGATTCAAAGTGCCATCCAAGTCCGATGCACTATTATTGTCAGGGGGCCAAAAGAAATACTGGATTTATCCAGGAAGGGTGATTTTCCAAAGAAACTGAGGTCCGTGTCAGGGCTGGTATTCAAGTTATTTTTGTCTGTTGATTTTTGCCTCATCCCTTTATAGGACATAATGTACCGTGGCCATATGTAGTAGATTTCTAAAGGGCATGAGTGTATGTTGTGACATTGCATACGGACCCAGAATATGATCTGGGAATGATTATGGTGGCTAATGAGCATATAAAATTGGTCAAGTTTTCTAGAACTATCAATGAACGGAAATATAATTGGTTCAGTTGGTAGACATTATAAGGAAATATCGATTCAGGGAAAGATTCAAGGTAATTAAGCAATGTGTAGTCAAGGATCAGGGTCCTGAAGGAGGAGGCTGCATTGTCCTGTGAGAGGTCAACTTCCAAAATTCCTGAGGTTAGTTCCCTGGAGACATTTTCTTTGTGTACCAGGCTTATCCCATTTCAAAGGCAAGAAGAGATATGCTTAGACATTCAGTCATGGCTTGGCAGCACGTTTAAAAATCCCATAGCCTGGTCAATGGTACTATTAACTCTAATGAAAGATTATGTTTTTTTAAAAAAGGGGGGACTTCTGCATCCAAGGAAAATGACGGTAGAACAATTTACCAGTGTTGATTCCAAACTCCCCAGGGAAACAGATACTAAACATAGCATGTACCCATATTCTGGACACTACCCAGAGTTCAACAGGTGTCTCCACTTCTGGAGAGTATATTCTCAACATAACTCATTGCTTTTTTCTCTGATTCCTGTTCACGATGGAATAATTAAGAAGTCCAATGTGAGTTACTTAGAATTACATATGTATATATTCTGATCACTTGCAAGGTGTCGCTTGCAAATACATAATTGTAAATTAATATATTGGCCTCTGAATTCTACATTGATCTCTTGTGATTTGGGTCACTGTGAGTCAGTCCCAGGTGGCCACTTACTTCTGAGTGCTCTGCCACTGTTTCTGCACTCATACTGCTGAGTCAAGACCCTGAGTCACGAAGACTACATCAGGCCTGTAGCCCAGAGACACCTTGTCTGAACATCTGGCCAGCGCAGCTGGTCCTAAGACTCTATTTCAGCACCTGGTAGGTGTTGAAACAACCCACTTTTTTTTTTAACGTAGGAAGTTATTCCCCGGGCCTTACACTGGAAGACAATGGCTGTATCTCTTTTTTCGACCCTGTTTGAGTGACTCTTGCTATGTGACCTTCAGCAAACGGCCCTTACTGCCTTCCGCACGCCAGCAGGTGCAGCCGTGAGTGAGGCAGCAGCACAGCCCACCAGGTGGTAAACCAGGTGCGTTTGCCAAAACCAGGAGAACTTCGCAGCACAGAGTGAACATGCATGTATATAAATGTTTAAACTATCATTTAGGAGTTTGGGGGATGCTGGAATGAAATGCCTAGTGTGATAAGAGAATCGAACCATTTCACAAACATGGAAAATAACCTCACTGAGAGGGGTGGAGGGGAAGGATGGTAACCTAACTTTGGAAATGAGTGGAGGCTGTAAGATGAAGGCAAGGAGGGCTGTACAGGAGCTCTGCACCTTCATCGATGAAGTCGTTTCTCACGGGGCAGGGTTATCAGTTCTCACACTGCTATGCCTGGGCCCTGGAGATACACAATCAAGTACACAGTGGTGAAGGGCAGCAGCCGGGTTCTCACGTTGCGTGGAGGTTGCACAGGAGGAAGGGGAACACGCTAGAATGATCAGTGTGGTAACGGGTCAGTAGTTGGAGGTAGCGTGAATTCGAGATTAGTTTAATATAGGTACAGATGATAATATACAGGCATATTTATAGATACATATGCATGAGCATATGAAGTCTGTCCATAAGGTATACAGCCATGTACTATGGAAAATGGAGACATTTATTGAAGAAGAAACAAGATCCAAGAAACATTGTACATAGGACAATGACGCCTCAGTCCCCCTCAAAGCAGGCACCTTGGGACCTCACAGTTCTCCCCGTTGCCATCAGCTGCCCCATCACATTTTCCTGAATCTCACTGACAGTCTGACATCTCTTCCCTTTCAAAGGTAATTTTAGTTTTGGGAAAGGCCAGAAGTCGTAGGGCGCCCAATCTGGGACGTAGGGGATCTGAGTCACCTGGGTGATTTGATGTTTCACCAAAATGCTCTGTGCGAGATGTGATGCCCGAGTGGGTGCACTGCCGTGATGGAGCTTCCCGTCACCAGTGGCCCATAGCTGCAGCCTTCTGCCTCATCCAAATAGTTTCCACAGAGGAATGTTCAAGTTTAACACAAAATCTGAAGCAGATTAGTTGCTCTACTTGCTCAGTCACTTTGAATGCGATAGCGACACAGTTCACATGCTCACTCAATGGCGTCTACCTCCCCCACCAACTAGTACAGTGAAGTCATCATCGTTTACACATGCACATTCCAGCTCACTCTCCTTGGATGCCAGGCTACATCAGTGTCATGCAAAATGTTCTCCTTATATTAACAATGGCTGGACTTTCTCCAGACAGACCTCATATATTCCCCTGCTCACTCTGTCAGCTGAGAGCGCCTAGAAGCAATGCCACCTCATGACAATGAGCACACCTAGCTCCCAGATCTTGGTGTCTAATACCACTCACCAATAAAAGGGGAAAAGAAGCCTCTCTGGTAAATGGATTATTCTAGGACTGGGGCAGAAAATACACAAGACGAGCTTGGGACAATAACTGGGGCATGTCAAAGGGACACAGTGGCCGACTGAAATAGCTCCCAATAACCAAAGCTGGACCAACTTGAGCAACAAAGTAACGGAGTGTTGGAGTAACATTCTTAGAAGAAAGCAAACAGCAATGGGTCCATATGGATACAAATAAGTCATTAAGTGGATAAATCAGTGTGGGAGAACAGACAAGCCCCCCCCCCCCCACCGCCGTGCAAATGTATTGCAAGTAATTTTGGTAGACGTTCCGCATACAGGAAGAGGAGCTGACACCCCGTCCTTCAGAGTGGGCTGTGCCAGCGGCTTCCCTCCGAGGACTGCAGGATGCAAAGGAGCGCACACAGGACAACCCCACAGCAGAGAACACTGACAGACACTACCTCAGCCAGGTGACTAAGTGAGCAGCGACACTGACAAGTCATCCTGAGACCGTGCAGCCCTGCGACAAGGTGATGCGAAAATGGTACTTGACTTCTCTAGTCTTTCTCCTCCAAATACATAACTCCTGTCTAATCATGAGAAAAAACATCATCTAATTCTCAATTGAGGGACATTTGAGAAAGCACCTGAACAGTACTTTTCAACAATGTTAAGATCATCAGAAACAAAGAAATTCTGAGAAACTGTCACAGCCAAGAGGAACCTGAAGAGAAGTAAAAACTAGATATTTATGGTATCCTTAGTAACCCTGGGATGCATAAAAGACACTAGGTAAAAAATAGGGACTCTGAATAGAATGTAGATTTTAGCTATGATGACATATCAATACTGCTTTGTTAATTGTCACAAATGTATTAGACTGATGCAAGGTATTCATGTTAAGGGGAACTGGGTGGGGCACATTGGAACTCTGAATACTGTCTTCACACATTCTGGGTAAATTTAAAACTATTCTAGAGTAAAAAGTTTATTTTAAAAAACAATGACTAAAATTATTTCACATTTCCCTAAAATGTTTTCCTATTTATTTTACATACACTTTGATTTACGTTATATATACTTATTATATAATGTTTTTCTCAACTATTTTAGATATGTGCATTTCCACTTGTTATTCAAAACCTTTTATTTAACACATTGCAAGAGCATCAAAAATTACATACCAAGGTAACATAATTTACTCAATCCCTATTACTATATATTTAGAGTGTTCTAAAACATCTCTATTTATAATGCTATTTCTTAAGGATGGGGAAAGGTGGTGTCTTCCCCCCACTTATTTTCAAGGACGAGTGTCTGTGACATGGTCATTTCAAGGGCAGGGAGCAGGAAACGGTAGTATGTGCTAAACTCAGTGCGTCTCACATTTGCGCACGTGTGAGGCTGCCCAGCAGATCTCGGTAGTTCTCAAGCAGACTCTGACTCAGCGGGTGTGGTGTTGGGTTGGAGATTCTCATTTCCCACAACCTCCCAGGCGATGCAGCTGCGGCTGGACCACGGGCCACACTTTGAACGCCCAGGCTGTAAAGAGCACTGTGCCTGGATTCAGGTGAGCTGCACTTTCTGTTTCACCGTTTCTCTCATGTGACCTTCGAACACCACATGCCATGTGACAAACATATGCCCCCCGTGTTCTACCTCCCTTCCCTGGCTGTTGCAAATTAGATCATGAAAGTGAAAGCTGTCTGTGAACTATGAAATGCCTGGTGTAAGTGTTTGAGCTTGCTCTTCCTGTCTCTCTCTCTCTCACTGGAGAGCTCACTGCAGTAAAGCTCCCCACATTCCACCTTTTGCAAAAGTGTCTCAATCAAAAAAATGGCAACATTAGCAACTAAGACATGCATGAAATGGCTGCAGCACCATTAAGGGTCTTACAGTCCTCCTTGCCAGGAGTTAGACCGTTTAATCCTCATTAGGACCAGTATCATCAACGGGAAGGAGTTAGGAGATATAAGTGGCAATAAAACCGGAGCCTTGTTTTCAAGGAAATTGACATTCCTTGCAGAGCTGGGCAGGGCACGGGTCGTTAGGAATGGTGGACTCATCATTAAGCAAGAGCAAGTCAATCACACTGAAGACGACGGGCGAAACTTGTTTTCCCAGAAACTGGACGCTCTCAGCAGCATGTTCCCATCAGGGGCCCGGAAAACACACTCAGCAGAATAAACAGGCCTGTTGGGGTCTGCACGTCTGTCCCTGGGGTGAGATCCAGGAGACAGCGATTTTATGCCGACATGTCCATCATAACCTCACAATAAGGAAAACCCACTTTATTTCATGTATTTAATTGACCGGAAATTAATTTTAATTTTCTTATTATGAAGGCTTTGCCAGCACTGATGGTTAGATGGAAGGATGGATGGGTAAACAGGTTAATAAATAAGTGAAAAAATAGCTGAATGAATAAGTAAAGCAGTGAGTGAATAAGGGTTTGACAGACCAAATTCCTTGGGATTTGGTGAATAATGTGATTGCATTTTTAACATGGCAGAAACCCCATTAAACCTAAGGTGGTAACTAACACAGGAAGAACAGCAAAGCTATTGGAAAGTAGGATAGTCAAAGGCACCTACATGCAAGCTGTGAAACTGGGGAAGAAGGGAGAGCAATGACAAAAGACTAGATTGGAAAAATCTGTGAGCGCAGGACGCAAACCTAGCTACCCATCACCACATGTATGTCCAGCACCAAGCACAGCTCCTAACACACAACGAAGGCTTAATAAATACTGTTGAATGGATGGATGAGCAGGTGATCGCAGCAGCTGTGCTAAGAGTTTAAACTGTACGAGGATCACTTGTGGAGTACACGCGAAGGCTCCATTTCCAGAAAGTTTGACTCTGTAGGTCTAGGGCAAGGCCAAGGTATTTACTTCTTCAACAACTGTCCCTAGATGACTCAGGTACAGGTGAGCCTCAGTGAGAAACCCCGGCCCATTTGGTATAAGAAATTATTTGTGGGTGGCCCCTACGAGGCACTAGACATGCCACATGACACTCGGATGTGGACAGTTTAGTAGCTCAGTACCGAAACCACATCTTGGGTTTCAGGACTTCACTTCCGGAAGGCTAAATTTTCCAGACCATTGGCTGAGCAGATAATTCTGTAAACTACAAGTTGCATTTCCAAATATACTGTAAGTTCAGAGATTTCTGTGTCCTGTCCTTTTCCAAGATATCAGTTAGTGAGATGTTCTTAACCTTGGATCAACATTAGAACCACCTGATGGAGGGGTGTTAAGAAGACCACTAAGACTGTATATACACTGGCAAGGAAATCGATTGTTCACAAATATTATAAGCACCCCTTACACTGGGGTGGAATTTGAGAGTGACCCCAAATCCGGGTCCACCAAAATTAACAAAACACGCATTGATGTCATGCCAACTGCAAAACCAGGAATCAGGGTCTTGGGCCCTGTCCGTCACTCAGTTCCCAGGTTGGCCCAGAGGAGGACGTCCAGAGCACGCCATGGTGGTGCCGGGTGGACAGAATGTGCTACTCTGTAGGAACTCTGCTGATGGCTGATGGCTGGCTTAACCCAGAGTTTGCTGACAGCTCTCAGAGGAATTGATGGACTCTATATATACCAGGCCATATTCCAAGAATATTGTTTTCTTCTCGGCCAAACCTTTGAAAAATATTGGACATCACCAGTGTGTTTAAGGCTTTCCCCCTTGGCGAATCGCTGGAGGGTGGTTTGGGTGGGTTCCATGAAAGAATGCAGCCTTATGCTCTGTGAGCCAGCCCAAACGAGAAAACCGAACCTTGGGTAAGCGGCCGGGGGCTCCTGGGACAGGCAGGGTTACATCTACGAGCATTTGAATTCTCACATTCTGAGCTCCCTGATCTGCAGGCCGAAAGCTTTCTGACTCCCAGTTTGTTATAGGAAACTATAATGGAGGCACAGAGATTTGTGTAGTGGGGGGAATGAGGGCTGAGCAAGGGTCAGAGTGACCAGGGTTCAGACCCTGCCTGTGCCAATGGCCAGCTGCGGTCCCTTGACTGAGTTATGTATACCCTCTCTAACCACCAGTTTCCTTAGCTGGAAAGGTTAAATGCGTTTTTTAAGAATCAGGGATACATAAGATAATGCATGTAAAATGTCCAGGTTATGAGGTACAAAAAGCGCTATTTTTGTGGTCTTCAATGACTCATGATTCTAATCAGCTGCTACTTGAAGAAACCCAAATCCTGACATACGACCACAAAGTAATGTCACAGGAATTTTCGTTTGTGAAGCAAAGCAGATCTGAAGCCAGGCCAAGCCTGGCTACCAGCCTTTGTTCTTGTTCCCTCTAATGCCTTGAGAAAAACGCAACGAACACTTTTTAAAAAAAAGCCTAAAACAGAAAAAAGTGATTCCCCAGGGCCTAGTGGATGACAGGGCTTGAAAGAACTAGGCTGCCTACTGCTCTCAGTCAGGGGCGGCCGGGCCGGCACCTGGTCCCGCTTCAGGAACTTTGGTCCGCAGCCGAGTCCTGCAACGGAGGGCGCGCACGAACACCTTGGGATGCAGGTGCGAACCTGGCTTGCTCAGCTCCCAGAGCCTCTCCCAGTGGTTTCTGCAAAGAGTTTTGAGTTTGTCAGCTCATTTTTCACTTGCAGCATCTAACTCTGGAAATGGCAAATGGTCTTGGCTGCCCCCCACTCTGGTTAACACACACAGCACTTTTCCACAGACGCCCGTTTTTAATATTGCTTTGAGTGCCAGAGTCAGAAGTACTGAGTGAGCACCAGGAGACACTGTTTGGACCTGACTCTGCCTCTGGAGGGGAGGCGAGGGCACGTGCGTAGCTGCAGCGTGAACCAGAGGACCAGGGGTGGAGAGGGCATTTGGAAATTCAGTGGAGCCGGAGCCTTGGGAGTTCAAGGGCTGGTGATGGAGGACATGGTCAGGCACGTGTGGGAAAGAGGCATTAAAGGGCTTCTCTTGTCCCGGGTTCTTTTACTCTAAGAAGCCACAAGACACTGGCACGAGATGGAAGTGTCGGCACAGTCAGATGATGTTTATGAGATGCCACTCCCACTCTTGCTGGCTTTATGAAGGGGGGAGATGACAACGGGTCAACAAAACACCAGTGAAATTCTCTTGAAGTAGTGTTTGAAGTAATCCAGATTTTAAAATTTTATATATATAAAATAAATATGTAATTATATATAATATAAATATATTTATAAAATAGAATGATACATAATATATACAATACTTATAAATGATTATATATAAATATAACCTATAATTACATGATTAAATTTATATATAAGCACATGTTATTTGACAAATATACACATTTTTGTCTTATGTGAGCTCTTAACCACCGCCTAATCACGCAGACACGTGTGTGTGCACAGAGCTTAAACAGAGAAGTCACAGTGAGGACGGAGAACGGTCATTAAATTGAGAAGGCGAGTCTAAGAAAAAATCAATGGGATGTGGGAAGAAATGGGGAAAAGAGCAGGTTTTTCATTTACTGGCTTAGTGTGTCTGAGCGGGTAAAGGAATTATCACAAAGGACGCTTTAACCAAATGCCCTTCCCTGCAGTGTCTTCATTTTGCCATTTGTAAGATCAGCGGGTTGGAAAGCAGGACTGCACTGGGACGGAAGGAGAACGTGCGAACTCTGTCCAACCACAACATCGCCCAAGGTGGCCTTCTGGTCAGCCAGCAGCAGCTGCAGTTTTGGAAGGGAGTTGGTGATTTCAATTATCAGCACGAAGCTCTACATGCGAATATTTAAAAACCAGAGTTGCTACTTCAGAGCTTGTTGCATCTTTGAAGACTAGGATAAGAACATTCAATAACTCCGTAACCCGGGACGATAAATCTGGCTTCTCAGTGTGCCTAGGCTATTTAAATGGAAATCCAACCAAAGGCGCTATTTCCCAAGATGTTGAGTTCTTTGCAACGTGAATCTATGAGCTGGTTCTGTGCCCTCAGATCATTTACGTAAATTGTCTCAGCCTTCATTTCCTGAACTCTAAATGGGGTTATTAATACTAATCTCATCAGACTTTAGCGAGGAGAGAATGACAAAGAGTGAGAAAAAATGACCGCTGTACTGTTTAACAGAGAGGGAGGCTCACCTGAAGTTACCCCTTCCATTTTTCTGTTTAGATGCAGCCTCGTGTCATTAAATACATGACAATCTGGAGTCACGAAGGACTGGAGCTTAGCTTATAAACTTGAGCGACTTAAGTTCCCTGAGCCTCAATTTTCTCATCTGTAAAATAGAGCCAGGAGTAGCTACCTCACAGGGTTGGTGAAGTACATGCAGGCAATAATCTGTGTTCATTTACCCTCGTTCAACACAGTCTCAGTAAATGGCGTGAGCTTTTACTGAATGAGCTTCAACAGGAAGCAGAGCATGGTAACAGCTAATCCAGGACAGAAAAAAAAATATGAACGTTCTCTTTTTAACCAAGTCAAACGGTGATGAACATGTGTGTGTGCGAGTGATGAATATGTAGGAAAGGTGGAGGCCCGAGCTCTAAATCATTGGGAAAGAAACGTCTAAATATTTTCCCCGTGTAACAAGATTATAATAATTCCATTAGCAGCACACAACTTATTGCAGCATTGGTCAAATCCTATGTGGCAGACACAGTACTAGGCTTTGAAAGAAGTAGGAGAAGAAAGAAGGAAATACAAGCTCTCGCTTGCTTTCCTCAGAAAGTAACCCGCAAGCCCCCTGGCTGGTGTAGCTGAGTGGATTGAGCACGGACTGTGAACCAAAGCATCGCAGGTTCGATTCCTAGTCAGGGCACATGCCTGGGTTGCAGGCCAGGTCCCCAGTGGGGACCACATGAGAGGCAACCACACATTGATGTTTCTCTCTCTCTCCTCCCTCCCTTCCCCTCTCTAAAAATAAATAAATAAAATCTTAAAAAAAAAAAAGAAAGTAACCCGCAAGCAAGTAAGAGCGGGGAGGTGAATCAGCCTTCCTAGTGAGGGCCAGCACCTGTGTGGCGATGACGCACAGCACGGATTCCCTAGCTTTCTTTTCCTTACGTGCCTGATACTTGCCTTTGCGAGGCTGCTAATTCCTCAGCTAGGAATAGCCCAGTAATCTTGACTATTTAAAAGAAGAACTAAATCACAGAAGTAATAGAAGACTGTGTTCTTCAGGGGAGGTTCACACAGAGACCCCAAAAGACCCTGAACATCTTTAAAACACGGGCCTCTATCGAGGGAGGCAAAATGCATTTTCCATTTCTACACAAACTCTAATATTTTTCATCTGGAGTTATTTCTATACTGTCAGCAGAAAAAAATCTTTGCATGTGGCTGTGTATTTATGAGTGAGTTTTATCTCTAAACAGATTTGTAACTAAAAACAGAAATATGTTTTTATGGGAGACAGCTGGTTGGGAGATTAAAGATATACATGAGGGGGGGGCTCACATTAACAAACATTCCTAGACATAGAATGTCTGTATCAGGAATCTTTTAACTTCTGACCTAAAAAATGTCTAACCCCCACCAGTTTCCCAGGATAGATTTCAGCCTATTTGGCATTTAAAAGAGGTGGGGTGGGAAATCTTGGAAAGCCTAGTTACAGAGCTATAACTCTTTAAAATCTTAAGGAATTATAGATAACCTATAAATACTACATCTGAACATAAAATTCCTAAATGTGCAGTTCCATTTATGGCATTTAGAAGAAATAAATAAATAACCAGTCAAACCAGGCCGGTTCTGGGCTTACTTTCTCTCTCTTGACATACAAAAAAGATGTGCGTCTGAAATTTTGGGTTTGATCTTCAAATTTTGAGCATCTGCCACATGTTTGTGCTGGGAATGTGCTGTCATTGCAACGAAGCTATTCTTGGGTTCATTTTCCAAAGGGCGCTGGCAAACCTGAATTTTCCAACCTTTTCACTGAGACTGGGTGAAACCCTTTGAGTTTGGCAAACCAGTCTCCAAACTGGACTTACGGCCCTAGTGATCGCACCATCCCCAGGTATTGTCGTCCTAGTCCGGGAACGGATTTTAAAATACGTGGCCAGAACTCAGGCTGGCTTCCTCTGAGGCTGTGGCCACCGTCAGCGGGACGTGGGTGGGAGAGGGTTTGAGGACAGTCATGTTTGTGCAGTAAGCTCCATGCCCCAAGTCGGGAGCCACGTGTTTTAAGCTGACTTAATTTTGGGATCATCTGAATCAGACCGAGGCCTAGAATTGGCTATACTCAACGGTTTCAACAGCAAAACCAAAGCTGCATTCATCAGTGTTGGCAGACGCAGGGGGATTGATTCATCATTGCCAAGTCCATTTCCCACACTCCCCCCCATTGAGCCGGGCATTCCTCATAATCCCGTGATTAAAAAATGACTTACCTGTCTTAATTTGAAAAACGAATGCATGTCTCTCTCAAATTCAGAAACCCAATTATTAATTGCCACAAGTAAAAGGTTATAAAGATAAGTACAATAAAAATGAAACAAACAAAACTTTGCTAGATATTATTGCTCCCTGAAGACTCTCAGCCTGATGCCTAGTTTTTTTTTGGTTGTTATTGTATAAAGTGGGATTGGCAAGTTTGAACAGATATTAGAGACAGGCATATTACCAATGAAGTCATTGAATGAACAGATCGATTACGGAACAAGTTGCACTTTAACAACTGGTAATATTCATTGTCACTGTGCTCACACCACTATGAGCAGCATTTGTAATGCCCTCAGCACTTTGCAGTCTATGCTTTGGGAAATCCTTCTCCACTGAACAGCTGCTACTGCTATATAGAACCCGCATCAGAAAGTCGACAAGGCACAACTTTTCCAGAGCTTATCAATCATTAGCACCCGGGAGTGGATGAAGTTCAGATTCTTCCATACCTCTTTCCTGCCCATCAACCCTGCCTGCCTCATCTTCTTCATTCTAGAATTCAGACACAGGGACCTCCTTGGCCCTTGTTTATCTCCATCCTTTTACAGACATTACTTCTACGACCTAGAAAGTTCTCCTCCTCGAGGACGTTCTTACTCCCACAATCATGCCTTTGTCCACTTAGATGACTTCCACTGAGACTCGAAGAACCTTTGCATTGTCAGCGGGAATACAGATTGGTGCAGCCACTGTGGAAAGCAGTATGGAGTTATCTCAAAAAATTTAAAAATGGAACTGCCTTTGACCCAGCGATTCCACTTCTGGGAATTTAACCCTATGAACGATAATGCCTTAGAGAATCCTTTTAAATTTTAGGCTGCATTGTAATTCGCAAAGAATGTATCTCAAATCGCTAACCTGATTTACCTTGGGAGGGCGGCAGAGTCACAAGGGTTATCTCTGCACCCCCAGCAGAGGGCATGGGGCTTGTTCTTATTGCCTAGTTGGCTGATGCTGGTAAGCCCTGTTTAGAGGGTGGAGATATGAGAAGGGACATTTCTGCTAATGCTCTGGGTCCAATGCCAGGCTCCTCGTGTCACTCGGTGAGCTCCAATGTCCAGGCTAGAGACCTGCAGGGACTCAGCCCTGCAGGACTGGGATTTCACAGCCACGGCCTACAGATCTCACCTGGGCCAGCTAAGAGCCGGTCACGACTCCTTACCCCTTCCCGCCTCCTGGACCTTCTTGGTCTGGCAGTTCTTGTACCTAGCTCACCTAGCTCTATTTCGTTTTTACCTCTCCTAAGATTTGGGATTCTTCTTAAGGCTTCCTGAATATCAGAGCTCCTTTGTGTGGTGGGGATGATTTTATTTCCAGAGTGATGGTGAGCATGTGGTGCAGCTACAGCACTCAAGTTAGCATGGGTGGGACTGAAGGTGAGCTCGGGGCTTTCCTCTTTGGATCCCATCTGTCTTTTCAAGGTAAAGCACAGAGATGCACAGGGTCCAGCAGAAGTAACGCCATTGAACGTGGTTGGTAGGGTACGTGAAACATCTCGCACGAGATGGAGCAATTTGAACATTTCACCTAAAATGTCATATGGTGTGCTTGAGTGTGATATTGTTATGTTACAGAATTACATGCTTATGATTTTGTAGTAAAAGATTTGGTATAGATTACCCACTCATAGAAAAAAGGGGCATTAGTTGTGCCGGACCCTGTGTTCTGGGGAGCTGTTGAGGAAATCTCCGAGGCAGAGGCTGGCTTATCTTTAAGTACATCGTGATGACTGCGGGCAAGGCTTTTGGATAACGTTTCTTTGAAAACTAAAGCCTTGGGTGGTATGACAAGTATTGTGAAGTAGCATCTTCCCACTGACAACGACATAATTATTATTATGGTTGTTATTATTCCACAGAGGTTTATTTGCAAAATTTAAATGCCATGTATTTTTATCGAGTTTCCTGCCAGACACCAGGTGCACCTTTCTCTGTCATGGTTAATGAATAGCAACTGGAAAGAAGCCTGCCCCTCTGTGAGAATCTCCACAGTAAAAATGGGCAAAGATGACTGAACCCCGGGGTGGGGGGTTTGAATTAGGGCAACGGGACCAGCATTCCTGCTGGGTCTCACGATATGGGGCAGACACTATTATGTTCTTCATATTCAGACTCTTTCGTCTTCTCGAGAAAACATCAGGGCAAACATTTCCCATTTCAGGGACTGGGGTATTGAGACGCTGTGTGATTTGACCGAGGTCATCAGTAAGAGGCAGAACCATGACTCACATGTACAGCCTTCCTGACCCAAAACCCCAACATATTGTCTAATTCCAGCTTCCACGCCATGCCACAGAGTTATTTGGTAACCTCCCATCTTTGAAAAGAGTTCCCTTAACAAATTTGAACACTGATGAAATCCCTGGGTTGTGGCCACCATGAAGGGGTAGGGAGGGCCAGTGGGGGGGAGTTGGCTTTTCCCCTTCCTAATGACAGCGATGCATTCTGGATGCTCCCAACCCTCACCGCTGTGCTGCATCAGCACACAGCTGCGGGACGTCCTCCAGAGCTGTTTATTTTCACTGACCCTTCCTCTCCCACGCTTTAGTTTTATTATTATTATTTTTTATGGGCTTAAGTGTGAACAATCACCATCCGCATGAAATCTTCCAGCTGCTCCTGGAGTTCTTTGGAGACCAAGGTCTGAAAGCCAAGTTCGCCCTGCACTACTGGAGGTGCTCTCCGAGGGAAGAGTCCTATGAGCAGAGGTGAGGCTGGGAGGGAGTGGACGGCAGGGGAAACCCAAGCCAGAGAGGCCTCTGCATCCGCAGAAGCTGAGTAATGATCAGCAGACATACAGAGTGCTTGTATCTCTGCCCCTGTTTATTTCCCTACCAGTCCTCTGTGGATTTGAGGACTGACTTGCTACCAGGAACTGCAATTTTTAACCTGATGAGAAGGTAAAGAGACCTATTAGGTACATTCCAACTGGGTTGTATTGCATTAAACACTTCTTTAAAAACTTTTCTTTTGAGCTACGAGTCATATAACATGGAATTCACCATTTTAACCATTTGAAAGCTTACGATACATTGGTTTCCTTTTCAGAACACTCAAATATTGTACAACCATCACCACTATCTAATTTCAGAATATTTCCTCCACATTATCTCACTGAATCCCATAAGTAATACTCTTCACAGAGGAGCAACTGGAGTCTCAAGGACCTGAAGTGACAACGATCGCAGAGGGGTGGAAGGCAGAACAGGGATTTACACGCCAGGGGACCTCACCTCGAAGCTCAGGCGAGCCTGTCCACTGGAGGGCCGCTCACCGTAAGGTCTGCTGATATGTGGGGACGTTTAAGTGCCACTACAAGCTATGATTTACTTCTCGTAAGAAACCCAGAAATTCAGATGGAGAAGAATCAGGTTGGTGGCATTGAGCTTACATATCTATCAGGAAAAAATTAGAGAAGAACCCGGAGATTGCAATCTGTAACTTAGGATGGGGGTTGGGGATTTGATTTTGATGTAAATGGAGCAGAGCCTATAAATAAAACACACATGTGCACACACACACACCAATACAAGAATGAGTTCCCACCAGAAAGTCTACAATGGAGACTCTACATGCATGTTGGATCGGTATCTCACTATCTGTATTTCAGTCATGTCTCTGCCGAACTCTTCAGTACGTTACCGTGGTGGATGAGTGTAGTCTAGGCTCTGATCTAGGAATCAGTCGTTTAGCCAACAAACTAAGCAGCTTGTGTCGGGCAAAGGCCAGGTTGGTCTAGTTGGAAACCATTAGGAAGGATGGCACAAGAATAAGAAAAGGCACCCAGGCTGGTGTGGCTCAGTTGGTTGGAGCGTCATCCTGTAACCAGAAGAGTGTAGGTTCCATTCCCAGTCAGGGCACATACCTAGGTGGTAGGCTGATCCTTGACCCCTGGTCCCCGGCCTGGGCACAGGCATGTATGGGTGGCAACCGATCGATGCTTCTTTCTCACATTGATGTTTCTCTCTCTCCCTTCCTCTCTCCCTACCTCTCTCTAAAAGCAATGAAAAAAATGTCCTCAAACTAGAATTAAAAAAAAATAAAGAATGAGAAATGGTCATGCCAGACACGTGATCATCAGTATCAGGGGAGATGAACTCAGACAGGAAAGACAGCAGGTTGAGACCCAGAGATGGAGGGTTCTGATCTCTTGAAGCAGAGAGAGTTAGGGGCAGAATTTCAAGAGAAGGAATATTGCGCAGTTTCTGAGGTCACACCCGAAGATCTAATTCCTTGAGCAGGAACCTTCCCTGGCACCTCTCCTCTCTGTCTCTGCAAGCGGCTCTCTCAAGCTGCGTCCCCTTTATTGCAGAGACTGGACCGCAGAGGCCCCCAGGTAATCCCCACGTCCTCTTCTCACTGGGCTGGAGGTGAGAGCTCAGTGTGGTCTTCCAGATGGGGTCACGTCGCCCTTTGAATCTAGAAAACTGGCTTCAATGTCAGAAGTATGGCTTCTTCCTTCTCACCACTGGTCACTTAGTGCCCTGGGGGTCTCTTTCTTCCAGTT
Source organism: Trachops cirrhosus (assembly GCA_028533065.1). Taxonomy (NCBI): domain Eukaryota; kingdom Metazoa; phylum Chordata; class Mammalia; order Chiroptera; family Phyllostomidae; genus Trachops; species Trachops cirrhosus. Next base: position 11,342,682 of record CM052550.1, on the reverse strand, counting down.
TATGTTGGCTTTGGGGTCTTGGGTTTGCAGTTGAGCCCTTACATTAGAGCCCTCATCCTCAACTCTGTTTCCTCAATGGCCCTGCTTCAATTACATATACCCCTTTCCAGTCCCTTATTCTACAGAATTCGCCCATTCAAAAGAAAATATATAAACTCATTGCCTTGAAGGATCAACATAGTAAAAATGTCAATTCTCCCCACATTGATCTATAGGCTTAATGCAATTCCTATCAAAATCTCAGCAAGATTTTTTTTAAGACACAGACAAACTTATTCTAAAATTTACGTAGAAAGGCAAAAGACTTAGAACAGGCAAAACAATTTTGAAAAAGAAGAATAAAGGAGGCACTCTATCTGATTTTAAGGGTGATGGTCATTGTGCAGCCATAGTAATCGAGGCAGTGTGGTGTATATTGGCAGAGAGGGACAGACACAGAATAATGGAACAGAACAGAGACTCCAGATACAGGCGCATATAAATACATCCGACAGAGAAAATGGTAACCTTTTCACAAGATGGTAATGGAGCAACTGGATACCCGTAGGCTAAACACACACACACACACACACACACACACACACACACGACCCACCTTGACCTAGAGCTCACAACTTGGACAGAAATTAACTAAAAGCATATCACAATCTTAAATGAAAAGCATAAAAGTATAAAACTTAAAAAAAAACAGAATAAAATCATCAGGATTTAGGGCTATACAAAAATGTTTGGATTTGACACTAAAAGCATGAAGCATAAAAGGAAAATACATTACATTGGACCCCATACGATTTTTAAATTTGCCTGTGGAAGACCGTGAGAAGAGGATAGAAAGACAGGCTGCAGGCTGGGAGAAAGTGTGTGCAAACCACAAATCTGGCAAAGGGCGGATTTCTAGAATATAAGGAGGACTGTTGAAGCTCAAGAGAGAAAAAAATAACAAAACATTTCAATTAGAAAATGCACCAAAATCATGAAGAGCTATTTCACCGAAGAGAATATATTGATGCCGAACAAGTACATAAAAAGGTACTCAATGTCATTAGCTATCAGGGAAATGTAAATTAAAACCACAATGAGTTATTATTACAACCTATCAACATGACTAAAATATAGAAAAAAATGCCAAATTCTGACAACAATAAAAGGAAACGGAATCACGCATGCATTGCTGGTGGGAATGTAAAACAGTACCACCCTTCTGAAAAACAGTTTGGCCATTTCTTATGAAACTAAATATGCAAGTATTATATAACTCAGCAATCACACCTGGGCATTTAGCCACGAGAAATGAACACTTACGTTCACACACAAACCTGCACCTGAATGTTTGCAGAAGCTTTTATTCACAGTAGGCTAAACTTATAACCAACCCAAATGGTCTTCAGCAGGTGAATGGCTAAGCAAACTGTAGCACATCTATGCCATTAAACACTATGCAGCAATGAAAAAGATAACCTATTAATACCTATAAAAAGTTGGCTGGATCTTAGGGGAATTATACTGAGTGAAAAAAGCCAATCTCAAAACATGATATATAACACTATATATATATAGTGTTCTTGCAGTAACACTATTATAGTGCTGGAGGAGAGACGAGAGTTGACAGGCCTTAGGACTGGCGTGAGGGGTGGTGGGTGTGGCTATAAAGGGATAATGCACAGAAGCCTTATGGGAATGGAACAGTTCTGTACTTCACCTTAATTATGGCGGTGGTTACACAAAATCTACACCTATGATGAGAGTGTACAGAACCATATGCACACACAGACAGGTGCACAGGTAACTGAGGGAACCTGAGGAAGCCCTGTGAATGACACCAGTGACAATTTCCTGACACCGATATTGTGCATAGCTATAAAAGATGTCACCATGGGGAGAAACTGGGCAAAGAATACATATCAGACCTTCCCATATGTTAAACTTCCTGTGAGTCCATAATTATTTCAAAATAAAAAGTGAAAAATAAAAATTCCCTTGAGCATAGTATCTCTACAAATGATCCCTATTTTCTTTCCGTCTATGAAAAAGAGCCTACATTTGCCTTCCATGTTTCCCTCTCTCTTTAATTCTATCACCTACAGTCTCCTTTCCCTCCTACCAGTTCATTCTAATTATTTTCCGCCCGGTTTCTGGCAACACTTTGGTCTCTTCTCAGTCTTCTCGGGATTTGATCACGCGGTGAATATTCTCCAAAGTCTGTCCTGAAGAACACTAACTAAAGATATTTGCATAGGGAAGGTGGTAACTGAGGGTGACATCCAAATACATTCCTAAAATGTTGAGTAAAACAACTTACTTTACAGCTGAATTTCTGAGAGCCCTGAATACGGGGTTTTAGCCTAAGTCTGTAAGGGTCTGTCATAACTTAAAGAAATCCCCTAAGTATCTTTCCACATAAGCTCTCCTTCAGGGAGCTAATTCATGGGACTGGTGGTCCACATGAGAGCACTTTTGGAAGCTCTGCTGTGCGGTATGTAGCCCCCACACCCCTATACACCCACCCACACTTACACATCATCCTTTTTATGTATTCTTTCTGACCTCTGAGTCTTTTCAGGATTCATGTTATGTGTGCTATTAATGTCTCCCTGAAGACTCATTACATGTCTTCCTTGCAACCTCCCATCCTGCTTCCAAAACTATAATCCTATTGTTTCATGAGATTCAGTATTCAGGATGCACATCTTTTTATGCTGCTTGCCCTCTCTTGATGTCGATTTTCATGGTTTCATCTGTCTCTATGGGGCATCTTCTAAATTTGTCTCAGTCAGATGCTGTCTCTCGAATTGGCACGTATCCAACCAACAACTGGGCATTTCCACTGGGGGCTGTGAAAGGCACTCCACACCACCTTTTCGGAAGATGAACTGAATTCAAAGATGAAGTCTCCGATTCTCAATTCACCTGCTGGCCAGAACACAGTATTTTCACTCCCTTCTAAATTAGGGATCCCTTGTTCTTTTAGATGCTTGAAATAGGTAGCTGACACCCAAATACATTTCTAAATCACACAAGGTGGACTTGATGGGAAACCAGTTTGAAAAAATAAATGAGGACAACAGATGAATGTATGAATGAGTGGATGGGCGTGTTTGATGGAACACAGAACCCTCTCTCCAGTCGTCCTGACTCCTTCCCTCTGCTCCTTCTGTTGCAGTATCGGAGAAATACTGAGGTTTACACCGTGCCTTTGGTTGGAAAGAAGGCAAGAAAGCAAAATAAAGTGCACCAGCGCAAAGGGAATCAACCTTGATGATCACAAAGGCACCACGCTCAGGAGCATCTCTGTCTCTGTGCGTGCACAGTTCTCACCATTTGTGATTTCTTAGCCGCCACTCTGGGTTCATCCAAATCCCACCTGTCCCTCTGGATGCAAAAGAATTCCCTTAGATTACTCTGTTTTCAACAGTCTGTGGTGTTCGAAACCAATTTAATACTCACTGATTGAATAAAAGAACTCAAGGTAAGAAAAAGTCGTTGTTCACATATTTTGTGTGGGGAGTGTATTGTAACTTCAAGATTAAAGCAAGATGGCTAAAACTCACTTCTTCTCTTAGGAACTTTGTTTTCCTTTTTGAGATATTTCATGGCAGTATAATATGGTAGTCATTACCACAGAAGATACAAGATGTGTTGAGAGCAGAAGATATATAGTATTGCTCACTAAATTCTTTTTTAAATAAACGAGTAAGTAAATAAAGAGGTTCACATTTCAGCAATCCATTGGGGATGGATGGGTAACGCTATGATGCAGAAAGACCAGGTGGAGGGTGTTGCCTGACGCGAGACCCTGAGCTAGCACAGTGGCGGGGAAGTCGGAGAGTTACCTGGACAGTCAGGGAAACAGTGTCCTACTTGGGGACACACGCAGTCCCTCTCAGGGATCTGTCATCACAGCATGTTGGGTCAAAGAATGAACAATGGCAGGTCTGCACCCTGTCACGTCCAAAGTAACAAATCCACAGATTTAAGCACAGTTTATTTTCTTTTCCTTATTATTTTAAATCTTTCTCTGGAATCTTCACATTTCTTCTTTTCCCCCAATTTGTAGCAAATGCATTTATACTTCTATTTAAATAATGAAGCATTTTACATAGTGATATTTTCACATTTAGGATAATCACTCAGTTGTTTTCCCCAGATGTATTTATAGTAAGACATTTGGGGAGCAAATTTTTAGTCTGCCAGATATCAACATACAGTAAAGTTTAATCTGAGCAGTTTACCAGTGAAATAAAAGAGACTGAAATCTGAGCTGTCAACGGTCATTTCTGGTTCAGGAATGCCCACCTGAGGAAGCAAAGGCTTTCTGTGAAGCTCAGCGCGACAGCATTAAGCATCTCACTTATTGCTGACTTAATACAGGTAGTTTTGAATTTTGGATTTAGAAAATCATGTCCCCCACCCATCCGCTAGCCACACATACATACTCTCATTGGGTTCAAGATATAAAAGGCAACTCCTTTTGTCCCTAAACACTGTGTTTTTTCATTCTTTGTGCTCTGGTTCGTGGGTTTCTTCATGATAAATGTTTTCTGCAACACTTCTTTCCCTGTTACTTAACTCCCAGATTTCCACTGTAAGAATCAGCCACTGTCTTCTCTGTCTAGCATACATCATATTAATGTGTTGTTAATGTTTGGTACACAGGATGTGTTTAGTGAACCTCTAAGTATGCAGAGGCCCCAGAAGAAAATAAAAGACCAGCAAAGAGATGCCTATGTAAAATCTCCATAAATGTATGCTTCAGATTTTTTTATGTAAATTCTTACATGAAAGATAAACAGTGTAAATAAATATTAAACTCTGGTTAGCAGTACATACTGAAGTAGTTGGGGGAGTTGCACAGGTGTCTACCATTTACTTGGAAATGTGTAGAAAACAGATGGGTCGATGATGGACAGAGGGATGGATAAATGGATAGACATGTGGTGAACAAAACAAGTAAAATGGTCATGGTAGAAGCGAGGTGGTAGGTATGCAGGTACTGACTGTAAAAGTCCTTCGACTTGGCTGTACATTTGAAAAATTTTATAAGAAAGTGTCGGGGAGAAAATACAAGGTGGAAGGGAAAGATTAACCAAAGAATGTATAAATGCAAACAAAGCAATCAGTATAATCCCTCCTGACTCTGATAATCAGCATTAACTCAATTTTCTCCATTAACTTATTTTTAAGTATCCACTGTGCTTCACATAATAATGTTTCGCTCGCTACAAGACAGATAGAAAAGAACCTTTGTAAAATATTTCCATGTGAAGAAGAAACCAGTAAAGGTCAGCCACGTGGTCTCTCTCTTCATGTACACTTCCCCAAATATTTATGCATCGAGCTGAGATAATACCACAACTCATAAATTGAGAGATTAATGATGGTTTACGTGTGTTTTCTGAGGAATGGGCAAGGACGTTTTATGGAAACAACCAACTCAAGATTTGTAGCAGGATTACAGGGGCTCTGGCCTAAAGCCATGACATCATTCAAATACAATATTTTATTTATTTGGATTTCAAGGAAATAAATTAAGGACACATTTTAGGGGTGAGAGTGAAGCGTTGGAAATCACATATATCCGTCTTCAGACTTTAGAGCTTAGAGCAGACTAATAAATAAAGGGCTGGATTGGTCAGATTTAAGGGAGGTGGAGAAAGCAGACAGGAGGACTCGGGTTTGAGGCCAGAGTCAGCTAGTCCCTTGGGAAAAGCACCTCATTCACAAGCCAATTCACCACCTGAGTATACTGTACACTCTCCATAAACTAATCTCCTCGTCTGTAAAATGGATCCGTTGGCTCTACCGGGAACTGCTGTCAGGGGCTCCCTGCTCAACGTGAACGTGGCAGGTTGAACACACCAGTTCGTCTGTGATCCCTCCCAATGGCCCATCACAGTGACAGCAGAGGCTGAAAGAGGCACAAGCCTAATATGGTAAGAACAGACGATGAAGTCAAAGAAGAAATGGAAACACAGGTTTGGAAGCTAGAAAGCAGATGGAAGAGTGGAAATGGACTCCGTGGAGAGGAAATAGCTGGGGGCCCAGCAAAAGCCAGCCTCCCCGTCCGGGGACTGCAGAAAAGCTCTGCACTAGGACACTCCTGCCGTGTCAGAGGGCAGAGCCAGCTGCAAGAGCGGACTCTGGAGGTTTCTTCCGTGTCTTCACGAGGTTGCTCATAGCCTCCCGCCACAGCCTCCGGACTGTGGGACCAGGTAAGCACCACTTTCCCGCTTCAGCAGGCTGGAAATTGAATACCTAGAGAGAGTGAACCAGAAGCTCCAGCCTCGAGGCCCGAAGGCACAGAGGAGGGGGTAAGTAAGCAAACATATGAAAAAGAAAGAGGTGAAGTGAGTGTCTACAGACTGAAAGGTGACACTCCACCTCAAACCCCCTTTCCTTGTTTGGCTCCCACAATTTTGGTGAAACAGATGTCTTAGAATTATAGGAAATGTGAGGGTTCTTTACCAAGGAAACTGACCAGCTCAACAGAAAGGGAAAAGTAGATTAATAGATTAATGGAATGCTGGAGAGACAGAGACAGAGAGTCAGAGAGAGAGAGAGAGACAGACAGACAGACACACACACACACACAAAGAAATACTGTATGAAGCTTTTTGGGAATGTGGAGACGGGGAGAGGGAGATGAAATGTTTGACAAGGGGAAGTGGCTATAACAGTACTGAATCTCATCTTCATGCCAGGAAGTCAATAGAGGGAATCTAAAAATGAAAAAATACAATATGAGTATGAGCACATATTTAGAAATATGAAGGTATATATACTTGGTGAAAACAGCCAGGAGATTTGACAGTAGTTGTTAGAAATATAAGGGGGGGAGGGTTTGAGCTTGGAACTGTTGATTTTGTTGCCTACGTTACCGAATTATGTGTTTTAAAAAAGTAGGCACAAATTTTGCTTCCACATATGCAGCAGGGCTTATCAATAACACAGGTTACTGCGCCTGAGCGGCGAGAGCTGGTGGGTGAGGCGTCAGCTCTGGGCTGGGGTGTCCGGGTTCCTAGTCGGGCTCAACCTCTTACAAGCTATGTGGCTTTAGGCCACTTATTTACACTTTGTGGTAATCCTCCCATCTGTAAAGTGAAGACAATTTCAAAATAAAACAAAGGACTTATTTCATAGCTTTTTCGTGGAGATTAAAGAATTAGTAAATTTCAGTGGCTTAGGACAGTTTCCAGCAAGTAGGAGGTGTTCATTAAGTACAGTGTCATTACCATGCAGAGCCACTGAAGAATGATGATTACATGTGAACATACATAGTAAATAAGAAAAGGATACTAAGGTCTATATTGAGAAGCCAGTTATATATACACACACACACACACACGTATATATATGCATGTAAACACATATATACACATATATATGTGTATATATGTATGTATACATACACACACACACAGTATTTTTCGGACTATAAGGCGCACCCCCCAGTTTGGAAGGAAAATGGGAGTAATTCTTTTAGTCTGAATGTAGCTTACTTGGCTCACCGTGGGGGCAAAGGTGGCAGCCTACGTTATTTATATTATTAAATATTTTACCATTTTGCTTCAAAAATTTTTTCCTATTCTCCTCTAAAACCTAGGTGCGTCTTATGGTCTGGTGTGACTTATAGTCCCAAAAATATGGTGTATATATATAAATATATATATTTAATAGGAGAATCCTCGAAACATTGCAAAATAAAAGAGTGATTTTTCGTCTTAGTTGTGACGTTTTCTGTACTTCACATTTTTCTATAGTGAACATATCTCACTTTTAAAAGCAGAAATAAAATCATAATGTTAAAATGCAAATGAACTTTGGAAGGTAGATCTGGCTGTCACAGGGAGAAATTACATGAAGACCAAATGAGAAATGGTGACGCCTGGCCCGTCCCGACGAGACACCGGCTGTGTGCGAAGGCAGCGTTCTGAGAGCAAGGTGACTTACCTGGCTTGTCCAGTCTGGGCTCTGGCTATGACCTGGGGGCCTGGCCACGCCAGTATCTATCTTCACCAGCATTTCAACGGGTTCCTTGACCCCTATGCCTACGCAACAAGGATAAATCGTTCAGCCAAAAGTGACTGGTACCAGGGTCCAGTGATCTTCAACGGTTTGCCTCTCACGGCGCACAGAAACCAGTGGCTGCAAGTCCGCAACACTCTTCAAAAAAAGTGTATTTTTTGCTGATCTGACCAAAAAAATAGGTATAATTTTGATTTGTTCACACCAGACGGCTACTGTTGTGTTGGTTGTTGTCGTTTTTTTATTTGACAGTCTCAGGGAAAAGAGGTCAGTCCCCCTGACTAAAGACTCAGGCAGTGTGTTTTAAAACTCTTGCCACTCACCAGTTGGAAATCCCAGCCTCAGTCATGAGCACTGCCATACACCAGGGGTTGATGGGTAGGTAGTACACGTTTAAAACTACAGATTGACTGGACTGATCGAGAAACTGGGATGAGAACTACATATCATTTACTATATCATTATCTCAGGTGTAATTATGTAAGACAACTCATATGGGTTACCGATGGTGCTTCTGATGCAAACTTTCCATTCCTTATTCAGCAGGGAACTATTCAATCCCATCAACAACCACTGTGGTGGGGTCAACTGTATCTGTTTTGAAGTTTTTTTGGCTTCTTTCCTTGTGCTGACCAAGGGCTGCGGGCTTGCTTCTGTTTGCTCCTCTCTGTTCCTTTTCACGTCGATCAGCCTTTTCATACTGCACACAGGTGATCACTCTTTATCAGAGTCCCTGATGGGCTAAGCATAAAATCCCTAGCTTTTGCCAATGTTCTCATGAATGTTCGCTTACGTAACTTGCAATGTCTCACTTATTGTCTCAACACTGTCTCTTGCACAGCGGGTGCTCCACGACTATCGGCCGAGCTGATGAGTCACGGCAGATGTCAGCCACTGTCCATCACCCTTCCAAAGACAGGGCCGGGCGAGACGGTTACCAAGCCCCGATGCGGCTCAGGAGTGCTCTCCTTACGTGTCTCACGGGTCTTTTCGTAAGCAGGTTGGCCTCTCTGGGCTTTCCTTTAACGTGCTTTTGACTGTTTCGAAGAAAACACATCAAACAATAAATCAATGGCCTTAAAATCAAACACTTACGGACCGAAGGTGTGTAAGCATGGGCACAGGCCTGGCGTCGGATGCGGGTTCTGCTCCCGGGGCCGCCAGTCACTGACAGTGAAATGGGGGCGGTTCAGGCCCCTTCTCGGGGCCTCGGCTTCTGTTGTCTCCAAAAGGCGAAGAGCAATGTGCACGCAACGCACAGACGGCCCTGCGCACGCACGGTCTGAAGGACTCCACAGAAAGTGAGGTAACACAGCCCATCTACCTGCGGCCTGGCACAACGGCTCACAGGTTCACTTTCCTCTTCCACGCACGTGACAGTGAAACACAAGCAAACAGAATGCTAGCAGGAATGATGATTCCTTCCACTAAAAAAAATGCGTTACATCATGTTTTACAGGAATAAAGCTGCATGATTTTTCTACTTTCCGCAGAATTTAAAGAGAAAAGAACAAGTGAAATGATACAAGCAATTCGGTAATTCATTTCCCGATGGGCCCCTGTTACGTTATCTTTAAGGTCCTTTAACAAACAAAATTAATTTCTAGGCACATAAGTTGTTGGCACATTGATAGACTCCTTAATTACAGGGTCTTTGGTTTGGAAAATAATGATTGATTATTTTAGGCTGTATTTCACTTAGTTATGGATGAGACCCTGAATATTTGCGCAGAGGAATTATTTCAAAGTTATTATGATTAATAAGTGTTATAGACAGGATGTCTGAGTTACAGCAAAATCCGAGACAATGAAAAGGGTTGTTCTGAGGTAGATGAGAGGAAATTGGGAAAATAAATTGTGCTTCTGTTTATTTATTCCACAAATATTTACTTGATGCTTTCCAAATACCAAGCCCTGTGTTAGACATTAGAGATACAAAGTTAGATGAGGCACGGTCCCTGCCCCAAGAAAACCACTGTGCAGTGGAGGAAACCAAACCTTACGCCGGTGATGCAGTGTGGTGGCAGAGGTGCCGGGACAGAGTTCAGAGAGGGGTCTCCCATGTGCAGCGTCAGCTGACGTGCCACACACACGCACACGCACACACACTGCCCCATGGGCGAGAGGACACGAGCCGAAGTCAGAGCAACGCCCGGGCGGGCAAGGGCAGGGAAGGGAGATGTGCCAGCCTGCTGAGATGGCGGGAACAAGGGCGGCCTTTTGTTCAGAGGCCCCGTCCCGGGGCTTGGCTGTGGGGTGGCAGGCACCAGCGGGTGAGTGACAATGGTGAGGGACAGCCTCCGGGTCTCCACTGGAGGTTGGCAGACAGGCAAAAGTCGAGATCGCAGTCATGTTTCAAAGAGGCCACTCTGGTGCCCACACAGAGGCCTAGGATGACCCCATGAGGCTCTTTGAGAAACTATGTGGGTGAAGAGAAGGGTCGATGCTGGGGTCCACAGCGGCAGTGGGAGGCAGTAAAGGTAAGCTGACCCTCAGGTTTCTGACCAAGGGCACTGCTCTGCGGTACGGAGTGAGGTCATTCACTGAGGTATGGAAGTCGGGGGGATATACAGCTTTGATGGCTTGGAGAGATTTCAAAGAAACAAATAGAACACACAGATCGAAACTAATAAACTTTTGTTCATCAGAGATATGGTCTTAACTAGATGTGATAAAATATTTGACAGAGATAAAACCTGGTTTTCAAAACAGGGATCCAGGCTCTTTCCACCTCCGTGCCGTACACCATAGCCTCGCCAGTGGAATACACGGGGAAATCGATTCACAGTAGTTTCCGTGGTGGCTGTTTCTGCTTTGGGAGTCATCACGTGCTGTAAAAAGGGAGACAGACTCCTCCTCTGGGTGAGGATACAGAAGACGGCCTGGCCAAAGGCTGAGAAAAGTACAGAAACACATGGCTTCTCGTAAGCCAGGTTCCCAGTTCATGTTTGTGTGTTGAACTACATAGGAATAAAAACTATAGGAGAGTGACATGTAATCTCAGGGTGAACTGCTGTGACTTCCGTCTTCTTCTTGTACGTAATCCTTGACATGTGGTTATGAACATACTTCGTCTGTCCCTTCTTTGTTCCGCCGCACCAAGTGCCTTGGCAGGAGAGTTCAAGGAGGCAGCAGTGAGAACCAAGATGTCACTGGATGGCCAGGCAGGGGTGCACCAGGAACAACAAACTGAAAACAAGTTTAACTTTGATGGGCAGAGACAGTATGAAATGGGACTGTTCCAGGAATGATCAAAAAGCAAATTTTCAGAGAAGGGAACAGAAAGCCCTGGATAGGCAGAGGTTATTGAAATACTTCCAAACTTGAACCGACTCCCTGGAGAGGCAGCCTTGTGTACTGGGACCCCACCAAAATGGGCGGGAACTCTGGCTCAGCCACTTGCTACCTATATGACCTGGGGACAAATGCTTAATTTCTCTGATGTCTATTCACTTACACTTACACACTCATTCATTCACGAAGGCAGGGCGACGCAATTGTCATGCACTGGGCAGTGGTTAAGTGAAAGTGTGAATTCACATTTCACAGGTGAGAAAACTAATGTGCAAGGAAGAGGTTAAAGGGGTTACACAGTTGAGCCAAGGCTCGATCCCAAGTCTCCTGATAGTGACCACAAGAATTTTCTAGAGGGGGTAAAGGAGGACATTATTCTGCTGCAGAGAAGAATGGCACTATCAACTTGATTTGGGTTCTCTGGAATCACATCAGCATTTTCCCTCTGTTCTCAGATCTATTTAGGGTTGTGGGGCTTCAAGGGTAACTTGGGCAAGAATATTTGAGTAATTTATCAACCCTCCACTTTGCTTAGGCTGTTTAGCTCTGGCCTGAGGGAGTCAAACCAGGAGCCTTGCTCACCGATGAAGCCCATCAATCATTCAATCCATCCTTGTCCCCAACCCACAGAGAGGAGCTGGAGTAGCTAAAGGGACATGTGCTATTATTTAGGGAACAGCCAGTACATAAATACGGTTGTTTAAGATGCATGCCTTTTAAAAAAGAAATTGTTTTGCAATAAAGAGGAGTAATGATTATCAGGGCAAGAACCATGAAATAGCAGGTTGAAAATAAAATATGCTTTTATTAAGTCTCCATTTCTATGTGGCAAAAAGGGAAATAAATAACAGAATGCAGAGCTAGTGGCTGAGAAAATATGGCTAAGGGTGGAGTCTAACAGCTTGACTTTGAAACAAAGACCCAGCTTTGGAGAGTTAATGCCATTGGCCAAATCAGAACGAGTTTTCAAGTTCTCCACTGACTCTACGTACCACGCTTCTTCATTTCCTGAGGTTTAAGCTCAAGATGGACCCTTTAATTTGCTTTTCTCGTGTCTTATTCCTCTCGATTTCATTTTTAGAAGTACTTAGCCATTGTTAGGTTCAAATAAATCCTCTGCTTCATTAGGATTCATTGAAATTTGATAATATGGTGTTTAAAATGATACCATAATTAACATCCTTTATACTCTGTGTTTTTATTCTCTGATAATATCCCTTTTGTCTCACCTCTGTGTGCTGCCTTGAAGCTACCGCGTGTGCGTGTGTGTGTGTGTGTGTGTGTGTGTGTGGTATATATGCAATTTGGTGGTGGGCTGCCTGGGCTTGGTTCTGACTGCTTCTATTTTGTAGGTCACTACAATGTCATATTCCTATTTAGTAAACTGTGCTTTGTGCCAAGAGGAAAGTAGAAACATGTTCATTTTCCTCCTCTCCGATCCTTAAAAAAAAAATCTCATTTTTAGTATCTTGATGAATTTATAAATCAGGCTTTAAGGTTTTATTAAGTTTCAGGTAACAGTAAATTAAAATCTCATTCACAGATGCTTCATTAATTTCATTTGTTACCAATAAATGCATCTGTATTTCTTGATACATTTGAATGTGTCCTATAAATATATATTAATAATGAATTCCCAGCAAGAAATACAACACATTGTTGTGCAAAGCGTATTATAATGACAAGTATTTTTAAAGTATGTTTTTAATACATAATTCAAATTATCAAAATGTGGGAGTACAAATCACAGCAGAGCTTAGAAAGGAACTTTTCAAATTTGTATATGTAAATTTCTAGCAAGAACCTTTCTATTTTTCTTACGAATGTGTGGGTTTGGACCATTACTTGATAGGCATCCACACATATTAATGGTTTCTGAGCATGTCATAATTAATCTGTCCTCCTAAATGTAATGCAAACGTGTTTTTTCTTTACATTACTTCCACTGCTCCAGTGAATGTGCCACAGCTTGTGTCTACCATAGAGAATATCCCAACTCTAGATCTGGTTTTCCTCTTGGTTCAATAAGCAGTTCAAATACTGGATAGGTTGGGTCGTCATTTTTGTTTTTGTGTGATTCAGACTGAGAGCTAAAGAATGTGTAATTTAGACTAAAGAATAAAAGAACCCGGAACATCCAAGCCCATCTTCTCTCCCTGGAACACTGTAGCCTCAGATATTTATCCCAAGTTTGTCAAAAATAAGGAGTGGAGCCGACACTGGCTTTCCCATCATCAGATGATATTAACTCGGTCTGGTCACAGACTCAGTGTGAACCTATGAGTAAGTGTAACCAGCCCAACTTTAGAAAGAATGCCTGGCCGCTGACCAGCCCACAGTGTCCTACCATGAGGGGGGCAGCCTTAGAGGTAATGAGTTTCCCGCTACTGGAACTATTCATGCACGGGCAAGAAAATCCCTGGACAGGGAAGGCAGTTTCCCCTCAATGACCATGAACGGTTCCTTCAGCTCGTCATTTTACGATGTTCTCCGTAGGCCAAAGGTTCCTGAGAAAGAACAGCAATTCTTGTGCCTTCTTCACTCAGCGGGCCAAGTATTTTTTTTAGTCACCCAGGTTGGTTTAATTCTCTGTGAAGTTAATTTAGAGTCTGGTATCAATTTAGATCTTAGAGTCCTGAAGCTCGGCGTGATTCTAGACATTTTCTGACAAAACAGACAGCAAGTTAAAGAAATGGGTGTTGTAGGACAGAGAATAAATGTTATTTAATTAAAATTACACAGTAAATTAAGTTAGGCCTTGTAACGGGTTGGTTGCCTTGTGTCCCCAGAAATTCATATGTTGAAGTCCTTCAGTATCTCAGAATGTGCCCTTATTCAGAAATAGGGCCCTTGTAGGTGTAATTAGTTAAGATGAAGTCATTAGGGTGAGCCCTCATCCAACATGAGGGACGTGTTTATTAAAAAAAAAAATGGGCAGCGGATTTCAGACACTGACACACAGGTGCACCCTGGGAGAATTCCACGTAAAGACGTTATGCTGCCATAACCCAGGGAACTACCAGGGGCGAGGAGAGAGGCCTGGAGCAGATTCTTCCCTGGAACCTTCAGTGAGATCGTGGCCTGGCCAACACCGTGATTTCAGACCTAGTGGAGAGACCGCTCTTTAGAATATGCCCAATTCACTCCCAAGTCTGAAGGCTGATCGTGGAAGGCCAGGCTTCCTTTACATCTAAAATGATATCCTCTTTTAAACATTTGGACACCTCTTTGAAAGCAGTGCTGCAAATTAAAACTCTTCCAAGGTACAACGGATGAAGCAAATCTTTGCTTCCTTTCCCGCTCCACGTTGCAGACACTGCCGGGTTACCGTAGGGTGGGTCTTCTATCGAGAACCGCCCCTGACCCGTGAGGTGCGTACACAGGGGCATCTCATGCCTGGATCCCGCTGGACTTCTGTTTGCTTGGATTGTTTTTGATTTGCAAAACACTTTCACACTTTCATACCTAATCCCTTCCTATTATGAATTCTAGAAGGTAGGCTAGGAGTCCAGTACTTCTATTATAAATAAAATATTGCCTCATTTGTAGAAAGATTAAGTGGACTGCTTAAGATCACACAGAAAATTAATGACAGAGTAGGGAGCAATGTACTGGTATTTGGAGCCGAATGATTTTGTCTAGTAGATGTTGTCTTCATGTGTTTTAATTCTCTCCTCTAATGTTTGCTTTGACCTGGGACTCTTAAACATCTGCTGTGTCTGTCTTGGCAAGGGTTAACTATTTTGGCTCCAATGTCTTTTGGTTTGGATATGTGACTTGCACAGTGAATAAAATGTGATGGAAATGATGTGTTTATGTTTATATTGAAGTCACTGTGTGGTCCCAACATGCGCAATCCCTCTGGCATAAGACTGCCAGTGTTCCCAACAGAAATTCTCTCTCAGCTCGAGTTCTGACATACAAGTGGCATGGTGCACACTACATCAAACATGTCATGGTCATGTAGAGTGTGTGGGAATAATACTTGGCTGTAAACTATTGAGATTTGAGGGCACTTCCTTAGCATAGAATGTTGTAAGGTACCTAATACAGACTACAAAGAAGTTATCTTCTCTCTCCTGCCTCTGGAGGGAAGAAGCATTATTAAAAAAATCAATATAGGGGAAAGAGATATTGAATGCATTATGCAGACTTTTAATTTATTATGTGCTTTATTATATCATTAGAGATAAATACTTATGTGTGATATCTATGTGTGATAAGACCTAAAACTTATTGCATATCCACAGTGGGTTTTTGGGGCACTTCATACCTCATTTTCTCTAATGCTCTCCTCATATCAACCCTGAGATGTGGGGTAGTGGATTATGGAACTGGGACAAACTCTTCCCCTTCCTGCACCATGCCTTCACAATGTAATACAGCAGGTCCCTCCATGTAATGTAAGAGCTAGGAAATATTTTTTAAAAACATATTTCCTTCTTTTTAAAATGTGAACACTAAACCTCAAAGAAAGCAGGAAGCATATTTAATATTTCTTAGTTGAGGTTTTTCAGAAGAGGCAGTACTAGAACCCAGGGCTCTGCGTACCAGAGCTAACATAACTGACTACCTGCGAAGAAAGAATTTTGTAGGAAGTGTTAGGCTTGTGTTATTTCCTCTCATGTGCAACTGCATTCATCTGGAGTTTCTCCTGGTCTAGAATGTTGAATTGCTCCCACTTTGCACAAAAAGTTTTACAAAAATTGGACTTTGAGCCATTTTCATGATTGGGATCATCAGGGCTTAAATTACAGACCCATTTTATGATATGAAGACAAGAAGGGACATGGCATCTTAAAGCAACATTTCCTAGATAATTGTTATTAAATGAAATAACATGTATAGTGTTCTTCCTTTGACACAAGTTGCACATTATTTGAAAAGACAAATTACCACGGCAGTTCATAGTCTGAACGCCAATGTTCTTTGGGCACCTACTCTGTGCAAATCATAGTCTAATAATCTACATATTACACATGCACAATTAAGCAGAAGAACACATTGTATTTTCTACTTTGAAAGCAAACATTAAAATGATATAGAAATATCAATATTATAGAAATTGCCTACATAATATGTCATCCCATAGGTAACTTCCTTATATCTGATTACATAATATTATACTTAATTTGAATTATAACTCTTGAACTTTGCTGTTTTTGTGCACGTAAAACAAGAGGAAAATTGTTGTGAAGAACAAATCTAAATGTATTTCATCAGGTACACCCCCGCTTACTAGTGTCTAAGCACCTGGGAAGTGACTATTCTCAAATCAGTCACTCCAATGTTAACGTGAATTGATTATCAGAGACAAAGAAGAAGAATGGTGTCTCTCTCTACACTAAAAAGTTTGAAGGAACTAACAATTTAACAAACACTCACCCTTTTTAAAATGATGAATGAACGTCTACAAAGGACTCAATGTTTAGGCTCACCTCCTCTTTGTTTTCTGAACTCCCCGGGCAGAGGTCATCTGTGCCCTCACTGAATCTAGCTCTTGTTATTTGTAATAAAATTGCACGTGTGTTGAACACAAATTCTACATCAGGTGCTACGTGAAGTGTTTTACAGAGATTATCTAATCCCTCAAAACTCCACTCACTGGAGGAGGAACTGAGGGTTAGAGAGCTTAAGAAACTTTCCTAATCATGCCAGGCTGAACTGGGGTGGGGCAGAAATGGATCTCAGCCAGCTTAACTCTGTGCAGGGTTCTTAAGTCTCGCACTGTGAGTACAGCAGGACCCATTGGGTGGATGGTTGCATTACTGCTGGGCTGGTCAGCTGGTCGGTTAGTTGGTTGGTGGGTTGATTAGTTGGTTTACATGCCTTTTTCAACAGACTAGGAGCCTCTTAGAAGCAAAGATTATAATTTATTCATTTTTCTGGAAGCAATGACTATCTATTAAACACTACACACTGTTCTGAGTAATTGGGTATAATAAGGAATACAATAGAAAACAAAACATCAAAACCTACTGGAGCTCACTTTCTGGTGGGGGAAGAAAGACAAATAAACTTTACAAATAGGTAGATCGTGTCCCTGGTGCTACATACTGCTATAGAGAAAACAACCCAGGAAACAGAACAGAGAATGCTAGTGGTTGGAAGGAAGGGGAGCTATTTTATACATGGTGGTCAAGGAAGGCTTTATAATAAAGTGATATAATTCCAGGCAGAGGATCGGTTATCACAAAGGCCAGAAAGCATGACTAGATGAACTATGTAAAAGGAAAACCAGGTGGCAGCAGCTGAGGGCAGAGGAGCAGCAAGACGAGGGAGATGCCCACCAGATAGAGCCTGAAGGCTAATTAAAACCTTTGGTTTATGTGTACAACTGGTTCCCATTCAATAGGTTTTAGTTTAAAAAAAAAAACAACAAAGAGCTTGACTTAAATAGGTCATTCCTCATCTCACTGACATAGACTCATCATCAGGTAAACAATGGTGCTGGTAAGGGACTCCTTGATCTCTGCAAAACTGTGTGTAAGTTTCTTATGCAGATTCATGTTAGTGTAAAAATCTGTTCTTTAATGACTTGATAAAATAATTAATTTTTAACCAAGATCAATAAAGTCCTGAGAGAGAGGTAACCTTATACTAGCCCTAGATGGACTATACTATGCTCAGCACTATGGTTTATGGGGTAATTTAAGATGTTCTATGAGGAATTAAGTTTAACTAATTGGCATGGGCTGCTAGAACACTCAGCAAAAGTGTGTATGTGTGTGTGTGAAAGAGAAAGAGAGAGAGGAGAGAGAGGAGAGAGGAAAGAGGAAAGAGAAGAGAGAGAGAAGGAAAAGAGAAAGAAGAAAGAGGAGGAGGAGATATCATGCATCTGGGTTCAAATCCCAGCCCCTCCACCTGGATATGAGATGCCTGGGTGCCTACTTGCAGACACCCCCGTTCCCCTTCTTTGCTCGTCTTGATGTTGTCTTCAATATCCTGTCAATGGCCACATCCTCGAGAGCGACTGAGCCCACCACAGCTTCCTGATCCACATTGTTATCTAAGACCACATTGCGGTAGTCTCACTGATCTTGCCAACTAAATGACTGAGGTGTGTGTAGGTATAAAATCTAGATGAATCTACAGTCAGGATCTGGGAGAGCTTCTAGGAAAACTTTCCTCGATCGTAAACACAAGTCAGGAACGTTCCCTAGGACCAGCCTCTAGGCAGGAGTGCCGGCCGCATGTGCCGGGCTGCCCCGTGTGGATAAGTTACACGTGAAGGGTGGTGCAATGTGAAGCTGGCAGGAACCTGGTCTGCCGGGATGCCGTCGAGTCACTGAATTAAACTCTCTTGGACTTGACGTGGCAGCAGTATCATTGAAGCCACTTTCAGATGGGCTTTCTGTTTATTGCAACTGAAAGCCAACTAAGTAATAAAAGACACAAGATAAGTGACCTCCTTTCATCCACAAAATACTTAGCGAGCCCCATCAGCTCTGCTGGAAGTGCAGGGTATGATGGTGATAGAGTTTCTTAATCCTGCTTTAACTTAAGACTTTGCAAAGTGGTACTACTAATACCTCAAAATCCTGCTATGGAGATTAGGTTATTATTATTATTATTAATCTTCAGCTTTGGAAACTTTAAGAAATCAGTGAAGAGATTACTGTTGGATAAGTAGGAAAGTTCAGTGGATGCCTCTGGCCAGGAAAAATGGTTCCGATTGAATTTTGGTAATTGAATGATGACCCCCCTTCGGAATATTAATGATATTAGCAGTATTCTGAAGAGAATAGGTGAGAATGTCTAACATGTAGATAAGTTTTTGTTTTCACTCTGAAGAAGGTT